>CM039531.1:8980299-9010337 GCA_022433055.1 Begonia peltatifolia | reverse complement strand
TATAAAATTTGAAATTCCCGGGTTATTACATCTGCGAAGTAATATTTTGTTGAGTTTAGTGTTTCAATTTGAACACCAACTCGAGTCACATCACTCTTCTTCATAAAGTTCTTTGCACTTTTAAAAAATTTATTCTTTCTCCAAAGATTCGATTTTTAGTGGAGCAATAACCTTTTCTTTCTCGTGCACTTCAGACTTTTGTTTCACCTCTTGTTTCTTTAACTCTTGTTTCTTTACCTCTTGTGCCCTCTCGCATTACACTATTATCATGTCACTAAGTTGTTCATACTTTCTCCACGAAGTCTTCATCTTTGAGATTTCCTTTCGTCTGTAGTATTACTCATCGACCGCTTCTTGACTTATGTATGATATTTGGGAAAATCTACTAAAACTAGGCGTGGTGTAAAAAAGAAGAAGAGAAAAAAAATTGGCTTTTGCAAGAAAGATTGAAGCTCTTTCTTTTTATTTTTTTTACAAATTTGTCTTTTGCAAGAAAGATACAAACTCTTTCTTTAACTAGAATTTTTTTTTTTGTACTTTGTGAATTTCAAAAGAAGAAATTCAAGAAGAAGAAGAAAAAAAATAAAAATCGATAATTGAATCTAGAAGTCAAATCTCGGATACTAAATGATGAGAACAATGAGTATTAAGAATCTGCGATCCTTCAACAACATGGAATAAAAACTCAAAAACACTTTTCAATCAAGTAAATCTGACCCTGATCAAACCTTGACAATGGAACCAAAGTTATCAAATAAGGAAGTTGACCCGAACCAAATTTCTTGGTTGAATTAAAGTTATCAAGTTGATTTCTCAAGTTTTAATTTAATGAAGATCTAATTATTGACAAAGAACTAAAGAGAGCTTTCTGTCAAAAAGTAAACTAAAAAATTGTGTATATTGCAATTTGGTGTTTTGTTTGGATACAAACAAACCCTAAAAATAATAACAAATAACCTTTAAAATATAGTATACT
The DNA here is from genome assembly GCA_022433055.1 of Begonia peltatifolia. NCBI lineage: Eukaryota > Viridiplantae > Streptophyta > Magnoliopsida > Cucurbitales > Begoniaceae > Begonia > Begonia peltatifolia. The sequence goes on along the minus strand of CM039531.1, from coordinate 9,009,361 downwards.
CTAATAAATGTTAAAATATGAAATATGGAAACCTTGAAATGTCAAAAAGTTAAAAAAAATAAAATTTGGAGATTTTGGTCGCATGGTGCACGTGTTCTATCTCGCACGCCTCCTAAGTCTACGTGCACCTATGGATCTCCTCGCTCTTCAAGAGCTCCCAACACTTTGTTGCGTGCACTACTTCATATTTTTCATTTGGTTGACTTACAAGGTGCATTTCAAATATTTTTTTTGCTTCTATTTGTAAATTTTTTTTCAAAAATTCTTCTTTTATACTTTTAAAGACAACATCTTCCTTTAATGAATTTATATCCATATTTAAAAATTTTTTTTATCAAAACTTTAGTTTTTTACCTCACTTGGTTCGTATCAGCTACTTTTGATTTTCACAAGTGAAGATTGAAGAGAAAAGTAGTGCTCAACTTTGCTGTTATTCAATCAAATGAGGTTATTTTTTATGATAAGTTTCTCTCCTGTCAAGATCGGCAAGTCAAGGGAGAAGGTTGGATAGAAGAAGGTGGAGGATGAATAGAGTTTTCACAAAGTATTTACACAGGTAAAATTTTAGGGTTTGCCTAATTTGTTAAAATTTATGGATTTATTTACTAAGTTTTCCTTTAAGATTAATTTAGGAAAAAATTTGTGAAACTATGAGATATTTAAAATTTTATATTTAAAACCGCTTTTGAGTGACCACTTGGGATGTCTTTGAGTTGCACTATTTTTTGTTTTTCTTCTAGATTTGGAGTCAAGTTCTGCCAGACAGTTTAGGCGGGGTTTTCGTTGCTAATATTTTTATGTTCCTCCTCGTGTTTATTGTCGTGGGAGAAAGGGCCGTATCGCTGACTTTTCAAAGTTTGAGCAAATTACAAGTTTGGGTCTCGAAACAAGCACTTTTGTATATGTATTGTAGTCAATTAGGGGTAAATGGCTCTCGTGGTCAAAACATTTAATGCAGCAAATTTTACAAACGTCAAGATCGTGACAATGATCGTGGGGGCTTAGAAGGTTTTGAGAAGTAAAATCTAATGGCACGACATTCTACATTGGTGAAATGAGTTAGATGTTCTCGAGGAGCATTACTTAAAGTCTATTTGCGAAGAATGAATGTTGGGCGCAACCATAAGCTCATTAATGCATCAGATCCAATCAGAACTTTGTAGTTAAAATCGCTTTGATGATAGTACTAAGTTGAGTGATCATTTGAGAAGTCCTCGTGTTACAATCTTTTTGTTTTTCTTCTAAATCTAGTTCATTATTCTAACGGATAGCTTAGGCAAGAATTTTCGTTGCGAATATTTTTGTTCTCTACTTCACATTGCCTTTCGTGGGAGTGTGAGTCATGACGTTCAAGTCTCGAGATAGGCATTATTGCATATATCTCATAATCGATTCGACAAAAAAGACGCTCATAGTCAAAACATTCAACGTGGTAGATTTCGAGAACATTGTAGGGTAGTGATGCCTGGGAGGAGGGTGAGGGACTAGAGGATTCTCAAGAGTAAAATCTACTGGCACAAGATCTTTCATGGGTGAAATGGATTGCAGCACTCTCAGTGGCAATTGCTAACCAAACAAGGAATATTGGGAAAGACTATACAAGCACTAAAACATTGGATCCGATCAAAACTCTTAGTTTAAAAATGATTTGCCAAGAGTAGTACTAAGTATGATGACCAATTGAAAAGTTCTCGTTTTGTACTCTTTTTTGTTCTTCTTCTAGACCTGGAACCATGTTTCCGCAGATAGTTTTGGCAAAGATTTCCATTGCTAATATTTTTATGCTCTGACATGCACTGCCTGCATAGGATTGCAGGCACTTTTGAAACTATAGTGTTCGGGTCCTGAGATGGATACTTTTGCACTTTTTTGTTGTTATAACCGTTGCTGGTAAATATATTGTCATTGATTCTACGCCTGTAGCTGAGGTTGTTGCGGTTGTGGAACTTATTGGCTGCCCTGCATTGCCTCCGAGAACTAGCAAAAGCGTTTGAGGGAATCCCTTGTCCACTTGAAATTCCTAAAGAAATCTGAGATGCCCCGTATATGTTTTGCATACTTGTATCCTGGCGAATTACTTTTGGGATAGAATTTTGGTTCAATCAAGAAACAGAAGGTAGTGCTGGTACCACAATGCTATTTCGTATATTCTAGGATAGTAATCGCTGACGCTGTTGAGTATGATTAGCTGATAATGACATAGAGAGTGGCTGCCTGACTTAGAATTTGGGACTGAAAACCATGTGATGTTGCCAAAGTCAACCAAAAACATGTACTCTAATAAATGGATTAAAGAACACTATTGGCAAAGAAAATTATCACTAAAATAAATGAGTGGATATATTAAAGCTATATGAGAGATTGAAATAAAACTTGAAATAAAATGCATCTTTCCATATGATCTCAATAAATATTTCATTGTGTATTACTTGATTCTGGAAGCTTGTAGTTGGCCCCAAAAGAATTTGCCGCCAAAGAATTTCTCGTACAATTATGAGAATTGGATTCCATCTTGAGCATCTTCAGAGATATTCTGCGTAAATATTCTGATTGAAAAATGAGATAAATAAAACTTAGTGCAAGATGATACTCAAAAGTAAAAGAGAAATGAGTTTAATCCATAGTCTAATATGACGAGGTGGAAATGCAAACAATAATGAAATTAATACAATAAATACTTGATTAGTTCAAAAAAAAATTAGAGTTTTATTCCCACAATTTAAAAGAATCATATAACGCAACCACAACCCAAATTCACAAAATCCACAAACTTGGATTGGAAGTATCTATGTACAGAGAAAATATAAATTCATTGTTTAACAAAATATTAGATGTCTTCTCTTAACCCTTACCCCTCCTATATTTGAACTCTCTCTTTTTACTCTAACCACCTATGACTTCCCACTATCTATTTGTCAGTAAATCATTACAAAAATAACCATCAACACCCAATGGACTCACCACTAACATATACCAATTTATCAAAACAGCCATTTAATGATAAATTGCTCCTCACAACCTCTCTGACAAACAAGCTGAGAATTAGTAAACTTACTTGGTCAGCGGCGTCTGCATAAATCTTTTCCTCAAATCTTACAACAATTCTACTAAGCTCAAGTAATCCATCTTGACCAACTATAAGAAGGTGCCTCTTCAATGTCTCCATTCTAAGACGAGTTGTCGAACATGTATGAAAATTGATTAGTAACAAACAAATTTCACTTGAAAGTTATGCTAACAAAAAGATCTTCGAAACTTTCAAGATCGCATTAAACTTTAAGCTTGATAGCAAGAATCAAGTAATAGTTTAATTCAAAAAAAAGCACATACATCTTGTTAACAATATGTTCCCGAGATGAGTGCGGCAATTGAGACCTCCAATCCTCCGAGTCCGTGGTGTGGTCTACAACTTGAGTAGGCCTCCAATTACAGAGAAAATCAGAGATATAAGAATAAAAATGTGAGACCCACCTATTTATGTGGGCAGCACATCGATAGAGGGGAGGTGAGACAAGAAGAAAAACTCTCCCCCTCATTTAACTCTCATTGAACTCAACCTTTTTCTTTGTCTATCTATCGCCCTCTCCCTCTTTTTAAATAACTGAAGGTTCTGCTCCTCCCGATTACGTCTTCTTTCTATAAAGCTCTCTCTCTTACTCTGTAGAAACTTGTTTCCTCCTCTCTTTAAGTTTTTCATTTAGTTGAGATTGTTTGCCACAGAACTCTATTTCCTTGCTGAGGGCGCTGCTCATAAAGAAGAAAAGCAGAGAGAGAGAGAAACAGAGAGGGAAAAGTCAATTGATACGATCTCCCTTTTTGTGAAAGTTTCTCCACAAAAAATCTCTACCTTTCTCAACTATTGGAAAGTTTTCTCTTGAAGATTTTCAGAGACAATCTGAAGTTGCCATTTTCAACCTTGTCCGGAAAAAAGACCAAATTCTAGGTAAAGTATTTGTCCTCGTTCTGTAGATTCTAGGACTACCAAATACTTGAAATTTTACGTGATTTTTCTTCTCTGTTTTGAAGAGAATTATCATCTACTGTCTAGGTAATTTTGAAAGGGAGAAATTTTTTAGCTGCTATCGAAACTTTAGAGAATAAAGTTATTGTTTTGATTGCCAAAGGTTCAAAACCCTTTTTCTTAGACCGCGGTTTGGTAAAATAAATTGGTCATACTTTTGGACATCGACCCATATTGGTCACATAGTTCTTGAACTGCAGAATGAACCAATTTAAAGATGAATACTTTGAGGGAAATTTTTTAGAAATTAAGTGTATCAAATTTTAATCCTATAATAAACAATGTTACTTTTGGTTAGGTACCAACCTAACGAGTCAAGTGTGGATTCATTTACTTTGGATTTTTGGACGACTGTTGAGACTTAGAATTATCAGGTTTGACCTAATGTAAGCGCACTCGAGGTAGAAGTTTATTTTATTTTTGGTTAAGTATATTTAAAATATAAAATAATTATTTAATTTTATATCATTTGTTTTATTTACATTTTTACCACATTCATATTTTATCGTTTGATGTGAACTATATGTTTTAACTAGAAGTAATAGGACAACTGAATGAGCCATGTCCTTGGGCGCGAAACCCTAAACCTGATCAGGGTATTCATGTGGTTACGATAGCTGAGCGTCGATGTTTTTAAATTAGGGCGTGCGACCGCCGAATGTCGAAGTTTTAAATCATGATCGAACTCATTGTGTTCGATTGCAATCTCTCTTAATCCTTTTCATAAAATGTTATCAATTGTTGAGTATAAACATACATATTTTATTGCTGCTGGAAATAAACTGTACTCTTATTAAGTTTAGTCGACTCACCCCAAACGACTTTATTTTTTTCTGAATCTAATCAAGAGAAGCTTTAGTCACCGGATCGAAAATAAAGATTTTCTAATTTTAATACATAATTTCTTGTGGATTCGTTTAAATTTTAAGGTTGGACATTTATTGAGAACGTGTAAGTTTTAATTTATTTTTTGTGCATTGTCACTGATTTGGAATTATATCATGATATTATCTAATGTCACTTGTTGGACCTGTTTATTTATCTGTTCTGGGCCCTGACTATATATTCAATTATAAAAATTTTTCGTTGCTTTTTTTTTAACTAAATAAGATTAAGAGTCAGATGGTTGATTCGATTTTTGGGTCCGCCATCCCTCGTTTTGTTGCAGCTCCCATTTGGGGTATGACAGAAATTTTAGTATCAGACACTAGGTTGACCCTCTTTAAAAGTGACACTTATAAAATAGATAATGTGATGATATACAACAATCATTATTGTACAAAAAGATGTATTTTAATATCAAAAGTAAATATTTTTCAGATTTACGAAAATGCCCCCAAGAAGAGTCCCTAGGAACCGTGCCCTGCAACACCTACCGTGCAATTGGCTGAATCGCATCATACAGATCCAATTATAGCTCTAAGAGATGCACTGCGAAATATAGCCTAAGGACGCGACAATTTGGATGTAGAAGACCGCCGGATGAATTACTTTATGCAATGGGAGCGAATGAACTTACCAGTGTTTATGGGCGATGCTAACCCTCAAGCTGCAGAAAATTGGTTAAGGGTAATTCTTAATAAGTTGACGGATCGGAAAGCTCCAACAGAATATTAGGTTGGATTTGCAACCTATCAATTTGAGAAAATGGTTGAAGTTTGGTGGACGTCTCTGAAGTTAGACTACCCTATAGAGGATATGACCTAGGCTCAGTTCGAAACCCTTTTCAGAGACAATTATTGCAATGCCAAACATCGACTGAAGATAATAACGATATATCACAATTTAGGGCAAGGAAATATTACCGTACTAGAATATTATGCCTAGTTTATGGAGTTCTCTTAGTATATTAATAACATGGATCCGGTGGATAGGCAGGTGAAGTTTCGAATGAATTTAAGATCCAAGATCAAACATAATTTGTCGGGCTTTGCATTTAATTCTCTTCCTGAAGTGGTTGCTGCTGCTCTGCGTGTTGAGGCACATTTAGAAGAACAATTTGGCGTATACAAAGGGAAAGAAAAAGATGATCAATCCATGTGAGGCAAGATAACCAAGAGGGACTTTAGGAAGGGGAAGAACTGCGAAGGCCTGAATTAAAATAACTTTGGCGGACTCTCTGGTGGTATATCTTATTCTAGTGGACGCTTAGGGCCATATGTTTGTCACTCTTGTGGACAGTCTGGACACTTTAGGAGAAATTTCCATACTCATCAAAAACTTCAAACTAATTCCACTCCTTCCCATTTGATCTTTAGCAGGCCTAGTTTTGGAGGTAATAGAGAATTTTATGGTCAGGATCAACATTATCAACATCAATATCAGCCTTATGGTACCAGCTTCCAAAAGTCTACTGGGTACCAACAGAGCTTTGCTTCTAACATCACTCCTGCTATGACTTCAAATCACATGGCTAGTGCAAATCCTAATTCATCGAGAGGTGTATTTGAAGGTGGTAACAGAGAAAATGGGAAGATGACTGGCCAGACTTATGCAGTCACAGAATTTGAACATCTTGATCTATCTGGCCAGGGTGTCATTGATGGTACGATTTTCTTATTTAATACTATGATGCATGCCTTATTTGATACTGGAACAACACATTCATTTATTTCGACATTTTCTATTCATATTTTAGGTGTAGCTATAGAAAATCTTGATAATCCCCTTATTTTGAGTATCCCTATGAATAAGAAACACGAGATGAATATCATTGTTCGTTGTGAGACTATTATGATTAATAAACACAAGTTGCCTGCCAACCTAATAATTATGCTTATGGATCAATTTGATGTGATTCTGGGTATGAATTGGTTAAACCTTTATAAGGCAATAATTGACTGTCATAGGAGAAGTATAACCTTACTTTGGAAAATGGGAAAAAATTTGTTCACCCATGTAATGCCTGTATGTTTCTTGTTAATTCTATTTTACGAGCTTGTTTGGAAGGTCGGAGGAGATTGGAGCTATACAGGGGTGTTTTTAGTGACAACCATGTTACGGTTGAGAATGATTCTGATTTATCATTGGTTTGTGATTACTTTGATGTTTTTCCTGATGATTTACCTGGGTTATCACCTGATCGAGAGATTGAATTCTATATCAACTTAGGACCCAACACAGCTCCAATTTCAACTACTCCGTACCGCATGGCTCCTGCTGAGTTAAGAACTCAGCTAAATGATTTGCTGCAAAAAGGTTTTATTCGGAACAGTGTTTTGCCATGAAGATCAGCCAACTAAGAGTGGTTCGCTTTGATTATGCATAGATTATCGAAAATTAAACCATGTGGCGATCAATAATAAATATCCTCTACCAAGAATTGATTATCTATTTGATCAACTCGGATGATCAAAGTACTTCTTGAAAATTGATTTGAGATATGGCTACCACCAATTAAAAATTCGTGAACGGGATATTCCTAAACCAGCTTTTCATACTTGCTATGGACATTATAAGTTTATGGTGCTTCTGTTTGGATTGACTAATGTACCAGCAGCTTTTATGGATCTAATAAATCAAATTCTTTGGCCGTATCTTGATCAGTTCGTGGTGGTATTTATCGACGATATTTTAATATATTTTAAGTCTCATGAGAAGCATATGGAACATCTAAAAATTGTCCTGCAAACGTTGCGTGGACACTAGTTATTTGCAAAGCGAGAAAAATGTGACTTTTGGATGACAGAAGTGAAATTAAAGGTTATGTAGTTTCTCAGAATGGCATCTCAGTAGACCTTGCAAAGGTCGAAGCCGTGTTAGAGTGGAAACCACCCCAGAATGTTACTAAAGTATGGAGTTTCTTGGGTTTGACTGGTTATTATCGACGATTCGTCCAAAATTTTTCTTATATTGCTATGCCTTTGACTCAATTAACTAGGAAGGATATAAAGTTTATTTAGAACGATAAATGTCATAGGACTTTTGAAGAACTTAAACAGAAGTTGACTATTGTGCCAGTTTTATCAATACCCAATGAAAGCTTACCGGATGTAGTATATACAGATGCGTCAGGAGTAGGATTGAGATGTGTTCTAATTCAGCAAGATAAAGTAATAGCTTATGCATCTCGACAGTTAAAGACACATGAGCAAAATTACCCGATACACGATTTGGAGTTAGCTGCTATTATTTTTGCTTTGAAGATTTGGCGAAGTTATTTGTATGGAGCTAAATTTGAAATATTTTATGACCTGAGCTTAAAGTATCTATTTACGCAACGTGATCGCAACGTGATCTGAATCTCCAGCAGTGTCGATGGATGGAGTATATGGGAGATTATGATTTTTCCTTAGAGTACCATCCTGGAAATGCCAATGTTGTAGCAGATGCCTTAAGTCGTTATCCTTAAGGATCTCTTTATAATTGTTTGTTAGAAAATTAGAGGAGATGTATGACTATAGAAGATTATGAACTGCATTATAAGGAAGATGAACAAACAATTCGGGTATTTAATTTGGTTGCTACACCCACACTTTTTCAACCTGTTAAAGAAATGCAGAAATTTGATGATGAATTAAATGAAAGACTTGAAAAAATTGTTCTGGAGAACAATTTGATGGTTGGGAAATTACTCCCAGTGGATTCTTGGCATTTAAAAGGCGAGTTGTGGTGTTTAAAGATCTAGAGTTGAGACAAACTGTTTTAACAGAAGCCCACAAGTCCAAATTTGCTATATACCTAGATAGCAGTAAGATGTACCATGACCTGAAGCGTTAGTATTGGTGGGTTGGAATGAAACGAGATGTGGTAGAATACGTCTCCCGATGTTTGACTTGTCAACAAGTTAAGGCTAAACACCAGAGATCGGTTGGGTTATTGCAACCCTTACCTATTATTGAGTGGAAGTAGGATAAGATCACCATGGATTTTATAACTAGATTGCCAAGGATAATACAAAAATTTGATGTTGTGTGGGTGAATGTAGATAGATTGACAAAGTCGGCCTATTTTATTCCAGTCAAAATATACTTTTCCTTGACAAAATTAAGCAAGTTGTATGTGGAAAACATTGTTCTTCTTCATGAGTCCCTTCGAGTATAGTGTCTGATAGAGACCCGAGATTCACATCAAAGTTTTGGAAAGCCCTTCAAAGAGCTTTGGGCATCGAATTAAATTTGAATACAACACATCACCCTCAGACAGATGGACAGTCTGAGCATACTATTCAAATTCTTGAAGAAATGCTGAGACTATGTGTTCTGGATTTTAGAGATAGTTGGATAAATCATTTACCTTTGGTAGAGTTTGTCTACAACAATAGTTACCATACGAGTATTGGTATATCACCTTATGAACCTTATATTGAAGACTTTGTAAATCGCATTTGTGTTGGGCTGAGACCGAAGAACATGTTACTCTCGGACCTGATATAATTCGAGAAACAACTGAGAAGGTTCAAATAATTAAAGAAAGATTGAAAACGGTTCAAAGCCGTCAGAAAAGTTATGCTGATCTTTTAAGAAGAGAGGTCGAATTTGGAGTAGAGGACTTCATATTTTTGAAAGTGAGACCTAGTCGTGGTGTAAGTCGTGTTGGTGTTAAAGGAAAATTTGTAACACCCCGAGAACTCACACGTTCCCGGTGCGCTCACTACATCTACACACTGTGACATACAGAGACTCGACGCAAACTCACTTAATTTAATACTACTTTCATTTTCAAATCATATTGAAAATAACATTTGTAAGTATAAAATTTTTTTGACTCGATTCGAAAATAACTCGCGCCCCAAAGAGCGAACACGAAATCCTCAATATAAAATACGCAGCAGAAAAGACAATTTAAAGTAGTTTTAAAAATAAAACGACATGACTTGAAATTCTAGGAAGGAGTCCAACACACGCATCGCGCTACCCGACTCAGTGCCGCACGCCCGAGTAGCGGCGGCGCGAGCCCATGATCTCGCTCCGCACACCGCGCGCTCGCACACTCAACCCAGCGCCGCGCGCGAGCCCTGTCAGCCTGCGCGTTGCGTGCCCTGCATGCCCACGTCCCCACTTTGGCGCCCTGCTAGCCAACTCGACACCGCCGCGTCACGCGCATGCCCACAACGCCGCGTGCCCCACGCACCCTGCCTCCGTGCAGCACGTCCGCACACGCCCTCACCCAACGCCGCACAACCCGGGCGCACTCGTAGGGCCACGTGCCCTGCGCGCCTGCGGTCACGCCACGCTCCCGCGTACACCGTCACTCCCTTTGCGCCTCACCGCGCACACCCCGACCTATTCCGTACCCTCTCGACTCTCCGACCTTTCTCCCAAAAATTCGACAGAGTAACGCCTAAAAACTTGCTATCTCAAAATTTAAACCCTGCACACAGTTCACCAAAAAACTTCACAAAAATATTCATTCATCAACTATCCAAAGAATCCCCATAACAAAATCGAAGTCATCAACTACAAATGAATAAAGTCCACAGTATAGAGCAATGACATACTACAACATATAAAAGTACACACGCGTCTCCAAAACACCACAACGCTCTATACAATCCTATACAACCGACGTCTATACGAACTCATCTAACCACATAAATATCCCAACACAAAACAACAACCCGAGTAAATCTCCACCACCTATCATCTCCACAGTTAGGGTCGCCCTAACAATCCGCCGTCCCGTGCCTCAGTTGGATGTCGCCAACTGTCATATGCCTCAGGACTAGGCTCTCGGGGCTCACCAGCAACAATATCTGTACCTACACCATAGAACACACATCATAAGCGTAATGCTCAGTAAGTAATGCGATATGAAAGTAAAAACCAACAATGCAATTCTATCATATGCAGTCTCTATATTCACACTTATATTGTCACATCTGTGACGCGTAGTGCAGCCGCACTAGGGTGAGAAATAATCTAGCGCCACTATATATCTTGACACGTTGCCACCGTCTTGGACTCCCCAGCAACAAGGCCCACAAGTTACACACATGCATCACCACACAGCAACCACGTCAGGGTGAGGGTAAACCTCGCGTCACACTACACCCTGACAGGTCGCCCTCGTTCTAGCCTCCCCAGCAATGGGGCCACAGTTGTTACACACACACATTTTGCGACTGCTCAGCAGGCCCACTCCTCGAGCGGAATCCGCGACTGGTGTTGCACCGGCCCACACACTAGTAGGATCCGCAGTACCACTGTCCATCATCATCACCACCAATACATACAGGCCGCGTGACAGTCCAGCCGGCCCACTTCTTGAGCAAAATCCGCAGTTGGTTATGCACCGGCCCACACACTAGCAGGATCCGCGATACCACCGCCACACGTCTCACTACTTACTCAAAATATGTTCAAAACCATTTTCGTTCCCTTTTTAAAAACATGATGCATGTAAAACAATACGCACACACACCACAATCAACAACATAAATTTGAAAGTTCCACGGTGTAGGCACACCTGAGCAAAACACATGCATGCACTATTTACCTGGCGTCATAAACTTACTTGACGCACAACTTTACCAAAACGCCTCAACTTAAAACATAGACAATCGCCTATCAATCTTCGCATCAAATTCACTAATTACGATAAGAATCACATCTCTCAACTAAATCAATGAAATTCCAACTAAAACAGGTCACTAATTCGGTTCTGCCGAAAACCAGCCTAAACTCCGGACGCACATAACTTTTGCATCCGTTATCAGAATCGAGCGATTCAAGAGGCAACACGTTCCTTAGTAACCTAGTTTAACATACCAAAACAGATGTTAAAACGATAAACCGCAGCTAGGTGAAAAACACCAAAAAAACCGAATCTGCCCTTTACTCAAAAATTCCATATTTTTGGTTTTTCAACAAAACTCACTCAAAGCTCATCTTACGTACTAAAGTTCTCCACACTAACATCACATGTCACGAATCCATTAAAAACGCTCCCTAGTCCGACTCGACGTAAAATTCGACATAAACGTCTAACGCGCATAACTTTTGCGTCGGTTATCGGAATCAAACGATTCCAGCAGTCAAACGTTACTCTAACAACCTAATTTAACCCACTAAAACAGAATTTAAAACGAATAACTGAAGCTAGGTCAAAACTTCTAAAAACAGAATCTGTCTTTACACAAAAAAAATCCAAAACCTCAACTTCGACCCAATTTCACCAATTTCTTCACTCAATCGGTCACATTTCACTTATTCAAGGATAATCTAACAAGAAATCAGAAATTCGAGCACCAACCCGAATTTTGGTTCAACCTCCCCCTAGATTTTTCTCCCTCCCACTAGGCATTTACTGTCCACAACACTTTCACACACGCAGACCCTCACAGCCAACACAACACTTCGCAATTTCATCAAAATCGGAGAAAAAAATCGAGCATCAAGCTCGGCCAAACTACACTGGAACAGAGAGCTTACCTTCAGTTTTTAGCTCGGAAAAATTAAAGCACGCCCGAGCCTTTGTTTTGTAAGAACGGTTTGGCACACCAGTGCGCGCTATCCCTCGGCGGTCGGTCGTCAGCAGCTTTCTCTCCTAGTCGCTCTTTCGTTCCCTCGGTCGCTCTCTCTCGGCCTCGGTGAAGAACAGGGTGGAATGACTTTCACCCGAAGCCATTCCACCTAATACAATAATAAAAAAAAATATTTAATTTAATTTAATTACAATTTATCAAAATGCCCTCACGTACTTTAATCGTCCGTAACTTCGTTAAATTCGCGTCCTCCTGATTTAAAATTTTTGGAAACCGTCACTAAATTTAGATTCCGAGTTTTATAAATTAATTTACCTGTTAAAATATTTCTCGAAATTTCAATCGAGATTTAATTAAAAATTTCAAAAATTAGATCTAATATCTGAAATTTTCGATTATTACAAAATTGGCTCCGAGATATATTGGTCCATTTCCAATCATAGAGAGAGTTTGTCCAGTGGTTTACTGCTTAGACTTACCACCACAGTTGAATTATGTTCATAATGTCTTCCATATTTCTATGTTGAAGAAATATACTTCTAACCCATCACATGTCATATCATGGACCATGGTACTTATCTAAGAAAATGTCTCATACGAGGAGAAATCTCAGAAAATTTTGAGCCGAGATATCAAGGTACTACGTAATCGGGAGGTACCCTTGGTAAGGGTGCAGTAGAAGAATCACAGTGAAAGAGAAATCACTTGGGAACTTGAATTAGAGATGAGAGTAAAATATCCTCAACTGTTTAATGATGTGTTATTGGTTGATCTAAATTTTGGAGATGAAATTTTATTAAGGGGGGAAGAATGTGAGACCCACCTATTTGTGTGGGGAGCACATCGACAGAGGGGAGGTGGGAGAAGAAGAAAAACTCTCTCCCACATTCAACTCTCATTTAACTCAACCTTTTTCTGTCTCTTTATCGCCTTCTCGCTCTCTTTAAAAAACTGAAGGTTCTGCTCCCCTACATTTAACTCTCTAGGACTACCAAACACTTCAAATTTTACGTGATTTTTCTTCTCTGTTTTGAAGAGGATTATCATCTACCGTCTGGGCAATTTTGAAAGGGAGAAATTTTTGAGCTGCTATCGAAACTTCAGAGGATAAAGTTCTTGTTTTGATTGCCAAAGATATAAAGAAATCATAAACTTCTATATTTATGAAGGTTCAAAACCCTTTTTCTTAGATTGCGGTTTGGTAAAATAAATGGGTCATACTTTTGGACTTCGACCCATATTGGTCACAGAGTCCTTCTACTAAAGAATGAACCAACTTAAAGACGAATACTTTGAGGGAAATTTTTTAGAAATTTAATGTATCAAATTTTAATCCTATAATAAACAATGTTACTTTTGGTTAGGTACCAACCTTGTAATAACCCAGAAATTTCGAATTTAATTTTTATTTCTGGAATTTTTATTTTAATCTCAGTTGGAGTTTTGAGAAATTTTTCAACGAAAAAATTTAGATTTTAAGACGCGGCCTACTTTTGCGATGGTTTTCAGAATTTAAAGTCGGGAGGTCAAAAAATTAACGAAATCACGGAAGATTAAAACACGTGAGGGCGGTTTTGTAATTTTGTAATTTAAAAAAATAAAAAAAAATAAAAAAGAAATTTAAAACACCCGAATGGCTTCGGGAGGAAGCCATTTGGTTGTTTCCTGTGCACCCGAGAGAGCCGAGAGAGAAGACGACCGGGAGCCAGGGCGATCGTGTGCTGGAGTCGGAGTTGCGACGGTTGACGAGCGCGAGTGTGAGGTGTGAGTTGCGACCAGGGGCTGCTATTCCGACGAAACGGAGCCGTTCGGTTCCAGCAACTCGAGTTCCTGAAGTGAAGGCCGAGTGTTCGGCCGACAACCCCGAGGGGCTGGTTTCCTGCCAATTCTGCCGCCAACGACCAGACGTGTTGCTGGAGTCCTTCTCTCACCCGAGTACCAGACGCCACCACTTTGTAAGTCCTTCTCTCCCTCTGCTGTCCTGTCCGAATTGACCGAGACTGAGGTTCAACTCCCTTCCGTTTTCTTTGATTTTGGCTGCAAATGTGAGGGGATTAAGATGGTGAGTGTGTAGGTTAGCAAGTGGACAGCAGGAGACCGGTGAGAGGGAGAGAAACCGAGGGAGAAGGTTGAGCAAAAATTTAGATTTTGTGCTTGAATTTCTGATTTCGGGTTAGATTGTGCTTAATAGGTTGAAATGTGAGTGTTCGGTGCAGAGAACTTGCAGGATTTGCTCGAAGTAGAGATTTCGGCTATTTTTTGTATAAAAACAGCTTCTGTTTTTGGCTGTTTTGGCTAGGCTCAAGTTGATCATTTTAAATTATGTTTTGCGGGTGAAAAATAGGTTGTTAGAGGAACGTGTGGCCGCTGGAATCGTTCTATTCTGACATCCGACGCAAAAGTTATGCGCGTCAGACGTTTACGCCGGATTTTGGTCCAAGTCAAATTTGAGACCATTTTTCGTGGAAATTCGACGTGTGAGAGTAGCATAGCCATTTTGATGCATATAACTAGCTAGGAGTGAGTTGTGGTTGAAGAGAAGTGAAAATGTGAAATTTTAATAAAGGTGGCAGATTCGGTCTTTAGCATTCTTCGCCTGTCTGCAGCTTATCATTTTAAAATCCGTCTTGGAATGTTAAACTAGGTTCCTAAGGGGACGTTTAGCCACTTGAATCGTTCGATTCCATTGACGGACGCAAAAGTTATGCGCATCCGAACGTTGGGCTGGTTTTCGGCCAAATCAAACCAATGGACCGTTTTAGTTGGAATTTCATGAGTGTAGTTAGAGAAGGTTATTTTTAGCTAATTGGTGAATGTTGAGATAAATACTGATGAAAAATTGGTTGTGTTTTAGGTTGAGGCTTTCTTTTGGCGAAGCTGTGCGTCGAGCGAGCTTAGGACGCCAGGTAAGTAGTGCATGCATGTGTTTTGCCCAAGTGGGCCTACACTATAGAACTTTAGGGTTTATGTGATTGATTGTGGTGTGCGTGCGTATTGTTTGACACGCATCATATTTTTAAAAACGGGAACGAAAATAATTTTTAGCATGTTTTGATGTATGAGGTGAGACGTGTGGCGGTGGTACCGCGGATCCCGCTAGTGTGCGGGCCGGTGCTTCACCAGTCCTGGATCCTACTCGAGGGGTGGGCCGGCTGGGCCGTCATGCGGCGTGAATGTGTTGACGGTGAGGATGTGGGCAGTGGTACCGCGGATTTTACTAGTGTGTGGGCCGGTGCAATACCAGTCGCGAATCCTACTCGAGGGGTGGGCCGGCTGGGCTGTCGCGAAACATGTGTGTGTGGCAACTGTGGCCCCGTGCTGGGGAGGCTGAGGCGGGGGCGACGTGTCAGGGTGTAGAGTTACGCGAGGTACACCCTTACCCTGATGTGGTTGTCGTGTGGTGATGCGTGTGTGTAGCTTGTGGGCCTCGTTGCTGGGGAGTCCGGGACGGTGGTGACGTGTCAGGGTGTAGGGTGGTGTGAGGTTCCTCCTTACCCTGGTGCGGCTGCACTATGCGTCACAGATGTGACAATATGAGTGTAAGTGTAGAGACTGCATGTGATAGGATTGCATTGTCGGCTTTTACTTTCATATCGCATTACTTACTGAGCGTTAGGTTTATGTTGTGTGTTCTGTGGTGTAGGTGCTGACGATATTGCTGGTGAGCCTCGAGAGCCTAGTCCTGAGGCGTAGGATGGTTGGCGGAGTGCACCCGAGGCACCGGATGGCGGATTTTTGTTAGGGCGACCCGACCCGTGGTGGTGGTAGGTGATAGTGGATTTATCATTTCATGTTGGGTATTTGTGTAGATAGCGGGATTGTATGGACATTGATCTTTTGAGATTGTATAAAGGGGTTGTAGTGTTTGGGGGACTTTTTTCATTTGTATTGATGGGTTCTTGTTGTCTTCTTACTCTGATTTGGTTATGGTGATTTCTCTGGATGATGGATAGATAAATATTGTTGGATTATGGTGAATTGTGTGCAGGATTTAAATTTTGGGATAGTCAGTTTTTAGCCGTTACTCTGCCGAAATTTCAGGAGAGAGGTTGGGAGTCGAGGAGATACGAAATAGGTTGAGGTGTGAATAGTAAATGCTAGAAAAAAGTAGATGAGCGTGGAAGTGCGGCGTGATCGCAGGTGCGCTAGGCACGCGGCCCTGCGGGTGCACACGGGTCATTCGGCGCCGGGTGAGAGCGTGCGCGCGGACGTGCTGTATAGAGGCAGGGTGCGTGGGGCACGCGCTGCTGTGAGCGTGCGCGAGATACAGTGACGTTGAGTTGGCACATGCGGCACCGCGAGGGTGTACGCAGGGTGTCGGAGTGGGGACGTGAGTGCTTGGAACCGGACTGGGTAGTTCGTGGGGTGCGTGAGATTCTTTCCTAAGATTTCAAGTCTTACTGTTTTATCTCAAATTGTTTTAAATGGTTTTCTTTTCCGCTGCGTAGTTTTCTGTTGAGGACTTCGTGTTCCCTCTTCGGGACGCGAGTTGTTTTTCGAATCGAGTCGAAAAATTTTCATACTCGCAAATGTTCTTTTGAAAATGATTTGAAAACGAAAGGGGTATTGAATTGATTTAGTTATGTCAAGTGTTAGTGTGTGTGTGGTGTGTAGACGTACTGTAACGCACCGAGAACGTATGGGTTCTCGGGATGTTATAAGTGTGGATTCATTTACTTTGAACCTTTGGACGACTGTAGAGACTTAGAATTAACGGGTTTGACCTAGAGTAAGCGCCCTCGAGGTAGGGGTTTATTTTATTTTTGGTTAAATATATTTAAAACATAAAATAATTATTTAATTTTAAGTCATTTGTTTTATTCACATTTCTACCACATTCATATTTTATTGTTTGATGTGAACTACATGTTTTATCTGGAAGTAATAGGATAGCTGAATGAGCCGTGTTCTTGGATGCGAAACCCTAAACCTGATCAGGGTATTTATATGGCTACGATCACTGAGCGTCGATGTTTTTAAATTAGCGCGTGGAACTGCTGAATGTCGAAGTTTTAAATCATGATCGAACTCATTGTGTTCTACTGCAATCTCTCTTATTCTCTTTCATAAAATGTTATCAATTGTTGAGTATAAGCATACATATTTTATTGCTGATGGAAATAAACTCTACCACTATTGAGACTCA
The DNA here is from genome assembly GCA_022433055.1 of Begonia peltatifolia. Classification (NCBI taxonomy): domain Eukaryota; kingdom Viridiplantae; phylum Streptophyta; class Magnoliopsida; order Cucurbitales; family Begoniaceae; genus Begonia; species Begonia peltatifolia. Next base: position 8,991,769 of record CM039531.1, on the reverse strand, counting down.
CTTCAAACAACTTCATTTTTTTAAGATCTAATCAATAGTAGCTTTAGTCACCGGATCGGAAATAAGGATTTTATAATTTTAATAAATAATTACTTGTGGATTTGTTAAATTTTAAGATTGGATATTTATTGAGAACGTGTAAGTTTTAATTTGTTTATTATGCATTGTCACTTATTTGGACTTATATCATCATATTATCTGGTGTCACTTGTTGAACCTGTTTATTTATCTGTTATGAGCCCTGGCTATATAGTCAATTATAAAAATTTTCCGTTGCGTTTCTTAAGTAAATAAGATTAAGAGTTCGGACGATTGATTCAATTTTTGGGTCGGCCGTCTCTCGTTCTGTTGCGAGTCTCATTTAGAGTGTGACAAAAAATGACTGCAGAACAGGTACTTCAAATTTCATCTCATTGATTACATTTGTCTCTCAATTGATCGATGAATTATCCTACATCAATAAGAAAGTATAAGAATCCAAAAAACTCATGAGAATGAAACAGAAAAGAGACGATAGATTTAAAAATTTTATTTTAAAAAAAACTAAAATAATCAACTCAACCTTTGATATTATCTCATGAATGGTTCATGAGTTAAGGTGCATACAATCGAAAGGCGCATGAAGAAGATGAAATTTTACCTAAACCAGAGAGATCGCGAGAAGAGAATCGAAAGGGAAGAAGAAATTTCGAAAGAAGAAGTAGTGAAAACCACGAAGAGAAGAAGAGATGGAGGAGAGACGGACTTGAGAGAAGGGACAGTCTCTGCGACTTTTGATTAGCTTGTCACGACTTTTGATTAGCTTGCTACAACAGTGTCAATTAATTGACTCAAAATTTTAATTATATACCTCACTAATCTGTAATTTATTATGCTAAATTCTTTTATTAAAATTTTTTCAATGTTGATGTTAAGGTAAAATAAAAATTTAAGTAGGAGTTTTAAAAAATTCAAGCGAGACAACCCTATAGCTAATTATCTGTAATGATTTTAATAAAAACGATGATTTTAGTGAATTTTGCATTTGTTTCAATGCTTCAACCAAAGGGATATTAGTGTGCAGCATCTTTAAAACATCAAGAAATCTTTTAAACTGTTTATCTTATTGTTGCTTCTTCGGTCTCTGAGGAAAGATGGTCTAATGACTAGTAGTTCTTGTTGTTATTGTGACAGCCTGTGAAAAATTTCACGTTCCTGGTGCGCTACAGTACGTCTACACATACACACTATGACACACTAAAACTTGACACAACTCACTCAGTTTAATAGTACTTTCATTTTTAAATAATCTTCAAAAGAACATTTGCGAGTATGAAAAATTTTCGACTCGATTCGAAAACTACCCGTGCCCCGAAGAGGGAACATAAAACCCTCACTATAAAAATACGCAATGGAAAAGAAAACAAATTTAAAATAGTTTTAGAATAAAACGACAAGACTCGAAATCCTAAGAAAGAGTCCAACATCCCCCTCGAAGTACACAAAGTTGGTGCCGCACACTCACGTCCTCACTTCGATGCCCCGTGTGCACCCTCGCGGTGCCAACTCAACATCACCTCGTCACACGCAGGCTCACAGCGCCGCGTGCCCCACGCACCCTGCCTCCGTACAGTACGTTCGCACGCACGCCCTCACTTGCCACCGCACGACCCGTGAGCACCAGTAGGGCCGCGTGCCCCGCGCACCTGCGATGACGCTGCTCTCCCATGCTCATCTACACTTCTCTAGCACTCACTGTATACATCCCGACCTATTCCATATCCTTTCGACTCCCAACCCCTCTCCCAAAATTTTGGCAGAGTAACTCTTAAAAACTGGCTATCTCGAAAATTAAAACCCTGCACACAATTCACCAGAAAATTAGAAATATCTATCCATCAACCATTTAGAGAAAACTCCATAACCAAATCGAAATTTAAGACAACCAAATCCATCAACTACAAATGAATAAAATCCACAATACAGAGCATTTCCAAGCTCCTACATATAAAGTATACGCGTACGTCGCCAAAATCAAACACACTCCATAAACACCTACACAATCGACACCTATACAACTCATCTCATCAGCTGTACCTCAACACGGCAAAAGAAAAATACCCGCAAAAGAATCAAGCCACCACCTACCGTCTCCACGGGTCAGGTCGCCCTAACAAAATCCACCGTCCGGTGTCTCGGTCGTACGCCGCCAACCGTCCTATGCTTCAGGACTAGCCTTCCGAGATTCACCAGCGAAATCGTCAGCACCAACACCATAGAACACACATCATAAGCCTAACGCTCAATAAGTAGTACAATATGAAAGTAAAAGCCGTCAATGCAATCCTATCACATGCAGTCTCTACACTCACACTCATGTTGTCACATCTGTGATGCGTAGTGTAGCCGCACCAGGGTAAGGAAGAACCTAACGCCACCCTACACCCTGACACGTCGCCACCGTCCCAGACTCCCCAGCAACGAGGCCCACAAGCTACACACACGCATCACCACACAGCAAACACATCAGGGTGAGGGTGTACCTCGCGCCACACTACACCCTGACACGTCGCCCCCGTCCCAGCCTACCCAGCACAGGGACGCAGTTGCCACACACACGTTTCGCAACAGCCCAGCCGGCCCACTTCTCGAGCAAAATTCGCGACTGGTGTTGCACTGGCCCACACACTAGTAGGATTCGCAATACTACTGCCCATCATCCTCACCGTCAACGCATACAAATCCGCGGTTGGTTACGTACTGGCCACACACTAGCAGGATCAGCGGTACCACCGCCACGCGTCTCACCCCTTACTCAAAATATGTTCAAAACTATTTTCGTTCCCTTTTTAAAAAAATGATGCATGTCAAACAATATGCACGTACACCACAATCAATCACATAAATCCTAAAGTTCTACGATGTAGGCCCACTTGGGCAAAACACATGCATGCACTACTTACCTAGCGTCCTAAGCTCGCTCGACGCATAGCTTCGCCAAAAATGCTTCAACCTAAAACACAAACAATTCACTCATCAATCTTTACTTCAAAACTCACCAAATAATTTAAAATAACATTGTTCAACTACACTCACGAAATTCCAACTAAAACGAGTCACTAATTCGGTTCGGCCGAAAATTAGCTTAAACTTCGGACGCGCATAACTTTTGCGTCCATCAACGGAATCGAACAATTCAAGTGGCTAAACGTCCCCTTAGGAATCTTGTAGCACCCCGAGAACCCACACGTCCTCGGTGCGCTACAGTGCATCTACCCACTACACACACACACACTAACACTTGACCTAACTAACTCAATTCAATACCCCTTTCGTTTTCAAATCATTTTCAAAAGAACATTTGTGAGTATGAAAATTTTTCGACTCGATTTAAAAAAAGACCTCGCGTCCCGAAGAGGAAACACGAAGTCCTCAACATAAAACTACGGAGCGGTAAAGAAAACCATTTAAAACAATTTGAGATAAAACGATAAAACTTGAAATCCTAGGAAAAAAAAAATTCCACGCACCCCACAAACTACACAGTCCGGTCCCAAGCACTCACGTCCCCACTCTGACACCCCGCATACACCCTCGCGGTGCCGCACGTGCCAACCCAACGTCACTGTATCTCGCGCACGCTCACAGCGCCGCGTGCCCCACGCACCCTACCTCTGTACAGCACGTCTGCACGCACGCACGCCCTCACCCGGCGCCGCATGACCCGTGTGCATCCGCAGGGCCGCGTGCCCCGCGCACCTGCGATCACGCCGCACTTCCATGCTCATCTACCTTTTTCTACCATTTACTGTTCACACCTCAACCTATTTCTTATCTCCTCGACTCCCAGCCTCTCGCTCGAAATTTCGGCAGAGTAACGGCTAAAAACTGACTATCCCAAAAATTTAAACCCTGCACACAATTCACCATAATCCAACAATGTTTATCTATCCATCATCCAGAGAAATCACCATAACCAAATCAGAGTAATAAGACGACGAAAATCCATCAAATACAAATGAAGAAAGTCTCCAGTATAGAATAATATCATTCTCTAACATGAAAAATATCTGCGTACGTCACCAAAATCACACGCACTCCATATACCTATACGCTGACGCATATACAACAACCAATCCCATCCCCCGTACATAATCACCGCAAAAGAAAGAAAACCCACAAACCGACCAGGCCACAACCTACCATCTCCACGGGTCGGGTCGCCCTAACAAAAGTCCGCCATCCGGTGCCGCAGTCGCACGCCGCCAACCATCCTACGCCTCAGGACTAGGCACTCGAGGCTCACCAGCGGTTTCGTCAGCACCTACACCACAGAACACACAACATAAGCCTAACGCTCAGTAAGTAATGCGATATGAAAGTAAAAGCCGACAATGCAATCGTATCACATGCAGTCTCTACACTCACACTCATGTTGTCACAACTGTGACGCGTAGTGCAGCCGCACCAAGGTAAGGAGGAAGCTCACGCCACCCTACACCCTGACACGTCGCCACCGTCCCGGACTCCCCAGCAATGAGGCCCACAAGCTACACACACGCATCACCACACGGCAACCACATCAGGGTAAGGGTGTACCTCGCGCCACTCTACACCCTGACACGTCGCCCCCGTCCCAGCCTCCTCAGCACGGGGCCACAGTTGCCATACACACACGTTTCGCGACAGCCCAGCCGGCCCACCCCTCGAGTAGGATCCGCGACTGGTGTTGCACCGGCCCACACACTAGTAGGATCCGCGGTACCACTGCCCATATCCTCACCGTCAACATATTCACGCCGCATGACGGCCCAGCCGGCCCACCCCTCGAGTAGGATCCGCGACTAATGAAACACCGGCCCGTACACTAGCCGGATCCGCGGTACCACCGCCACACGTCTCACCTCATACATCAAAGCATGCTAAAAATCATTTTCGTTCCCGTTTTAAAAAAAATATGATGCATGTCACACAATACGCACACACACCGCAATCAATCACATAAACACTAAAGTTCTACAGTGTAGGCCCACTTGGGCAAAACACATGCATGCACTACTTACCTGACGTCCTAAGCTCGCTCGATGCACAGCTTTGCCAACAGAAAGCCTCAACCTAAAATACAACCAATTTCTCATCAGTATTTATCCCAACATTTACCAACTAGCTAAAAAACAACCTTCTCTAACTTCACTCACAAAATTTCAACTAAAACGGTTCATTGGTTCGGTTTGGCTGAAAACCAGCCCAACGTTCGGATGTGCATAACTTTTGCGTCCGCCAACGGAATCGAGCGATTCAAGTGGCTAAACGTTCCCTTAGGAACCTAGTGCAACATCCCAAGACGGATTTTAAATCGGTAGGCCGCAGATAGGCGAAAAATGCCAATAACCGAATCTGCCATTTTTATTAAAATTTCACATTTTCACTTCCCTTCAACCAAAACTCACTCCCAACTAGTTATATGCATCAAAATGGCTATGCTACTCTCACACGTCGAATTTCTACGAAAAACGGTTAATAATTTGACTTAAACAAAAATCCCGCATAAACTTCCAACGCGCATAACTTTTGCGTCGGATATCGGAATCGAACGATTCTAGTGGCCACACGTTCTTCTAACAACCTATTTTAACCCTCAAAGACAGAATTTGAAATGATCAACTTAAGCCTAGCCAAAACAGCCAAAAACAGAAGATGTTTTTATACGAAAAATAGCCGAAATCTCAACTTCGGGCAAATCCCGCAAGTTCTCTGCACCGAACACTCACATTTCACCTATTAAGCACAATCTAACCCGAAAATCAGAAATTCTAGCACAAAGTCTGACTTTTGGCTCAACCTTCTCCCTCGGCTTTCCTCCCTCTCACCGGTCTCCTGCTGTCCACTTGCTAACCTACACACTCACCCTCTCAATCCCCTCACATTTGCAGCCAAATTCAAAGAGAGAAAAAAAAAACGAAGAGGAGCTGAACCTCAGTCTCGGTTCATACGGACAGGACAGCAGAGGGAGAGGACTTACCAAGTGGTGGCGTCCGGCACTCGGGTGGGAGAAGGACTCCAGCAACACGTCTGGTCGTTGGCGGCAGAATTGGCCGGAAACCAGCCCCTCGGGGTCGTCGGCCGAACACTCGGCTTTCACTTCAGGAACTCGAGTTGGTGGAACCGAACGGCTCCGGTTCGTCGGAATAGCAGCCCCTGCTCGCAACTCACACCTCACACTCGCGCTCGTCGGCCGTCGCAGCTCCGACTCCAGCACACGATCGCCCTACTCCCGGTCGTCTTCTCTCTCGGCTCTCTCGGGTGCACAGAGGAAACAACCGAATGGCTTCCTCGCGAAGCCATTCGGGTGTTTTACAATTTTTTTTTTTAAATTACAAAATAAATACAAATTACCAAATTGCCCTCACGTGCTTCAATCGTCCGAAATTTCGTAACTTCTCGACCTCCCGACTTTAAATTCTGAAAACCAATCGCAAAAGTAGGTCTCGAGCCTTATAATTTAAATCTTTTCCGTTGAAATATTTCTCAAAATCCGACCGGGATTAACTAAAAATTCTGAAAACTAAAAATTAAAATTCGAAATTTCCGGGTTATTACATTCCCCCCACCTTATAAGAATTTTGTCCTCAAAGTTTACGTACCGAATAAGCCGGGATACTACCGCTCCATGTCATCACGCCGCTTCAAGTAGTCTCCTTTACACCATGGTTGCGCCACATCACCTTGACCAACGGAATCTCCTTGCTGCGCAACACCTTCACAGCTGATTCTAAGATCCTCACTGGCTTTTCCTCGTACGACAGCGTCTGCTGGATCTCTATATCCTGTTGTGGCACTACCTGAGAGGGATCGCGCATACACTTCCTCAGCATCGAGACATGAAAAACATCATGGATGGCATCCATCGACGTAGGCAGCTGAAGCTGATATGCAGTTCTCCTGATCCGCTTGACAATTGGGAACGGTCCCACAAACCGAGGGTTGAGCTTCCCCCGCTTTTCGAACCTTACCACTCCCTTGAACGGCGAGACTTTCAGAAAAACCTCATCGCCCTCATTAAACTCCAATTCCCGGCGTCTCTGATTAGCATAACTCTTCTGTCGACTCTGGGCCGCTCCAATTCTCTTCCGTATCACAGAAATCTTGTCGACAGTCTGCTGCAAAATCTCAGGGCCTATCAATGGGCCTCCCCAATCTCATCCCAATATAATGGCGACCTGCACTTCCTTCCATAGAGGGCCTCGTATAGTGCCATACAGATGGTGGACTGAAAACTGTTATTATACGAGAACTCCACTAGCGGTAAAAACTTGCTCCAAGTCGCCTGAAACTCCAAAACACAAGCCCTGAGCATATCCTCCAGAATCTGTATAGTCTGCTCCGACTGCCCATCGGTCTGAGGATGAAAGGCCGTACTGAAATCCAATCTAGTGCCCATAGCCTTATGCAGACTCCTCCAAAACTTAGACGTGAACCTGGGGTCTCGATCTGAAACAATCGACACCGGAATCCCATGGAGTCTGACTATCTCCTGAACATACAACTGCGCAAACTGATCCATCGTATAAGTCATCCTCACAGGCAAAAAGTGAGACGACTTCGTCAACCTGTCTACAATTACCCAGATCGCGTCATGACCCTTGGCAATCCTCGGTAGTCCCACCACAAAATCCATGGTGATTCGCTCCCATTTCCACTCCGGTATAGGCAATGGTTGGAGGATTCCTGACGGTCGTTGATGCTCCGCCTTCACCTGCTGGCAGACTACGCAGGACTCAACATACTCAGCCACTACTCGTTTCATGTTAGGCCACCAATAGTGCTGCTTCAAATCTCTGTACATCTTAGTGCTTCCCGGATGCACAGAGAAGGAAGATGAATGGGCCTCTGATAATATATCCCTCCTCATCTCCTCATCCTTCGGAACGTACCACCTATCCCGAAATTTCATAATCTCATCCTCTGAATAGCTGAAATCAGAATCAGGCCTGGCCTCCATACTCGCCTTCAGCTCGCTACACTCCGGATCAGCCTCCTGAGTCTGCCTGATCCTGTCCAGAATGGTCGGCCTCAACGACAAGGTAGAAATGGTGGCTGCCAGATCAAAAACTACCTCCAGACCAAAACTCCGCATCTCTGTCACAAACTCAACAGGTTGTACCGTCATCATGGGAGAAGTCGAGGCTGTCACCCTACTCAAGGCATCTGCCACCACATTCGGCTTCCCTGGGTGGTACCTGATCTCCACATCGTAGTCCTTGACCAGCTCGAGCCATCTTCTCTGTCTCAAATTCAGCTCCTTCTACGTGAAAATGTACCTCAAACTCTGATGGTCCGAGTAAATCTCGCACTGCTGCCCATACAGATAATGCCTCTAAATCTTGAGTGCAAATACAACCGCCGCCAGTTCCAAGTCGTGAGTGGGATAATTCTGCTCGTAAGTCTTCAACTGCCTAGAAGCATAAGCAATGACTCTCCCACTCTGCATCAAAACACACCCCAAACCGATCCTGGAGGCATCGCAATAAATGCAGAACTTCTCTCCTTCCATGGGCAGCGTCAGTACAGGAGCCATAGTCAACCTCTGCTTCAATGTCTGGAAGCTGTCCTCACACTCGTCGGTCCATTCATACTTTGCATTCTTCCTGGTCAACCGGATCAAAGGGGCCGAGATCTTAGAGAACCCCTCAATGAATCTCCGATAATATCCAGCCAACCCCAGAAAACTGCGTATCTCGCTAGCACTAGTTGGTCTCGACCACTCCTTTATAGTCTGAACCTTCCTCGGATCAACTGAAATACCCTCAGAGGAGATCACATGCCCCAAGAAGTGAATCCTGTCCAACCAAAACTCGCACTTTGAGAACTTAGCATACAGCTGATGCTGGCTCAAAATAGTCAGTACAATCCTCAGGTGCTCCCTGTACTCCTCCTCACTCTGCGAGTAGATCAGAATGTCGTCGATAAACACGATCACAAACTTGTCCAGGTACTCCCTGAACACCCGGTGCATCAGATCCATGAATGCTGCAGGGGCATTGGTCAGCCCAAAAGACATAACCAGGAACTCGAAATGCCCGTACCTCGTCCTGAAGGCCGTCTTCGGTACATCTCTCTCCTTCACCTTTAACTGATGATAGCCGGACCTCAGGTCGATCTTAGAAAACACACGGGCACCCTGCAGCTGATCAAACAAATCGTCAATCCTTGGCAATGGATACTTGTTCTTCACCGTCAACTTATTCAGGTCCCGGTAATCAATACACATACGTAGAGATCCATCCTTCTTCTTGACGAATAGAACTGGCGCTCCCCAGGGTGAAAAACTAGGGCGTATAAATCCCTTATCTGTCAGCTCCTCTAACTGAGCTTTCAGCTCCTTAAGTTCAGTAGGTGCTAATCTGTAGGGGTTCTTGCACACCGGCTCGGCACCTGGGAAAACATCTATCTCGAATTCAATCTCCCTGTCAGGGGGCAACCCCGGTAATTCATCACGGAACACCTCCGGGAACTCCTGCACAATAAGAATATCCTGTATCCGAGCATCGCCCGGTGACTGGGCATCTTCAACACTTGCCAAAAATCCCTGGCAACTCATGCCCAACACCCATGGTGCCTGACGAGAAAGTATAGCAGAAATCCTGGCAAGACCCTTACCTGCTTTAAATGTGTAGCTCTCCCCGCCTGGGGGCCAGAAATGAACCTCTCTGGTCCTGCAGTCAATCTCCGCATGATGTCTGAACAGCCAGTCCATTCCCAAGATCACCTCATAACCACTCATATGGAGAATGACTAGCTCGGCATATAACTGCTTCCTCCCTACTGTCACAATATTGCCCCGCACCACCTGTTCTGAATACAAATGCTCCCCGGATGGCAAGGTCACATCATAGTGTCGCTCGGCGGGGCTGAACTCCAAGTTGGCCTTAACCACAAAGCTCGTCGACACAAACGAGTGCGTAGCGCCCGTATCAATCAACGTATAAGCTGCCACACCAGAAACAAAAATGTTACCTGCTATCACTGATGGCTGGGCAGCATCATCTGGCTCAAACAGGGCAAAGACTCTCGGTGTAACTCTGGCTGATGACCTGCTCGCCACTGGGCATCTACTGGCAAAGTGTCCCACCTCATTGCAGTTGAAGCAGCGGTTCTGACGCGGCTTCTGGCACTCTCTGGACATGTGGCCCACCTCGCCACAGTTATAACACCTTACTGGGCCCGGCCTGCACTCGCCGGGTGGCTCTTCTGACACTTCGGGCACACTGGAAACTGCCCTGACCCCTGCGGCCTCTTAGTGCTCCCCTGGCTGCTAGAACTGTCACTAGGCCTCTTCAGGCCTCTCTGCACGGATACCTCCCCGCTGGCCTGTGGCAGCGACTCTCTGAAAGATCTGCGAGGCTGCTCTCGGGGTACCTCCCGATAACTAGGAAGCTTCGCTCGAGCCTCCTCAATGTCAAGGGCCTTCGCCACCACCTCCTCGTACGGCATGCCCCGGGTCCCCGCAATCCGCATGCCCATATAAATATCCGGCTTCAGGCCCTGCACGAACTGATGTACCTTATTTTCATCGAGGCTCACCAAATGTCCTGCAAACCTCGACAAGGCCTCGAACTGTCGTACATACTCAGCCACAGTGCCGGTCTGCTTCAACTGTGCAAACTCTACCATCTTCTGCGACCTGACTGAGTGACTGAAATACTTGCCGAAAAACACCGACCTGAACTCCTCCCAGGTCATGGCCCCCACATCTCTCGTGGCCACCACAGTATCCCACCAATGGCTCGCGTCCTTGGCAAGATAGAACGTCGCACTAGAAACTCTGTCCTGCTCCTCTACCTTGGCAAAACTCATCATCCTCTCCATATTCCGTATCCACTCCTCAGCACTGAGAGGATCCGGAGATGATCCGTCAAAGGTCGGAGGTCTAAGTCTGTGCAGTCTGTCACCTCCTCTGTCGGACGAACCCTGGGCGCTAGACTGACCCTGATCGTCCCTGCTCATAAACCTCTCCAACTGTTGAGACTGACGGTGGACCAACTCGGTAAGCTGTCGGACGGTATCATCCATGTCGCCAACAGCCCTAGGAGGCGCCTCTCGTCGTGGCCGCCCTCTACCTCTACCTCTCGCCTCTCCTGACATTTTCTACCTTTAACAAAAGTATAAAGCTCACATTAGTAATACAATAAATTCAAATCTAAACACTTACAGTTGGTGGTGTGCTCCCGTGCAGCGGCTGGCGGTGTTAGGTAATCTTCTGAACGACGTCGACCCCGTGGCTCTGATACCATAACTGTAACACCCCGAGAACCCACACGTCCCCGGTGCGCTACAGTGCGTGCATCTACACACTACACACACACACTAACACTTGACACAACTAACTCAATTCAATACCCCTTTCGTTTTCAAATCATTTTCCAAAAACACATTTGTGAGTATGAAAATTTTTCGACTCGATTCAAAAAAATAACTCGCGTCCCGAAGA
>CM039531.1:8954878-8979799 GCA_022433055.1 Begonia peltatifolia | reverse complement strand
CCGAGCTCTCGGCTTTGTGCCCTGTTACCCTCTATCACGAGGCACATACACACCGCGTACACCAGCACAACGCTCGGCTTAACATTCAGAAAGATAGTGGGAAGACAGCCATCAAATTTGTTGAACAAAATCAGAGCAGGGGAGGAAACATACCTTCAGTATTCAGCTTGGGAAACGGAACACGCCCCCCCCCACCGCAGTCCTCTCGGCGAACTAGCGTTCGATTCTTCTCCGTCGTCGACGTCGATAGACCACCGGGCTCTCTCCCTCTCACGGCTACTCGCGCGCTCTCTCGGTCTCGCTCTCTCGACCGCGTACAATACAAGGTGGAATGGTTTCCACCCGAAGCCATTCCACCTTATAACTTTTTTTTTTAAAATTTAACTACAAATTACTAAAATGCCCTCACGTGTTTTAATCGTCCATAATTTCGTTAATTTTTCGACCTCCCGACTTTAAATTCTGAAAACCATCATAAAAGTAGGTTCCGAGTCTTAAAATTTAAATTTTTCTGTTGTAATATTTCTCAAAACTCCGACCGAGACTAAATTTAAAAATTTCGAAAATAAAAATTAAAATTCGAAATTTCTGGGTTATTACAGTGTATGTGCTGACGATATTGCTGGTGAGCCTCGAGAGCCTAGTCCTGAGGCATAGGACGGTTGGCGGCGTGCAACCAAAGCACCAGAATGCGGATTTTGTTAGGGCGACCCAACCCGTGGAGACGGTAGGTGGTGGCTTGGCTATTTAAGGTACTTTATTTTGTTGTGTTGATGTACAGTTGATTAGACGAGTTGTATAGGCGTCGGTTGTATAGGGGTTTATGGAGTGCGTGTGATTTCGGTGACGTACGCATTTGCTTTGCATATAGAAGCTTGGTATTGCTCTATACTGTGGACTTTCCCCATTTATAGTTGATAGATTTTCCTTGTCTTCAAACTTTGATTATTTTGTTATGGAAATTCTCTGGATGGTTGATAGATAAATATTGTTAGTTCTGGTGAACTGTGTGCAGAGTTTAAATTTTGGGATAGCCAGTTTTTAGGCATTACTCTGCCAAAATTTCAGGAGAGAGGTTGGGAGTCGAGAGGATATGGAATACGTCGGGATGTGTAGAGTGAGTGTTAGAGAAGTGTGGAGTGGAGCGGAAGTGCGGCGTGGTCGCAGGTGCGCGGGGCACTCGGCCCTGCGGGTGTTAACGGGTCGTGCGGCGTCGGGTGAGGGCATGCGTGCGGACGTGTGGCACGGAGGCAGGGTGCGTAGGGCACGCGGCACTGTGAGCGTCCGCGTGACGGGGTGATGTTGAGTTGGCATGTGCAACACCGCGAGGGTGCGCGAGAGGCGTCGAGGTGGGGACGTGAGTGCACGGCACCGAATTTGTGTAGTTCGAGGGGTGTGTTTGACTCATTCCTACGATTTCGAGTTTTGTCGGTTTATTTTAAAACTATTTTAAATTATTTTTCTTTTACACTGCGTATTTTAATATTGAGGATTTCGTGTTCCCTCTTCGGGGTGCGAGTTGTTTTCGAATTGAGTTGAAAATTTTTCATACTCACAAATGTTCTTTTGAAGATGATTTGAAAACGAGAGTGGTATTAAATTGATTGAGTTGTGTTAAGTCTCTGTATATCATAGTGCGTAGACGTACTGTACCGCACCGGGAACGTGCTATAACACCCAGAATTTTCTGATTAGGTTAATTTCAGAAGTACGTGATTGTAATCGACGGAGTAATGGTCGGACTTGTGGGCAGAAAATTTCTACTCTTATGTAAAAGATTATTTTGAGGCTAATGGAGTAGAGAACAATTTGAGAATACATTCAGAATCGAACCGTATAACAGATTTATTACACGGTTAAGGATTGAGGGCGAAATGGTAATTATAATTAATTATATTAAATAATATATATAAAAAAAAGAACAACACTCGGTGTTCTTCTTCCCCAGCAATTTCTCCCCCTTGTTTCTTCTTCCTCTTCCACCCGAGGTGCTCGACGTTTCTTCCAGCGGCGATTTCCTCCCGTTCTCATCTGTTTCTTCAAATGTACGGTAAGTTTTGGTTAGTTTTCAGTAGATAACTAGTCATTTAGTAGTTTTGAGTGGTAAAAGTGGAGTTAGAGAGAGTTTGGGCAAACCCTAGGGAGGAGATACGAAGGTTGGAGATTTTAGTCGATATTTGTACGTGTGTTGGTATTTAAGCTAGGAATAGGAATAGATTATGAGTTGTTATGACAAAGATTGAGTGCGTAGATAACCAAACGACTCGGGTTACAGAGCGGGTTCCGTTCGTCCAAGCTGTATGTGTGGGATTAGGAAATTGAGGGGACCATTAGAAACTAGATGTTACGAGAAACCTATAGTATTTCAAATCGTCCAAATTCAGACGGGTATTGGTGGAGTTATGAAATTTTGAAGGTTAGCCGGAGTGTAGTTAGAATTTTGGTTCAGGCTGAGTGGGAATTTAGTGGTTGATTCCTTTAACGTTTTACGGAGTTAATGGAATGTAGAGTTAATGGATGTGCGATTTTATAGGTTTTCAAGTTAGCGTACGCGATTTGGATTACGAGTGCTAAGGACGCCAGGTAAATAGTGTAGTAGAAGTTTTGCCTTTGGGCCTACATCACAGTTCAGTAGGTTGTATGACACGTTTACTTTATGTTATGCTTTGTAATATGAATCATGGTTTTAAATTACGAAACGAACCGAAAATGAATTTTCATGTTTTTATGAAGTAAAACAGCAAGATGTGATGAGACGAATGAAATGAGAAGATACGTAAAAAGATAATAAAGGTGAGGTTGAGTGATCTTGTCCAATGAGGTGGACTGCGAGGTGTACCACTCTTCCTCCGCTTTATGTGGTGACCTTGTCCAGTGAGGTGGGTCGCGAGGTGTGACACTTTACTAGGTCGAGTTTGGCCTTGTCCAGTGAGGTGGATCGTAAGGTGTGTCATCTCGATCTAGCACGTAAAGAAGAACCCAGCAGTAAGAAGATAAACAAGATATAAGAAAGAAACGAAAACGAAAGTAGAGACGAAACTGTAGAAACTTCATATGTTAGGATGTCAATGTTTTTCAGTGTTTAAGTTTATATGCATTACTTACTTAGCATTAGGCTAATAGTTGAGTTCTATGATGTAGGTGACGACGCAGCAGCTAGTGAGTATCCCGAGCATGTCTATGACTAGGAGACAGTTGGAGGAGAACGCTCGTGGGACGACTGGGCCAGCTGTTGAGGTGTTTTGATCATGGCGGGTATAAGTACGGGTAGTGAGGTATTTTGAGTCGTACTTAGACATTTTGATGTAAAAGAGAGATTTGAATTTGGGTTGAGTATTTTGGCGTTCGTAATAGGTTATAAATTGAGTCGAGAAGTAGATTTATGGTTTTTAAACGTTTAGTCAAAATTTGTGTTGTTTTGTTGAATTTTGTTAAACTTTATGGGTGTAAAGTGTCGACCGAATTACATAGGTGTCGATCGGTCAGTGTAAAATAGAGGGTGAGTGTCGACCGCGAGGTTCAACCTGTGCAGGGCAGAGACGAAATAGGTGTCGACCCCTGGCTATAAGTGTCGACCGGTCCGTGTAAAATTAAAGCGGTGTCGACCGCGAGGGTCGACCTGCGCAGACAGAGAGGATCAAGGTGTCGACCTGCGACAGCGGGTGTCGACCCCTCTCTAAAATAGGTGTAGAAGTGTCGACCGGTGTCCCCGGTGTCGACCGATAAAAGGACCTGAGAAGTATGTAGTGTCGACCGGCTCTTGCAGGTGTCGACCGGTCTTTTTATTTTTATATTTTTAGAAAGTAAAGTTTCTTTAAATTGATCTTAAACGAGTTTCCGCTGCGACATTTATCCATATTCTTTTGAAGTATTTTTGAGTAAAAAAAAAAAAAAGTCATTTTGAGTAGAAAAATAAAGCTTTCAAATTTCTAAGAAATATTTAGTAGAGGATATGAGAGATGGTAACGAGTAGTAGTTGGTTGCGACCCGAAAATCACGGAGGATTTTTAGGGCGTTACAATTTGGTATCAAAGCCATTTGGCCAAAACGTTCAAACGATTACTCAACAGCGCCTATCGCCGCACGACGTGCTCCAACAACTGTAAGTGTTTAAGTTTAGTGTTGTTTAGTAAATACTTATTAGCATAGTTGACCATTGTCCAGGAAAGAGAGTCAGAATGTCTAGACGACCAGGACGTCCGAGAGTCCTGAGAGAACCAACCGAACTGAGGAGTGAGGACAATTCTGCGACGATTCGACAGTTGACAGAATTAGTAAATCGGCAGTCCCAGCAGTTAGGAATGTTACTGAATCGAGAAATACAGGGAAGTGCAGGCCCTAGTTCTAGTCAGGACCAGTCAGTTGACCGATTTCGGAGATTGCAGCCACCGACTTTCGAAGGACAAGTATCAGACCCGATGGCTGCCGAGGAGTGGATCCAAGCAATAGAGAGCATGTTTAAGTATGCGAAAGTTGAAGAGGAGGATAAGGTTATACTGGCCATCTTTCATTTAGCAAAGGATGCCCAGTTTTGTTGGGAGTCTGTGGATGCCACCTTGGATGCGCAACATATGACCTGGGATAAGTTCAAAAAGGGCTTCTACGACAAGTATTTTAACAGTACAGTGCAGGCAACTAAGAGGATGGAATTCTTACAGTTGAATCAGACTACGTCAGTGACCGAGTACAACCGGCGATTCGAGTCCTTGTCCAAGTTTGCCAGTAATTTGGTAAGCCGGAACGAGGATAAAATGTTTTAGTTTGTACAAGGGTTGAGGCCGGAAATATACAAAGGAGTGAAGATAGCGGGCATACAGGATGTGCCTTACTCTGAGGTGGTGGCCAAGGCATTGGAGGTAGAGGAAGCCGAGATGAAGTGCATCAGTCAGCGAGAAGCTTCCAGGAGATCTTTCAGAGAAGCGGCCTCGCAGCAGAGTAAGAGTGTCTCCCAGCCGCCACAACAGAGAGGTACAAAGAGGTTTAGCGAGGGTTCTAGCAGTCAGGGAAGTAGCAAGAGGCTGCAATGACCGGTGCAGTACCCCCAGTGCCCTAAATGTATGAAGTATCATCCGAGAGAGTGCAAATGGAACTCCGGAAAGTGCTACAATAGCAATGAAGCCGGACATGTGGCCAGAGATTGCCCGAAGCCCAGGGTTGTACGATGTTTTAATTGCGACGAGGTGGGCCACATCAGCAGAGAGTGTCCAGCTTTGAAGAAAGATCCGACACACACAGCCCCGAGGGTATTTCCTATGATTGAGTTGGGAGATGAGGATCAGCCAGCCGTGGTGTCAGGTACCATACTAGTAAACTCTGTACCTGCTTATACATTGATTGATTCGGGTGCAACACATTCGTTTATTACGGCTACATTCGTAGTTAAGTTGGATATATGGCCTGTATCAACTGACTGTGGTTATGTGGCAATGTTGCCTTCTGGTGAGCGTATGCACTCAAATCAAATAGTGCGTGATGGCATGGTGTCGGTGGGAAACAAGAATTTATCGGCCGATCTTATTATTATGGGTATAACGAGATATGACATGATACTGGGAATGGATTGACTATTCAAGCACTACGCCACGATTGATTGTAGGGCGGACACGGTGAACTTCCAACCGCCAGATTATGAGAAGCATACTTTTCAAACCATAAAGAATGTCTAGAAGATATCTGTGAAGGCGCCTGTCAGTGCTCGTCAAGTTTTATCGGGTGAGTGTTTTGGTTTTCTTGCCAGTATTATAGATATGCAGATTCCCAAGGATTCGAGACTGCAGGATGTTTTAATTGTTCAAGACTTCCCTGAAGTTTTCTTAGACGATTGACCTAGTTTGCCTCCGAATCGGGAAATAGAGTTCGCGATAAATATGTATCCGGGAGCTGAACCAGTATCAAAGAATCCCTATAGATTAGCGCTAGAGGAATTGAAGGAGTTGAAGAAACAATTGGGAGAATTGGTAGAGAAAGGGTTTATACGCCCTAGTTTTTCACCGTGAGACGCGCCGATTCTTTTTGTCAAGAAGAAAGACGGGTCGTTATGCATGTGCATCGACTACAGGGAGTTGAATAAGCTAACGATTAAGAATAAGTACCATCTGCCAAGGATAGACGATTTATTTGATCAACTACAAGGTGCACGTATGTTTTCAAAAATTAACCTGAGATCGGGTTATTATCAGTTGAAGGTCAGACCGGAAGATATTCCGAAGACGACTTTTCAGACGTGGTACGGACATTATGAGTTCCTGGTGATGTTTTTTGGATTGACTAATGCTCCAGCAGCTTTTATGGATCTGAAGAACAGAGTGTTCCATGAATATCTCAATAGATTCGTTATAGTGTTTATCGACGATATTTTGGTATACTCTCGGAGCGATGAATATCTCAATAGATTCGTTATAGTGTTTATCGACGATAGTAATGGATGTGCGATTTTATAGGATTTTCAGTTAGCGTACGCGATTTGGATTACGAGTGCTAAGGACGCCAAGTAAGTAGTGTAGTAGGAGTTTTGCCTTCAAGCCTACATCACAGTTCAGTAGGTTATGGCACGTTTACTTTATGTTATGCTTTGTAATATGCATCATGGTTTTAAATTACGAAACAAACCGAAATTGAATTTTCATGTTTTTATGAAGTAAAACAGTAGAATGTGATGAGACGAATGAAATGAGAAAATACGTAAGAAGATAATAAATGTGAGGTTGAGTGATCTTGTCCAGTGAGGTGGATCGCGAGGTGTATCACTTTTCATCCGCTTTACGTGGTGACCTTGTCCAGTGAGGTGGGCCGCGAGGTGTGTCACTTTACTAGGTCGATTTTGGCCTTGTCCAGTGAGGTGGACCGTGAGGTGTGTCATCTCGATTTAGCACGTAAAGAAGAACCCAGTAGTAAGAAGATAAAGAAGATGTAAGAAAGAGACGAAAACGAAAGTAGAGACAAAACTGTAGAAACTGCATATGTTAGGATGTCAATGTTTTTCAGTGTTTAAGTTTATATGCATTACTTACTTAGAATTAGGCTAATAGTTGAGTTCTGTGATGTAGGTGACGGCGCAGCAGCTAGTGAGTATCCTGAGCATGCCTAGGACTAGGAGGCAGTTGGAGGAGAATGCTCATGGGACGCCTGGGCCAGCTGTTGAGGCGTTTTGACCATGGCGGATATAAGTACGGGTAGTGAGGTATTTTGAATCGTACTTAGTCATTTTGATGTAAAAGAGAGATTTGAACTTGAGTTGAGTATTTTGGCGTGCGTAATAGGTTGTAAATTGAGTCGAGAAGTAGATTTATGGCTTTAAACATTTAGTCAAAAATCGTGTTGTTTTGTTGAATTTTGTTAAACTTTCTGGGTGCAAAGTGTTGAGCAAAGACCATAGGTGTCGACCGGTCAGTGTAAAATAGAGGGTGAGTGTCGATCGCGAGGCTCGATCTGTGCAGGTCAGAGACAAAGTAGGTGTCAACCCTTGGCTACAAGTGTCGATTGGTCCAGATAAAATTGGCAGCGGTGTCGACCGCGAGGGTCGACCTGCGCAGACAGAGAGGATCAAGGTGTCGACTTGCGACAGCGGGTGTCGACCCCTCTCTAAAATGAGTGTAGAAGTGTTGACCGGTGTCCCCGGTGTCGACCAATGAAAGGACCTGAGAAGTATGTAGTGTCAACCGGTGCTTGTCAGTGTCAACCGATGGAAACCCGAGACAACTGAAGTGTCGACCGGCTCTTGCAGGTGTCGACCGGTCTTTTTATTTTTATGTTTTTAGAAAGTAAAGTTTTTTTAAACTGATTTTAAACGAGTTTCCGCTGTGACATTTATGCATATTTTTTTGGAAGTTGTTTTGAGTGAAAAAAAAAAAAAGTCATTTTGAGTCGAAAAATAAAGCTTTCAAATTTTTAGAAAATATTTAGTAGAGAATATGAGGAATGGTGACGAGTAGTAATTGGTAGCGAACTGGGAATCACGGAGGATTTTCAGGGCGTTATAACAGATGTGCCTCGAGTTGGTGTTCAAATTGAAGCACTAAACTCAACAAAATATTACTTCGCAGATGAAGCAGTTTTTCTAGTCCGAAAATACGCCAAATTGTAAAATATATAACTTCAAACTGTAAGTTCAATTGAGCTGAAATTTTAAATGAGACTTACTATCGATGTGGATGAAATACTCTCAAAATTTCAGAGCCTAACTCACTGTGGTTAAAACGTTATGGCCGAAATACTGTTGGTCGTTGGAGCTCGATCTACTGTTCTGACCGAGAACAGAATACCAACTGAAGTAATGTGTAACTCTCTCATTTAAAAAACAAAACGATGCGATTCTTGTCACAGATGAAAGCTGCATATGTTGGGGTCGTTGTGTGAAAAAATGAGAGGATGAATCGATGGGATGAAAAAGATATGCTGAGAACGGCGCTTGCAGGTCCGCAAAGAAGATAAGTGAGATTCTTTCGATTTTATGCTGCTCTTGATAAAGAACAATCCAACGTGCGAAATGGATGAGAGCTTACACTCTTATTGATGTGAATTCTATCATTCAAGAAGGCAAGAAAAGAGTGATAATAAGGGTTTCTAAGTATATTAACAAAATTTGAAACAATGATAACAAAAAACGCTTGGACATAATACAATGACAGCAATGGAGTTTGAGACTCAAAGAGGCTCGAGTTTGGAAGACAATCTTCAAATTTTTATAAAAACTTAAAACTAGGGCTGAAAGAGTGTTAAAGATGGTTTAAATACATCACCCTTTCAACAAATTATAATTAGTATTTAGTAAACTAAGGAAAAGAAAAAGGCATTAGAAGGCCCATCGCTCGCGCCACCACTTCGGCCGAAACAAAGGCCGTGCGCTAGCCCATTGTTCCTCCACGCTTTTATGTCCTTATTTAATCTAAATCTAGCTCACTTTTTCTTTTAAAAGTATTCAGCAATGAATAAAATAAAAACATATAATGAACTAAATTTTAGATGGAAATAAAAGAGTGATTCTTAGATTGGAACTTGAGCTCGATTTTCTTATGAGAAAAAACTTCTCTGCAATTGGCCCCGTTGACTAAGCAAACAATATTCAAATTCCTTGATCTAGCCAATTTTAAAAACCTTGAGATGTCAACTACATTTTTCATGAAACCCACTTGTCCAATAACATTAGCAAGGCTGTTGAATATGCCAATTATCCCACGGAGGTCAGCATTCACGACAGTTTTCTTTGAAAGTCTAATAATCCTTGGACGTATGTTTGATCTTTCATTTATGCTTCAACATGCACACTAAGAAAGAAAAGCCTATAAAATGAGCACAAATATCACGTGAGAACAAATACGACAACTACATCCTCATTCCGAAACAAGAGGATTTCCTTTACCGATAAGGAAAAAAGGTACCTCACTAAACCAGGAAATGTGAAAGAAGTCATATTGAACAACTCTAACAACGAAATGACGAGTTTGCAGGAAACTTACGACGACAAGTCAAGACAACAAATTTCGTACAAAGGATCTGCTTTACTAACATTGATGAAGCATTTGAACTCAAGGGTGTCTTTGAAATCTCTACCACAACCAACCTAACACAGAGGCAATGACACAACAAATGGAGAAATGATTCGAGCTACAACTGAACAAAGCCAAACTAGAAGGCACGAAAATAAGAAGTGGACTTCCCATGATCCCTAGATTTGTTCGAGCGAACAAGTCCAAGGATCCATAAGGGAATTCAAAGAAACACTTTCGGAAAGGATACTAGCTATCGATCCACCCGAATGCGACCGACCTCTGAGTAGGATTCAACCTAGGAAACTATCATGACAGTCCTCCAAGGCAACCAAGAGACTAGGATGACCCGACCTTAAATAGTCTCCTGGCTGCCTTGGGGGCTGTCATGATAGTTTCGAGATCTTTCAGGTCTAGACAACATTCTAAAGATGTTGGGTGAGCTTCGAATTGCTTGTAGGAATTCTTTTCATAAATATGAGTTGGTGAAGACATTTAAGGTCTAGACAACATTCCAAAGATAAATTTCACATCATCCAACTAAACAAGCCCAACCACAAATGAACCCATATGAGTTCACCAACTCGTATTTAAGAAAAGAATTCCTACAAGCAATTCGAAGCTCTCCCAACATCGATTTCAGGAAGAATCCTAAGCGCTTTAAACTACGAGCGAGCAGATTCAAAAAGGAAATGTCATCCTTTTGTGGATGATAACAAGACGTCTTCGCAATAGCGTCCCTACTTAGAGAATTTCATACTAGGCGTTCGAACAATTTCCTTGCACAGTGGATGAAAGTCCAAAACATTACATTATCGAATTTTTAAGTGATCATTTCTAATAATAGTAGAACTTTGAGCTCTGATACCATAAGTTTTTGTCACGATCCGGAAGTGCTCTTAGACAGAATCACTAGGTCGAGCGACCTAATCCTAACTCAGTGCTAGATTTCACAACAGTAAACTTTAAAATAGATTGAGCACTGACCCACAAAGAATTAGTTAAATTCACACAACGATCACATGAGAATAAGATAATGCAAAACCGAAATGAATCCAATAAAATACTGTGCTAGAAAGGAATACCAAACACCCAATATTAAGGAAGGAAAGTATACAACCGTAAGATATCCTTACCAGAACATAGAATAAAACTCGAGAAGACCTAGAGGAGAACGAGGAATGGAAACAACTTTTCCGTGAGCATCAATAACACCAGTTTCCACGGTCCAAACTTGGAAAATGGAATGGGTTTTTGGAGTGAATGACTAACTCAGTGGCGAACCCTATATTATACTCAAATGCACGTGTAAAACTAGTTTTATCAATTTTTTTTCAAAACCTTGAACAGTTATATAAATGCAGTTCATTGTTTTATATTAAAAAGAGTTTCCTTTAATTTTTAAATAGGCTTCACAAGCCGAAGATTTTCAAATCACCAAAATCCATTTTTGAAACATGTTCAACAAAACATGGGTGGGTCAGGTTTAAAAAAATTGCTACATACATAGGTAGCTATACTAAACTAAGTCTCCATCATTTTTGTTAGAATATCGTCCCAATGAAAAAAATGGTCATTCAAGGATTCATCCAACACACCATCATAGAAAAGTGACAATCGTTGATCCGACTGCACCTCATGAGTCAGAAAAAAGTTCAATAGTGACAACAATCTGAAGATCTAACAACATCATTTGGTCTTCCGAAGAGTAACTCAACAATGATACAACTCATTAATCAAAGAGTGGCTAGTCAACCAATAATCGACAACACCATCCACATGAAATCCACTAGTGGCCACTGAGCAAGCTCTAGTGCAACACCACTCAACATATAATTTAATAACCCGGAAATTTCGATTTTTAATTTTTAATTTATGGAATTTTTATTTTAATTTCGGTCGGAGTTTTGAGAAATATTTCAACGGGAAAATTTAGATTTATAAGACGCGAAGCCTACTTTTGCGATGGTTTTCAAAATTTAAAGTCGGGAGGTCGAGAAATTAACGAAATCACGGAAGATTAAAACACGTGAGGGCAGTTTTGTAATTTATAAAAAAAAAAAAAATTTAACATAACAACTGAACGGCTCGTGAAGCCGTTCAGTGTTTTGTTCTTTCGCCAGAGCCGAGAGAAAACGACTGAGACGAGTGAGGGGCCGAGCGGGAGATTGAGGAACGGAGAACGAGTGGCCAGCGAACGACGGCAAAGTGCGACGCCGGGGGCTCCGACGAGCTGAGTGAAGGTGTTGGTGTACCCTTTCCCGAGCTGAAAGCCAACGGTGAGCTTTCTGTTCAAGAGTGATTCGGCCAAGCCTTAATGCTCATTTTTTTTTTCTTCTTCTTTTTCTCCGATGTTGATGAAATTGCTGAGCGTTCTGTCAAAGGGAGGGTCTGCGTGTGAGAGAGTGAGTGCTTGATGGGAGGGAGAAAGGCCGAGGGGAGGAGATAGGGCCGGAGGGGGGGGGGGGTTGTGTCGGAATTCAGGTTCAAGCCCGAATTTTTCTTACTCTAGTTCAGATTATGCTAAATTGAGGTGAATGTGATTGTCTGTACATAGGGATTTTTGGAATTTGAATTGAAATCAAAACAGAGGCTTTTTTTTTTAAAGAACAGGTTCTGTTTTTGGCTTATTCAACCTACCTATGGTTAATCGTTTTAAATTCTATTTTTGTGGGATAAATTAGGTGGTTAGAGGGATCTATGGCCGCTGGAATCGTTCGATTTCGATATCCGACGCAAAGGTTATACGCATCGGAAGTTTATGCCAGATTTTGATCCAAGTCAAATTAGCGAGCGTTTTTCGTGGAAATTTGACGTGTGAGAGTAGCATAGCCATTTCTGATGCATATAACTAGTTGCGAGTGAATTTTGGTTGAAGAGAAGTGAAAAGGTGAAATTTGATAAAAGTGGCAGATTTAGTTTTAGCATTTTTTTTGCCTGTCTGCGGCTTATCGTTTTAAATCCGTTCTAGTATGTTAAACTAGGTTCCTAAGGGGACGTTTAGCACTTGAATCGTTTGATTCCGTTAACGGACGCAAACGTTATGCGCATCTAAACGTTGGGCTGGTTTTCGGCCAAACCAAACCAATGGACCGTTTTAGTTGGAATTTCATGAGTGTAGTTAGATAAGGTTATTTTTATCTAATTGGTGAATGTTGAGATAAATGCTGATGACAAATTGGTTGTGTTTTAGGTTGAGACATTTTTTGGCGAAGTTGTGCATCGAGCGACCTTAGGACGCCAGATAAATAGTGCATGCATGTGTTTTGCCCAAGTGGGCCTACACTGTAGAACTTTAGGGTTTATGTGATTGATAGTGGTGTGCGTGCGTATTGTTTGACATGCATCATATTTTTAAAAACGAGAACGAAAATGATTTTTAGCATGTTTTGATGTATGAGGTGATACGTGTGGCGGTGGTATCGCGAATCCCGCTAGTGTGTAGGCCGGTGCTTCACCAGTCGCGGATCCTACTCGAGGGGTGGGCCGGCTGGGCCGTCATGCGGCGTGAATGTGTTGACGGTGAGAATATGGGCAGTGGTACCGCGGATCCTACTAGTGTGTGGGCCGGTGCAACA
Source organism: Begonia peltatifolia (assembly GCA_022433055.1). NCBI lineage: Eukaryota > Viridiplantae > Streptophyta > Magnoliopsida > Cucurbitales > Begoniaceae > Begonia > Begonia peltatifolia. Next base: position 8,966,736 of record CM039531.1, on the reverse strand, counting down.
CCAGTCGCAGATCCTACTCGAGGGGTGGGCCGGCTGGGCTGTCGCGAAACGTGTGTGTGTGGCAACTGTGGCCCCGTGCTGGGGAGGCTGGGACGGGGGCGACGTGTCAGGGTGTAGAGTGGCGCGAGGTACACCCTTACCCTGATGTGATTGCCGTGTGGTGATGCGTGTGTGTAGCTTGTGGGCCTCGTTGCTGGGGAGTCCGGGACGGTGGCGACGTGTCAGGGTGTAGGGTGGCATGAGGTTCCTCCTTACCCTGGTGCGGCTGCACTACGCGTCACAGATGTGGCAACATGAGTGTGAGTGTAGAGACTGCATGTGTAGGATTGCATTGTCGGCTTTTACTTTCATATCGCATTACTTACTGAGCGTTAGGCTTATGTTGTGTGTTCTGTGGTGTAGGTGCTGACGATACTGCTGGTAAACCTCGAGAGCCTAGTCTAGAGGCGTAGGATGGTTGGCGGCGTGCACCCGAGTCACCGGATGGCGGATTTTTGTTAGGGCGACTCGACCCATGGTGGTGGTAGGTGATAGTGGATTTATCATTTCATGTTGGGTATTTGTGTAGATAGCGGGGTTGTATAGACATTGATCTTTTGAGATTGTATAGAGGGGTTGTTGTGTTTTGAGGGACTTTCTTCATTTGTATTTGATGGGTTCTTGTTGTCTTCTTACTCTGATTTAGTTATGGTGATTTCTCTAGATGATGGATAGATAAACATTGTTGGATTATGGTGAATTGTGTGCAGGGTTTAAATTTTAGGATAGCCAGTCCAAAATTTTGGGAGAGAGATTGGGAGTCGAGGAGATACGAAATAGGTTGAGGTGTGAACAGTAAATGCTAGAAAAAGGTAGATGAGCGTGGAAGTGCGGCGTGATCGCAGGTGCGCGGGGCACGAGGCCCTGCGGGTGCACACGGGTCATGCGGCGCCAGGTGACGGCGTGCGCGCGGACATGCTATACAGAGCCAGAGTGCGTGGGGCACGCGGCGCTGTGAGCGTGCGCGAGATACAGTGACGTTGGGTTGGCACGTGCGGCACCACGAGGGTGTACGCGGGGTGTCGGAGTGGGGACGTGAGTGCTTGGGACCGGGCTGGGTAGTTCGTGGGGTGCGTGGGATTCTTTCCTAGGATTTCAAGTCTTACCGTTTTATCTCAAATTGTTTTAAATGGTTTTCTTTTCCGCTGCGTAGTTTTATGTTGAGGACTCCATGTTCCCTCTTCGGGACGCGAGTTGTTTTTCGAATCGAGTCGAAAAATTTTCATACTCACAAATGTTCTTTTGAAAATGATTTGAAAACGAAATGGGTATTGAATTGAGTTAGTTATGTCAAGTGTTAGTGTGTGTGTGTAGTGTGTAGATGCACTGTAGCGCACCGAGAACGCGGGGTTTCTCGGGGTGTTACATATAATAAAAAAGTACCCTAGGTAGGTTTAGGGATTCGAAAAACAAAAACTGCGTTATCACCACCTTGTTACCCATTTTGCATAGAATAATCAAGTAACCTTCATGCAATAGAAGGTGCATATCATCTGACTCTGGTTGCTTTGGTTGTTTAGCCAGATACAATCTGTAACACCCCGAGAAAAACCCCGCGTTCCCGGTGCACTACAGTACGTCTATATATACAAACTATGGCACACTAAAACTTGACACAACTCACTCAGTTTAATAGTACCTTCGTCTTCAAATCATCTTCAAAAGAACATCTGTGAGTATAAAAAATTTTCGACTCGATTCGAAAATAACTCGCGCCCCGAAGAGGGAACACGAAATCCTTAATATAGAAATACGCAGCGGCAAAGAAAATAATTTAAAAGAGTTTTAAAATAAACTGACAAGACTCGAAATCATAGGAAGAAGTCCAACATTCCCCTCCAACTACCCAAAATTAGTGCCGCATACTCACGTCCCCACTTCGGTGCCGCGCTTGCCAACTCAACATCACCGCGTAATGCGTACGCTCACAGTGCCGCGTGCCCCACGCACCCTGCCTCCGTACAGCACGTTCGCACGCATGCCCTCGCCCGACGCCGCATGACCCGTGAGCACCCGCAGGGCCGCGTGCCCCGCGCACCTGCGATCACGCCGCACTCCTACGTTCATCTACACTTCTCTAGCACTCACTGTACTCATCCCGACCTATTCCATATCTCTTCAACTCCCTACCCCTCTCCCGAAATTTTGGCAGAGTAACGCCTAAAAACTGGCTATCCCAAAATTTAAACCATGCACACAGTTCACCAAAAAAACTAACAGTATTTATCTGTCAACCAACCAGAGAATCTCCATAACAAAATCAGAGTTTAAAGCCAACGAAAATTTATCAAATACAAATGAAGAAAGTCCACAGTATAGAGCAATATCATATTCTAACATATAAAAGTACGTACGCGTCCTCAAACACTACAATCACTCTATACCATCCTGTACAACCAACTTCTATACGAACTCCTCTATCCACATAAATACCCGACACAAAATAACAACCCACGAATCTCACCATCATCTACCACCACCACGGGTCCGGTCGCCCTAACAAAATTCGTCGTACGGTGTCTCGATCGCACGCCGCCAACAGTCCTATGCCTCAAGACTAGGCTCTCGAGACTCACCAGCAATGTTGTCAGCACCTAAACCATAGAACACACAACATAAGCCTAACGCTCAGTAAATAGTAAAATATGAGAGTAAAAGCAGTCAATGCAATCCTATCACATGTAGTCTCCACACTCACACTCATGTTGTCACATCTGTGAAGCGTAGTGTAACCGCACCAGGGTAAGAGGGAACCTTATGCCACTCTACACCCTGACACGTCACCACCATCACGGACTCCCCAGCAATGAGGCCCACAAGCTACACACACGCATCACCACACAACAACCACATCAGGGTGAGGGTGTACCGCGCGCTACACTACATCCTGACACGTCGCCCTTGTCCCAGCCTCCCCAGCACGGGGCCACAGTTGCCACACACACACGTTAGGCGACAGCCCAGCCGGCCCACTCCTCGAGCGGAATCCGTGACTGGTGTTGCACCGGCCCACACGCTAGTAGGATCCGCGGTACCATTGCCCATCACCCTCACCGTTAACACATTCACACCGCGTGACGGCCAAATCGGCCCACTACTAGAGTGGAATCCGCGGTTGGTTACGCACTGACCAACACACTAGCAGGATCTGCAGTACCACCGCCACGCGTCTCACCACATACTCAAAACATGCTCAAAACCATTTTCGTTCCCGTTTTCAAAAAAAATGATGCATGTCAAACAATACGCACGCACACCACAATCAATCACATAAACCCTAAAGTTCTACAGTGCAGTCCCACTTGGGCAAAACGCATGCATGGATGCACTACTTACCTGGCGTCCTAAGCTCGCTCGACGCATAGATTCGCCAAAAAGTGTCTCAACCTAAAACACAACCAATCACTCATCAATATTTATTTCCAAAATTCGCCAAATAGCTAAAACTAATATCTTTTAACTAAACCCATGAAATTTCAACTAAAACGGGTCACCAATTTGGTTAGGCCTAAAACCAGCATAAAGTTCAGACGCGCATAACTTTTGCGTCCGTTAACGGAATCGAGTGATTCAAGAAGCTAAACGTTTCCTTAGGAGCTTAGTTTAACATACTAAGACGGATTTTAAAACAGTAAGCCGCAGCTAGGTAGAAAAATCCCAAAACCGAATCTGCCCTTTTATCCAATTTTCACATTTTTGTTTTCTTCCACCAAAACTCACTCGAAACTAGTTTTACGCATCAAAAACGGCTATGCTACTATCACACGTCGTAATTCTATGAAAAACGCTCACAAATTTGACTTGGACCAAAATTCGACATAAATTTCTGACGCGCATAACTTTTGCGTCGGATATCGCAATCGAACGATTCCAGCGGCCATGCGTCCCTCTAACAACCTAATTTAATCCACAAAAATAAAATTTAAAACAATTAACCGTAAACCTGTCAAAATCCCCAAAAACAGAACTGTTTTTATACGAAAAAAAATCTGAAATCTCAACTTCGATCCAATTTCGCCAAATCCCTTCACCGAACATCCACATTACCACCAATTAAGCCTAATCTGAACAAAACCAACTATATCAAACTCAAAACGCGAACCCCACAGCGAACAAGCCTCGGGTTTTTCCCTCCCTCCCGAGCACTCACTGTCCGCTCACTACACCCACATTTGCAGCCCATAATCGACCCTATACCGAGGCCAAATCGTTGGAGAACAAGAAAGAACCAAGCCCTCACACTCGGTCGACAGCAGCCGAAACAGGGGAGGAGTTACCTGCGGTTTTCAGCTCGGGAAGAATTCACTCACGCCAACTTTCTGCCTCGTCGGAACTGCCTAGCGCGTTGCGTCTCTTCCCCGGTGGTCGATCGTCGGCAGCTCGTCCCCGATCACGCTCTCGCTCGCGCCACTTTTCTCGGGTGTTCGGCTCGCAGAACACCTGAAGTGGAATGGCTTCTTCGTGAAGCCATTCCACTTAACACATGTTTTTTTTTTAATTATAATTAATTAAATTACCAAAACACCCTCATGCATTTTCATCGTCCGTAAATTCGTTAAATTCTCGTCCTCCCGACTTAAAATCTCGAAAACCACCACAAAACTAGACTCCGAGTTTTATAATTTAATTTACCCAATAAAATATTTCTCGGAACTCCAACCGAGATTAAGTTAAAAATTTCAGAAATTAGATTTAAAAATTTGAAATTTTTCGGGTTATTACATCCCCCCCACCTTATAAAAATTTTGTCCCCAAAATTTACGTACCGAATAAGTTGGGATACTGCCGCTCCATATCATCACGTCTCTCCCAAATAGTTTCTTCCACACCATGATTGCGCCACAACACCTTGACCAAAGGGATCTCCTTGTTGCGCAGTACCTTTACAGCAGACCCTAAGATCTTCACTAGCTTCCCCTCATAAGACAGCGTCGGCTGAATCTCTATGTCCTGTTGTGGCACTACCTGAGAGCGATCGCGCATACACTTCCTCAGCATCGAGACATGAAAAACATCGTGAATGGCATCCATCGACTAAGGCAACTGAAGTTGGTACGTAGTTCTCCCAATCCGCTTGACAATCGGGAATGGTCCCACGAACCGAGGGTTGTGCTTCCCCTGCTTCCCCCGCTTCCCGAACCTCACCACTCCCTTGAACGGCGAGATCTTCAGAAATACCTCGTCGCCCTCACTAAACTCCAACTCCCGACGCCTCCGATCAGCATAGCTCTTCTGTCGACTCTGAGCCGCTTCAATCTTCTTCCATATCACAGAAATTTTGTCGACAGTCTGCTGCAAAATCTTAGGACCTATCAATCGGGCCTGACCAACCTCATCCCAATACAATGGCGACCTACACTTCCTCCCGTAGAGAGCCTCGTACGGTGCCATACCAAAGGTGGACTGGTAGCTGTTATTATACGAGAATTCCACTAACGGTTAGAATTTACCCTAAGCCGCCTGAAATGCCAACACACAGGCCCTGAGCATATCCTTCAGAATTTGTATAGTTCACTCTGACTGCCTATCGGTCTAAGGATGAAAGGCCGTACTGAAATCTAATCTGGTGCCCATAACCTTATGCAAACTCCTCCAAAACGTGGACATGAACCTGGGGTCTCGGTCTGAAACAATCGACACCGGAATCTCATGAAGTCTGACTATCTCCTGAATATATAACTGGGCAAATTGAACCATGGTATAAGTCATCCTCACAGGCAAAAAGTGAGATAACTTCGTCAACCTGTCCACAATCACCCAGATCGCGTCATTGCCCTTGGTAGTCCTCGGCAGTCCCACCACAAAATCCATGGTGATTCGCTCCCACTTCCACTCCGGTATAGGCAATGGTTGGAGCATCCCAGACGGTCGCTGATGTTCCGCCTTCACCTGCTGGCAAACTACGCAAGTCTCAACATACTCAGCCACCGCTCGCTTCATGTTAGGCCACCAATAATACTGCTTCAAATTCCTGTACATCTTAGTGCTTCTGGGATGCACAGAGAAAGAAGATGAATGAACCTCTGATAATATATCCTTCCTTAGCTCCTCAACCTTCGGGACCTACCACCTATCCCGAAATTTCAGAATCTCATCCTCTGAATAGTTGAACTCATAATCAGGCTTGGCCTCCATACTCGCCTTCAGTTCGCTACACTCCGAGTCAGTCTTCTGGGCCTGTCTGATCCTGTCCAGAATAGTCGGTCTCAACGACAAGGTCGAAAGAGTAGCGACCAGATCAGAAACCACCTCTAGGCTAAAACTTTGCATCTCTGTCATCAACTCAGTAGGCACTATCGAAGTCATGGTAGAAGTCGAGGTTGTCACCCGACTCAACGCATCTGCCACCACATTCGCCTTTCCCGGGTGGTACTTGATCTCCACATCGTAATCCTTGACCAGCTCGAGTCATCTTCTCTGTCTTAAATTCAGCTCCTTCTGCGTGAAAATGTACCTCAAGCTCTGATGGTCTGAGTAAATATCGCACTGCTGCCCATAAAGATAATGCCTCCAAATCTTGAGTGCAAACACAACAGCCGCCAATTCCAAATCGTGAGTGGGATAATTCTGCTCGTACGCCTTCAACTGCCTAGAGGCATAGGCAATGACTCTCCCACCCTACATCAAAACACACCTCAAACCAATCCTGGAGGCATCCTAATAAATGCAGAACTTCTCTCCTTCCACGGGCAGCGTTAGTATAGGAGCCGTAGTCAATCTCTGCTTTAATGTCTGAAAGCCGTCCTCACACTTGTCGGTCCATTCATACTGCGCATTCTTCCTGGTCAGTCGGGTCAAGGGGGCCGAGATCTTAGAGAATCCCTCAATGAATCTCCGATAATATCCAGCCAACCCTAGAAAACTGCATATCTCGCTAGCACTGGTCGGCCGCGGCCACTCCTTTACAACCTAAACCTTCACCTGATCAACTGAAATACCCTCAGAGGAGATAACATGCCCCAAGAAGTGTATCCTGTCCAACCAAAACTCGCACTTCGAGAAATTAGAATACAGCTGATGCTAGCTCAGAATAGTCAATTCGGTCCTCAAGTGCTCCCTGTGCTCCTCCTCACTCCGCGAGTAAATCAGAATGTCGTCGATACACACAATCACAAACTTGTCCAGGTACTTCTTGAACACCCGGTGCATCAGATCCATAAAGGCTGCAGGGGCATTGGTCAACCCGAAAGACATAACCAGGAACTCAAAATGCCCGTACCTCATCCTGAAGGTCGTCTTCGGTACATCCTTTTCCTTCATCTTTAACTGATGATAGTCGGACCTTAGGTCGATCTTAGAAAACACTCGGGCACCCTGTAGCTGATCAAACAAATCGTCAATTTTCGGCAGTTCTTCACCGTCAACTTATTCAGCTCCCGATGGTCAATACACATACGTAAGGATCTGTCCTTCTTCTTGACAAATAGAACTGGCGCACCCCAAGGTGAAAAACTAGGGCGTATAAAGCCCTTATCCGTCAGTTTCTCCAACTGAGCCTTCAGCTCCTTAAGTTCGGTAGGTGCTAACCTGTACGGGTTCTTGCACACCGGTTCGGCACCTGGGAAAACATCTATCTCGAATTCGATATCCCTGTCAGGGGGCAAACCTGGCAAATCATTACGAAACACCTCCGGAAACTCCTGCACAACAAGAATATCCTGTATCCAAGTATCACCCTGTGACTGCGCATTCCTGACACTTGCCAAAAACCCCTGGCAACCCTTGCCCAACAACCGTGGAGTCTGACGAGAAATGATAGCAGAAATCCTGGCAAGACCTTTACCTGCTTTAAATGTGTAGCTCTCCCTGCCCGGGGGCCGAAAATGAACCTCTCTGGTCCTGCAGTCAATCTTCGCATGATGTCTGAATAGCCAGTCCATTCTCAAGATCACCTTATAACCGCTCATATGAAATTTTACTAGCTCGACATATAACTATTTCTTCCCCACTGTCACCACATTGCCCCGGACCACCTGTTCTGAATACAAATGTTCCCCTGATGGCAAGGTCACATCATAATGTCGCTCAGCGGGACTGAACTCTAATTTTGCCTTAACCACAAAACCCGTCGACACAAACGAGTGCGTAGCGCCCGTATCAATCAAAGTATAAGCTGTCACACCAGAAACAAAAATGTTACATGTAATCACTGATGGCTGGGCGGCATCATCTGGCTCAAAAAGGGCAAAGACCCTCGATGCAACTATAGCTGACGTCTTGCTCGCAGCTGGACAGCTGTTGGCAAAGTGTCTCACCTCATTGCAGTTGAAGCAACGGTTCTGACGCGGCTTCTGACAATCCCTAGCCATGTGGCCCACCTCGCCACAGTAATAACATCGCATTGGGCCCGTTCTGCACTCGCCCCGGTGGCTCCTATAACACTTCGGACACACTAGAAACTGTCCCGACCCCTGCATCCTCTTAGTGCTCCCTTGACTGCTGGAACTGTTACTAGGCCTCTTCAGGTTTTTCTGCACGGATGCCTCTCCACTCGACTGTGGCAGCGACTCTCTGAATGATCTCCGAGAATGCTCCTTGGGTACCTCCCGATAACTAGGAAGCTTCGCCCGAGCCTCCTCAATGTCAAGGGCCTTCGCTACCACCTCCTTGTACGGCATGCCTCGGGTCCCCGCAATCTGCATGCCCATATAGATATCCGGCTTCAGGCCCTGGACAAACTGATGTACCTTATTCTCATCGAGGCTCACCAAATGCCCTGCAAATCGTGACAAGGCCTCAAACTGTCGTACATAATCGGCCACAATGACGGTCTGCCTCAACTGCACAAACTCCACCATCTTTTGTGTCCTGACAGAATGGCTGAAATACTTACCGAAAAACACCGACCTGAACTCCTCCTAGGTGTAACACCCCGAGAAGAAACCTCACGTTCCCGGTGCGCTACAGTACGTCTACATATACACACTATAACACACTAAAACTTGACACAACTCACTCAGTTTAATAGTACTTTCATTTTCAAATCATCTTCAAAAGAACATTTGTGAGTATGAAAAATTTTCGACTCGATTCGAAAACAACTCGCAACCCGAACAGGGAACACGAAAATCCTCAACATAAAAATACACAGCGGAAAAGAAAATAATTTAAAATAGTTTTAAAATAAACGACAAAACTCGAAATCCTAGGAAGGAGTCCAACATACCCCTCGAACTACCCAAAATCGGTGCCGCTCACTCATGTCCCCACTTCGATGCCCCGCGCGCACCCTCGCGGTGCCGCGCGTGCCAACTGAACATCACTGCGTCACGCGCACGCTCACAGCGCCGCATGCCCTATGCACCCTGCCTCCGTACCGCACGTCCATACGCATGCCCTCTCCCGGCGCCGCACGACTCGTGAGCACCCACAAGGCCGCGTGCCCCGCGCACCTGCGATCACGCTGCACCCTCACGCTCATCCACACTTCTCAAGTACTCACTGTACACATCTCAACCTATTCCATATCCTTTCGACTCTCAACCCCTCTCCTAAAATTTCGGCAGAGTAACGCCTAAAATTTGGCTATCCCAAAAATAAAACCCTGCATACAGTTTACCAGAAAGCTAGAAATATCTATCCATCAACCCCTAGAGATAACTCCATAACCAAATCAAGATTTTAAAACAACAAATTCATCAACTACAAGTGAAGAAAATCCACAATACACAGAAATTCCAAGCTCCTACATGTAAAATATATGCGTACGTTACCAAAATCACACGCACTCCACAAACACCTATACACTGACGCATATACAACTCATCTCATCGACTGTACATCAACATAGCAAAAGACAAATACGCGCAAACGAACCCAGCCACCACCTTCCATCCCCACGGGTCGGGCCGCCCTAACAAAATCTGACGTCCGGTGCTTCGGTCGCACACCGCCAACCGTACTAGGTCTCAGGGCTAGGCTCTCGAGGCTCTCCAGCAATGTCGTCAGTACCTACATCATAGAACACACAACATAAGTTTAACGCTCAATAAGTAGTGCGATATGAAAGTAAAAGCCGACAATGCAATCCTAGCACATGCAGTCTCTACACTCACATTCATGTTGTCACATCTGTAATGCGTAGTGTAACCACATCAGGGTAAGGAGGAACCTAACGCCTCCCTACACCCTGACACGTCGCTACCGTCCCGGACTCCCCAGCAACGAGACCCACAAGCTACACACACGCATCACCACACAACAACCACATCAGGGTGAGGGTGTACCTCGCGCTACACTACACCCTGACACGTCGCCCCCGTCCCAGTCTCCCCAGCACGGGGCCACAGTTGCCACACACACACGTTTCGTGACAGCCCAGCCGGCCCACTCCTCGAGCGGAATCCGTGAATGGTGTTGCACCGGCCCACACGCAAGTAGGATCCGCGGTACCACTGCCCATCACCCTCACCGTCAACACATTCATGCCGCGTGACGGCCCAACCGGCCCACTCCTCGAGCGAAATCCGCGGTTGCTTACGCACCGACCCACACACTAGCAGGATCCGCGGTACCACCGCCACACGTCTCACCACATACTCAAAACATGCTCAAAATTATTTTCGTTCCCGTTTTAAAAAAAATGATGCATGTCAAACAATACGCACGCACACCACAATCAATCACATAAACCCTAAAGTTCTACAGCGTAGGCCCACTTAGGCAAAACGCATGCATGCACTACTTACCTGGCGTCCTAAGCTCGCTTGACGCACCGCTTCGCCAAAAAGTGTCTCAACCTAAAACACAACCAATCACTCATCAATATTTATTTCCAAAATTCACCAAATAGCTAAAAATAATATCTTTTAACTAAACCCATGAAATTCCAACTAAAATGGGTCACTAATTTGGTTCGGCCGAAAACCGGCCTAAAGTTCGGACGCGCATAACTTTTGCGTCCGTTAACGAAATCGAGTGATTCAAGAAGCTAAGCGTTCCTTTAGGAACCTAGTTTAACATACTAAGACGAATTTTAAAACGGTAAGCTGCAGCTAGGTGGAAAAATCCTAAAACCGAATATGCCCTTTTATCCAATTTTCACATTTTTGTTTTCTTCCACCAAAACTCACTCAAAACTAGTTTTACGCATAAAAAACGGCTATGCTACTATCACACGTCCCAATTCTATGAAAACGCTCGCAAATTTGACTTGGACCAAAATCCGACAGAAACTTTCGATGCACATAATTTTTGCGTCGGATATCGGAATCGAACGATTCCAGCAGCCATACGTCCCTCTAACAACCTTATATAACCCACAAAAATAGAATTTAAAACAATTAACCGTAACCCCGTCAAAATCCCCAAAAACAGAACTGTTTTTATACGAAAAAAAATCTGAAATCTCAACTTCGATCCAATTTCGCCAAATCCCTTCACCGAACATCCACATTACCACCAATTAAGCCTAATCTGAACAAAACCAAGTATATCGAACTCAAAACCCAAACCCCACAGCCAACAAGCCTCAGGTTTTCCCCTCCCTCCCGAGCACTCATTGTCCGCTCACTACACCCACATTCGCAGCCCATAATCGACTCCTATACCGAGCCAAATCGTCGGAGAACAGGAAAGAACCAAGCCCTCACGCTCGGTCGACAGGAGCCGAAACAAGGGAGGAGTTACTTGCGGTTTTCAGCTCGGGAAGAATCCACTCACGCTGACTTTCTGCCTCGTCAGAACCGCCTAGCGCGTTGCGTCTCTTCCCCGTCTGTCGATTGTCGGCAGATCGTCCCCGATCACCCTCTCACTTGCGCCACTCTTCTCTGGTGTTCGGCTGGCAGAACACCCGAAGTGGAATGGCTTCTCGTGAAGCC
>CM039531.1:8936077-8954868 GCA_022433055.1 Begonia peltatifolia | reverse complement strand
GTGATCCAAAAATCCATAAACACCTCATGAGCTAGAAGAAATAGGAAGTAAAAGTGATCTGAAGATTCAGCAGCGTTACCCGAGTGGCTAGCAGACAAGTTAGTGATGTCACCACTCGTAAACCATAAAATAAATACACGCTGATCAAGTTTATGGATTTGAAACCAAGGAGCGCTTCATCGGCACCGTATTACCCATTTTGTTAATGTGCAAACAAACAACCTTCACACTACAAAAGGAGTGTATAATCTGATTTTTGTTGCTTTGGTTGCTTAGCTAGATGTAACCCAAAACAAGCATAGACAATTATCAGAAATGGCTTAATCAGCCCAAACAAAATAAGGTCGTCGTACGTACGTGTAACAAATTAAATAAAATACCATGCACTTATAAACTAAATGTGTAAAAGTTATATACATATACGTAAAACCTAACATGCTAGTTACCAAACTCTATCAAGGTTTTCATAGGTCTCAATCCACCAAAATAAGTTTTTGAAAACTACGCAATACAAATGCAGAACAATATAGAAACTCATACCTCAATGATGACCACAACCTTACCGACTAGCTGACACCAGGAACAAGGCATCGAATCCCCTGATGCCAAAAACAGGGAAATTGTCGAGACCTATAACAAACCAAAGTCAAAATCTCAAATAAAAAAACGAGTGATAACATTTAAGTAGTCTTAAACTGGAACTAGGAACTCACACAAAAAGAGTTGACAATTAAACTCAATTCTCACCGAGGCGATAACATTCCCCCTAAATAAAACTTAGTGTCAAATCCAAAATGCATTGCATTGGTCGACTACTCAAAGCATGGACCCTTGTCCACCAAAAATAACAAGGGTCAACAAGGTCGCTTAACCCTTTAAGATAGGGATCAACACCTTCAGGTAAGGGTCAACCCTAACTTCGCACTACTCTAGCAAGAGTCGACATCTTCAAGTGAAGTGCGACCCTTGAACCCTCTCGGGCTTTGCAGGGGTCGACCAAACCAGTCCACCATTCTCATGTATGGCAAGGGTCGACACTTTGAGAAAATGGTGGACCCTTGACCCCTCGCAGGTATGGCAAGGGTTGACTAGCTTGGTCGGCACTTGCACCATTTAGAGCCATCGGGGTCGACACTTACCAAGGTGTCAACACTTGCTCGACTTTGCCACTAACATCAGTCGATACTTGCTTAACAATTGTCCATTGCTACCTCAATTTCCAGTGAAAAGAGAGCTAGAAATCTAGCCTTACTTGCCGATATCCGCCTCCAATGCGTCCTTCCTTGCCGATTTCTGTCTTAAAGCTAATTATTTGACCAATTTGATCAAAAAATTATATGTTACCAAATGTCAATGAAACAAGACAATTTTAGTCAATATAAAACAAGTTGACATTGAATAAAGCGAAAAATTGGTTCGAAAAAAATAATGAATAGAAAGTTTGAGGATATTACAGCACAGTAACTTTTAAGGAAAAATTTTGTCACTAAGGAGCGTAGTGTTTTCTTTTACATTGGATTCCTAGTCTTGATATAGGATCCATCCACCTATTTCTTAGTGTTTAAAAGGGAGATTCCTAACATTGGTTTTGTTAAAGGTTTCGACGACTTCACAGATGAAGAACATGTCCTAGAGAGTATTGCTCCACCAGATAAAAAGAGCAACCATCGTTAAGGTAGGAGTTTCTATATATTACTGTATACGTCTCATGGCTTTCAAAACCTTATTTTGCAAGCTATCACACATAAAAACTAACAGGCCTTGTCTGACAACATGTTTGTTTTTATATTACACGTACCTCAATTTTATGCATTTATTTTATGGGTGCAAGATATTTCATTTCTTGTTTATATATGCATAAATTAGACAAACCTCTAGTTGTTTTTAGCAGTAGTAGGGCCAAAACAACTGGAGGTTGTCTTTGTACACCTTTTGTTGCATGAAGGTGTCTTGTTTATACATGCGATGTTGAATTGGGACAGAGACTACATGTTCTTTGGTTTGAATCCCAATTGTTTTGTTATTACATTGAATACGCTATTGATTGGTCTTTGGACAATCCTTCTTTCTTTCTCTTAAGTCATTGACTTGATTTGGTGAGCAATTGATATGTAAAAGTTCGTGAGTGACTCTATTTTCCCTAGGGTTATTTTCTACATAAAATAGTGGAGATAGTTACTTATGTATGTAGTAAGATTTTTATATCTACCCAATCAATGGTTTGTAGAGGCTCTTTTTAAAATAGTAAAAGACATTTTCATAAATTTAAATCCATACACTGCTTTTTTCACTGGCACATGTTGATAAAACTCATGTTGATAAAACTCGTTTTCACAAGCATCAGATTATGATATAGAATTTGCTAATTGGTAACTCACTTAAAAGTCTCATTTTTCCTAGGTAAGAAATGGCGAACAGGAATAGAGCTCGTATCGGAGATTCCCTTAAATTTCAATGTTTTTCCCTCGAGAGCTTTTATTTCTTTCCTTGGTAAGGATGCTTCAATGTTTTGAGTCTATAGACTTAATTAACTAGTGTTGGATGTTTCTTTCTTTTATTGTATTGCACTATTTTCTAATTCGATGATCACTGTGTTGACCTCGACACATTTCATGTGAGGCTATGGTTTTAAATTTTGAATTAAGTCTTTCATCAAAAATCGAGTCTTGTCTTGAGTGATCGATTCTTTTACGAAGATCGAGTAGTTCAACCTAGCATTGCTATTTGGCCCACCTCTGGGTCGTAACAGATTGCAACATTAATTTGAAAAACTTTATTCATTAAGGTTTAACCACTTAAATGACTAGCAAAACACTTTAATTATAGTAATTAAGTTTCACGCACACGAGGACATCTAATAACAAATTAATGTTGTGACCGTGAGGGACTAGCAAAAATTGTAACACCCCGCGAAACCCCGCATTCCCCGTGCGCTGTAGTACACCTACACACTACACACACATACTAACACTTAACATAATTCACTCAATTTAATACCCTTTTGTTTTCAATTCATTTTTTTTTTCATTTTTTTTTGACTCGATTCGAAAACAACTCGCGTCCCGAACAGGCAACACGAAATCCTCAGCATAAAAAAAAACTACGCAACGGAAAAGAAAATAATTTAAAATAGCTTAAGTAAAACTGTAAGACTCGAGACCTTAGAAAAAAAATCCAACGTACCCCTCGGACTACACATCTCAGTTCCACGCACTCGCGTCCCCACTTCGACACCCCACGCACACTCTCACGGTGCCGCACATACCACTCAACGTTACTGTGTTTTGCGCACGCTCACAGTGCCGCGTGCCCCACGCACCCTGCCGCTGTACAACACGTCCGCGCGCACACCCTCACCCAGTGCCGCACGACCCGTGGGTACCCACAGGGC
Source organism: Begonia peltatifolia (assembly GCA_022433055.1). Lineage (NCBI taxonomy): Eukaryota > Viridiplantae > Streptophyta > Magnoliopsida > Cucurbitales > Begoniaceae > Begonia > Begonia peltatifolia. Next base: position 8,951,477 of record CM039531.1, on the reverse strand, counting down.
CGCATGCCCCACGCACCTGCGATCACGCCGCACATCCACGCTCATCTAAACTTCTCTAACATTCATTGTACACACCTTGACCTATTTCGTATCCTCTCGAGTCCCAACCCCTCTCCCAAAATTTCGGCAGAGTAACGCCTAAAAACTAGCTATCCCAAAATTTAACTCTGCACACAATTCACCAGAACCCAACCATATTTACCTATCCATCATCCAGAGAAATCATCCTAACCAAATCAGAGTAAGAGGACATGAAAATCCGTACAATACAAATAAAAAAAGTTCACAATATAGAACAACACCATACTCTAGCATGTAAAATATATGCGTACGTCGCCAAAATCACACGCACTCCATATACACCTATACACTGACGCATATATAACAACCAATCTCATCCCCCGTACATAATCACCGCAAAAGAAAGAAAACCCACAAACCGACCAGGCCACAACCTACCATCTCTACGGGTCGGGTCGCCCTAACAAATGTCCGCCATTCGGTGCCGCAGTCGCACGCCGCCAACCATCCTACGCCTCAGGACTAGGCACTCGAGGCTCACCAGCGGTATCGTCAGCACCTACACCACAAAGCACACAACATAAGCCTAACGCTCAGTAAGTAATGCGATATGAAAGTAAAAGTCGACAATGCAATCCTATCACATGCAGTCTCTACACTCACGCTCATGTTGTCACATCTGTGACGCGTAGTGCAGCCGCACCAGGGTAAGGAGGAACCTCACGCCACCCTACACGCTGACACGTCGCCACCGTCCCGGACTCCCCAACAACGAGGCCCACAAGCTACACACACGCATCACCCCACGGCAACCACATCAGGGTAAGGGTGTACCTCGCACCACTCTATACCCTGACACGTCGCCCCCGTCCCAGCCTCCCCAGCACGGGGCCACAGTTGCTACACACACACGTTTCGCGACAGCCCAGCCGGCCCACCCTTCGAGTAGGATCCGCGACTGTTGTTGCACCGGCCCACACACTAGTAGGATCCGCGGTACCACTGCCCATATCCTCACCGTCAACACATTCACGCCACATGACGGCCCAGCCGGCCCACCCCTCGAGTAGGATCCGTGACTGGTGAAGCACCGGCCCGCACACTAGCGGGATCCGCGGTACCACCGCCACACGTCTCACCTCATATATCAAAACATGCTAAAAATTCTTTTCGTTCCCGTTTTTAAAAATATGATGCATGTCAAACAATATGCACGCACACAACAATCAATCACATAAACCCTAAAGTTCTACAGTGTAGGCCCACTTGGGCAAAACACATGCATGCACTACTTACCTGGCGTCCTAAGCTCGCTCGATGCACAGCTTCGCCAAAAGAAAGCCTCAACTTAAAACACAACCAATTTCTCATCAGTATTTATCCTAACATTTACCAACTAGCTAAAAACAACCTTCTCTAACTTCACTCACGAAATTTCAACTAAAACGGTTCATTGGTTTGGTTTGGCTAAAAACCAGCCCAACGTTCGGATGTGCATAACTTTTGCGTCCGCTAACGGAATCGAACGATTCAAGTGGCTAACGTTCCCTTAGGAACCTAGTTTAACATCCCAAGACAGATTTTAAATCGGTAGGCCGCAGATAGACAAAAAACGCCAATAACCGAATCTGCCATTTTTATTAAAATTTCACATTTTCACTTCCCTTCAACCAAAACTCACTCCCAACTAGTTATATGCATCAAAATGGCTATGCTACTCTCACATGTCGAATTTCCATGAAAAACGGTCACTAATTAAACTTGAACCAAAATCTCGCATAAACTTCCGATGCGCATAACTTTTGCGTCGGATATCAGAATTGAATGATTCCAGCAGCCATACGTCCCTCTAACAGCTTAATCCATCCCACAAGAACAGAACTTAAAACAATTAACCAAAACTAGGCCAAATTAGCTAAAAACCGAACTGCCCCTGCACAAAAATGGTTAAAATTTTTTATTTCAAACTTCAATTTACAAACTTCCACACACAACTAGCCCCATCTCGTCCATAACTCTCGGCCAAGTTCACTGCAAGGGCAAGAAGGCCGAGCACTAAGCTCGGCCGAAACAGGAAACCGACAGGGCTCACCTTCGGTTTCTTTAAGCTCGCGGCATCACCTTCGCGCTACCCTACCACTTGCGGCCAAATTCCATCAATGCCGAAAGCAGGCCGAGCACTAAGCTCAGCCAATCCAAAAAAATGGGACGGGCAGAACAAGGAAAGGGCTTACCGTTGCGTTACTGTGCGCTCGGTCGAATGGAGGGTAATGCACAGCCGAACACCCAGTCCCGGCAGTCTCCCCCACGCCCACTCGCGTCTGTCGAAGAATCGGAACTTGAGGATTTTCCTCCCCTCTCCCGCGTCTCTCTCTTGGCTCCCTCGGGAACTCAAGCTGCTGAAACCGAATGGCTTCGGTTCGTCGGGACAGCAGCACCTGTTCGCAACCCGCACCTTGCACCCACGCTCGTCGACCGTCGATCACAGCTCCGCACACGACCGCTCTCCCCTGCACGCTCGCTCTCAGGCGCTCTCAGTTGCTCGCAGAAAACCAGCCGAATGGCTTCTTCCCGAAGCCATTCGGGTGGTTTGTTTTATTTATTTATTTTTTTTAAACAATAAAAATACAAATTACCAAATTGCCCTCACGTGCTTCAATCGTCCGAATTTCGTTAATTTCTCAACCTCCCGACTTTAAATTTCGAAAACCAATCGAAAAAGGTAGGCCTCAAGCCTTATAATTTAAATCTTTCCGGTTGAAATATTTCCCAAAACTCCGACCGGGATTAAACTAAAAATTCCGAAAATTAAAATTAAAATTCGAAATTTTCGAGTTATTACAAAAATACTTGTCCTTTGCAACTCTTTTGCATTATCTACTATGAATTAATTTTCTTATGAAGTAATTTTTTTATATTGAGAGGATAAGATGTAAAACTTTGTGATTGATGTTCTTCGGCTATTAATTTGTCTATCAATTTATTAGCCGAAGAACATCCTTATTTATTAGAAAATAAATTATACTATTATCAAGTTTAGTCGACTCATCCCAAACAACTTTATTTTTTTCAGGATATAATCAAGAGCAGCTTTAGTCTCTGGATCAAAAATAAGGATTTTCTAATTTTTATATCGAGAGGATAAAATGTAAAACTTTTGAAACTCATATTTAACTTTTATTTTATCTTGACATAGTCATATGAAAGGATTTGATAAAAGAATATAGCATAGTAGACCAACAAATTATTGTGTTATACAATCTAAAGTTTCAAGCCAATTGACATTAGTACAGCTTATAAATTGAAAATTACAAGGGGCGGAATATTGGTTCTTAATCGTTTCGTATATTGATTTCTTGTTAGTCTTATCACCTTATTTTCTCACAATATTTTCTTGCTAATCATCACATCTTGTTGAACAGTTGATTTTATAAGAAACTCTTATAATTTGTTCCTTGCGGTTACAATGTCGTACACTTGCGCTTGAACCTATTTCATACAAAACAATTTTGGCAAATTTGGCAATGAATCATTTTTATAATTGCTTTTTATAAAATCAATTGGAATTTTACACTTTTATCTTCCAACAATATCTGAATTTTAATTTCGCAGCAAGTGACACTGCATGGGCATTAAAAACGAGAGCCAAAAATTAAAATTTTGATCCAGAGATTGAACAAACTTTCTGAGTCTGAAAACGAGTGCTCCTTCAAAGCCTAGGTCAAAACAGAATGGCAGACAAAATTGAAACAAGTCAATCTGTGGTTTATTTAAATTTGGAAACGAACTAGAACCGTATTTCATGGTTTGGTTACGGTTATGGCTCCTAGAACCGTGGTTTCAGTTCTCCACCTATGGAACTGTGGATCACTGTTCCGGTTTCGATTCAGATTGGAACCGAATCAACCCAGATATTACCCACCCCTAGTTTCTATGCCAATGTCCACAGAACGAGATACCTAAATAGATTCAATTACAGATTTTTTATAATGTTGCAGAGCAATTTTATCAAAGAAGTATAATGAAGCTTGTGAGATTTTAGAGGATGTTAGGAAATCTATACAACTAGCCTCTTGAAAGAGCAACAACTCGAAAAGTTGCAGGAATACATGAAGTTGATGCGTTATCATCAAGTCAAACATAGATCCACTTGTTAACAAACATGGTCAAAAGTATAGAAACTGGATCTCGACAGCATGCTGCAACAATTCCATGCCTATATTTGTGAGGCAAGCATTCCTTTGAAATTTGTTTTTCAAATCCTGAATCAACATATTATGTTGCAAATTATAACTAGAATTAGAACTCCAATAGAAAAAATGTCTACTCAAACAATTACAATGCAGGCCGAGAAAACACTCAAAGTTTCAGTTCGAGTTCTCAAAATCAAAGTCAATGAGATAAACCTTCAAATGTTCAAAACATATCTTAAAACCCACCGGGTGTCTATCAACATAACAAACCTCAACAGCAGGATTCATCTTCAAAAAAGCTACTAAAAATCTTTATTGAGAAAACGAGAACCACAGTCCAAAGTCAAGGTAAGTCATTGAGGACCTTGAAAAATTGTTTGGATAATTTGCAAGTGCATCGAACAGTGGAACTCAAGGTGCCATCCCAAGCAACACTCAAAATTCACAAGCTGAGAATAAGGAGCATTGGAAAGCAATCACCTTGAGGAATGAGAAGGTTATCGAGACCATTGAGGCACAAAAAAGACCATAGAAGGATGATGCAACAGAAACAAAAGGACAACCTACAGAAGAAACAATGGAAGAAGAGGCAATACAAAAACTACCCAAGGATTTACTACAGCAACGCCATAGAAATAACTGTAATAACCCAAAAAATTTTAGCTGTAACACCCGACAAATTTTAGTTAATTCGATTTTTTTTTTTGAATTTCGTATTGGTCAACGGCGAGGTTTGAGTGAGAATCGAGGCCGGGAAGTTTGTAACATTAGGTAAAGGATTATTTCAGGAATAATGGCGAAAGTGAAATTTTAAGATTTTATCCGAACACTGATCGTATAGTAGATTTATCGAAAATATTATGTTTGAGGGCAAAATGGTAACTGTGATTAATTATATTAAATAATATATATAAAAAAAGAGAAGAATAACACTCGGTGTTCTTCTTCCCCAACAATCTCTTTTCCCCTCTGTTTCTTCTTCTCCCGTACGAACAGCTCGACGTCTTCTTTCAACAACGGTTTCCTTCTGTTCTCATCTGTTTTTTCAAATATACGGTAAGTTTTGTTTAGTTTTCAGTAGATAGCTAGTCCTTTAGTCGTTTTGAGCGGTAAAAGTGGAATTAGGGAGAGAGTTGGGTGAGCCCTAGGAGGGAGATACGAAATTTGGAGGTTTTAGCTGATTTCGTACCTATGTTGATGTTTAAGCTAGAAATAGGAGTAGATTATGGGGTTTTATGGGAAAGATCGAGCGTTTGGATAGCCGAATGCTCGGATTGTAAAACGGTTTCCATTCGGCCAAGTTGTGGAGGTCCAATTGGGAAATGGATGAAACCGTTAGAAACTATATGTTAAGAGGGACCCATAGCATTTCGAATCGTCCAAATTGGACAAGTATTGGTGGAGTTGTGAAATTTTGAAGCTTAATCGGAGCGTTAGTTAGAAATTCCGTTTAGGATGAGTGGGGATTTAGTGATTGATTCCTTTAAAGTTTTACGGAGTTAATGGAAGGTAGAGCTAATAGATGTGTGATTTTATAGGTTTTCCAATTAACATACGAGATTTGGACTACGAGTGCTAAGGACGCTAGGTAAGTAGTGTAGTAGGAGTTTTGCCTTCGGGCCTACATCACAGTTTAGTAGGTTGCATGACACGTTTATTTCTGTTATACTTTGTAATATGCATCATGGTTTTAAATTACGAAACGAAACGAAAATGAATTTTCATGTTTTTGTGAAGTAAAACAGTAGGATGTGATGAGACGAATGAAATGAGAAGATACGTAAGAAGATAATAAAGGTGAGGTTGAGTGATCTTGTCCAGTGAGGTGGACCGCGAGGTGTATCACTCTTCCTCCGCTTTACGTGGTGACCTTGTCAAGTGAGATGGGCCTCGAGGAGTATCACTTTACTAGGTCGAGTTTGGCTTTGTCCCGTGAGGTGTGTCATCTCGATCTAGCACATAAAGAAGAACCCAGTAGTAAGAAAATAAATAAGATGTAAGAAAGAGATGAAAACGAAAGTAGAGACGAAACTGTAGAAACTGCATATGTTAGGATGTGAATGTTTTTCAGTGTTCAAATTTATATGCGTTACTTACTTAGCATTAGGTTAATAGTTGAGTTCTGTGATGTAGGTGACGACGAAACAACTAGTGAGTATCCCGAGCATGCTTGGGACTAGGAGGCAGTTGGAGGAGAACACGCGTGGGACGACTGGGCCAACTGTTGAAGCGTTTTGATCATGGCGGGTGTAGGTACGGGTAGTGAGGTATTTTGAGTCGTACTTAGTCATTTTGATGTAAATGTGATAATTGAATTTGGGTTAAGTATTTTGGCGTGCGTAACAGGTTTGTAAATTGAGTCGAGAAGTGAATTTATGAGTTTTAAACGTTTAGTCAAAATTCGTGTTGTTTTGTTGAATTTTGTTAAAGTTCTGGATGCAAAGTGTCGACCGAAATCCAGAGGTGTCGACCGATCAGTGTAAAATAGAGGGTGAGTGTCGACCGCGAGGCTCGACCTGTGCAAGGCAGAGCCGAGGTAGGTGTCGACCCCTGGTTACAAGTGTCGACCGGTCCGTGTAAAATGGGCAGTGGTGTCGACCGCGAGGGTTGACCTGCGCAGACAGAGAGGATCAAGGTGTCGACCTGCGACAGCGGGTGTCAACCCCTCTCTCAAATGGAGGTAGAAGTGTCGACCGGTGTCCCCGGTGTCAACCGATGAAAGGACCCGAAAGATATGTAGTGTCGACCAGTGTTTGCCAGTGCCGACCGATGAAAACCCGAAACAATTTAAGTGTCGACCGGCTCTTGCAGGTGTCGACCGGTCTCTTGATTTTTATGTTTTAAAAAAACAGAGTTTCTTTAACCCGATTTTAAACGAGTTTCCACTGCGGTATTTATATGTAATTCCTTTGGAAGACGTTTTGAAAAAATAAAAAAAATAAAAAATAAAGCTTCCCAATTTCAAAAAAAAATATTTAGTAGAGGGTATGAGGGATATTGACGAGTAATAGTTGGTAGCGAACCGAGAATCATGGAAGATTGTCGGGACGTTACAAAAGCTAATTTCCAAAAATTTTAATTTAATCTCGGTTAGAGTTTTGAGAAATATCTTAACGGGTAAATTAAGTTATAAAACCCAGAGTCTAGTTTTGTGATAGTTTTCAAAATTTTAAAGACGGAAGGGCGCAAGTTTAACAAAATTTCAAGCGACTAAAACACGTATGGGCATTTTTGTAATTTTATTATTTAAATAATAAAATAAATTATTTTATAAAAAAAGCAACTGAACGGCTTCGCGAGGAAGTCGTTCAGTGTTTGGTTTTTTTCGCCAGAGCCGAGAGCGAACGTGCAAGAGAGGGCGATCGGGAGCTCGGTTTTGGTTTTCGATCGGTGGACGACGAGTGTAAGTTTGTGAGCGGAACCGCAGCCGAGTATTGCTTCTCCGACGAACCGAAGTCATTCAATTTCGGCAGCTCGAACTCCCAAAGTGAGAGCCCGAGCGTGTTCTGCCGACGACCGCAAGGAAGGGCCCCCATTCGGTTCTGTTGCCGGCAGCCGAGCACTCGGATTTTTGTTTTCTTCCATTCCCCCACCCGAGAGCAGAGCGACACCACCCTGTAAGTCCCTCTCTCCCTCTGCTGTCCTGTCCTGTTTGGCTGAGATTAATGTTCAGCTTCCCTCCGTTTCTATGAATTTGGCTGCAATGTTTGAGTAGATTAGGAGGGTGAATAATTGTGTTAGTGGATGGAAAGTAGATGTCTAATGGGAGGGAGAGAAACCGAGGGGGAAAGGCTGAGCCAAAATTCGGATTTTGTGCATGAATTTCTAATTTCCGATTGGATTATGGTTAATAAGTTGAAATGTGGTTGTTCGGTAAAGAAATTGGCGAAATTAGATCGAAGTTGAGATTTTGGATTTTTCTTTGTATAAAAACAGTTCTGTTTTTGGAGACTTTGATGGGGGTACGGTTAATTGTTTTAAATTTTGTTTTAGTGGGTTAAAATAAGTGGTTAGAGGAACGTATGGCCGCTGTAATCGTTCGATTCCGATATCCGACGCAAAATTTATGTGCATCGGAAGTTTATGTTGGATTTTGGTCCGAGTCAAATTAGTGAGCGTTTTTCGTAGAATTGTGACGTGTGATAGTGGCATGGCTGTTTTTGATGCGTAAAGCCAAATTTGAGTGAGTTTTGGTTGAAAAAAAAACAAAAATGTGAAATTTAATAAAAAGGGGCAGATTCGGTTTCGGGGTTTTTCCACCTAGCTGCAACTTACCATTTTAAAATCCGTCTTAGTATCTTAAACTAGATTTGTAATAACCCGGAAATTTCGAATTTTAATTTTTAGTTTTCAGAATTTTTAGTTAATCCCGGTCGGATTTTGAGAAATATTTCAACGGAAAAGATTTAAGTTATAAGGCTCGAGACCTACTTTTGCGATTGGTTTTCAGAATTTAAAGTCGGGAGGTCGAGAAGTTACGAAATTTCGGACGATTGAAGCACGTGAGGGCAATTTGGTAATTTGTATTTATTTTGTAATTTAAAAAAAAAATTGTAAAACACCCGAATGGCTTCGCGAGGAAGCCATTCGGTTGTTTTCTCTGTGCACCCGAGAGAGCCGAGAGAGAAGACGACCGGGAGTAGGGCGATCGTGTGCTGGAGTCGGAGCTGCGACGGCCGACGAGCGCGAGTGTGAGGTGTGAGTTGCGAGCAGGGGCTGCTATTCTGACGAACCGGAGCCGTTCGGTTCCACCAATTCGAGTTCCCGAAGTGAAAGCCGAGTGTTCGGCCGACGACCCCGAGGGGCTGGTTTCCGGCCAATTCTGCCGCTAACGACCAGACGTGTTGCTGGAGTCCTTCTCCCACCCGAGTGCCGGACGCCACCACTTGGTAAGTCCTCTCCCTCTGCTGTCCTGTCCGTATGAACCGAGACTGAGGTTCAGCTCCTCTTCGTTTTTTTTTTCTCTCTTTGAATTTGGCTGCAAATGTGAGGGGATTGAGAGGGTGAGTGTGTAGGTTAGCAAGTGGACAGCAGGAGACCGGTGAGAGGGAGGGAAGCCGAGGGAGAAGGTTGAGCCAAAAGTCAGACTTTGTGCTAGAATTTCTGATTTTCGGGTTAGATTGTGCTTAATAGGTGAAATGTGAGTGTTCGGTGCAGAGAACTTGCGGGATTTGCCCGAAGTTGAGATTTCGGCTATTTTTCGTATAAAAACATCTTCTGTTTTTGGCTGTTTTGGCTAGGCTTAAGTTGATCATTTCAAAGTCTGTCTTTGAGGGTTAAAATAGGTTGTTAGAAGAACGTGTGGCCACTAGAATCGTTCGATTCCGATATCCGACGCAAAAGTTATGCGCGTTGGAAGTTTATGCGGGATTTTTGTTTAAGTAAAATTAGTAACCGTTTTTCGTAGAAATTCGACGTGTGAGAGTAGCATAGCCATTTTGATGCATATAACTAGTTGGGAGTGAGTTTTGGTTGAAGGGAAGTGAAAATGTGAAATTTTAATAAAAATGGCAGATTCGGTTATTGGCATTTTTCGCCTATCTGCGGCCTACCGATTTAAAATCCGTCTTGGGATGTTACACTAGGTTCCTAAGGGAACGTTTAGCCACTTGAATCGCTCGATTCCGTTGGCGGACGCAAAAGTTATGCACATCCGAACGTTGGGCTGGTTTTCAGCCAAACCGAACCAATGAACCGTTTTAGTTGAAATTTTGTGAGTGAAGTTAGAGAAGGTTGTTTTTTAGCTAGTTGGTAAATGTTGGGATAAATACTGATGAGAAATTGGTTGTATTTTAGGTTAAGGCTTTCTGTTGGCAAAGCTGTGCATCGAGCGAGCTTAGGACGCCAGGTAAGTAGTGCATGCATGTGTTTTGCCCAAGTGGGCCTACACTGTAGAACTTTAGTGTTTATGTGATTGATTGCGGTGTGTGTGCGTATTCTGTGACATGCATCATATTTTTTTTAAAATGGGAACGAAAATGATTTTTAGCATGCTTTGATGTATGAGGTAAGACGTGTGGCGGTGGTACCGCGGATCCCGCTAGTGTACGGGCCGGTGCTTCATCAGTCGTGGATCCTACTCGAGGGGTGGGCCGGCTGGGCCGTCATGCGGCGTGAATGTGTTGACGGTGAGGATATGGGCAGTGGTATTGCGGATCCTACTAGTGTGTGGGCCGGTGCAACACCAGTCGCGGATCCTACTCGAGGGGTGGGCCGGCTGGGCTGTCGCGAAACGTGTGTGTATGGCAACTGTGGCCCCGTGCTGGGGAGGCTGGGACGGGGGCAACGTGTCAGGGTGTAGAGTGGCGCGAGGTACACCCTTACCCTGATGTGGTTGCCGTGTGGTGATGCGTGTGTGTAGCTTGTGGGCCTCGTTGCTGGGGAGTCCGGGACGGTGGCGACGTGTCAGGGTGTAGGGTGGCGTGAGCTTCCTCCTTACCTTGGTGCGGCTGCACTACGCGTCACAGTTGTGACAACATGAGTGTGAGTGTAGAGACTGCATGTGATACGATTGCATTGTCGGCTTTTACTTTCATATCGCATTACTTACTGAGCGTTAGGCTTATGTTGTGTGTTCTGTGGTGTAGGTGCTGACGAAACCGCTGGTGAGCCTCGAGTGCCTAGTCCTGAGGCGTAGGATGGTTGGCGGCGTGCGACTGCGGCACCGGATGGCGGACTTTTGTTAGGGCGACCCGACCCGTGGAGATGGTAGGTTGTGGCTTGGTCGGTTTGTAGGTTTTCTTTCTTTTGCGGTGATTATGTACGGGGGATGAGATTGGTTGTTGTATATGCGTCAGCGTATAGGTATATGGAGTGCGTGTGATTTTGGTGACGTACGCAGATATTTTTCATGTTAGAGAATGATATTATTCTATACTGGAGACTTTCTTCATTTGTATTTGATGGATTTTCGTCGTCTTATTACTCTGATTTGGTTATGGTGATTTCTCTGGATGATGGATAGATAAACATTGTTGGATTATGGTGAATTGTGTGCAGGGTTTAAATTTTTGGGATAGTCAGTTTTTAGCCGTTACTCTGCCGAAATTTTGAGAGAGAGGCTGGGAGTCGAGGAGATAAGAAATAGGTTGAGGTGTGAACAGTAAATAGTAGAAAAAGGTAGATGAGCGTGGAAGTGCGGCGTGATCGCAGGTGCGCGGGGCACACGGCCCTGCGGATGCACACGGGTCATGCGGCGCCGGGTGAGGGCGTGCGTGCGTGCAGACGTGCTGTACAGAGGTAGGGTGCGTGGGGCACGCGGCGCTGTGAGCGTGCGCGAGATACAGTGACGTTGGGTTGGCACGTGCGGAACCGCGAGGGTGTATGCGGGGTGTCAGAGTGGGGACGTGAGTGCTTGGGACCGGACTGTGTAGTTTGTGGGGTGCGTGGGATTTTTTTTTTTCCTAGGATTTCAAGTTTTATCGTTTTATCTCAAATTGTTTTAAATGGTTTTCTTTACCGCTCCGTAGTTTTATGTTGAGGACTTCGTGTTTCCTCTTCGGGACGCGAGTTGTTTTTTTAAATCGAGTCGAAAAATTTTCATACTCACAAATGTTCTTTTGAAAATGATTTGAAAACGAAAGGGGTATTGAATTGAGTTAGTTAGGTCAAGTGTGTGTGTGTGTGTGCAGTGGGTAGATGCACTGTAGCGCACCGGGGACGTGTGGGTTCTCGGGGTGCTACAGTTATGGTATCAGAGCCACGGGGTCGACGTCGTTCAGAGGATTACCTAACACCGCCAGCCGCTGCACGGGAGCACTCCACCAACTGTAAGTGTTTAGATTTGAATTTTATTGTAGTAGTAATGTGAGTTTTATATTTATGTGAAAGGTAGAATATGTCAGGAGAGGCGAGAGGTAGAGGTAGAGGGCGGCCACGACGAGAGGCGCCTCCTAGCGCTGTTGGCGACATGGATGATACCGTCCGGCAACTTATCGAATTGGTCCACCGTCAGTCTCAGCAGTTGGAGAGGTTTATGAGCAGGGACGATCAGGGTCAGTCTAGCGCCCAAGGTTCGTCCGACAGAGGGGTTGACAGACTGCACAGAATTAGACCTCCGACCTTTGACGGATCATCTCCGGATCCTCTCAGTGCTGAGTAGTGGATACGGAGTATGGAGAGGATGATGAGTTTTGCCAAGGTAGAGGAGCAGGACAGAGTTTCTAGTGCGGCGTTCTATCTTGCCAAGGACGCGAGCCATTGGTGGGATACTGTGGTGGCCACGAGAGATGTGGGGGCCATGACCTGGGAGGAGTTCAGGTCGGTGTTTTTCGGCAACTATTTCAGTCATTCAGTCAGGTCGCAGAAGATGGTGGAGTTTGCACAATTGAAGCAGACCGGCACTGTGGCTGAGTATGTGCGGCAGTTCGAGGCCTTGTCGAGGTTTGCAGAACATTTGGTGAGCCTTGATGAAAATAAGGTACATCAGTTTGTGCAGGGCCTGAAGCCGGATATTTATATGGGCATGCGGATTGCGGGGACCCGGGGCATGCCGTACGAGGAAGTGGTGGCGAAGGCCCTTAACATTGAGGAGGCTCGGGCAAAGCTTCCTAGTTATCGGGAGGTACCCAGAGAGCAGCCTCGCAGATCATTCAGAGAGTCGCTGCCACAGGCCAGCGGGGAGGTATCCGTGCAGAGGGGCCTGAAGAGGCTTAATGATAGTTCTAGCAGCCAGGGGAGCACTAAGAGGCCGCAGGGGTTGGGGCAGTTTGCAGTGTGCCCGAAATGTCAGAGGCGTCACCTGGGCGAGTGCAGGCCGGGCCCAGTGAGGTGTTACAACTGTGGCGAGGTGGGCCACATGTCCAGAGAGTGTCAAAAGCCGCGTCAGAACCGCTGTTTCAACTGTAATGAGGTGGGACACTTTGCCAGCAGATGCCCAGTGGCGAGCAGGTCGTCAGCCAGGGTTACACCGAGAGTCTTTGCCCTGTTTGAGCCAGATGATGCTGCCCAGCCATCAGTGATAGCAAGTAACATTTTTGTTTCTGGTGTGGCGGCTTATACTTTGATTGATACAGGCGCTACGCATTCGTTTGTGTCGACGAGCTTTGTGGTTAAGGCCAACTTGGAGTTCAGCCCCGCCGAGCGACACTATGATGTGACCTTGCCATCCGAGGAGCATTTGTATTCAGAACATGTGGTGCGGGGCAATATTGTGACAGTAGGGAGGAAGCAGTTATATGCCGAGCTAGTCATTCTCCATATGAGTGGTTATGAGGTGATCTTGGGAATGGACTGGCTGTTCAGACATCATGCGGAGATTGACTGCAGGACCAGAGAGGTTCATTTCTGGCCCCCAGGCGGGGAGAGCTACACATTTAAAGCAGGTAAGGGTCTTGCCAGGATTTCTGCTATACTTTCTCGTCAGGCACCATGGGTGTTGGGCATGAGTTGCCAGGGATTTTTGGCAAGTGTTGAAGATGCCCAGTCACCGGGCGATGCTCGGATACAGGATATTCTTATTGTGCAGGAGTTCCCGGAGGTGTTCCGTGATGAATTACCGGGGTTGCCCCCTGACAGGGAGATTGAATTCGAGATAGATGTTTTCCCAGGTGCCGAGCCGGTGTGCAAGAACCCCTACAGATTAGCACCTACTGAACTTAAGGAGCTGAAAGCTCAGTTAGAGGAGCTGACAGATAAGGGATTTATACGCCCTAGTTTTTCACCCTGGGGAGCGCCAGTTCTATTCGTCAAGAAGAAGGATGGATCTCTACGTATGTGTATTGATTACCGGGACCTGAATAAGTTGACGGTGAAGAACAAGTATCCATTGCCAAGGATTGACGATTTGTTTGATCAGCTGCAGGGTGCCCGTGTGTTTTCTAAGATCGACCTGAGGTCCGGCTATCATCAGTTAAAGGTGAAGGAGAGAGATGTACCGAAGACGGCCTTCAGGACGAGGTACGGGCATTTCGAGTTCCTGGTTATGTCTTTTGGGCTGACCAATGCCCCTGCAGCATTCATGGATCTGATGCACCGGGTGTTCAGGGAGTACCTGGACAAGTTTGTGATCGTGTTTATCGACGACATTCTGATCTACTCGCAGAGTGAGGAGGAGTACAGGGAGCACCTGAGGATTGTACTGACTATTTTGAGCCAGCATCAGCTGTATGCTAAGTTCTCAAAGTGCGAGTTTTGGTTGGACAGGATTCACTTCTTGGGGCATGTGATCTCCTCTGAGGGTATTTCAGTTGATCCGAGGAAGGTTCAGACTATAAAGGAGTGGTCGAGACCAACTAGTGCTAGCGAGATACGCAGTTTTCTGGGGTTGGCTGGATATTATCGGAGATTCATTGAGGGGTTCTCTAAGATCTCGGCCCCTTTGATCCGGTTGACCAGGAAGAATGCAAAGTATGAATGGACCGACGAGTGTGAGGACAGCTTCCAGACATTGAAGCAGAGGTTGACTATGGCTCCTGTACTGACGCTGCCCATGGAAGGAGAGAAGTTCTGCATTTATTGCGATGCCTCCAGGATCGGTTTGGGGTGTGTTTTGATGCAGAGTGGGAGAGTCATTGCTTATGCTTCTAGGCAGTTGAAGACTTACGAGCAGAATTATCCCACTCACGACTTGGAACTGGCGGCGGTTGTATTTGCACTCAAGATTTAGAGGCATTATCTGTATGGGCAGCAGTGCGAGATTTACTCGGACCATCAGAGTTTGAGGTACATTTTCACGTAGAAGGAGCTGAATTTGAGACAGAGAAGATGGCTCGAGCTGGTCAAGGACTACGATGTGGAGATCAGGTACCACCCAGGGAAGCCGAATGTGGTGGCAGATGCCTTGAGTAGGGTGACAGCCTCGACTTCTCCCATGATGACGGTACAACCTGTTGAGTTTGTGACAGAGATGCGGAGTTTTGGTCTGGAGGTAGTTTTTGATCTGGCAGCCACCATTTCTACCTTGTCGTTGAGGCCGACCATTCTGGACAGGATCAGGCAGACTCAGGAGGCTGATCCGGAGTGTAGCGAGCTGAAGGCGAGTATGGAGGCCAGGCCTGATTCTGATTTCAGCTATTCAGAGGATGAGATTATGAAATTTCGGGATAGGTGGTACGTTCCGAAGGATGAGGAGATGAGGAGGGATATATTATCAGAGGCCCATTCATCTTCCTTCTCTGTGCATCCGGGAAGCACTAAGATGTACAGAGATTTGAAGCAGCACTATTGGTGGCCTAACATGAAACGAG
>CM039531.1:8911531-8934814 GCA_022433055.1 Begonia peltatifolia | reverse complement strand
AGGCCAATGAAGTTTGGGAGAGTATGGGAAGAGGGGGTTTTTATCCTTCGGTCTCGACCTATGCCGTCATGGTTCATGGCTTCTGTAAAAAGAAGGGAAAAGTCGAAGAAGCTGTTAAGTACTTTGCGATGATGATCGATGAAGGAATCCCACCATATTCTTCGACTGTGGAGGTTTTGAGGAGCCGGTTGTTGGAGTTTGGATTAACGGATCAGATAGAGATTCTGATAAAAAAAATGGAGCAGAGCACTTCTTGTTCTGTGCAAGAACTGGGAAACTTGATGAGAGGACGTAAAGTAAATGTTTCATCGATAAGTGAAGAGTCAGAGCTTGATACAGAAATGGTATGAAAGATTGATATACCAATTTCAATGAGATTCTACAGGAACGACTGCAACACACAAATGTAGAAACCAAGAACTAAAGCACCAGTCATTGCGATTTACTTTTCCTTGAATTCATCTCTCATTCTTCTGACTGTTTGCGCAGGCTCATAGCCATCCGGATCCGTTACAAGGACCACGAAAAATCCAAATGCAAACGTTCATTGTTACACTAAACATGTGAACTTTGATTTCTGTGAACAGTGAACTATGTTGAAAATCAAACACGAATTTAAAAAGAAAAAACACATGAAAAGATGCCATAAAACACCGGACCTCAGTGTTCAATTCTCCTCGATTTAGTTTTGGTTTCATGAACCCAAAACCGAAGATTTCGGTTTCAATTCTTTTCAAACTTAACCAAATCGACTCCACTCCTAATCATCGCAAAAAATTGCATTGCATTAAGTTTTAAAAATCCTCACAAAATTAATGTCATTGAACATGTTTAATGTACAACTCATTGTACTAGTTTTACCATATTAGCGTGAAGCTTTAACCGTGATTTTGGAGTTATCTTTGATGTGAAATTGAAATCGGTGGTGGTGTGATGTAGACATCACCTTATTTGTTTATTTATTTATATCATAATTTAAAATATATTAAAATTATTTAGAATAAACATCAATCGGGTAGAAAGTTGATAATAACTTTATTTTTGACAGAGTTATCATTTAGAGATATTAAACGGCTGGGTTGGGGCTCTTTACTGTAGCCGGCCGACCTAACGAGCACTCTGTAACAGTAGTGAGCATGACCATTGCTCTACTAGCCTGTTTTCCTTAGCAGGCCAACAGACTGCAACAGTCTTGTGACCGTTGCCCCACCCTCACCCCCACCCCTCTTCTTCTTGTACTATAAATTATCTTCCACCATCTCTATTTTTTTCACTAATCTCTCTCAATCTCTTTCAATTTTTTGAATTCATTTTTCAATTTGCTTTCAATCCATTTGGTACTCTCAATCTATTCTTCAATTTTTTTCAACAAAGTAAATTTTAATTTATTTTTTTTTTACATATATTTACATACTTTTTAATTATATTTGTAGTTATAGTAACTATATTTTTTTACAGTAATTTTTGTGTAGGTTTCAATTTTCACACTACCAACAAGCTTTTGTAGGTTTCTATTTTTACACTACTGACAAGCTTTTGTTGTACATTACTTTTGTGGTATCATTTTCGTATTTTAATTGTACTTTAAAATTTTAGTTATAATAGTTATGGATCCACGTAATTATAATATTGATTATGATATTGAGAAAATCATAGAAATAAATCTTGCATTTTCAATAGGACAATCATCTGTACAAGCATTCACTTCATCACCTCAAAAAAAATACAAAACGTGTAAAGTACAGAAATATTTTGTTATGAAATAAATTAAAATTGGTGGAAAAGTAGAATGTAAAGGTCAATGCAACTATTGTATTAAAAATTATGCATATATTTCTAATAACTCAACTAGCACACTCGGTAGGCATTATAAAAAATATCACGTAAACGAATAGGTTAGAGACCATAAACAATGATTATTAAATGTTAGTGGTAGTGGCAATTTTTTGTATTCATAAAGTCAAATGAGATAAGGAATAGCAAAACTTGTAGCATAATGTGAGTTACTTTTAGCGTTCACCGATAGTGATGAATTTGAAAAATTTATGAAAGAGTATGTTACTCCTAATTTGAAAAGTGTTCCTAGAAATATAATTAGAAATGATATTATTAAAGTGTTTAATAATATGAAAAATAAACAAATTTCATTTTTTTCAAGTGCCTCTTCAATGTCTATTTGTATCACTTCTGATTTATGGAGTGCACGTAATTCTATAGGATATGTTGTTGTAACTTCTCATTTTATTGATAACTCTTGGCAATTAAATAAAAGAATTTTAGGATTTCGTAATTGTGAATATTTTCACACTGGTATTACTATTTATAGTTATATTGTAACGATATTGCAAGAATATTCTATTTAAGATAGAATATTTAGCATAACACTTGATAATGTTAGTGCTAATAATGTTGTTATTTCTCATTTTAAAATTATTTTCAACTAGATACTATTCACGATTCTTTTTTCCATATGAGATGTGTTTATCATATTTTCAATTTAGTTGTTAAAGATGGTATGACATATATTTCGCCTCATATTGAATTAATTCGATCCGCAATTTCTTATATAATTTGATCTAATTTGAGGCAACAAAAATATAGAGATTTTTATAAAGTTGTCTAACTTAAATCACGAAAATTAAAAACAGATTTTGATAATAGGTGGAATTCTACTTATTTAATGTTGAAAAATGCTAGGTCATATTGGCAAGTTATTTGTGCTTTTATTAATGAGAAAACACCAAGTATTAATCTTAATAAATCTAGTTGCGATATAGCTAATATATTTCTTGATTTTTTAAAATAATTTTATGATCCTACAAATGAATGTTCGGGAATTTATTATCTCACTTCTCATCTTGTTCTCCTAATTTTTATAAACTTAACAGATACAAATAGATGAATTTAAAAACATATTTAATAAAATGAAAACAAATTTTAAAAAATATTGACTTGACATTCCTCTTATTTTTTGTTACGCATGTATAATGGATCCTACATATAAATTAAGAAGAATATGTCTCATGATTAATAAAATTTCTAATAATTTATATATATTTCTATACTTTCTACGGATCAAATAACAAATAGAATTGTTAGTTTATATTCTTCTTATCAATCTAAATATTCTAATGTTAGTCGTTCACATATTTCTTCACATGCTAGTTCAAATAGTGGTGATGGAAATATTGTAGGTTCATAATTTGGTATTCATAATATTTAGAATCAATTAGATACAGATGTTTACTTTAGTTCTATAAGATATGAACTAGATATTTATTTTGACACTTGATATAAACCTTCTCACAAAGAAAAATTTCATATTTTAGATTGGTGGAAAATATTTTTCACCACATATCCTATTATTTCTATAATGGCATGTGATCTGCTTGTAACGCCTCGAAAATACTCTGTGATTCCCGATTCGCTACCAACTACTACTCGTTACTGTCCCTCATATTCTCTACCAAATATTTCTTAGAAATTAGAAACCTTTATTTTTCAACTCAAAACAACTCTTTTTTTTATATTCAAAACGATTTCCAAAAGAAATACATATAAATGCCGCAGCAGAAACTCGTTTAAAATCGGTTTAAGTAACTTCACTCTTGAAATATAAAAATTAAAGAGACCGGTCGACACCTGTAAGAGCTGGTCAACACTACATTTTTCTCGGCTCTTTTCATTAGTCGACACTGGGGACACCGGTCGACACTTATACATTCGTTTCAGAGAGGGGTCGACACCCGCTATCGCAGATTGACACCTTAATCCTCTCTGCCCGCGCAGGTCGCCCCTCGCGGTTGACACCTCTTCCAATTTTACACGGACCGGTCTACACCTGAGACCAGGAGTCGACACCTACTTTGGCTCTGCCCTGCGCAGGTCGAACCTCGTGGGTGACATTCACGTTCCATTTTACACTGACCGGTCGATATTTATGGACTTTAGTCAACACTTAGCACCCTAGAAACCTTAACAGAATTCAAACTCAAAGAACACAGTTTTGATTATGTAACACCCCGAGAAAACTCCACGTTCCCGGTGCGCTACAGTACATCTACCCACTATGACATAATAAAACTTGACACAACTTACTCAATTTAATACCACATTCGTTTTCAAATCATCTTCAAAAGAACATTTGTAAGTATGAAAAAAATTCGACTCGATTCGAAAATAACTCCCGCCCCGAAAAGGGAACACGAAAACCTCAATATAAAAATATGCAGCAGAAAAGACAACAATTTAAAATAGTTTTAAAATAAAACGACAAGACTCGAAATCCTAGGAAGGAGTCCAACACACCCCTCGAACTACACAAATTCGGTGTCGTGCACTCACGTCCCAACTTCGACGCCCTGCGTGCACTCTCGCTGCGCGCGCGCCAACTCAATATCATAGCGTCGTGTGCCCCACGCACCCTGCTTCCGTACAGCACGTCCGCGCGCACGCCCTTACTCGGCGCCGCACGACCTTTGAGCACTCGCAGGGCCGTGTGCCCGGCGTACCTGCGACAACGCCTATTGCATATTCTTTCGACTCCCAACCTCTGTTTTGAAATTTCGGCAGAGTAACGCCTAAAAACTGGCTATCCCAAAAAAATTTAAACCCTGCATGCAGTTCACCAGAAACTAGCAATATCTATTCATCAACCATCCAAAGAATCTCCGTAACAAATAATCGAAGTTTAAAGACAACGAAAATCCATCAAATACAAATGAGGAAAGTTCACAATATAGAGCAATATCATACCCTAACAGATAAAAATACGTACGCGGCCCCAAAACACTATAACCACTTTATACAATCCTGTACAACCGACGTCTATACGAACTCCTCTATCTGCATAAATATCTCGACACAAATCAACAACTCAAACACATCTCACCATCACCTACCACCACCACAGGTCGGGTCCCCTAACAATCCGCAGTCCGGTGCCTCGGTTGCAAGTCGCCAACCATCCTATGCCTCAAGACTAGGCTCTCAAGGCTCACCAGCAATATCGTCAGCACTTACACCATAGAACACACAACATAAGCCTAACGCTCAGTAAGTAATGCGATATGAAAGTAAAACCCGACAATGCAATCCTATCACATGCAGTCTCTACACTCACACTCATGTTGTCACATTTGTGACGCGTAGTGTAGCCGCACCAGGGTAAGGAGGAACTTAGCGCTACCTTACACCTTGACACGTCGCCACCATCCCGGACTCCCCAGCAACAAGGCCCACAAGCTACACCTGCGGGTACTCACGGGTCGTGCGACGCCGGGTGAGGGCGTGCACGCGGACGTGCTGTACAACGGCACGCCCTCACCACACAGCAACCACATTAGGGTGAGGGTGTACCTCACGCCACATTACACCCTGACACGTCGCCCCCCGTCCTAGACTCCTCAGGACGGGGCCACAGTTGTCACACATACGTTTCGCGACAGCCCAGCCGGCCCACTCCTCGAGCGGAATCCACGACTGGTGTCGGATCGGCCTACACACTAGTAGGATCCGCGGTACCACTACCCACCCCCCTCACCATCAACACATTCACGCCGCGTGATGGCCCAGCCGGCCCACTACTCAAGCGGAATCCGCGGTTGGTTACGCACCGGCCCATACACTAGCAGGATCCGCGGTACCACCGCCACACGTCTCACCACATACTCAAAACATGCTCAAAACTATTTTCGTTCCCGTTTTAAAAAAAAATGATGCATGTCAAACAATACGCACGCACACCACAATCAATCACATAAATCCTAAAGTTCTACGGTGTAGGCCCACTTAGCCAAAATGCATGCATGCACTGCTTACCTAGCGTCCTAAACTCACTCGACGCACAGCTTCGCCAAAAATGCCTCAACCTAAAATACAAACAATTCACTCATCAATCTTTACTTCAAAACTCACCAAATAATTTAAAATGACATCCCTTAACCAAATTCATGAAATTCTAGTTAAAACGGGTCACCAATGTGGTTCGGCCGAAAACCAGCCTAAAGTTCAGACGCGCATAACTTTTGCGTCTGTCAACGGAATCGAATAATTCAAGTGGCTAAACGTCCCTTTAGAAATCGAGTTTAACATACTAAGATGGATTTTAAAACGGTAAGCCGAAACTATGTGGAAAAATCTCGAAACCGAATCTGCCTCTTTCTATAAAATTTCACATTTTTGTTTAATTCCACCAAAACTCACTCAAAATTGGTTTTACGGATTAAAAACAAGCATGCTACTATCACACGTCACAATTTTACGAAAAACGCTCACTAGTTTACTTGAACCAAAATCCGACATACACTTTCAACGGATATAACTTTTGCGTCAGATATCAAAATCGAACGATTACAGCGGCCATACGTCCTCTAACAACCTAATTTAACCTTCAAAAACAGAATTTAAAACGATCAACCTAAGCTAGGCCGAAACGGTCAAAAACAGAATCTGCTCTTACACAAAACAACAATCCGATTTTGATTTTAGTTCCAATTCCACAATTTCTTTATGCAGTCAACCATATTCCACTCATTCATGCATAATCCACTCAAAAATCAGAGATTCAAGCACAAAATCTGAGTTTTGGCTCAACCTTCCCCCTCGATTTCTCTCCCTCTCACCAGACACCTATTGTCCATCCACTAACACACACATTCACCCGCCTAATCTACTCAAACATTGCAGCCAAATTCACAGAAAACGGAGGGCAGCCGAACATTAATCTCGGCCAAACAGGACAGGACAGCAGAGGAAGAGAGGGACTTACAGGGTGGTGTCACTCTGCACTCAGGTGGGAGAATGGAAGAAGACAAAAATCCTAGCGCTCGGCTACAGGCAACAGAATCGAATGGGGCCCTCCCTCGCAGTCGTCGGCAGAACACACTCGGGCTCTCACTTCGGGAGTTCGAGCTGCTGAAACTAAACGATCTCGGTTCATCGGAGAAGCAATACTCGACTGCGGTTCTGCTCACAAACTCGCGTACGTCGTCCACCGATCGAAGACCAAAATCGAGCTCCTGATCGCCCTCTCTCGCGCGTTCGCTCTCGGCTTTGGCGAAAAAAACGAACACTGAACGGCTTCCTCGCGAAGTCGTTCAGTTGTTTTTTTTATAAAAATTTTAATTTTATAAAAGAATTTATTTTATTATTTAATTAATAAAATTACCAAAATGTCCATACGTGTTTTAATCGATTGAAATTTTGTTAAACTCGCGCCCTTCTGATTTTAAAATTTCGAAAACCATCACAAAACTAGATTCCGTGTTTTATAACTTAATTTACCCGTTAAGATATTTCTCGAAACTCCAACCAAGATTAAATTAAAAAATTTCAGAAATTAGCTTTAGAAATCCGAAATTTTTCCGTGTTATTACAGACTAAACGTTTAAAAATCATGAATCCTCTTCTCGACTCAATTTACAAACCTATTACGTACACCAAAATATTCAACCAAAATTCAAATTTTCTTTTACATCAAAATAACCAGGTACGACTCAAAATATCTCACCACCCATACTCATACCCGCCATAGTCAAAACGCCTGCACAGCTGGCCCAGTCATCCCACGAGCGTTCTCCTCCAACTGCCTCCTAGTCCTAGGTATGCTCGGGATACTCACTAGCTGCTGCGTCGTCACCTACATCACAGAACTCAACTATTAACCTAATGCTAAGTAAGTAATGCATATAAACTTAAATACAAAAAAAACATTCACATCCTAACATATGTAGTTTCTACAGTTTTGTCTTTACTTTCGTTTTCGTCTCTTACTTATATATTCTTTATCTTCTTACTACTGGGTTCTTCTTTACATGGTAGATCAAGGTGACACACCTCACGGTGCACCTCTCGGGACAAGGCCAACCTCAATATAGTAAAGTGACATACCTCGCGGTCTACCTCTCGGGACAAGGTCACCACGTAAAGCGGAGGAAGAGTGATACACCTCGCGGTCCACCTCTCGGGTCAAGACCACTCAACCCCACCTTTATTATCTTCTTACATATCTTCTCGTTTCATTCGTTTCATCTTATCCTACTGTTTCACTTCGTAAAAACATGGAAATTCATTTTCGTTTTGTCTCGTAAATAAAAACCATGATGCATAAGTAATAAAGCATAACATGAAATAAACGTGCAATGCAACCTACTGTACTGTGATGTAGGTCTGAGGGCAAAACTCTTAGTACATTACTTACCTGGCGTTCTTAGCACTCGTAATCCAAATCTCGTACGCTAACTGGAAAACCTATAAAACCACACATCTATTAGCTCTACCTTCCATTAATTCCGTAAAACTTTAAAAGAATCAACTACTAAATCCCCACTTAGCCTAAACCGAAATTCTAACTAACGCTCCGACTAACCTTCAAAAATTCATAACTCCGCCAATACTCATCCGATTTGGATGATTCGAAATGTTACGGGTTTCTCGTAACATCTAGTTTCTAATGGTCTCATCAATTTCCTAATCCCACACATACACCTTAACCAAATGTGGCCAAACGGAACCCGTTCCGTAACCTGATTATTCGGTTATCTACACACTCAATCTTTTCCACAAAATCTTATAACCCACTTCTATTCCTAGCTTAAACATCAACATACGTACAAAAACCGACTAAAGCCGACTAAAACCTCCAAACTTCGTATCTCCTTCCTAGGCTTCACCCAAAACTCTCTCTAACTCTACTTTTACCATTTAAAATAACTAAAACACTAACTATCCACCAAGAACTAACTAAAACTTACCAAAAATTTGAAGAACAAAGGGGAAACGATTGATCGCTGGCTGCTGAAAGGGAAATGCCGAGCTTCTTGTACGGGAGAAGAAAAAGAAGAAGAAGAAGAATAGGGGGGAGAAAATCCGTTCCTCCCCTCTATTTTATCTTTTTTTTTATATAAATTATTTAATATAATTAATTTTAATTATCATTTCGATCAATCTACTATACGGTCAGTGCTCGGATAAAATCTTAAAATTTCTCCTTCACCATTATTCATGAAATAATCTTTTACCTAGCGTTACAAACTTTTCGGCCTCGATTCCGACTTGAATCTCGCCGCTAACTGATACGAAATTCTGAAAAATTGAATTAACTGAAATTTTTCGGGTGTTACACTGCTAACCCCTCCGGTCTCTACCGTAGCATCGAAGTCTGTAGTGCAGGTGGACGAGTGTACGATAAACGCCGAAGATATCTTGCACCCGATCTCGTGGAGGCACTTATTTGTATGAAAGATTGGAATGATGTCATTACGACAAAGCAACAACGAGAGGATGAAATACTTAACGACTTTAAAATTTTAGATGTTGAAGATTAGCATTATAATTTAAATTTTAAAGTATTTTTCGACTTGTAATTTTTTTTTTGACATTTTGCACATTATTGACAATCAAATTGGTGCCAACCTAGTTGAGATGTGTCTAATTTGTAGTGATGCAAATGTCAAATTTATAATGAATGTTATATTTTTTATATATTTGTTTGGGAAAAGTTCAATTCATACTTATCGCATGGATATGTTTTAAAATTTACCTATAAATTCCCAAATTAGGGGAGAATGACAACCGATCTAAATTCCTAAATTATGGGAGAATGACAGCCGATCAATCCCCCAAGTGGGGCAAATTATTTGCTGTCGAGGATTAAATTTTCAGATTTTATCTCGGGCTGCTACGGTAACACCTCGAGAAACCCCGCGTTCCCAGTGCGCTATAGTACATCTACACACTACACACACTAACACTTGACATAACTCACTCAATTTAATACCCTTTTCGTTTTCAAATCATTTTCAAAAGAACATTTGTGAGTATGAAAAATTTTCGATTCGATTCGAAAACAACTCACGTCCCGGAGAGGGTACACGAAGTCCTCAACATAAAAACTATGCAGTGGGAAAAGAAAACCATTTAAAACAGTTCAAGATAAAACGGTAAGACTTGAAATCCTAGAAAAGAATCCAACGCACCCCTCGGACTACACATCTCGGTCCCGCGCACTCACGTCCCCACTTCGACACCCCGCGCGCACCCTCGCGGTGCCGCACATGCCAACTCAACGTCACTGTGTCTCGCGCACGCTCATAGCGTCGCGTGCCCCACGCACCCTGCCGCTGTACAGCACGTCCGCGCGCACGCCCTCACCCTGCGTCGCACGACCCGTGAGTACCCGCAGGGCCGCGTGCCCACGCACCTGCGATCACGCCACACTTCCACGCTCATATACACCTCTCTAGCATTCACTGTACACATCTTGACCTATTTCATATCCTCTCGACTCTCAACCCCTCTCCCGAAATTTCGGCATAGTAACGCCTAAAAACTAGCTATCCCAAAAATTTAAAACCCTGCACACAGTTCACCAACACTAACAGTATCTATCTATCTATTATCCAGAGAAATCACCATAACCAAATCAGAGTATGAATACAACGGAAAACCACCAAATACAACTGAAGAAAGTTCACAATATAAAGCAATACTATACTCTAACACGTAAGATATCTGCGTACGTCACCAAAATCACACGCACTCCATATACCTATACACTGACACATATACACCTCATCTCATCGACTGTACATAATCATCACAAAAGAAAGAAAACCTCCAAAACCAACCATGCCACAACCTACCAACTCCACGGGTCGGGTCGCCCTAACACAAATCCGCCAGACGGTACTGCGGTCGCACGCCGCCAACCATCCTACGCCTCTGGACTAGGCACTCGAGGCTCACCAACAGTATCGTCAGCACCTACACCACAGATCACACAACATAACCCTAACGCTCAGTAAGTAATGCGATATGAAAGTAAAAGCCAACAATGCAGTCCTAGCACATACAGTCTCTACATTCACACTTATGTTATCACATCTGGGACGCGTAGTGCAGCCGCACCAGGGTAAGGAGGAACCTCACGCCACCCTACACCCTGACACGTCGCCACCGTTCCGCACTCCCCAGCAACGAGGCCCACAAGCTACACACACGCATCACCACACGGCAACCACATCAGGGTAAGGGTGTACCTCGCGCCACTCTACACCCTAACACGTCGCCCCCATCCCAGCCTCTCCAGCAGGGGCCACAATTGCCACACACACACGTTTCGCGACAGCCCAGCCGGCCCACCCCTCGATTAGGATCCGCGACTGGTGTTGCACCGGCCCACACACTAGTAGGTTCCGCGGTACCACTGCCCATATCCTCACCGTCAACACATTCACGCCGCATGACGGCCCAACCGGCCCACCCCTCGAGTAGGATCCGCGACTGGTGAAGCACCGGCCCGCACACTAGCGGGATCCGCAGTACCACCGCCACACGTCTCGTCTCATACATCAAAACATGTTGAAAACATGCCAAGCAATACGTACACACACCACAATCAATCATATAAACCTTAAAGTCCTACGGTGTAGGCCCACTTGGGCAAAACGCATGCATGCACTGCTTACCTAGCGTCCTAAACTCGCTCGACGCACAGCTTCGCCAAAGGAAAGCCTCAACCTAAAACACAACGAATCTCTCATCAGTATTTATCTCAAAATTCACCAAATAGCTGAAAATAACCTTCCTTAACTACACTCATGAAATTCCAACTAAAACGGTCCATTGGTTTGGTCCGGCCGAAAACCAGTATAAAGTTCGGACGCGCATAACTTTTGCGTCCACCAACGGAACCAAACGATTCAAGTGGCTAAACGTCCCCTTAGGAACCTAGTTTAACATACTAGGACTGATTTTAAAATGATAAGCTACAGACAAGTGAAAAACACCAAAAACTGAATCTGCCATTTTTTATAAAATTTGAACCTTTGTTTTTCTTCAACCAAAACTCACTCAATTCAGCTTTACGCACCAAAAATAGATAAGCCACTATCACACGTCAAAATTCCACGAAAAAGGGTCACTAATTCGACTTGGACCAAAATCCGACATAAACTTCCGACGCGCATAACATTTGCGTCAGATATCGGAATCGAACGATTCCAGTAGCCACACGTTCCTCTAACAACTTATTTTTAACCCACAGAACAGAATTTGAAATGATCAACCTAAGCCTAGCCAAAACAGCCAAAAACAGAATCTGTTTTTGTACGAAAAATAGCCGAAACTTCATCTTCGATCCAATCGCGCAAATTCTTTCACCAAATAATCATATCTCGATCTACCAATGCACCCATCAACAATTTGGAGAGTTTCTAATTAGAAAACAGCATGGCAGCATCAACAACCTTCGCGGTTTTCTCCCCAAAAACTGAGAAATTCCAATCGGTTCATTGAACCATGCACCCCTTCCTCATTCCTTCTAATTTCGTCCCATACTCCTCTGAAATGTAGAGGGCAACACGATCCCACGCTCGGCCATCAGAGCAGGGCAAAAACCGAAGGGAAACTCCCTGTTTCCGGTTGGTTTCGTCGCGGGAGAGCCGAGCCACACAATGGCTCCAGCACACGCACACATTACACTCTAGAATGCTTCGACGACCGAGTCCTACTGTTGGGAATCCAAGAACAACCGAGCTTCCACGCTCGGTCGACAGAACCAAAGAAAACAGGGGAGTACTCACCTTCGGTTTCTCGGTGCGGTAAGGCAAGGTAGCTCTTCTCTTCAGCTCATCGGAGTACTCTGAGCACCGGCGTCTCTTCCTCGGCGGTCAGTTGTCAGCGATTTCTCCTCCCCAGTCTCTCTCTCGCTCTCGCTCTCTCGGCCGCGCACAACACAGGGTGGAATGGCTTCCACCCGAAGCCATTCCACCTTGTTATTTTATTTTATTTTATTTTTTTTAAATTTTAATTTAATTACAAATTACAAAAATGCCCTCACGTGTTTCAATCGTCCGTAATTTCATTAATTTTCTGACCTCTTGACTTTAAATTCCGAAAACCATTGCAAAAGTAGGCTCCGCGCCTTATAATTTAAATTTTTCCCGCTGAAATATTTCTCAAAACTCCGATCGAGATTAAATTAAAAATTTTCAGAAATAAAAATTGAAATTCAAAATTTTCGGGTTATTACAGCGCCCGAGGGAGAGAGCGAGAGAGTGATCGGGAGAGCGAGCTGCCGACAACCTACCACCGGGGGAGAGGCGCTGATGTGCCAGACGGTTTCGACGAGGCCGAAACTCGGGCGTGAGTGGGTTTTCCTTAGCTCAAAACCGACGGTAAGCTTCTCCCCTGTTACGATTTTTGTCGACCGAGTGTGAGCGCTCGATTCCTTCTGGTTCTCCGAGGATTTGGCTCAGTATAAGGGGCGGTTTGTGGTTGAATTATGGGCGAGGTTGGGTGAGAAATGCTGAAAACTGAAAGGAACTGAGGGTAATTGTACTACCATTTTCAGTTTCCTAGTTGGGAATCGTCCATTCTGCTAACATATGTGTAGGTAAGCTAGAATGTGATAGATTGGTGGAGAAATTGGTGGGAATCAGGTTGATGTGAAAATTTGAATTTTTTTTGTTTAAAAATAGGTTCTGTTGTTGGGGGTTTCAACCTAGCTACAGTTACTTGTTTTAAATTTTATTTTGTGATTTAAATTAGGTTGTTAGAGTAACGTTTGGCCGCTGGAATCGTTCGATTTCGATGTCCGACGTAAAAGTTATGTCTGTCGGAAGTTTATGTCGAATTTTAGACCGAGTCAAATTATTGAGCATTTTTAGTGGAATTGTGACGCGTGATGTTAGTATTGCTGATTTTAGTGCGTAAGGCGAGTTTTGAGTGAATTTTATTGAGGAGAATGGAGATGTGAGATTTGGGTCAAGGGTAGATTTAGTTTTTGGTGTTTTTCACCTAACTGCGGCTTATCGTTTTAAATTTGTTTTAGAATGTTAAACTAGATTCCTAGAGGAGCGTTTAACCTCTTGAATGGTTCGATTCTGATAACAGACGCAAAGGTTATAACCGTCCAAAGTTTAGGTCGGTTTTTGGCCGAACCGAATTAGTGACCCGTTTTAGTTGGAATTTCATGGATTTAGTTAACAGATATGATTTTTAGTATATTTTGTGAATTTTGATGCGTAGATTTATAAGTGATTGTTTATGTCTAGGTTGAACTAGATTGTTGGTGGAAACGTGCACCGGGAAAGCTTAGGACATCAAGTAAGTAGTGCATGCATGTGCCTTGCCCAGGTGGGCCTACACTGTGGAACATTAGGATTTATGTTGTTTGATTGTGATGTCCGTGCGTATTGTTTGACATGCATCATGTTTTAAAAAAGGAACGAAAATTATTTTTATCATATTTTGAGTAAGTGATGAGACGCGTGGCGGTGATACCACGAATCCTGCTAGTGTGTGGGCCAGTGCATAACCAACCGCAGATTTTGCTCGAATAGCGAGCTGACTAGGCCGTCACGCGGCGTGTATGTGTCGACGGTGAGAATGATGGACAGTGGCACCGTGGATCCCTGTAACACCCCACAAAAACCCGCGTTCCCGGTGCGCTACAGTGCAACTACACACTACACGTACACTAACACTTGACATAACTCATTCAATTTAATACCCCTTTTGTTTTCAAATCATTTTCAAAAGAACATTTGTGAGTATGAAAAATTTTCGACTCGATTCAAAAACAACTCCGTCCCGAAGAGGGAATACGAAAGCCTTAATATAAAAATACGCAGCGGAAAAGAAAACTATTTAAAACAAATTAAAATGAAACGGTAAGACTTGAAATCTTAGGAAGTAATCCAACGCACCCCTCGAACTACACAATCCGGTACCGTTCACTCACGTCCCCACTTCAACACCCCGCGCACTCTCGCAGTGCCGCACGTGCCAACTACACATCACTATGTCTCGCGTACGCTCACAGCGCTGCGTGCCTCACGCACCCTGCCACTGTATAGCACGTCTGCGCGCACGCCCTCACTCGGCGCCGCACGACCCGTGAGCACCCGCAGGGCCGCGTGCCCCGTGCACCTGCGATCACGCCGCACTCCCCCGCTCATCTACCCTTCTCTAGCATTCACTATTCACATCTCAACCTATTCCATATCCCCTTGACTCCCTACCTCTCTCTCGAAATTTCGGCAGAGTAACGGCTAAAAACTGTCTATCCCAAAATTTAAAAACCCTGCACACATCTCACCAAAACTAACAGTATCTATCTATCCATCATCTAGAGAAACCACTATAATCAAATCAGAGTATGAGGACAACGAAAATCCATCAAATACAAATGAAGAAAGTCCTCAGTATAACGTAATATCTTACTCTAACATGAAAAATATCTGCGTACGTCACCAAAATCACACGCACTCCATATACCTATACACTGACACATATACACCTCATCTCATCGACTGTACATAATCATCACAAAAGAAAGAAAACCTCCAAAACCAACCATGCAACAACCTACCAACTCCACGGGTCGGGTCGCCCTAACAAAAATCCGTCATCCGGTGCTGCGGTCGCATGCCGCCAACCATCCTACGCCTCTGGACTAGGCACTCGAGGCTCACCAGGAGTATCGTCAACACCTACACCACAGAACACACAACATAACCCTAACGCTCAGTAAGTAGTGCGATATGAAAGTGAAAGCCGACAATGCAATCCTAGCACATACAGTCTCTACACTCACACTCATGTTGTCACATCTGCGACGCGTAGTGCAGCCGCACCAGGGTAAGGAGGAACCTCACGCCACCCTACACCCTGACACGTCGCCACCGTCTCGGACTCCCCAGCAATGAGGCCAACAAGCTACACACACGCATCACCACACGGCAACCACATCAGGGTAAGGGTGTACCTCGCGCCACTCTACACCCTGACACGTCGCCCCTGTCCCCGCCTCCCCAGCACGGGGCCACAGTTGCCAGACACACACGTTTCGCGACAGCCCAGCTGGCCCACCCCTCGAGTAGGATCCGCGACTGGTGTTGCACCGGCCCACACACTAGTAGGATCCGCGGTACCACTGCCCATATCCTCACCGTCAACACATTCACGCCGCATGACGGCCCAGCCGGCCCACCCCTCGAGTAGGATCCGCGACTGGTGAAGCACCGGCCCGCACACTAGCGGGATCCGCGGTACCACCGCCACACGTCTCACCTCATACATCAAAACATGCTAAAAATCATTTTCGTTCACGTTTTTTTTTTTTAAAATATGATACATGTCAAACAATACGCACGCATACCACAATCAATCACATAAACCCTAAAGTTCTACAGTGTAGGTTCACTTGGGCAAAACACATGCATACACTACTTACCTGGCGTCCTAAGCCCGCACGACGTACAGCTTCGCCAAAAGAAAGCCTCAACCTAAAACACAACCTCTTATCAGTATTTATATCAAAATTCACCAAATAGCTAAAAGAATAACCTTCCTTAACTACACTCATGAAATTCCAACTAATACGGTCTATTGGTTTGGTTTGGCCGAAAACCAGCCCAACGTTCTGGTGCGCATAACTTTTGTGTCCGTCAACGGAATCGAACGATTCAAGTGGCTAAGACGGATTTTAAAACGGTAACCCGCAGACAGGCGAAGAATGCTAAAAATTGAATCTGCCACTTTTATCAAATTTCACATTTTCACTTCTCTTCAACTAAAACTCACTCGCAACTAGTTATATGCATCAAAAATGGCTATGCTACTCTCACACGTCGAATTTCCACGAAAAGCGCTCGCTAATTTGACTTGGACCAAAATCCGGCATAAACTTCCGACGCGCATAACTTTTGCGTCGGATATCGAAATCGAACAATTTCAGCGGCCATAGGTCCCTCTAACCACCTAATTTATCTCGCAAAAACAGAATTTAAAACAATCAGCCAAACGTAGGCCGAAACGGCCAAAAATAGAAGCTGCCTCAAAGCCAAAAACGTCCGATTCTTGATTGAAAATTCGAATTTCACAACTCCTATACACTATTAGTCGTATCCCACTTATACATTCCGGCCAAGCTTGCCGAAATTGAAAGGAGGCCGAGCACCAAGCTCAGCCAACAACAGGGAAATCGACAGGGCTCGCCTTCGGTTTCCCCCCTCCAAATGTCCGGCACTACCTCCTCAACACTTCATCCAAAATCACTGAAAATGGAGGGAGGCTAAACCTTACACTCAGTCAAACCGGACAGAACAGCAGAGGGAGGAAGAGAGGGTTACCGAGTAAATAGAGTTCTGCACACAACGGAAAAGAAGAAATATTCCAGTAAGACGCCCAAATCGTCGGTGGCAGAATTGGTCGGCAGCCCGCCCTTCGCGGTCGTCGGCAGAACACGGTCGGGCTCACTATCTTCAGAAATTCGAGCTACAGCAACTAAACGACCCTGATCGCCGGAGAAGAAACACTCGGCCACGGTTTCGCTCACACCCTCGAGCTCGACGTCCACCGATCGAAAATCACACCTCAACTCTCAATCGCCTTCTCTCCATCGCGTCTCCCCTCTGCTTCCCTCAGGTGGCAAGTGAAAACAGCCGAATGGCTTCTTCCCGAAGCCATTCGGTTGTTATGTGTTTTTTTTTTTAAATACCAAATTACAAAACTGCCCCCACGTGTTTAAATCTTCCATAATTTCGTTAATTTCTCGACCTCCCGACTTTAAATTCTGAAAACCATCGCAAAAGTAGGCTCCGAGTCTTATAATTTAAATTTTTCCCGTTGAAATATTTCTCAAAACTCCGACCGAGATTAAACTAAAATTTTCAGAAATTAAAAATTAAAATTCAAAATTTCCTGGTTATTACAATCCCGCTTGAAGAGTGGGCCGGTGCAACACCAGTCTCAGATTCTGCTCAAGGAGTGGGCCGCTGGGTTATTGAGAAATGTCTATGTGTGGCAACTGTGGCCCCGTTGCTGGGGAGGCCGGGACGGGGGCGACGCATCAGGGTGTAGCATGGCGCGAGGTTCACCCTCACCCTGATGTGCTTGCTGTGTGATGATGCATGTGTGTAGCTTAAGGGCCTCGTTGCTGGAGAGTCCGGGACGGTAGCGACGTGTCAGGGTGTAGGGTGGCGCTAGGTTCATTCTCACCCTGGTACGACTGTACTACGCGTCACAATCGACAACATGAGCGTAAGAGTAGAGACTGCATGTGATAGAATTGCATTATCGATTTTTACTTTCATATCGCACTACTTACTGAGCGTTAGGTTTATGATGTGTATTATATGGTGTAGGTACAGACATTATTGCTGGTGAGCCCCAAGAGCCTAGTTCTGAAGCGTAGGACGGTTGGCGGCGTGTGACCGAGGCACCGGACGGCGGATTGTTAGGGCGACCTGACCCGTGGAGATGGTAGGTGGTGGTGAGATTTGCTCGGGTTGTTTGCTTTGTGTCAGGATATTTATGTGGTCGGATGAGTTCATATAAGCGTCGGTTGTACACGATTGCATAGAGTGTTTGTGGTGTTTTGGAGACGCATGTGTACTTTTATATGTTTGAGTATGTCATTACTTTATTCTGTGGACTTTCTTCACTTGTAGTTGATGAATTTCGTTGTCTTTGAACTTCGATTTTGTTATGGGGATCTCTGGATAGTTTGATAGATGGATACTTTTGGAATTTTCTAGTGAACTGTGTGCAGGGATAGACTTTTTGAGATAGCCAGTTTTTAGGCATTACTCTGCCGAATTTTCGGGAGAACAATCGGGGAGTCAAGAGGATACGGCGTAGTTCAGAGTGTGTGCGATGAGGCGCGAAGCGAGTGGCGTTATGCGCAGGAGCGTGGCGTGACCGCAGGCACGCAGAGGCAGGGTGCGTGGGGCACGCAGCATTGTGGGCGTGTCCGTGACGCGGCGGTGTCGAGTTGGTGCATGCGGTGCCGAAGTGGAGATGTGTGCACGCAGGGCGCGCGGCACTGTGTTGAGGCACGCAGTACTGTGTTGGGGCGCGCAGCGCCGAGCCTCCAGCACATCGCGCAGGGCCTCGGACACGCAGCGCCGAACCTTAGAGGCTCGGGGCGTGTGTCGGACTCCTTCTCGAAATTTCAAGTCTCATCGTTTTAACTTAAAATTCTTTTAAATTTTCCTTTTCCGTTACGTATTTATATTGATGATTACGTGTTCCCTCTTTGGGGCGCGAGTCATTTTCTAATCGAGTCAAAGAATTTTATACATACAAATATTTTTTTTAATATGATTTGAAAATGAAAGTGGTGTTAAATTGAGTGAGTTCACGTTGAGTTCCTAAATGTCATAGTATGTAATAGTAGTAAGCGTACCGAGAACATGTAGAGTTCAGGGGTGTTACAGTGAGGACAACGATCAGCTTTGCACTTCATGAGTTACGCTATTTTTTACCTACCTTTTAATTTAATTTATGCATTGAGTGTCTGTTAGTGATTTTTCTACACCTAACGCAAGTGCACGTGTCGCTAACAAAGTAATAAATAATAAGTAAAAGTCGATACCACAAAGATATTTTTAACCAACTTTAATTGCTATAAAATTATATTATATAAAGATGAACTAACAAGAAAAATATTATGAACGGTAGAGTAATATAAAATTGAAAATTGCTTAGATATGCTAAAGAAATAAATTGAACTAATTTAAGATGATTACGATAATCGAATCCTTGGTTAGGGTCGATTTCCTCGTTGCGTGAATTTTACTACTGATACTACAGAAAGTTACAGCATTTTCTACAGAACAGCGAGAAAAATATTTTTCTAGGGTTCTATAGAATTGCCTAGTTAAATTCAACGTAAGGTTTCTTTCAACTTTGAAAGAATAAAACTTGAATTGAATTTCTTTTCAGCCCTATTTTCAATGTCAAATAAATTAATGTCAACAACTTTTTAACAATTTAATCTATTTAATCAATCATGAATCTTAAAATTCCTATCTACCATCGATATAATAGGAACATATAACATCAAATTTGTCCGTCGACACAATTCGAATTAAACAATAAACATCATGATAGATTGTTCTATAAAAAATACGTAAACTTTCATAGCTTTAAGTAAAATACATAACGAGTATTTTTTCTCCTAACCAAGATTAAAACTTAACTTAAAATCATACTAATAAAAACCATAATAAAGATATTCATAAATAAAAAAATAAAAAGTAGAAAAGAAATTGTGGTATTCACACTTCCTTCGAAACAATCCTAGAATGAATTGTGGTCTTCTTCCAAGATGCTGCACGTCCCCTTCCAAGAAGAGAGAGACCTCCCTTCTAAGAAGAGAGAGACCTACCTTGCCAAGAAGAGAGAGAGGAATAAAAATCCCCCTTTTCCAGGAAGAGAATAATTCTCTCTCTATTTCCAAAATCATCCTTTTTTCTTTTTCTTAGCCAACTTTTCTCTTCCTTTTTTAGCGCCACATCACTCTTTTTTTGTCTTTGAGTGCCACATCACCATTCTCTTGTCCTTTCTCTCTTGTTCTTCTATCAAATCAATCTCCTTGATTTTAGGATATTATTCATTCATCTTCCTCTCTTTTAGGTCGTTCAAATGATACAATTCAATCTTTCTTAATTCTGTGACCAAAGATAACAATAATTATTAATGCTAATAATCTGATTTATTTAAAAATATATGCATAAAAATCATCAATTATCTTAAATTCTTTCCATGCTCAATAACCTATATCAATTTTTATAATTTTGACCACATTCTATTTAAATTCATTTAAATCATATGAATTTTATTAATAATAAATAGTATAAAATAACTTTAATTTAGGAGTTATCAGTGTCACACCCCGAGAACCCACACGGTTCCCGGTACGGTCACTACTATTATACACTATGACGTTCAAAAGCTCGACTTGAACTCACTCAATGTAATACCACTATCATTTTTAAAAAATATTCAAAAGAATATTTGTAAGTATAAAATTTTTCGACTCGATTCGAAAACGACTCGCGCCCAGAAGTGGGGACACGTAAATTCTTAATATAAAATATACAGCGAAAAAAAAACAATTTAAAAGAGTTTTAAAATAAAACGACAAAACTTGAAATTCCGGGAAGGAGTTTAACACACGTGCCGCTTGCCTCTCGGGTCTGGCGCTGTGCGCCCACTGCACTCCACACGCACCACAGAAGCTGCAGTGCCACGCACTCCATGCACGCGCCTAACACGGCGCCGCGCGCCCCGCGCATGCGCCCCAATTCGACTCTGCGCGCCCTTCGCACACACATCTCAAATTCGGCATCGCACGCACACCCTCCTGGTGTCGCGCACATCAACTCAACGTCGCCACGTCACGCGCACGACCACAGTGTCGCGTACCCCATGCACCCTGCCTCCGCGCACACGTCCTCACCTGACGCCGCGTGCACTCGCAGGGCCGCGTGCTGTAATACTCGGAAATTTTTCGTTGGAAATTTATGTCGGATTTATGTAAATTTTAATCAGCGGAGTTTTGATCCGAATTAATAACGAAAAATTTCGGCCCCTAAGTGAAAGATTATTTTAAGGTTAATGGTAGAAGGAGAAATTTAATAATTTAATCGGATTCTGACGAAATCACGAAATTATGAAACGGTTTAAGGAAGAGGGCAATTTAGTAAATATAATAAAATAATATAAAAATAAAAATAAAAAAACAAAAGAGGGAGAGCACCATCGGTGCCCTCCCCTTCCTCCCCTAGCATTTCCTCTCCTCTCTCGCGTTCTCCTCTCCGTCGAGCGGTGTCTTCCTTTTCCTCTACACTGCGATCTTCTTCCATTCCGCGAATCTTCGAATCTACGGTATTCTAGTTAGAGCACCAAGGCATGAAACGCTAAAGGATTTCGAGAATGCCAGGTAAGTGATGGACTGCTTGTGATTTGCCTTCCGGCCTACACCATGGAACGGTAGGATTGTTTGACTGTTCGGTTATTGAGTCGTGCATTGTAATTGTCATGCATCATGGTTTTGAACTACGAAACACGAGTTTTGGCATGTTTTGAAATGTGTATGTGAAACGTAATCAGATAAGAAAAGATTTGCAACACATGGGTGAACGCCTCGTCGTTAACGTGCTAGTGAGAAAGCACTAGGGGGTTCCCATTGATGAAAATACGTAACGTGACACGGTTTGCGAACGCCGCGTCGTTAACGTGCTATTGAGAGCAATAGAGGGTTCAACGATTGATGTTAAGAAGAGGTTACGTAGGGCCATTCCGTGTACGAACATGATGTGTGCCTCTAATCTCGCTCCGTGGGTTATGGAATGGTCGTCCCGAGTGTTGAAGGGATGGGTGCCGGCCTGACTCACACCGAAAAGTGAAAGATGAAACTAACGAAATGGAAAAAAAAAACATAATTGAGTATAGAAACTGCATGAGTAGGGATTGAGTTTTGCATTCATTTTCGAGTTCATGTTTCCATACTTGCTAAGTATTATGCTTACGTTTTGTGTTCCTTGGTGTAGGTGACGACGCGCTGTCAGGCGAGTTGCTAGGTGACGAGCAGGCCTAGGTCGAAGTTGGCGGGAGGTGTCGCATGCCGGTGCAGGAAAATGTTAGAGGGCGACACGACCATGGTGAGGAAAGAGAGTGACATTTTGTAAGTGTTTTGAGTTGAATAGAGTTGTATAAGTTTTTGAGAAGTTTAGGTGGTGTACCAAGAGTACCATGGATCATTGAGATATGAATGTTTTGAAATTATATTTTCAGAATCTAAGCTTTTACTTCGTGGATTTAGTCGAGGAGTATTCGTCGTGTGTCGTTTTGAAACTTGCATGAAGAAATTTGGTTGTCAAAATATGAGTTTTTATTTTATGGTTGTGATAGGGTAATGGTTGTCGTGCGTATTCAAACGAACTGGTGTGATTTCAATGATTCTGGTGTGAAGTGTCGACCGAAGTCGAAAGGTGTTGACCGGTCAGTGTAATTGCAAAGGGAGTGTCGACCGCTCGGCTCGACCTGTGACAGGCAGAGCCGAAGCAGGTGTTGACCTCTAGTTATAGGTGTCGACCGGTCCATGTAAAGTTTGCTAGAGTGTCGACCGCGGGGATCGACCTGCACGGGTAGAGAAGGCCAAAGTGTCGACCTGCAAAAGAAAGTGTCGACCACTCTCCTAGTTGAGCATAGAAGTGTCGATTGATTTATTCAGGTGTCGACCGCTGGAAAGACCCGAGAGGAACAAAGTGTCGACCGGCATTTACAAGTGTCGACCGATCCCTGTATTTCTGTGTTTTAAAATGGTGAAGTTTACTTAAACTGAATTTAAACGAGTTTTCGCTGCGGTATTTATATATATTTCTTTTGAAAGTTGTTTAAAGTAATAATAAAAAAAAAATTAGAATCTAATGCAAAAGAAAAATTATAAAATTCCAACCGGAAGCAAATGGATTGACCGTTTAACAA
>CM039531.1:8871471-8911031 GCA_022433055.1 Begonia peltatifolia | reverse complement strand
GGAGAGTGCGTGATGCTGCTCTCCTTTTCGATCGATCGATGGTGGGAATTGTCGATAATTGTTGGGTTAAGAGATTTTGGTGGGGAGCATCGGTGGCTGAAAGAAGGGGAGGATAAATCGAAGGGTTGTGATTTTCAAAATTTAGTTTTTCTGAATTGGAAACCTTCAATTTTGGTTAGTTCATGTTTAATTGATTAGAATGTGATGGATTGGCGGAGAAATTTGTGAAAGTTCGGGTTAAGGTTGAATTTCAGATTTTTCGTTTAAAAACAGATTTTGTTTTTGGCCGTTTCGGCCTGGTTTCGGTTCATCGTTTCAAATTCTGTTTTTGTGGGTTAAAATACGTTGTTGGAAGGATATATGGCCACTGGAATCGTTCGATTCCGATATCCGACACGAAAGTTATGCGTATTGAAAGTTTATATCAGATTTTGGTCCAAGTCAAATTAGCAAGCTTCTTTCATAGAAATTCGACGTGTGAGAGTAGCATAGCCATTTTGATGCGTATAACTAGTTGCGAGTGAGTTTTGGTTGAAGAGAAGTGAAAATGTGAAATTTGATAAAAGTGGCAGATTCGATTTTTAGCATTTTTCATCTGTCCGCGCCTTACCGTTTTAAAATCCGTCTTAGTATTTTAAACTAGGTTTCCAGGGGGACATTCAGCCACTTGAATCGTTCGATTCCGTTGACGGACGCAAAGTTATGCGCGTCCGAACTTTAGGTTGGTTTTCGGCCGGACCAAACCGATGACCCATTTCAGTTGAAATTTCATAAGTGTAGTTAAGGAAGGTTATTTTTAGCTATTTGGTGAATTTTGAGATAAATACTGATGAGAGATTGGTTGTGTTTTAGGTTGAGGCTTTCTTTTGGCGAAGCCATGCGTCGAGCGAGCTTAAGACGCCAGGTAAGTAGTGCATTCATGTGTTTTGCCCAAGCGGGCCTACACTGTAGAACTTTAGGGTTTATGTGATTGATTGTGGTGTGCGTGCGTATTGTTTGACATGCATCATATTTTAAAAACGTGAACAAAAATGGTTTTGAGCATGTTTTGAGTATGTGGTGAGAAGTGTGGCGGTGGTATCGCGGATCCTGCTAGTGTGCGGGCCGGTGC
Organism: Begonia peltatifolia; assembly: GCA_022433055.1. Lineage (NCBI taxonomy): Eukaryota > Viridiplantae > Streptophyta > Magnoliopsida > Cucurbitales > Begoniaceae > Begonia > Begonia peltatifolia. The sequence goes on along the minus strand of CM039531.1, from coordinate 8,909,920 downwards.
TTCACCAGTCACGGATTCCACTCGAGGGGTGGGCCGGATGGGCCGTCATGAGGCGTGAATGTGTTGATGGTGAGGATATGGGCAGTGGTACCGCAGATCCTACTAGTGTGTGGGCCGGTGCAACACCAGTCGCGGATCCTACTCGAGGGGTGGGCCGGCTGGGCTGTCGCGAAACGTGTGTGTGTGGCAACTATGGCCACGTGTTGGGGAGGCTGGGACGGGGGCGACGTGTCAGGGTGTAGAGTTGCGCGAGGTACACCCTTACCCTGATGTAGTTGCCGTGTGGTGATGCGTGTGTGTAGCTTGTGGGTCTCGTTGCTGGGGAGTCCGGGACGGTGGCGACGTGTCAGGGTGTAAGGTGGCGTGAGGTTCCTCCTTACCCTGGTGCGGCTGCACTACGCGTCACAGATGTGACAACATGAGTGTGAGTGTAGAGACTGCATGTGATAGGATTGCATTGTCGGCTTTTACTTTCATATCGCATTACTGACTGAGCGTTACGCTTATGTTGTGTGTTCTGTGGTGTAGGTGTTGACGATACTGGTGGTGAGCCTCGAGAGCCTAGTCTAGAGGCGTAGGATGGTTGGCGGCGTGCGCCCGAGGCACCGCATGGCGAATTTTGTTACGGCGACCCGACCCGTGGTGGTGGTAGGTGATAGTGGATTTATTATTTTATGTCGGGTATTTGTGTAGACAACGGAGTTGTATAGACGTTGATTTTTTTTTTTGAGATTGTATAGAGGGGTTGCAGTGTTTTGGGGACACGTACGTATTGTTATATATTAGAGTATGATGTTACTCTATACTGGGGACTTTCTTCATTTGTATTTGATGAGTTTTCGTTGTCCTTAAACTCTGATTTTGTTATGGTGCTTTTCTCTGGATGGTTGATAGTTAAATATTGTTGGATTATGGTGAATTGTGTGCGGGGTTTAAATTTTAGGATAGTCAATTTTTAGCCGTTACTCTGCCAAAATTTCGAGAGAGAGAGGTTGGGAGTCGAGGGGATATGGAATGGGTTGAGATGTGAACAGTGAATGCTAGAGAAGGGTAGATGAGCGTGGGAGTGCGGCATGATCGCAGGTGCGCGGGGCACGCGGCCCTGCGGGTACTCACGGGTCGTGCGGCGTCGATGAAGGCGTGCACGCGGACGTGCTGTACAACGGCAAGATACGTGGGGCATGCGGCGCTTTGAGCGTGCGCGAGACACAGTGACGTTGAGTTGGCACGTGCAGCACCGCGAGGGTGCGCGCGGGGTGTCGAAATGGGGACGTGAGTGCGCGGTACCGGTTTGTGTAGTTCGAGGAGTGCGTTGGATTGTTTCCTAGGATTTCAAGTCTTACCGTTTTATCTTAAACTGTTTTAAATAGTTTTCTTTTCCGCTGCGTAGTTTTTATGTTGAGGACTTCGTGTTCCCTCTTCGGGACGCGAGTTGTTTTCGAATCGAGTCGAAAATTTTTCATACTCACAAATGTTATTTTGAAAATGATTTGAAAATGAAAGGGGTATTAAATTGAGTAAGTTATGTCAAGTGTTAGTGTGTGTAGTGTGTAGATGCACTGTAGTGCACCGGGAAAGCAGGGTTTCGCGGGGTGTTTCATACACCATAGAACACACATCATAAGCCTAACGCTTAGTATGTAGTACAATATAAAAGTAAAAGCCGTCAATCCAATCCTATCACATGCAATCTCTACACTCACACTCATGTTGTCACATCTGTAACACGTAGTGTAGTCGCACCAGGGTAAGGAGAAACCTAGCGCCACCCTACACCCTGACACGTCGCCACCGTCCCGGACTCCCCAGCAACGAGGCCCACAAGCTACACACATGCATCACCACACAGTAATCACATCAGGATGAAGGTGTACCTCGCGCCACACTACACTCTGACACGTCGCCCCCGTCCCAGCCTCCCCAGCAATGGGGCCACAGTTGCCACACATACGTTTTGCAACAGCACAGCCGGCCCACTCCTCGAGCAGAATCCGCGACTGGTGTTGCATCGGTCCACACACTAGTAGGATCCGCGGTACCACTACCCATTATCTTCATCGTCAACACATACACGCCGCGTGACGGCCCAGCTGGACTACTACTCGAGCGAAATCTGCGATTGGTTACGTACCGGCCCACACACTAGTAGGATCCGCGGTACCAACGCCATGCGTCTTACCATTTACTCAACATAGCTCAAAACCATTTTCGTTCTTTTTTTTTTTTTTTAAATATGATGCATGTCAAACAATACGCACGCACACCACAATCAATAATATAAATCCTAAAGTTCTACAGTGTAGGCCCACTTGGGCAAAACACATGCATACATTACTTACCTAGCGTCCTAAGCTCACTCGATGTACAGCTTCGCCAAAAAGTGTCTCAACCTAAAACACAAACAATCACTCATAAACTCCCTTAAAAATTCACCAAATAAGTTAAAAATAACATTGTTTAACTAAAACCAGGATATTCCAACTAAAACGGCTCACCAATTTAGTTCGGCCAAAAACCAGCTTAAAGTTTGGACGCGCATAATTTTTGCGTCCATTAACGGAATCGAACGATTCAAGTGGCTAAACGTCTCCTTAGGAACCTAGTTTAACATACTAAGACGGATTTCAAAACGATAAGCCGCAACTAGGTGGAAAAATACCAAAGCCGAATCTGCCATTTTTATTCAATTTCACATTTTTGTTTTTCTTCAACCAAAACTCACTCAAAATTAGCTTTACGCATCAAAAACAGTCATGCCACTATCACACGTCACAATTCTACGAAAAACGCTCACTAATTTGACTTGGACCAAAATCCGACATAAACTTCCGACACGCATAACCTTTGCGTCGGATATCGGAATCGAACGATTCCAGCGGCCATACGTTCCTCTAACCACCTATTTTAACCCACTAAAACAGAATTTAAAACAATTAACCATAGCCCCATCAAAATTCCCAAAAGCATAACTGTTTTATACGAAAAATATCCAAAATCTCAACTTCAATCCAATTTCGCCAATTTCTTCACCGAACAATCATATTTCAACCTATTAAGCATAATCTACCCAAAAATCAGTAATTCAAGCACCAAAACCGAACCTTAAGTTATTTGCCCCCTCCCTTTTCTCGGACACCCATCGTCCAGTACAAGCTTACCCCATTGGCCCTCTAAAAAAGGGCTCAACACTCCCCGAATTTCATACAATTCGGAGAGAAAAGATCGAGCATCAAGCTCGGCAGAACAGTACCGGAAAGACTAAGGGCTTGCCTGCGATTTTCAGCTTAGGAAGAACCACACCTGTGCCTCCCTTTCAGCTCGCTGGAACCCTCCACGCACTGGCGTCTCACCCTCGGCAATCGATTGTCGGAATCCCCTTCCTGGTCTCTCTCTCGCGCGTCTCCTTCTCGGGCTTTCGCTCTTGGCCTTGGCGAAGAAGAACAGAACACTGAACGGCTTCCTCGCGAAGCCGTTCAGTTGTTTTTTTAAAAATTTTTAATTTTATAAAAATAATTTAAATAATAATAAAATTACCAAAATGCCCACACGTGTTTTAACCGCTTGAAATTTCATTAAACTCACGTTCTCCCGACTTTAAAATTTTCAAAAACCGACGCTAAAACTAGATTCCAAATTTTATAACTAAATTTTACCCGTTGAAACATTTCTCGAAACCCCAACCGAGATTAAATTAAAAATTTCAGAAATTAGATTTAAAATCTAAAATTTTCTGGGTTATTACAACATCACTCTTCTTCATAAAGTTCTTTGCACTTTTAAAAAATTTATTCTTTCTCCAGAGATTCGATTTTTAGTGGAATAATAACCTTTTCTTTCTCGTGCACTTCATACTTTTGTTTCACCTTTTGTTTCTTTAACTCTTGTTTCTTTACCTCTTGTGCTCTCTCGCATCACACCATCATTATATCACTAAGTTGTTCATACTTTCTACACGAAGTCTTCATCTTTGAGATTTCCTTTCGTCTGTAGTATTACTCATTGACCGCTTCTTGACTTATGTATGATATTTGGGAAAATCTACTAAAACTAAGAGTAGTGTAAAAAAGAAGAAAAGAAAAAAAAATTAGCTTTTGCAAGAAAGATTGAAGCTCTTTCTTTTTATTTTTTTTACTAATTTGTCTTTTGCAAGAAAGATACAAACTCTTTCTTTAACTAGATTTTTTTTTTTGTACTTTGAGAATTTCAAAAGAAGAAATTCAAAAAGAAGAAGAAAAAACAATAAAAATCGATAATTGAATCTAGAAGTCAAATCGCGGACACTAAATGATGAGAACGATGAGTATTAAGAATCTACGACCCTTCAACAATATGGAATAAAAACTCAAAAACACTTTTCAATCAAGTAAATCTTACCCTGATCAAACCTTGACAATGGAACCAAAGTTATCAAATAAGGAAGTTGACCAGAACAAAACTTCCTAGTTGAACCAAAGTTATCAAGTTGATTTCTCAAGTTTTAATTTAAAGAAGATCTAATTATTGACAAAGAACTAAGAGAGCTTTCTGTCAAAAAGTAAACTAAAAAATTGTGTATATTGAAATTTGGTGTTTTGTTTGGATACAAACAAACCCTAAAAATAATAACAAATAACCTTTAAAATATAGTATACTCTAATAAATGTTAAAATATGAAATATGGAAACCTTAAAATGTCAAAAAGTTAAAAAAATTAAAATTTGGAGATTTTGGTCGCATGGTGCATGTGTTCTATCGCGCACGCCTCCTAGTCTACGTGCACCCAGTGCACCTCGTCCCTCTTCAAGAGCTCCCAACACCTTATTGCGTGCACTACTTCATGTTTTTCATTTGGTTGACTTTCAAGGTGCATTTTAAATATTTTTTTTGCTTCTATTTGTAAACTTTTTTTCAAAAACTCTTCTTTTATACTTTTAAAGACAACATTTTCCTTTAATGAATTTATATCCATATTTAAAAGATCTTTTATTGAAACTTTGGTTTTTTACCTCACTTGATTCGTATCAGCTACTTTTGATTTTCACAAGTGAAGATTGAAGAGAAAAGAAGTGCTCAACTGTAACGTCCCGAAAATCCTCCGTGATTTCCGGTTCGCTACCAACTACTACTTGTCACTATCCCTCATACCATCTACTAAATATTTCTTAGAAATTGGTAAGATTTATTTTTCGACTCAAAAAGACTTTTTTTTTTTTTACTCAAAATGTCTTCCAAAGGAAATACATATAAATACCGTAACAGAAACTCGTTTAAAATCGGTTTAAAGAAACTTCATTTTTAAAATATAAAAATCAAGAGACTGGTCAACACCTGCAAGAGCCGGTCGACACTTAACTTGTCTTGGGTTTCCATCGGTCGACACGGGCAAACACCGGTCGACACTACATATCTATCGGGTCTTTTCATCAGTTGACACCGGGGATACCGGTCGACACTTCTACCCCATTTTAGAGAGGGGTCGACACCCGCTGTCGCAGGTCGACACCTTGATCCTCTCTGTCCACACAGGTCGACCCTCGCGGTCGACACCACTGCCTATTTTACACGGGCCGGTCGACACTTGTAACTAGGGGTCGACACCTACCTCGACTCTGCCTTGCACAGGTTGAGCCTTGCGGTCGACACTCACCTTCTATTTTGCACTGACCGGTCGACACCTATAGATTTCGGTCGACGCTTTGCACCAAGAAACTTTAACAAAATTCAACAAAACAACACGAATTTTGACTAAATGTTTAAAAACCATAAATCCACTTCTTGACTCAATTTAGAAACCTGTTACGCACGCCAAAATACTCAACCCAAATTCAAATCTCTCTTTTACATCAAAATGACTAAGTACAACTAAAATACCTCACTACCCGTACTTACACCCGCCATAGTCAAAACGCCTCAACAGCTGGTCCAGTCGTCCCACGAGCATCCTCCTCCAACTGCCTCCTAGTCCTAGGCATGCTCGGGATACTCACTAGCTGCTGCGTCGTCACCTATATTACAAAACTCAACTATTAGTCTAATGCTAAGTAAGTAATGCATCTAAACTTAAACACTAAAAAAAAACATTTACATCCTAATATATGCAGTTTCTACAGTTTCTTCTCTACTTTCGTTTTCGTCTCTTTCTTACATCTTCTTTATCTTCTTACTACTGGGTTCTTCTTTACGTGCTAGATTGAGATGACACACCTCACGGTCCACCTCACTGGACAAGGCCAAACTCGATATAGTAAAGTGACACACATCGAGGTCCACCTTACTAGACAAGGTCACCACGTAAAGCGGAGGAACAGTGATACAGCTCGCGGTTCACCTCACTGGACAAGACCACTCAACCTCACCTTTATTATCTTCTTGCGTATCTTCTCATTTCATTCGTCTCATCACATCCTACTGTTTTACTTCATAAAAACATAAAAATTTATTTCCGTTTCGTTTCGTAATTTAAAACCATGATACATATTACAAAGCATAACATAAAGTAAGCGTGTCATGCAACCTACTGAACTGTGATGTAGGCCCGAAGACAAAACTCCTACTACATTACTTACCTGGCGTCCTTAGCACTCGTAATCCAAAATATCGCACGCTAACTGGAAAACCTATAAAACCGCACATCTATTAGCTCTACTTTCCATTAGCTCTGTAAAACTCTAAAGGAATCAACTACTAAATCCCCACTCAGCCTAAACCGAAATTCTAACTAACGCTCCGACTAACCTTCAAAATTCCTAACTCCACCAATACTCGTCTGATTTGAACGATTCAAAATGCTACGGATTTCTCGCGACATCAAATTTCTAATGGCCTCATCAATTTCTTAATCCCACACATACAGCTTAGCCAAATGTGGCCAAACGGAACCTATTTCGTAACCCGGGTTATTTGGTTATCTATACACTCAATCTTTTCCACAAAAGCTTATAATCTACTCCTATTCTTAGCTTAAACATCAATATACGTACAAAAACCGACTAAAACCTCCAAACTTCATTTCTCCTTCCTAGGGTTCACCCAAACTCTCTCTAACTCCACTTTTATCGCTCAAAATCGCTAAAAGACTAACTATTTACTAAGAAATAAGAAGAACTTAACTTAAGAATGAAGAACGGAGGAGGGGCGAAGGAGAAATCGTCGCCAAGGGCTCCATGAACAGGAGAAGGAGAAGAAGAAGAAGAAGAAGAAGAAGAAGAGGACCGGGGGGGGGGATTTTCGTTAATCCCCTCTGTTTTATTGTTTTTTTTAATAATAATAATAATAATTACTAATTACCAATTCACCCTCAACCGTAACTCTTTTGATAAATCTACCAAACGGTCAGTGTTCGGATAAAATCTTAAAATTTCTCTTTCACCGTTATTCCTGAAATAATCCTTTACCTAACGTTACAAACTTTTCGACCTCGATTCTGACTCAAACCTCGCCGTTGACCGATACGAAATTCTAAAAAAATCAAATTAATTGAAATTTTTCGGGTATTACATCAACTTTGCTGTTATTCAATCAAATGAACTTATTTTTTATGATAAGTTTCTCTCTTGTCAAGATCGGCAAGTCAAGGGAGAAGGCTGGATAGAAGAAGGTGGAGGATGAATAGGGTTTTCACAAAGTATTTACACATAGGTAAATTTTTAGGGTTTGCCCAATTTGTGAAAATTTATAGATTTATTTACTAAGTTTTCCTTTAAGATTAATTTAGGAAAAAATTTGTGAAACTATGGGATATTTAAAATTTTATATTTAAAACCGTTTTTGAGTGACCACTGGGGATGTCTTTGAGTTACACTATTTTTTATTTTTCTTTTAGATTTGGAGTCAAGTCCTGCCAGACAGTTTAGGTGGGGGTTTTCGTTGCTAATATTTTTATGTTCCTCCTCGTGATTATTGTCATGGGAGTAAGGGCCGTATCGCTGACTTTTCAAAGTTTGAGCAAATTGTAAGTTTGGGTCTCGAAACAAGCACTTTTGTATGTGTATTGCAGTCAATCAGGGGTAAATGGCTCTCGTGGTCAAAACATTTAATGCAGCAAATTTTACAAACATCAAGATCGTGACAATGATCATTGGGGCTTAGAAGGTTTTAAGAAGTAAAATCTAATGGCACAACATTCTACATTGGTGAAATGAGTTAGACGCTCTCGAGGAGCATTACTTAAAGCCTATTTGCGAAGAATGAATGTTGGGCGTAACCATAAGCTCATTAATGCATCAGATCCAATCAGAACTTTGTAGTTAAAAGTGCTTTGATGATAGTTCTAAGTTGAGTGATCATTTGAGAAGTCCTCGTGATACAAGATTTTTGTTTTTCTTCTAGATCTAGTTCATTATTCTAACGGATAGCTTAGGCAAGAATTTTCGTTGCTAATATTTTTATCCTCTACTTCACATTGCCTTTCATGGGAGTGTGAGTCATGACGTTCAAGTCTCAAGATAGGAATTATTGCATATATCTCATAATCGATTCGACAAAAAAGACGCTCATAGTCAAAACATTCAACGTGGTTGATTTTGAGAACATTGTAGGGTAGTGATGCCTGGGAGGAGGGTGAGGGACTAGAGGATTTTCAAGAGTAAAATCTACTGGCACAAGATCTTTCATGGGTGAAATGTTGCGGCACTCTCAGTGGGAATTGCTAACCAAACAAGGAATATTGGGAAAGACTATACAAGCACTAAAACATTGGATCCCATCAAAACTCTTAATTTAAAAATGATTTGCCAAGAGTAGTACTAAGTTTGGTGACCAATTGAAAAGTACTCGTTTTGTACTCTTTTTTGTTCTTCTTCTAGACCTAGAACCACGTTTCTGTGGATAGTTTTGGCAAAGATTTCCATTGCTAATATTTTTATGCTCTGACATGCATCGCCTGCATAGGATTGCAAGCACTTTTGAAACTACAGTGTTCGGGTCCTGAGATGGATACTTTTTGTAAAACCCCAAGAACCCACACGTTCCCGGTGCGCTACAGTATGTCTACACACTACACTCACACTAACACTTGACATAACTCACTCAATTTAAAACCCCTTTCGTTTTCAAATTATTTTCAAAAGAACATTTGTGAGTATGAAAAATTTTCGACTTGACTTGAAAACAACTCGCGTCCCGAAGAGGGAACACGAAGTCCTCAACATAAAAACTAAGCAGCGGAAAAGAAAACCATTTAAAACAGTTTAAAATAAAACGGTAAGACTTGAAATCCTAAGAAAGAATCCAACACACCCCACGCGAACTCTCACAGTGCTGAACATGCCAACTACACGTCACTATGTCTCGCGCACGCTCACAGCGCCGCGTGCCCACGCACCCTGCCACTATACAGCACGTCCGCACGCACGCCCTCACTCGGCGCCGCACGACCCGTGAGCACCCGCAGTGCCATGTGCCCCACACGCCTGCGATCACGCCGCACTCCCACGCTCATCTACCTTTCTCTAGGATTCACTACTCAAATCTCAACCCATTCCATATTACCTCGACTCCCTTCCTCTCTCCTGAAATTTCGGCAGAGTAACGGCTAAAAACTGACTATCCCAAAATTTAAAAAAACTCTGCGCACAGCTCACCAAACTAACAGTGTCTATCTATCCATCATCCAGAGAAATCACCATAATCAAATCAGAGTATGAAGATGACGAAAATCCATCAAATACAAATGAAGAAAGTCCCCAGTATAGAGTAATATCATACTCTAAAATGAAAAATATCTGCGTATGTCACCAAAATCACACGCACTCCATATACCTATGCACTGACACATATACACCTCATCTCATCGACTGTACATAATCATCACAAGGGAAAAAAAAACCTCTAAAACCAACCATGCCACAACCTACCAACTCCACGGGTCGGGTCGCCCTAACAAAAATCCGCCATCCGGTGCTGCGGTCGCACGCCGTCAACTATCCTACGCCTCAGACTAGGTACTCGAGGCTCACCAGCAGTATCGTCAGCACCTACACCACAGAACACACAACATAAGCCTAACGCTCAGTAAGTAGTGCGATATGAAAGTAAAAGCCGACAATGCAATCCTAGCACATGCAGTCTCTACACTCACACTCATGTTGTCACATCTGCGACGAGTAGTGTAGCCGCACCAGGGTAAGGAGGAACCTCGCCCCACCCTACACCCTGACACGTCACCACCGTCCCGGACTCCCCAGCAACGAGGTCCACAAGCTACACACACACATCACCACACGGCAACCACATCAAGGTAAGGGTGTACCTCGCGCCACTCTACACCCTGACACGTCGCCCCCGTCCCAGCCTCCCCAGCACGGGGCCACAGTTGCCACACACACACGTTTCGCGACTGCCCAGCCGGCCCACCCCTCGAGTAGGATCCGCGACTGCTGTTGCACCGGCCCACACACTAGTAGGATCCGCGGTACCACTGCCCATGTCCTCTCTGTCAACACATTCACGCCGCATGACGGCCCAGCCGGCCCACCCCTCGTGTAGGATCCGTGACTGGTGAAGCACCGGCTCGCACACTAGCGGGATCCGCGGTACCACCGCCACACGTCTCACCTCATACATCAAAACATGCTAAAAATCATTTTCGTTCACGTTTTTAAAAATATGACGCATGTCTAACAATACGCACGCACACAACAATCAATCATATAAACCCTAAAGTTCTATAGTGTACGCCCATGTGGGCAAAACACATGCACACACTACTTACCTGGCGTCCTAAGCTCGCTCGATACACAGCTTCGCCAAATAGTGTCTCAACCTAAAACACAACCAATCTCTCATCAGTATTTATCTCAAAATTCACCAAATAGCTAAAAATAACCTTCCTTAACTACACTCATGAAATTCCAACTAAAACGGTCCATTAGTTTGGTTTGGCCGAAAACCAGCCCAAAGTTCAGACGAGCATAACGTTTGCGTCCGTCAACGGAATCGAACGATTCAAGTGGCTAAACGTTCCCTTAGAAACCTAGTTTAACATACTAAGACGGATTTTAAGACGGTAAGCCGTAGACAGGTGAAAAGTGCCAAAAACCGAATCTGCCATTTTTTATAGAATTTCAACTTTTGTTTTTCTCCAACCAAAACTCACTCGATTCAGCTTTTACGGACCAAAACAGACATGCCACTGTCACATGTCGAAATTCCACGAAAAATGGTCACAAATTTGAATTGCACCAAAATCCGGCCTAAACTTCCGACGCGCATAACTTTTGCGTCGGATATCGGAATCAAGCGATTTCAGAGGCCACACGTTCCTCTAACAACCTATTTTTAACCCACAAAACAGAATTTAAAATGATCAACCTAAGCCTAGCCAAAACAGCCAAAAACAGAATCCGTTTTTATACGAAAAGTAGCCGAAATTCATCTTTGATCCAAATCTCGCAAATTCTTTCACCAAACAATCACATTTCGATCTACCAATGCACACATTGACAATTTAGAGAGTTCCTACTCAGAAGACAGCATGGCAATACCAACAAACTTCACGGTCTTCTCCCCAAAAACCGAGAATTTCCAATCGGTCCATTGAACTAGGCACCGCCTCCCTCATTCCTTCTAATTTTGTCCCCTACTCCCTTGAAATGTATAGGGTAACACGATCCCACACTCGGCCATCAGAGCAGGACAAAAACCGAAGGGAAACTCCCTGTTTCTGGTTGAATTTTGTCGCGGAAGAGCCGAGCCACACACTGGCTCCAGCGCCCGCACACATTACACCCTAATGCTCCGACGACCGAGTCCTACTGTCGGGAAAAATCCAAGAACAACCGAGGCCCCCGCGCTCAGTCGACAGAACAAATGAAAACAGGGGAGAACTCACCTTTGATTTTCTCAGCGCAGGAAGGCAAGGTAGCTCCTCACTTCAGCCCACCGGAGTACCTTGAGCACCGGTGTCTTTTCCTCGGCGGTCGGTCGTTGGCGATTGCTCCTCCTCGGCCTCTCTCTCGCTCTCGCTCTCGGCCGTGCGACACTCGGTGGAATGGCTTCCACCCGAAGCCATTCCACCACATATCCCTTTTTTTTTATATATATATAATAAAATTACAAATTACAAAACTGCCCTCATGTGTTTTAATCTTCCATGATTTTCGTTAATTTCCCGACCTCCCAACTTTAAATTCCGAAAACCATCACAAAAGTAGGCTCCGAGTCTTACATTTTAAATCTTTCCCGTTGAAACATTTCTGAAACTCCGACCGGGATTAAACTAAAAATTCCAGAAATTAAAAGTTAAAATTTGAAATTTCTGGGTTATTACACTTTTGCACTTTTTTGTTGTTGTAACCGTTGCTGGTAAATATATTGTCATTGATTCTACGCTTGCTGCTGAGGTTGTTGTGGTTGCGAAACTTATTGGCTGCCCTGCAATTGCCTCCGAGAACTAGCAAAAGCGTTTGAGGGAATCCCTTGTCCACTTGAAATTCCTAAAGAAATCTGAGATGCCCCATATATGTTTTGCATACTTGTATCCTAGCGAACTGCTTTTCGGATAGAATTTTGGTTCAATCAAGAAACAGAAGGTAGTGCTGGTAACACAATGATATTTCGTATATTCTGGGATAGTAATCGCTGACGCTGTTGAGTATGATTAGCCGATAATGGCATAGAGAGTGGCTGCCTGACTTAGAATTTGGGACTGAAAACCATGTGATGTTGCCAAGTCAACCAAAAACATGTACTCTAATAAATGGATTAAAGAACACTATTGACAAAGAAAATTATCACTGAAATAAATGAGTGGATGTATAAAAGCTATATGAGAGATTGGAATAAAACTTGAAATAAAATGCATCTTTCCATATGATCTCAATGAATATTTCATCGTGTATTACTTGATTCTGGAAGCTTGTAGCTAGCCCCAAAAGAATTTGCCGCCAAAGAATTTCTCGTACAATTATGAGAATTGGATTCCATCTTGAGCATCTTCAGAGATATTCTACGTAAATATTCTGATTGAAAAATGAGATAAATAAAACTTAGTGCAAGATGGTACTCAAAAGTGAAAGAGAAATGAGCTTAATCCATAGTCTAATATGACTAGGTGGAAATGCAAACAATAATGAAATTAACACAATAAATACTTGATTAGTTAAAAAAAAATTAGAGTTTTATTCCCACAATTTAAAATAATCATAAAACGCATCATAAAATGCAACCACAACACAAATTCACAAAATCCATAAACTTGGATTGGAAGTATCTATGTACAGAGAAAATATAAATTCATTGTTTAACAAAATATTGGATGTCTTCTCTTAACCCTTACCCCTCCTATATTTGAACTCTCTCTTTTTATTCTAACCACCTATGACTTCCCACTATCTATTTGTCGGTAAATCATTACAAAAATAATCATCACCACCCAATGGACTCACCACTAACATATACAAATTTATCAAAACAGGCATTTAATGATAAATTGCTCCTCACAACCTCTATAACAAACAAGCTGAGAATTAGTAAACTTACTTGGTCAGCAGCATCTACATAAATCTTTTCCTCAAATCTTACAGCAATTCTACTAAGCTCAAGTAATCCATCTTGACCAGCTACAGGAAGGTGCCTTTTCAATGTCTCCATTCTAAGACGAGTCGTCAAACATGTATGAAAATTGATTAGAAACAAACAAACTTCACTTGAAAGTTACGCTAACAAAAAGATCGTCGAAACTTTCAAGATCCTATATATTATACTTCAAACATCGCATTAAACTTTAAGCTTGATAGCAAGAATCAAGTAATAGTTTAAATAAAAACAAAGCACATACATCTTGTTAACAATTCGTTCCCGAGATGAGTGCGGCAATTGAGACCTCCAATCCTCCAAGTCCATGGTGTGGTCTACAGCTTGAGTAGGCCTCGAATTACAGAGAAAATCAGAGATATAAGAATAAAAATGTGAGACCCACCTATTTATGTGGGCAGCACATCGACAGATGGGAGGTGAGACAAGAAGAAAAACTCTCCCCCTCATTTAACTCTCATTGAACTCAACCTTTTTCTTTGTCTATCTATCGCCCTCTTCCTCTTTTTAAAAAACTGAAGGTTTTGCTCCTCCCGATCACGCCTTCTTTCTGTAAAGCTCTCTCTCTCTCACTCTGCAGAAACTTGTTTCCTCCTCTCTTTAAATTTTGCATTTAGTTGAGATTGTTTTCCACAGAACTCTATTTCCTTGCTGAAGGTGCTACTTATAAAGAAGAAAAACAGAGAGAGAGAGAAACAGAGAAAGAAAAGTCAACTGATACGATCTCCATTTTTGTGAAAGTTTCTCAACAAAAAATCTCTACCTTTCTCAAGTATTGGAAAGTTTTCTCTTGAAGATTTTCAGAGACAATCTGAAGTTGCCATTTTCAACTTTGTCCGGAAAAAAGACCAAATTCTAGGTAAAGTATTTATCCTCATTCAGTAGATTCTAGGACTACCAAACACCTAAAATTTTATGTGATTTTTCTTCTCTATTTTGAAGAGAATTATCATCTACTGTCTGGACAATTTTGAAAGGGAGAAATTTTTGAGCTGCTATCGAAACTTCAAAGAATAAAGTTATTGTTTTGATCACCAAAGGTATAAAGAAATCCTAAACTTCTATATTTATGAAGGTTCAAAACCCTTTTTCTTAAACCGCGGTTTGGTAAAATAAATTGGTCATACTTTTGGACATCGACCGATACTGGCCACACAGTCCTTGGACTGCAGGATGAACCAATTTAAAGATGAACACTTTGAGGGAAATTTTTTAGAAATTAAGTGTATCAAATTTTAATCCTATAATAAACAATGTTACTTTTGGTTAGGTACCAACCTAACGAATTAAAGTGTGGATTCATTTACTTTGGATTTTTTGGACAACTGTTGAGATTTGGAATTATTGGGTTTTACCTAATGTAAGCGCACTCGAGGTAGGAGTTTATTTTATTTTTGGTTAAGTATATTTAAAACATAAAATAATTCTTTAATTTTATATCATTTGTTTTATTTACATTTTTACCACATTCATATTTTATCGTTTGATGTGAACTATATGTTTTAACTAAAAGTAATATGACAGCTGAATAAGCCATGTCCTTGGGCGCAAAACCCTAAAACTGATTAGGGTATTTATGTGGTTACGATAGCCTAGCGTTGATGTTTTTAAATTAGGGCGTGCAACTGCCGGATGTCAAAGTTTTAAATCATGTCGAACCCATTGTATTCGACTGCAATCTCTCTTAATTCCTTTCATAAAATGTTATCAATTGTTTGAGCATAAGCATACATATTTTATTGCTGCTGGAAATAAACTGTACTCTTATTGAGTTTAGTCGACTCACTCCAAACGACTTTATTTTTTTCTGGATCTAATCAAGAGAAGCTTTAGTCACCGGATCGAAAATAAGGATTTTCTTTTTTTAATAAATTATTTCCTGTGGACCGTTCAAATTTTAAAGTTGGACATTTATTGAAAACGTGTAAGTTTAACTTTTTTTTTGTGCATCGTCACTGATTTGGAATTATATCATCATATTATCTATTGTCACTTATTGGACCTGTTTATTTATTTGTTATGGGCCCTGACTATATATTCAATTATAAAAAATTTTCGTTGTTTTTTTTAATAAATAAGATTAAGAGTCAGATGGTTGATTCGATTTTTGGGTCCACCATCCCTCGTTTTGTTGCGGGTCCCATTTAGGGTATGACAAAAATTTTAGTATCAGAGACCCTAGGTTGCCCCTCTTGAAAAGTGACACTTACAAAATAGGTAATGTGATGATATACAAGAATCATTATTGTACAAAAAGATGTATTTTAATATCAGAAGTAAAATATTTTTCAGATTTACAAAATTGCTCCCAAGAAGAGTTCCTAGGAATTGTGCCCCTGCAGCACCTACCGTGCAATTGGCTGAATCGCAGCATACAGATCCAATTATAGCTCTAAGAGATGCACTGCGAAATATGGCCCAAGGACGCGACAGTTTGGATGTAGAAGACCGCTAGATGAATTACTTTATGCAATGGGAGCGAATAAACTTATTAGTGTTTATGGGCGATGCTAACCCTCAAGCTGCAGAAAATTGGTTAAGGGTAATTCTTAAGAAGTTGACGGCTCGGAAAGCTGCAACAGAATATTAGGTTGGATTTGCAACCTATCAATTTGAGAAAATGGTCGAAGTTTGGTAGAAGTCTCTGAAGTTGGACTACCCTATAGAGGATATGACCTATGTAACACCCTGAGAAACCCCACGTTCCTGGTGCGTTACAGTGCAACTACACACTACACACACACTAACACTTGACATAACTTACTCAATTTAATACTCCTTTCGTTTTCAAATCATTTTCAAAAGAACATTTGTGAGTATGAAAAATTTTCGACTCGATTCGTAAACAATTCGCACCCCAAAGAGGCAACACGAAATCCTCCACACAAAAACTACGCAGTGGAAAAAAAAAACCATTTAAAATAGTTTAAGATAACACGGTAAGACTTGAAATCCTAGGAAAAATCCAACGCACCCCTCAAACTACACAATCCGGTACCGCACACTCACGTCTCCACTTCGACACCTCGCGTGCACTCTCGCAGTGCCGCACGTGCCAACTCCACGTCACTGTGTCTCGCGCACGCTCACAGCACCGCGTGCCCCACGTACCCTGCCACTGTACAGCACGTCCGCGCGCACGCCTTCACCCGGCGCCGCACGACCCGTGGGTACCCGCAGGGCCGCGTGCCCCGCGCAGCTGCGATCACGCCGCACTCCCACGCTCATCTACCCTTCTCTAGCATTCACTGTTCACATCTCAACCCATTCCATATCCCCTCGACTCTCAACCTCTCTCTCGAAATTGCAGCATAGTAACGACTAAAACTTACTACCCCAAAATTTAAAACCCTGCACACAGTTCACCAAAACTAACAGTGTCTATCTATCCATCATCTATAGAAATCACCATAATCAAATCAGAGTATGAAGGCAACGAAAATCCATCAAATACAAATGAAGAAAGTCCCCAATATAGAGTAATATCATACTCTAACATGAAAAATATCTGCGTACGTCACCAAAATCACACGTACTCCATACACCTATACACTGACACATATACACCTCATCTCATCGACTGTACATAATCATCACAAAAGAAGAAAACCTTCAAAACCAACCATGCCACAACCTACCAACTCCACGGGTCGGGTCGCCCTAACAAAAATCCGCCATCCGGTGCTGTAGTCGCATGCCGCCAACCATCCTACACCTCTGGACTAGGCACTCGGGGCTCACTAGCAGTATCGTCAACACCTACACCACAGAACACACAACATAAGCCTAACGCTCAGTAAGTAGTGCGATATGAAAGTAAAAGCCGACAATGCAACCTAGCACATGCAGTCTCTACACTCACACTCATGTTGTCACATCTGCGACGCGTAGTGCAGCCGTACCAGGGTAAGGAGGAACCTCACGCCACCCTACATCGTGGCACGTCGCCACCGTCCTAGACTCCCCAGCAACGAGGCCCACAAGCTACACACACGCATCACCACACGGCAACCACATCAGGGTAAGGGTGTACCTCGCGCCACTCTACACCCTGACACGTCGCCCCGTCCCAGCTTCCCCAGTACGGGGCCACAGTTGCCACACACACACATTTTGCGACAGATCAACCGGCCCACCCCTCGAGTAGGATCCGCGACTGCTGTTGCACCGGCCCACACACTATTAGGATCCGCGGTACCACTGCCCATATCCTCACCGTCAACACATTCACGCCGCACGACGGCCCAGCCGGCCCACCCCTCGAGTAGGATCCGTGACTGGTGAAGCACCGGCGCACACACTAGCAGGATCTGCGGTACCACCGCCACACGTCTCACCTCATACATCAAAACATGCTAAAAATCATTTCCGTTCACGTTTTTTTTTTTAAAATATGATGCATGTCAAACAATACCCACGCACACCACAATCAATCACATAAACCCTAAAGTTCTACAGTGTAGGCCCACTTGGGCAAAACACATGTATACACTACTTACCTGGCGTCCTACGCTCGCTTAATGCACAGCTTCGCCAAAAAGTGTCTCAACCTAAAACACAAACAACCACTCATCATTATTTATCTCAAAATCCACCAAATAGCTAAAAATAACCTTCCTTAACTACACTCATGCAATTCCAACTAAAACGGTCCATTGGTTTGGTTTGGTTTGGTCGAAAACCAGCCCAACGTTCAGATGCGTATAACTTTTGCGTCTGTCAATGGAATCGAACGATTCAAGTGGCTAAACGTCCCCTTAGGAACCTAGTTTAACATACTAAGACGGATTTTAAAACAATAAGCCACAGACAGGCGAAAAATGCCAAAAATCGAATCTGTCATTTTTCTATAAAATTTCAACCTTTGTTTTTCTTCAACCAAAACTCACTCAATTCAGCTTTACGCACCAAAAAAAGACATGCCACTATCACACGTCGAAATTCCACGAAAAACGGTCACTAATTTGACTTTGACCAAAATTCGACATAAACTTTCGACGCGCATAACTTTTGCGTCGGATATCGGAATCGAACGATTCCAGCGGCCACACGTTCCTCTAACAACCTATTTTTAACCCACAAAACCGAATTTAAAATGATCAACCTAAGCCTAGCCAAAACAGCCAAAAATAGAATCTATTTTTATACGAAAAATAGCCGAAAATTCATCTTCGATCCAATCTCACAAATTCTTTCACCAAACAATCACATTTCGATCTACCAATGCACACATCAACAATTTGGAGAGTTCGTACTTAGAAAACAGCATGGCAACACCATTAACCTTCACGGTTTTCTCCTCAAAAATCGAGAATTTTCAATCGGTCCATTGAACCATGCACCCCTCCCTCATTCCTTTTAATTTTGTCTCATACTCCCCTGAAATGTAGAGGGCAGCACGATCCCACGCTCGGCAATCAGAGCAGGGCAAAAATCGAAGGGAAACTCCCTGTTTTCGGTCGGTTTCGTCGCGGGAGAGCCGAGCCACACACTGGCTCCAGCACACGCACACATTACACTCTAAAATGCTTCGACGACCGAGTCCTATTGTCGGGAATCCAAGAACGACCGAGCGTGGAAGCTCGGTCGACAGAACCAAAGAAAACAGGGGAGGACTCATCTTCGGGTTCTTAGCGCGGGAAGGCAAGGTAGCTTCTCTCTTCAGCTCGACGGAGTACTCTGAGCACCGGCGTCTCTTCCTCGGCGGTTGGTCTTCGGCGATTTCTCCTCCCCGGTCTCTCTCTTACTCTCACTCTCTCGGCCGCGCACAGCACAGGGTGGAATGGCTTCCACCCGAAGCCATTTCACCTTGTTATTATTATTATTTTTAACTTAATTACAAAGTACCAAAATGCCCTCACGTGTTTCAATCTTCTGTAATTTCGTTAATTTCTCGACCTCCAGACTTTAAATTCCGAACACCGTCACAAAAGTAGGCTCCGAGTCTAAAAATTTAAATTTCCCGTTGAAATATTTCTCCAAAATCCAACCGAGATTAAAGTAAAAATTTCGAAAATAAAAATTAAAAATTCGAAATTTTCAGGTTATTACAACCTAGGCCCAGTTCGAAACTCTTTTCAGAGACAATTATTGCAATGCCAAACATCGGCTGAAGATGATCACGATATATCACAATTTGGGGCAAGGAATCTTATCGTACTAGAATATTATGCTAAGTTTATGGAGTTCTCTCAGTATACTAATAACATGGATCTGGTGGATAGGCTGGTGAAGTTTCGAATGAATTTAAGATCCAAGATCAAACATAATTTGTCGGGCTTTGCATTTAATTCTCTTCCTGAAGTGGTTGCTGCTGCTCAGCGTGTTGAGGCAGATTTAGAAGAAAAATTTGGCGTATACAAAGGGAAAGAAAAAGATGATCAATCCGTGGGAGGCAAGATAACCAAGAGAGACTTTAGGAAGGGGAAGAACCGCGAAGGCCTGAATCAAAATAACTTTGGCAGACTCTCTGGTGGTACATCTTATTCTAGTGGACGCTCAGGGCCATATGTTTGTCACTCTTGTGGACAGTCTGGACACTTTAGGAGAAATTGCCATACTCATCAAACACTTCAAACTAATTCCACACCTTTCGAGTCAATCTCTAACAGGCCTAGTTTTGGAGGTAACAGAGAATTTTATCGTCAGGATCAACATTATCACCATCAATATCAGCCCTCTGGTACCAGCTTCCAAAAGTTTACTAGGTACCAACAGAGCTTTGCTTCTAACATCATTCCTACTTTGACTTCAAATCACATGGCTAGTGCAAATCCTAATTCATCAAGAGGTGTATTTGAAGGCGGTAAGAGAAAATGGGAAGATGACTGGCCAGGTTTATGCAGTCATAGGATCTGAACGCCTTGATCTATCTGGCCAGGGTGTCATTGATGGTACGATTTTCTTATTTAATACTATGATGCATGCCTTATTTGATACTGAAGCAACACATTCATTTATTTCGACATTTTCTATTCATGTTTTGGGTGTAGCTATAGAAAATCTTGATAATCCCCTTATTTTGAGTATCCCTATGAATAAGAAACACGAGATGAATATCATTGTTCGTTGTGAGACTATTATGATTAATAAACACGAGTTGCTTGCCAACCTAATAATTATGCCTATGAATCAATTTGATGTGATTCTAGGTATGAATTGGTTAAACCTTTAGAAGGCAATAATTGACTGTCGTAGGAGAAATATAACCTTACTTTGGAAAATGGGAAAAAAATTTGTACACCCATGTAATGCCTGTATTTTTCTTGTTAATTCTATTTTACGAGCTTGTTTGGAAGGTCGGAGGAGATTGGAGCTATACAGGGGCGTTTTTGCTATTAGTAACAACCATGTTACGGTTGAGAATGATTCTGATTTATCAGTGGTTTGTGATTACTCTGATGTTTTTCCTGACGATTTACCTGGATTACCACCCGATCGAGAGATTGAATTCTATATCGACTTAGTACCCAACACAGCTCCAATTTCAACTGCTTCGTACCGCATGGGTCCTGCTGAGTTAAGGGAGTTAAGAACTCAGCTAAATGATTTGCTGCAAAAGGGTTTTATTCGGAACAGTGTTTCGCCGTGAAGATCAGTCATCTAAGAGTGGTTCGCTTTGATTATGCATAGATTATCGAAAATTAAACCATGTGACGATCAAGAATAAATATCATTTACCAAGAATTGATGATCTGTTTGATCAGCTCGGAGGATCAAAGTACTTCTCAAAAATTGATTTGAGATTTGGCTACCACCAATTAAAAATTCGTGAACGGGATATTCCTAAACCAGCTTTTCGTACTTGCTATGGACATTATAAATTTATGGTGCTTCCGTTTGAATTGACTAATGTACCAGCAGCTTTTATGGATCTAATGAATCAAATTCTTTGACCTTATCTTGATCAATTCGTGGTGGTGTTTATCGACTACAAATGAAGAAAGTCCACAGTATAGAGTAATGACATACTCTAACATATAAAAGTACACACGTGTCTCCAAAACACCACAACGCTCTATACAATCCTGTACAACCGACGTCTATACGAACTCATCTGACCACAAAAATATCCCAACACAAAAACAACAACCTGAGTAAATCTCACCACCACCTACCATCTCCACGGGTAGGGTCGCCCTAACAATCCGCATTCCGGTGCCTCAGTCGCGCGCCGCCAATAGTCCTACGCCTCAGGACTAGGCTCTCGAGGCTCACCAGCAACAAAGTCTGCACCTACAACATAGAACACACATCATAAGCCTAACGCTCAGTAATTAATAGGATATGAAAGTAAAAACTGACAATGCAATCCTATCACATGCAGTCTCTACACTCACACTCATATTGTCACATCTGTGACGCGTAGTGCAGCCGCACCAGGGTGAGAATGAACCTAGTGCCACCCTACACCCTGACACGTCGTCACCGTCCCGGACTCCCCAACAACGAGGCCCACAAGCTACACACACGCATCACCACACAGCAACCACGTCAAGGTGAGGGTGAACCTCGCGCCACACTACACTCTGACATGTCGCCACCATCCTACCCTCCCCAGCAACATGGCCACGGTTGCTACACACACACATTTCATGACTGTTCAGTAGGCCAACTACTCGAGCAGAATCTGCGACTGGTGTTGCACCGACCCACACACTAGTAGGATCCGCAATACCACCGTCCATCATCCTTACCACCAATACATACACGACGCGTGACAGCCCAGCCGGCCCACTCCTCGAGCGAAATCCGCAGTTGGTTACGCACCGGCCCACACACTACCAGGATCCGCGGTACCACTGCCACGCGTCTCACCACTTACTCAAAATATGTTCAAAACCATTTTCGTTCCTTTTTTAAAAACATGATGCATGTCAAACAATACGCACACACACCACAATCAACAACATAAATCCTAAAGTTCCACAGTGAATGCTCACTTAGGCAAAACACATGCATGCATTATTTACTTGACGTCATAAGCTTACTTGACGTACAGTTTTACCAAAACGCATTAACCTAAAACATAAACAATCGTCCATCAATCTTCGCATCAAAGTTCACTAAATACGATAAGAATCACATCTCTCAACTAAATCCATGAAATTCCAACTAAAACAAGTCACAAATTCGGTTCGGCCAAAAACCAGCCTAAACTTCGGACCCACATAACTTTTGCGTCCGTTATCGGAATTGAGCGATTCAAGAGGCTACACGTTCCCTTAGGAACCTAGTTTAACATGCCAAAATGGATTTTAAAACGATAAACCGCAGCTAGGTGAAAAACACCAAAAAAACAGAATTTGCCCTTCACTCAAAAATTCCACATTTTCAGTTTTTCAACAAAACTTACTCAAAACTCGACTTACGCACTAAAATCTTCCACATTAACATCATATGTCATGAATTCATTAAAAATGCTCCCTAATTCGACTCGGCGTACTTCTGACGCGCATAACTTTTGCGTCGGTTATCGGAATCAAACGATTCTAATAGTCAAACGTTCCTCTAACAACTTAATTTAACCCACTAAAACAGAATTTAAAACGAATAACCGAAGCTAGGCCAAAACTCTCAAAAACAGAATCTGTCTTTACACAAAAAAAATCCGAAACCTCAACTTCGACCTAATTGCACCAATTTATTCACTCAATCGGTCACATTTCACTCATTCAAGCATAATCTAATAAGAAATCAGAAATTCGAGTACCAACCTGAATTTTGGTTCAACCTCCCCCCTAGTTTTTCTCCCTCCCACCGGGCATTTACTGTCCACAACACTCTCACAGACGCAGACCCTCACAGCCAACACAACACTCCGCAATTTCATCAAAATCGAAGAGAAAAATCGAGCATCAACCTCGGCCGAACTGCACTGGAACAGAGAGCTTATCTTCGATTTTCAGCTCGGGAAAATCAAACCACGCCCAAGCCTTTGTTTTGTCAGAACGGTCTGGCACACCAGCGCGCGCTCTCCCTCGGCGGTTGGTCATCAGCAGCTTTCTCTCATAGTCTCTCTCTCGTTCCCTCGGTCGCTCTCTCTCAGCCTCGGCTAAGAACAGGGTGGAATGGCTTCCACCCGAAGCCATTCCACCTAATACAATAATAAAAAAATATTTAATTTAATTACAATTTACCAAAACGCCCTCACGTGCTTTAATCATCCGTAACTTTGTTAAATTCGCGTCCTCCCGACTTAAAATTTTTGAAAACTGTCACTAAATTTAGATTTCGAGTTTTATAAATTAATTTACCCGTTAAAATATTTCTCAAAATTCTAACAGAGATTTAATTAAAAATTTCAAAAATTAGATATAAAATTTGAAATTTTTGGTTATTACAAAATTGGCTCTAGATATATTAGTCCATTTCCAATCATAGAGAGAGTTGGTCCAGTGGCTTACTACTTATACTGACCACCACCGTTGAATTATGTTCATAATGTCTTCCATATTTCTATGTTGAGGAAATATGCCTCTAACCCATCACATGTCATATCATGTACCATGGTAGCTATCTAAGAAAATGTCTCATACGAGAAGAAATCTCAGAAAATTTTGAGCCGAGATATCAAGGTACTGCGTAGTCGGGAGGTATCATTGGTAAGGGTGCAGTGGAAGAATCACAGTGAAAGAGAAATCACTTGGGAACTTGAATCAAAGATGAGAGTAAAATATCATCAACTGTTTAATGATGTGTTGATAGTTGATCCAAATTTTGGAGACGAAATTTTATTAAGTGGGGGAGAATGTGAGACCCACCTATTTGTGTGGGGAGCACATCAACAGAGGGGAGGTGGGAGAAGAAGAAAAACTCTCCCCCACATTTAACTCTCATTTAACTCAACCTTTTTCTTTGTCTCTCTATCGCCTTCTCGCCTCTTTAAAAAACTGAAGGTTCTGCTCCCCTACATTTAACTCTCTAGTACTACCAAACACCTGAAATTTTACATGATTTTTTTTCTCTGTTTTGAAGAGGATTATCATCTACCGTCAAGGCAATTTTGAAAGGGAGAAATTTTTGAGCTGCTATCGAAACTTCAGAGGATAAAGTTCTTGTTTTGATCGCCAAAGATATAAAGAAATCTTAAACTTCTATATTTATGAAGGTTCAAAACCCTTTTTCTTAGACTGCAGTTTGGTAAAATAAATGGGTCATACTTTTGGACTTTTGTAATAACTCAGAAATTTTGAATTTTAAATTTTTAACTTCTGATATTTTAATTTAATCTCGGTCGGAGTTTTGAAAAATGTTTCAACGGGAAAAGTTAAATTATAAGACTCGGAGCTTACTTTTACGATGGAGTTCAGAATTTAAAGTCGGGAGGTCGAGAAATTAACAAAATTTCGGACGATTGAAGCACATGAGGGCAATTTGGTAATTTGTAATTAAATTAAAAATTTTAAAAAAAAATAATATAACATAACAAGGTGGAATGGCTTCGGGTGGAAGCCATTCCACCCTGTGTTATGCGCGGTCGAGAGAGAGCGAAACCGAGAGGGGGAGCTCGAGTATCAGAGAGAGAGAGAGAGAGAGAGCCGGTGGTCTGTCTACGCCGACGACGGAGAAGAATCGAACGTTAGTTCGCCGAGAGGACTGCGGTGGGAGGGGGTCGTGTTCGGTTTCCCGAGCTTAATACTGAAGGTACGTTTCTCTTCCTTGCTCTGATTTTGTTCGATAGAATTTATGGCCGCCTTCCCACTATCTTTCTGAAGGATAAGCCGAACGTTGGGTTAGTGTACGCGGCGTGTATGTGCCGCGTGATCGGGGGGCAGCAGGGCACAGGGCCGAGAGCTCGGAGCCTCCTTCTGTTTTTTTTTTCTTCTATCTATTATGTTGGTCGAGGGGAAGAGGGCGTGATGCTGCTCTCCTGTTCAACCAATCGATGGCGGGACCTATTGAATATTGAATATATGTTGATGCTGATTTGAGAGTCGTCAAAGGTAAGAAGGTTATTCACTTTCCTTTCTTTTTTGATTTTTGTTCTTTTCTTTATTTTCGTTATTATCCCTTATTTAATTCTTTTTGTTTCTTTTATTTACTTTCCAATCATCGTACTTGTTGGCGTAATCAATTTTAATCAATTTTTAATTTTTAGTTTTTTTTTTTAATTGAATCAAATCTATTTTCAAATTGAAAGTGCTTGTTTAAAAAAATTTGGGTATCACATTTAAGGAGACCAATTAAGCATTTACATTAAGGAGATTATAAATTGATTAATTAATCATATATGCCTTGTTTATAATTTTTATTTCTATTATTATTATTTTTTACTATTCTTAATCTTATTACGTAATCACATCAAAAAAAAAAAAAATCATTTCCTAAGACTTCTACAAGACTCCCTAAAATTTGACCCCTACAACTTTGAAACACCATATTTCGAGCCCAAAATCGTCCATTTAAGCCCTCTTAAAAGTCCTAAAAGTCCTAACTTCTAAGTCCCTCTAAAACTTAAAGTTTTCACGTTTCATTGGCGCATTATCCTAAACTTAAACAACAAACTCTTAAAATTAGTTTAAGAATTCCTTAAAAACTCAATGGGAAACACTAGGAGTAGAATCATACGAGAAGCGAACCAAGGTCAAGAATTGCCTTCCCCCGAAATGGACACTCACCATGAGGTTGAATCTAGCCTCCAAGATCAACTCGATGGATTGACGGGAGTGGTTGGAGAGCTAGGACGACAATTAAAGGATTTAAGCCTAGGGTTAAGACGCGTCATGGAGCAAATTGGGCGAAACAACCGAAAGGGACGTATCTCACGAGAGAAGAGGTACCTCTCAAGAAACCACTCCAAGACGAAGAGCTGAACGACCTAGAGAACGGGTCCAAAACCAAAGGCCTCAAGAGGATGAATGGGTTGAGAACCCAAGAAGGAGATTCTGAAATTACGACTACTCAGAAGACGACGAATGGACATTGGACGAAGAAAAGAATTACATTCCAAACCGTCGTAAGGACAACGACCTTCGAAATGTAAAAATATCTATTCCCTCCTTCAATGGAACGTGTGACGGGAATATGTTCCTTGATTGGGAAAATAAAGTTGAAAAGATCTTCGAATATCATGATTACTCTGAGAAGTAAAGATTCAATTGGTAGCCCTTGAACTAACGGGTCATGTGGCATTATGGTAGGCCAACCTCAAGGCCCAAAGGATGCGAGAAGTTGGGTACCCCATTCCGTCTTAGGAAGCAATGAAGACCCTTATGTAAAGAAGATTCATACCCAAACATTACAAACATGAACTCTTCTAGCAAATACATAACATGCGACAAAATAGTCAAACTGTTGACAAATACCTCACAGAATTTAAGACGCTTAAAAATGCATAGCGGATTAGAAGAACCCGAGGAACAGGTTGTGGTGAGGTTCATTCGAGGATTAAACCAAAATATTGGTGACATAGTGGAGTTGCAGCAGTTGGAGATCATCAACTTGGTTGTTCAGCTGACCCTCACCGTTGAAAGACAACTCAAGAGAAAAAGAAAGGTCAATTACCCCTCCAAGTTTCCCTCAGGAACCCAAGAGTTCAGCAAGTCTGCTACTTTCCCTTGGATTAAAGGAAAAGAGTCTATTAACTATAATTTGCCACAAAAAGAAACAAGTAGTAAGCCTATACCAAAGGATAAACCCACGGGGAGCAATCTTCCTGTACAAAAAGCATAGGACGTCCAGTGTTTCAAATGCTTAGGTAAGGGACATTATGCTATTAATTTCCCAAACCGACGCATTATGATAATGAAGGAGTCCACTGGAGAGTGGGAGAGTGAAGACGATATTGGTTAATACAATGAAAACGAAAGAGAAGCGACAACTAAGGAGAATGACGAAGACGAAGAAGCATGTCCCTCGCAAGATGGACCTCTGCTTATGGTAATTAGATGCGCTCTTATGTCACAACACATGAAAGAAGAATGTCAACGAGAAAACATTTTGCATAGTCGTTGTGTAGTGAAAGACAATGTGTATTCCGGGGTAACTGTGTCAATGTCGCTTCTCAAGAGATGGTCCATAAACTTGGATTGCAAGTTGTTATGCATTCAAAATCCTACAAGTTAAGATGGTTGATATGGATGATATCAATGTCACTAAATGTTGAGTTTTCTATGGGCAAGTATAAGGACTCTGTCCGTTGTGATGTTATTCCCCTGAAAGCTAACCATCTTTTATTAGTACAACCTTGGCAGTGTGATCGCAAGGTAACACACGATAGATTTTTGAATCACTACACATTGAAATTCAGAGGAAAAATAGTCAAATTATAACCTATGACCTCCGAACAAGTATCCCAAGACGATGAAGTCAAGAAAGAAGGGAAGAACAAAGAAATCCTTTCCATGTCCAAACAAGAATTGAGGTCATGCGTGGTTAAATGAGAAACCCTCATTCTAGTCTTATTTCGAGATAAAATCATGGAACTTTGAGAAATCCCTCCACCTATTACACACCTGCTGAACAAATTTTAAGACATTTTTTCAGAAGAATTACCCCAAGGATTATCACCTTTAAAAGGAATTGAACGTCAAAACGATTTAAACCCAGTAGCAGTCTTACCGAATTACCCAGCTTACCAATGAAACCTGAAGAGTTTAAAGAATTACAAGACCAAGTGAAAGAGTTGTTAGACAAACCATATATTAGAGAGTTGATGAGCCCTTGTGTTGTGCCCATATTATTTTTAGTTTCCAAAAAGGATAGCACCATGAGGATTTGTGTGAATAGCCGAGTCATTAACCAAATTACGGTTAAGTATCAATTTCTTATTCTAAGGCTTGAAGATATGCTGAATGAGCTCAGTGGAGTATCCATCTTTTTAAGAGTGGATCTTAAAAGTGAGTACTACCAAATAAGAATGAGAGAAGGTGATGAGTGTAAGACCGCCTTCAAGAAAAAGTACGATTTATTTGAATGGATGATTATACCATTTGGACTTACAAATGCCCCAAGTACATTCATGCGGTTAATGCACTATGAACCCAAGGACCTATTAGGAAAATTTGTTGTCGTCTACTTTGATGACATTAGTGTATAACCTTGACCTTCCACAACATGTGAATCACCTCAACAAAATTATTCAGAAATCTGAAAAAGTGTTCATTTAGCCAAGAGAAAGTGTACTTCCTTGGATTTGTTATCTCTAAGAAATGGAGGCGGATGAAGACAAAATAAAGGCTATTAAGGATTGACTTACGCCTAATGGAATATCCGAGATAAGAAACTTCCACGGATTAGCCTCATTGTATTGAAAATATATCAAAGATTTTAGCTCACTCGTGGCCCCAATTACAGATCTTACCAAGAAAGGAGTGGAGTTCGTGTGGCCCCCACTTGTCAAAAGAGTTTTGAACTCATTAAAGAAAAATTATGTCATTAACCTGTATTAGAACTTCCCAATTTCAATAAAGTATTTAAAATAAAAAATGACGCATCTAGAATTAGCATTGGAGTAGTGCTTATACAAGAAGGGAGGTTTTTGGCCTATTTTAGTAAGAAACTCAAGTGAGCTGCCCTTAATTATTCTACGTACGACAAAGAATTCTATGCCGTCATACAAGCCTCGAACATTGACCACATTATTTCTTGTCAAAGGAGTTTGTTATACATTCTGACTATCAATCTCTTAAACATATCAAAAGTTAGAATAAGTTAAACAATAGACATGCGAAATAAGTCAAATTTTTGGAAAGATTTTCCTATACACTCAATATTTAAAAGGTGAAGAAAATGTCATTGCTAATGCCCTATCTAGAAAGAGAATCCTTTTTACAGAGCTAAAGACCAGATTCTATGAATTTGAGTGGATCAAGAAAAGTTATGAATCTGATGAGAACTTTGGTTCTTACTACGTTAAATGCCTAACTAAAGCTAAAGAAAGATATTACCTCTTGGATGGCTTTCTCATGAGAGGAGGGAAACTTTGTGTCCCTAAGAGTAGCCTCAAACAAACCTTGCTACAGAAGCCCACAACGGAAGTTTAGCGGAGCATTTTGGAGAAAAGAACTTGAGATGCTCAATGGATATTTCTACTGGCCTCACATGTTTCAAGATGTGCACCACCTTTTGAAGCAATGCATAATTTGTAAGAAAGCCAAAAGTTAAAATCCTTCCTCAAGGTTTATATATGTCATTGACTGTATCAACTCAACCTTATATTAAAGTGAGCATGAACTTTATTTTAGGTCTATCACGAACTGCAAGGAGTAAGGATTCAATTATGGTAGTCGTGGATCCATTTTCTAAAATGGCACATTTTGTGGCGTGTAATAAGACCGATGACGCCACCATCATTTCTGACATTTTCTTTAAGGAGATTATTTGTCTCCGTGAAGTGCCACACTCAATACTGTCTATTAAAGACACCAAATTTTTAAGTGCTTTTTGGAATACCTTGTGGAGAAAATTAGGGACGAGACTTCATTTTAGTACTTCCTTCTACTCCAAACCGACGAACAAACTGAAGTGGTCAATAGGACTTTGGAAACTCTACTACAATGCATTGTTGGAAAGAAGTTAGGAAATTGAGATATAGTTCTACCCCAATTGAAGTTTTGCTACAATCGGAGTATCCACTCCACGACCCACCAAACAACCTTTGAGGTTGCTTATGACTTTAACTCCTCTACACCACTAGACCTTGTGCTTCTCCCTACTAAGACACTTATCACTCTAGCTGGAGCTAGTAAGGCGGAGCAAATAAAAGAATTGCATGAGACAGTGCGCAAAGCTATTGAAAAGAGCAATGCGGTGTATGCCAAACACGACAACAAAGGACGGAAAGAAATTATATTCAAGGAAGGAGATTTGGTATGGTTACATTTGAGAAAAGAGCGATTTCCAGATAAGGCGCTCTAAACTAGAGCTGAAGGCCCATTTAAAGTGTTAGAGCAGATCAACAATAACGCTTACAAGATAGACCTATCGAGAGATTATGGTGTGTCGACCACATTCCATTTCTAGGATCTTTCACCATATGTGAGTGATGAGATTAATGATAAAGAGACCAAATCATTGGATTTGAGATCAAATCTTTCCTCACCTTGAAAGGATGACATGCATAGGAGACCAATCACACGCTCACTAGCAAAGTCCCTTGCCTTACTTAATCATTTCATTGATAACTTTGTTTCTTTTGCAGGTTTTGATCTTTTGAAAAGATTCACTTAGTAGATTAGCTCATTGGATATAGAGCAGCCCCTCCATTTCCAATGAGTTAATCTCATTGCCACACTTACTAGCCGAATGTTGTTAGAGTAAGCTCGTATTGCTCTTCCTCATCATCCTTCCTTGCAAGTTTGATCTACGAGGTGGCCGAACCAGCATCCGATAGTAGTTGTTTTCCTACAGGAAAGAAAACACCCGTGAGCATAACTTAAGATAGCTCTCGGATCCACTTAGGGTTTCTTTTCCCATCTTTACCGTATTGTTCTATTCTTCACATTACACTCACTACCACTCACCATTTCATCTTCATTTTGTGTTTCATTTCCATTATATTGTGCTCAGTTTTCACTAATACATTCACCTGCGCACATTGGCTTTTTTTTGTGTGGATTTAACACAGGCTCATTCTAAGTTTGAACTGTGTAATTAAAGTTCGTTGAGACAGCTCAACGCGTTTAATTCATGGCTTGCGAGTCAGCTCGAGTTGAAATTTTTTTCACGCTAGCTCTTTAAGCTCGTTAAACTCGACTCGTTAGTCTTGATATGATTGTTAGGTTTTTCCGTCATAATCCGAAAAGATGCCTAACAGAATCGCCAAGTTAAACGATCAACCTCAGAGAGGTCCACCGTCTAACCTAAGGTTAGTTGCAGAATATTCTTATGAGCGATCCCAGAACTACTCGAAATAACAAATGTGAAAATACAAGTAATAGTTAAAATATAAAAATTAAAAAGAATATATACTAATGCAGATGCTCGTAAAAATGTCAACGTCAATACTAGTGGTATCCCACCAAAAATAATATACGGACATGCGAGGATAGGTATAACATAATAAGTATAATAACTCATACTCTTGTGTCGAATCCTCTTAATCTCGGCAGCCAGTAGCTCTTCGAGAATCGCCTCAAGATCAGCAAAATCCTCAAAATCTAGAAGTCAACACAAAAGAGGAAGCCCGTTAAGGTCTAATAGGAGTCATAAACGATATCAACGAAAATCCGGGTTAAGAACAAGCTCAAACAGGTCCCGTTGACTTTTCAGTAAGCTGAACTAATTCTGATTCAGCTCAACTCGACTCGGATCGTTCATTAGTCATGTGTAGCTGGACTTGGCTGGGTCTCTCTATCTAATCAAAGAGTAGAGACAACTAAGTTGGTTCACTTGATGACATTGGTTCTTGATTCGAGTATCAGTAAAAGACCCTCCCCTATTAGGAGCTTAAGTGATATTAGGATATCTTGCATAGTTTAAGAAACCTTCATGGCACACCAGATCAAATGTCGAGGGGGTATCATAACAAAAGTAACATCATCAGATCAACTGCATATTAGACATCAACCAACTCGATAGTTGTTTAAGCTGACACTAACTACCAAACTCAATAAATGGCCGATATCACTCGTGAAATTGTTCTACTCTTAGACAATCACATAAGCAGAACTCGAAAAAGTCCATGGAAGAAGCTTTGTCCATCCAAAACCTAAAGAGAGTTGTGAGAAAACCACCTAGAAGCCATTGCAAAGCATTCTTTTCGTTTATACTCAGCAGCTGTGTGACCTGCTCCCTGCAAAATATGCAAAGACAAATTCATCACTCTATTTTTCTCGACGACAAAACTTAGATTGGTAGGGATATGAGCAAATCTTGTACAAACAAATCTTTACCTTCACAGTCGCATACGTCAATTGGCATTTTTTGCTCAAATATTCCATCGAGTACCTAAACGAAACATGTTTATGAAAACTATTTTCGAAAGAGTAATTTCTTTCAAACAAGAAGAAAAGAAAAGGAAACTAACCCAGCAATTTCATCCTCGACAAACCATGGTCTCCAATCATCAACAATCGTCAAATTCAAAAACTCTATCCATGCTTGTGTAGATGTATGTGGAAGAGACAAATCATGATCCCCACTGCATGAGGATGCAGAAGAAAGCAGTAAATATGGTGAATGCTTCATCAAGATAATACAATAATAAAAATACGATACCTATAAATAAAAATACGATATCCTTTCATGATAAGATTCTGATGGTAAACCAGAGTGTTTGGGACCTCATAGAGATAATGCATGCTCGCATTGCACCTCACCCACAGCTTCACACTCCCCTGTTTGTCAAGTTTTTTACATGGACTCAACTGAACTTGCTAAAGATAAAGCTTCATAAGAGAATTTTCATTTGTCTCTAGAAATCAAGCTTACCTTGTGAATATGAAGAGCCTCTTGAACTGCCGGATTATTAGCCCAATGGTAAGCGTACATGTAATTATGTTTCTATAAAATATGTAGTCGATGATATGATTGATGATAAGATAGAATCATAGGTCTCAAACAATGATTCATTGACATTCACGTCTTTTTCTTAAAATGTATTGATTTGACCTCATGCAATGGACCACCATCCCCTAGCATGTTCCTACCCGAAGGAGATAATCTCCTAATTGTTCCAGAGCATATAGAAAGATATTCTTTAACCAGATATTTTTTGAATGCAACCATGTATATAAAATCATAAAATATTTGACCTTTCTAACTCTATCTGTTGTAACTTATTATAGGTTTGACAACTAAAGCGAAGATGTGTACTAACGATTTTACCACCTGAAACTTCTAATCTTCCTATATTGTACATGATCTAATTTCTTTCCATGTCTCACATGACAAAAACTTTATTTTAACTAGCTTGTTTGTGTGAGACACGTATCTAGATCAGCGCACATCCAATCCATGCACAAAATAGGAACTTTCCCTCCTAAGAGTATGAACATATATAATTTAAAACATATCTATTTAATCGCACAACAAATTTATAGTTTACAGGTGTCAACGCGTTGAAATAGATAATAGGAACAAACAAATTTACCCGACAAGATGGAATTCGAGAAAAAGGGCGATAATGAGGAATCATATGAAGAAGAGAAATGAAATTCTTCTCAAGATTTTGGTTAAGATTCCAACTTGGTTGTACTTCTGGATCCAAGGGTTCTGAGAAGTTGTAGCATGAATGTTCCAATATGTTGTGTATATTAATTTTTTCTGTGCACTGAAAAAACAAAGATGAAATGCATTATTTCGTCAACATAGAGTCTATTAAAATTCAAATGGAAATCGGAATGACAGGAATGGTTATAAGCACCTCTTCATACTCATCAAGACTCTCTTGGCAAAGTGGATCAGTTGTTCCACCTGAGGCATTGTAATTGCCTTTACAGTTAGATGTGATAGACTACATAAACAGAAAACAGCAGCCCTTAGAAGTGGATTGAGGCAACTACACTCAGAGCACAAGAACATAATTTGAAAGATCTAGAACCCAAAAACAATAAACTCTCTATTGTATCGAAGAATATTGCTTCTAAAAAATAAATCAAAAGACAGAAATGTTGTGTGACCTCGTAGAGTTTTTTCGATATTAATGTCTTCTGGTAAGCAAATTCAAATCTTGACCATGCCTCAGCATCAGTGTCAGTGACAGGGTTTCCGAGCGAATAGCCCTTTTCGAAAATTAAGAAAGTTGTCATTGATTCAAAATAGCACAGGTTTGATTTGTAGTAGGATCAAAACTTACCTTGAGATTCAAGACTGGATGATGTCCAGCTTCAATGCCTGAAAAGAATGTACAGGAAAGAAGAAGAAGCATTATTGACAAATTAAACTGCCAAGTCCATCATATTTTTGCCTTCCAAATTGATGTTTTGCACATACGAGAACTTCTGAATTAAGGGGAATTTATATGAAGAGAGTGAAATTGTTGTGCATAGGCTGCTACCATCAGTTATTTCTTGAACAATCATCGGAATGATTATGCCGGCAAAGGAATCACCGGAAAGGTAAAGTGGGTTTTTTATAAACTTAGGATGTGCCATAAGCCACTGCAAGACAGCAAAAGCAAGAACTTGTTTAGTGCATTTTTCAACAGTTATTGATTTTGTCAAGGCTATAAACTTTGCCAACCACCTTTCTCAGAAATTCATAAGTTTGTCCTACTTGTAACAAATCTCCGGTTTGGTATGCTTCTGGAGTTTTTGCATACGAGAATCCTGTCCCGACGGGGACGTCTAGAAATATCATGTTGAGGAACTACAATACCATAAAAGATTCAAATATCAATCATTCAATTATTAAGGGGATCAAAAGAAAAAGAAAATTACAGATGGAAGCCACTGCTCATAACCTTTGTCCACGAATATGGATTCAATCCTAAATTTGGCAATTCATCGTGAACATTTGGACCTTTCCATTTAGCATCTGGGAAGTACACAGGGCCTGCAAAACATATAATGAACGGAGATCAGAAACAGCAAACCTAGAAAACAATGTTGGATCTGCAAAAGTTCTTTCTGAACATTCAAACAGTTTAACAAAATCTTTAACTGGAACTTTAACGGTAATGTATTGGATCAGATGGCCAGCACAGTGTAAACACTAATGAAGAAAGAAAATTACCAACTTCAAAAGCCAACCCAAAAAATGATGAACACCCAGGACCACCAGTGAGCCAAAGCACTAGTGGATCTTCCCCAGGACTTCTCTCAGATTCAAGAAAGTAGTAGAACAGTTGAACATTTTCAGAATTTCCCACGCCCACATACCTTAATCATTTCAAAGACCCACAACATAAACGTCAATCTACGAGTATCTAACCCAAAAAAAAAATGGTCGAGAAAACACAAACACTACCCAGTTTCAAGTTTGAAGGGAAGGTCTCCAGAGTAGCCAGGGAGGTTTTTGACGATGGTTTGAGAAGCCAGAAAGCTGGAGACGAACATTAGACAAAGTAGAACGGAAAGCTTGGGATGCATTGCGGCGAGACGTCGGTGGAGAGAGGTGAACTGAACTTGAAGGTTTTTAAGGTAATGGCTATGGTGGAAACTGGAAAGTAATAATGAGGGTGGACCAGCGTCAGCTCTATTAATGAAATTTGACTGGGAATCCATTAATGTTTTGAAAATAAAAACATAATTTCAACGTGCTGATCAAAATTATTGAACATTCATCAATAAATTTATCAAAATAAATGTCAGCTCCACTAACGAAATTTGTCGGGGCTATTATCAATGACACCGTTCGGACTTGGGTCTAACCACTCAAATTGAGTGGGCCCGAACGAAGACTTCTTATGATGACCCTGCATTGATTAGAAAAGTAAGAGAGCTCTCTCTCGTTAGGTTTATTTTATTAAAAAATTTATCAACCTCTTAAATAATAAGATTTTTTTAAATTTAAATTTTAAAGGTTGAATTTTTTAAAAATTGAATCCTCAACCATCTACCGTAGCTATTTAAAATTTAACAAATTAAATTTTAGCAGATCATTCATCATCTGTACCCTGATTATGGATGGCCGATGTAAAAAGTACTGTCGTCCATTTTAAACACGTCAGATCAGCCGCATGAGTAAAAGGTTGGAGACCGTCCATTTCCTATGCGGTGGATGGGACAGCGGAACGAACAGCCGTTCTCAGATGAACGATCCTTCGTTCAACCAAATAATTAAGTCACGAGTTGAACTGTATGGAAGAACGAACAACCGTTTTGGTATAACGGTCGTTTGTTCTACTAAATAATTGAGTCACGGGTCAAATTGTATAGAAGAACGGACGATCGTTCTGGTGTAATGGTCGTCCGTTCCACCAAATAATTGAGCCACAAGTCAGACTGTATGGAAGAACGGACGATCGTACTAGTGGAACAGACGATTGTTTCACAAATAATTGAGTCACCGGCCAGACTATAGAGAATAACGGACGATCGTTCCTCCCAAAACAACCCTCCATTCCACTAAATAATTGAATCATGAATGGACTATATGGGAGAACGAACGACCGTTCTAGAGGAACGAACGGCCATTATGGCCTTTAATGTTAAACTCACATATCTCGAAAACTTTAAAATCTCTAACGATATCGTATTTCTAGCGACAATTTCTTTTTCTCTTTATTAGCGACGAACTGATGGATCCTATTCAAGTAGATGAGTTGATCCCGACGAAGCAAGAAATCAAGATACCGAGACGACAGGCCCGGGCACCATGATCTTCGAGCATTCGATCACTCAGAAGATGATGAAGAAATTTCTATCGATTTTTCTTTGGATAAAAAATATAATTCTATACCGGTAATTAGAGAAGAAATTAAATAATATGATTTGAACAATGAAAATGACATTAAATTCATTAAAAGTGAAACTCTGCGACTCACGGCATTGTGTGATGACAGATGTGAGTTGTGATTGCACGTTTCGGTCATGCAATATGAGTTGACATCCTAATAAGGTGTTACACCGATTCTCACAGCTGTATAAGAAAAATTGAGAATCGTCACGCTACTGCAAAATGTGTGGCAAACCATTATTTGAATATGTTAAAAAATAATCAAATATGAGAAATTTTTTCTATTATCAAGACGGTGATAAAGGATTTTAATGTGAACATTACACCTAGTCTTACTATAAAAGTAAGTATCGATGCTCGAAAACTTAATGACGAAAGAGGCGATGAACAATTCAAGCTACTGTATTTGTACGTAGTTGAAATATTTAGATCAAATTCGAGTACTATAGTGAAAATACATGGTTACCTGGTGGGCTCCGGCCAACAGGAGTCATTCGTATTTGAAATATTGTACATGTGTATGGTTGGTTACAAGGCAGATTTACTATTGCGTAGCATACCTATTATTTATTTAGATAGCTATTATCTGAAGGTCTTGTTCCGGCTAGCTACTCACAGCCGTCTGTATTGATGGTGACGATGTCATATGTCCTGTTGCTGTTGCCAACGTAGAGTCGGAATGCATAGACTAGTTCTATACTTTCTAGTGATCAAATAACACTTGCAATTGATATTTTATATTATTTTTATGAATCTAAATATTTTAATATTAGTTGTTCACATGCTTCTTCATATGCTAGTTCTAGTAATGGTAGTTGAACTATCGTAACTACACAAATTCATGATATTTGAAATCAATTAAATACAAATATTTACTCAAGTTCTATGTTAAATGAACTATATACTTATTTTGACACTCGATATCAATTTTTTCGTGATGAAAACTTTAATATTTGGTATTTATAATATTTGAAATCAATTAAATACGGATGTTTATTCGAGTTCTAAGCGAAATGAAGGATATATTTATTTTGACACTTGATATCAATTTTCTCGTGATGATATCTTTGATATTTTATATTAGTAGAAAATGTTTTCCATTACATATTCTATTACTTCTATAATAGCATATAATCTACTAATATCTCCGGTCTCTACTATGTATCGAAGTCTGATTTTAGTGCAAGTGAACGTGTGTACGAGGAACGCCAAGGAATACTTTAACCCAACTTCGTGAGGTATTTATTTCAATGAAGGATTGGTACGACGACATTATGAGAAATCAACAACTAAAGGACGAAATACTAGAAGTCTTAAAAATTTGAACGTTGAATACTAGCTTCTTTTTTAAATTTGGATGTATTATAATTTGAATCTTGAAACATTTTCTTGACTTGTAATTTTTTTTTAATATTTTGTACATGATTGACAATTAAATGAGTGGCAACTTAGTTAAGATATATATAATTTGCAGTGATGCAAGTGCCAAATTCATAATGAATGTCATATTTTTTTTTTCATATATTTGTATTAAATAATTTTTTATAATTACATGACATTTTTATATTAAATAAATAATTTTATTATTTAGTTGAATAACTATCTTATTTTAATATTATAATAATAAATATTTATTATTATTTTTATTATTAAA
>CM039531.1:8400241-8861471 GCA_022433055.1 Begonia peltatifolia | reverse complement strand
CCCACCTTATAAGAATTTTGTCCCCAAAATTTACGTACCGAATAAGTCGGGATACTGCCGCTCCATGTCATCACGCCGCTCCCAAGTAGTCTCCTCTACACCATGGTTGCGCCACCTCACCTTGACCAGCGGAATCTCCTTGTTGTGCAGCACCTTCACAGCTGATTCTAAGATCCTCACTGGCTTCTCTTCGTACGACAGCATCGGCTGGATCTCTATATCCTGTTGTGGCACTACCTGAGAGGGATCGCGCATACACTTCCTCAGCATCGAGACATGAAAAACATCATGGATGGCATCCATCGACGCAGGCAACTGAAGCTGATATGCAGTTCTCCCGATCCGCTTGACAATCGGGAATGGTCCCACAAATCGAGAGTTGAGTTTCCCCCGCTTTCCGAACCTTACCACTCCCTTGAACGGCGAGACCTTCAGAAAAACCTCATCGCCCTCATTAAATTCCAACTCTCGGCGTCTCTGATCAGCATAACTCTTCTGTCGACTCTGGGCCGCTTCAATTCTCTTCCGAATCACAGTAATCGGGCCTCCCCAACCTCATCCCAGTATAATGGCGACCTGCACTTCCTTCCATAAAGGGCCTCGTATGGTGCCATACCAATAGTAGACTGAAAACTGTTATTATACGAGTTATACGAGAACTCCACTAGCGGTAAAAACTTGCTCCAAGTCGCCTGAAACTCCAACACACAAGCCCTGAGCATATCCTCCAGAATCTGTATAGTCCGCTCTGACTGCCCATCGGTCTGAGGATGAAAGGCCGTACTGAAATCCAATCTGGTGCCTATAGCCTTATGCAGACTCCTCCAAAACTTAGACGTGAATCTGGGGTCTCGATCAGAAACAATCGACACCGGAATCCCATGCAGTCTGACTATCTCCTGAACATACAACTGGGCAAACTGATCCATCGTATAAGTCATCCTCACAGGCAAAAAGTGAGACGACTTCGTCAACCTGTCTACAATCACCCAAATCGCGTCATGACCCTTGGCAGTCCTCGGTAACCCCACCACAAAATCCATGGTGATTCGCTCCCAC
Source organism: Begonia peltatifolia (assembly GCA_022433055.1). Lineage (NCBI taxonomy): Eukaryota > Viridiplantae > Streptophyta > Magnoliopsida > Cucurbitales > Begoniaceae > Begonia > Begonia peltatifolia. Next base: position 8,860,412 of record CM039531.1, on the reverse strand, counting down.
TTCCACTCCGGTATAGGCAATGGTTGGAGCATCCCAGACGGTCGCTGATGCTCCGCCTTCACCTGCTGGCAGACTACGCAGGCCCCAACATACTCAGCCACTGCTCGTTTCATGTTAGGCCACCAATAGTGCTGCTTCAAATCTCTGTACATCTTAGTGCTTCCCGGATGCACAGAGAAAGAAGATGAATGGGCCTCTGATAATATATCCCTCCTCAGCTCCTCATCCTTCGGGACGTACCACCTATCCCGAAATTTCAGAATCCCATCCTCTGAATAGCTGAACTCAGAATCAGGCCTGGCCTCCATACTCGCCTTCAGTTCGCTACACTCTGAATCAGTCTCCTGAGTCTGCCTGATCCTGTCCAGAATAGTCAGCCTCAATGACAAGGCAGAAAGGGTGGCTGCCAGGTCAGAAACTACCTCCAAACCAAAACTCTGCATCTCTGTCACTAACTCAACAGGCTGTACCGTAATCATGGCAGAAGTCGAGGCTGTCACTCTACTCAAGGCATCTGCCACCACATTCGCCTTCCCGGGGTGGTACCTGATCTCCACGTCGTAGTCCTTGACCAGCTCGAGCCATCTTCTCTGTCTCAAATTCAGCTCCTTCTGCGTGAAAATATACCTCAAGCTCTGATGGTCCGAGTAAATCTCGCACTGCTGCCCATACAGATAATGCCTCCAAATCTTGAGTGCAAATACAACCGCCGCCAGCTCCAAGTCGTGAGTGAGATAATTCTGCTCGTAAGCCTTCAACTGCCTAGAAGCATAGGCAATGACTCTCCCACTCTGCATCAAAACACACCCCAAACCGATCCTGGAAGCATCGCAATAAATGCAGAACTTCTCTCCTTCCACGGGCAGCGTCAGTACAGGAGCCATAGTCAATTTCTGCTTCAATATCTGGAAGCTGTCCTCACACCGGTCGGTCCATTCATACTTTGCATTCTTCCTGGTCAGCCGGGTCAAGGGGGCCGAAATTTTAGAGAACCCCTCAATAAATCTCCGATAATATCCAGCCAACCCCAAAAAACTGCGTATCTCACTAGCACTGGTCGGTCGCGGCCACTCCTTTACAGCCTGAACCTTCCCCGGATCAACTGAAATACCCTCATAGGAGATCACATGCCCCAAGAAATGAATCCTGTCCAACCAAAACTCGCACTTTGAGAATTTAGCATATAGCTGATGCTGGCTCAAAATAGTCAGCACAATCCTCAGGTGCTCCCTGTGCTCCTCCTCACTCTGCGAGTAGATCAGAATGTCGTCGATAAATACAATCACGAACTTGTCCAGGTACTCCCTGAACACTCTGTGCATCAGGTCCATGAATGTTACAGGGGCATTGGTCAACCCGAAAGACATCACCAGAAACTCGAAATGCCCATACCTCGTCCTGAAGGCCGTCTTCGGTACATCTTTCTCCTTCACCTTCAACTGGTGATAACCGGACCTCAGGTCGATCTTAGAAAACACTCGGGCACCCTGCAGCTGATCGAACAAATCATCAATCCTAGGCAATGGATACCTGTTTTTCACTGTCAATTTGTTCAGCTCCCGGTAGTCAATACACATACGTAAGGATCCATCCTTCTTCTTGACGAATAGAACTGGCGCTCCCCAGGGTGAAAAACTAGGGCGTATAAATCCTTTACCTGTCAGCTCCTCCAATTGAGCCTTCAGCTCCTTAAGTTCAGTAGGTGCCAATCTGTAAGGGTTCTTGCACACCGGCTCGGCACCTGGGAAAACATCCATCTCGAACTCAATCTCCCTATCAGGGGGCAACCCAGGCAATTCATCACGGAACACTCCCGGGAACTCCTGCACAATAAGAATATCCTGTACCCGAGCATCGCCCGGTGACTGCGCATCCTCAACATTGCCAAAAATCCCTAGCAACCCATGCCCAACCCCCGTGGTGCCTGAAGAGAAAGTATAGCAGAAATCCTGGCAAGACCTTTACCTGCTTTAAATGTGTAGCGTTCCCCGCCTGGGGGCCGGAAATGAACCTCTCTGGTCCTGCAATCAATCTCCGCATGATGTCTGAACAGCCAGTCCATTCCCAAGATCACCTCATAACCACTCATATGGAGAATGACTAGCTCGGCATATAACTGCTTCCTCCCTACTGTCACAATATTACCCCGCACCACCTGTTCTGAATACAAATGCTCTCCGGATGGCAAGGTCACATCATAGTGTCTCTCGGCGGGGCTGAACTCCAAGTTGGCCTTAACCACAAAGCTCGTCGACACAAACGAGTGCGTAGCGCCCGTATCAATCAACGTATAAGCTGCCACACCAGAAACAAAAATGTTACCTGCTATCACTGATGGCTGGGCAGCATCATCTGGCTCAAACAGGGCAAAGACTCTCGGTGTAACTCTGGCTGACGACCTGCTCGCCACTGGGCATCTACTGGCAAAGTGTCCCACCTCATTGCAGTTGAAGCAGCAGTTCTGACGCGGCTTCTGGCACTCTCTGGACATGTGGCCCACCTCGCCACAGTTATAACACCTCACTGGGCCCGGCCTGCACTCGCCCGGGTGGCTCTTCTGACACTTCGGGCACACTGGAAACTGCCCTGACCCCTGCGGCCTCTTAGTGCTCCCCTGGCTGCTAGAACTGTCACTAGGTCTCTTCAGGCCTCTCTGCACGGATACCTCCCCGCTGGCCTGTGGCAGCGACTCTCTGAAAGGTCTGCGAGGCTGCTCTCTGGGTACCTCCCGATAACTAGGAAGCTTCGCTCGAGCCTCCTCAATGTCAAGGGCCTTCGCCACCACCTCCTCGTACGGCATGCCCCGGGTCCCCGCAATCCGCATGCCCATATAAATATCCGGCTTCAGGCCCTGCACGAACTGATGTACCTTATTCTCATCGAGGCTCACCAAATGTCCTGCAAACCTCGACAAGGCCTCGAACTGTCGCACATACTCAGCCACAGTGCCGGTCTGCTTCAACTGTGCAAACTCTACCATCTTCTGCGACCTGACTGAGTGACTGAAATACTTGCCGAAAAACACCGACCTGAACTCCTCCCAGGTCATGGCCCCCACATCTCTCGTGGCCACCACAGTATCCCACCAATGGCTCGCGTCCTTGGCAAGATAGAATGCCGCACTAGAAACTCTGTCCTGCTCCTCTACCTTGGCAAAACTCATCATCCTCTCCATATTCCGTATCCACTCCTCAGCACTGAGAGGATCCGGAGATGATCCGTCAAAGGTCGGAGGTCTAAGTCTGTGCAGTCTATCACCTCCTCTGTCGGACGAACCCTGGGCGCTAGACTGACCCTGATCGTCCCTGCTCATAAACCTCTCCAACTCTTGAGACTGACGGTGGACCAACTCGGTAAGCTGTCGGACGGTATCATCCATGTCGCCAACAGCCCTAGGAGGCGCCTCTCGTCGTGGCCGCCCTCTACCTCTACCTCTCGCCTCTCCTGACATTTTCTACCTTTAACAAAAGTATAAAACTCACATTAGTAATACAATAAATTCAAATCTAAACACTTACAGTTGGTGGAGTGCTCCCGTGCAGCGGCTGGCGGTGTTAGGTAATCCTCTGAACGACGTCGACCCCGTGGCTCTGATACCATAACTGTAACACCCCGAGAACCCACACGTCCCCGGTGCGCTACAGTGCATCTACACACTACACACACACACTAACACTTGACACAACTAACTCAATTCAATACCCCTTTCGTTTTCAAATCATTTTCAAAAGCACATTTGTGAATATGAAAATTTTTCGACTCGATTCAAAAAAACAACTCGCGTCCCGAAGAGGAAACACGAAGTCCTCAACATAAAACTACGCAGCGGAAAAGAAAACCATTTAAAACAATTTGAGATAAAACGGTAAGACTTGAAATCCTAGGAAAGAACCCCACGCTCCCCACGAACTACCCAGTCCGGTCCCAAGCACTCACGTCCCCACTCCGACACCCCGCGTACACCACCGCGGTGCCACAGGTGCCAACCCAACGTCGCTGTATCTCGCGCACGCTCACAGCGCCGCGTGCCCCACGCACCCTGCCTCTGTACAGCACGTCCGCGCGCACGCCCTCACCCGGCGCCGCATGACCCGTGTGCACCCACAGGGCCGCGTGCCCCGCGCACCTGCGATCACGCCGCACATCCACACTCATATGAACTCCTCTAGCATTCATCATACACACACCTTGACCTATTTCGTATCCTCTCGAACTTCAACCCCTCTCCCGAAATTTCGACAGAGTACCGCCTAAAAACTGGCTACCCCAAAATTTAACCCTGCACACAATTCACCAAAATCCAACAATATTTACCTATCCATCATCCAGAGAAATCATCCCAACCCAAATCAGAGTAAGAAGGCGACGAAAATCCGTCAAATACAAATGAAGAAAGTCTCCAGTATAGAGAAATAACATACTCTAACATGGAAAATATCCGCGTACGTTACCAAAATCACACGCACTCCATATACACCTATACACTGACGCATATACAACAATCAATCCCATCCTCCGTACATAACCACCGCAAAAGAAAGAAAACCCACAAACCGACCAGGCCACAACCTACCATATCCATGGGTCGGGTCGCCCTAACAAAAGTCCGTCATCCGGTGCCGCAGTCGCACGCCGCCAACCATCCTACGCCTCAGGACTAGGCACTCGAGGCTCACCAGCGGTATCGTCAGCACCTACACCACAGAACACACAACATAAGCCTAACGCTCAGTAAGTAATGCGATATGAAAGTAAAAGCCGACAATGCAATCCTATCACATGCAGTCTCTACACTCACACTCATGTTGTCACATCTGTGACGCGTAGTGCAGCCGCACCAGGGTAAGGAGGAACCTCACGCCACCCTACACCCTAACACGTCGCCACCGTCCCGGACTCCCCAGCAACGAGGCCCACAAGCTACACCCACGCATCACCACACGGCAACCACATCAGGGTAAGGGTGTACCGCGCGCCACTCTACACCCTGACACGTCGCCCCCGTCCCAGCCTCCCCAGCACGGGGCCACAGTTGCCACACACACACGTTTCGCGACAGCCCAGCCGGCCCACCCCTCGAGTAGGATCCGCGACTGGTGTTGCACCGGCCCACACACTAGTAGGATCCGCGGTACCACCGCCCATATCCTCACCGTCAACACTTTCACGTTGCATGACGGCCCAGCCGGCCCACCCCTCGAGTAGGATCCGCGACTGGTGAAGCACCGGCCCGCACACTAGCGGGATCCGCGGTACCACCGCCACACGTCTCACCTCATACATCAAAGCATGCTAAAAATCATTTTCGTTCCCGTTTTAAAAAAAATATGATGCATGTCACACAATACGCACACACACCGCAATCAATCACATAAACACTAAAGTTCTACAGTGTACGCCCACTTGGGCAAAACACATGCATGCACTACTTACCTGGCGTCCTAAGCTCGCTCGATACACAGCTTCGCCAACAGGAAGCCTCAACCTAAAACACAACCAATTTCTCATCAGTATTTCTCCCAACATTTACCAATTAGCTAAAAATAACCTTATCTAACTACACTCATTAAATTCCAACTAAAACGGTCCATTGGTTTGGTTTGGCCAAATACCAGCTCAACGTTCGGATGCGCATAACTTTTGCGTCCGTCAACGGAATCAAACGATTCAAGTGGCTAAACGTTCCCTTAGGAACCTAGTTTAACATCCCAAGACGGATTTAAAATCAGTAGGTCGCAGATAGGCGAAAAACGTCAATAACCGAATCTGCCATTTTCATTAAAATTTCACATTTTCACTTCCCTTCAACCAAAACTCACTCTCAACTAGTTATATGCATCAAAATGGCTATGCTACTCTCACACGTCGAATTTCCACGAAAAAGGGTCACTAATTTGACTTAAACCAAAATCTCGCATAAACTTCCGACGCGCATAACTTTTGCGTCGGATATCGGAATCGAACGATTCCAGCATCCATACGTCCCTCGAACAGCCTAATCCATCCCACAAGAACAGAACTTAAAACAATTAACCAAAACTAGGCCAAATTAGCTAAAAACCGAACTGCCCCTGCACAAAAATGGTTAAATTTTTGATTTCAAACTTCAATTTACAAACTTCCACACACAACTAGCCCCATCTCGTCCATAACTCTCGGCCAAGCTCACTGCAAAGGCAAGGAGACCGAGCACTAAGCTCGGCCGAAACAGGAAACCGACAGGGCTCACCTTCGGTTTCCTTAAACTCGCAGCATCACCTTCGCGCTACCCTACCACTTGCGGCCAATTTCATCAATGCCGAAAGCAGGCCGAGCACTAAGCTCGGCCAAGCCAAAAAAAATGGGGCGACAGAACAAGGAAAGAGCTTACCGTTGCGTTACTGTGCCCTCGGTCGAATGGAGGGCAATGCACAGCCGAACACCCAGTCCCGACAGTCTCCCCAACGCCCACTCGCGTCTGCCGAAGAATCGGAACTCGAGGATTTTCCTCCCCTCTCCCGCGTCTCACTCTCGGCTCTCTCGGGAATTCGAGCTGCTGAAACTGAATGGCTTCGCTTCGTCAGGACAGCAGCACCTGTTCGCAACCCGCACCTTGCACCCACGCTCGCCGGCCGTCGATCACAGCTCCGCACACGACCACTCTCCCCTGCGCGCTAGCTCTCGGCGCTCTCGGTTGCTCGCAGAAAACCAGCCGAATGGCTTCTTCCCGAAGCCATTCGGGTGGTTTGTATATATATTTTTTTTTAAATAGTAAAAATACAAATTACCAAATTGCCCTCACGTGCTTCAATCGTCCGAAATTTCGTAACTTTCTCGACTTTCCGACTTTAAATTCTGAAAAACTTCGCAAAAGTAGGCTCCGAGTCTTACAATTCAAATCTTTCCCGTTGAAATATTTTTCAAAACTCTGACCGGGATTAAATTAAAAATTCCAAAAATAAAAATATAAAATTCGAAATTCCCGGGTTATTACACTGTGGGTGAGGGACGAACTGAAAATTTCTTTCTCTTATCTTTACTTTTATTTTTATTTATTTTATTTTTTATTAGATAAATAACCTGAAGCTTAAAACAGCAAAACACGTTAAATATACCAACTTAATTTTAAATATCTAATAAAATCATCAAAATAAATTAATGGGTTACCTCCCACCAATTGCTTATTTTAACGTCATCAGCTTGACGGTTGACAAACTTTACGAGTCGAGTGTAAGACGATTGGCCATTTCATCACTTGCAATAATGCCACCAAAATATGATTTTACTCGTTAATCGTTAACCTTGAATATTCCATTATTCAATCCACATAGCTCTACATCACCATGATGAAAGACTTTGACTACTGTAAATGAGCCCGACCATTGTGATTTTAGTTTACCCGGAAAGAGCTTCAAACGCGAATTAAATAGTAACATTTGTTGACCCGACGTTAGCTCTTTTTTAATGATGAGTTTGTCATGCCATTCTTTAGTTTTCTCCTTGTAAATCTTGGAATTTTCATAAGCATTGATACGCAATTTATCGAGTTCATTTATCTGGAGGAAACGTGTACAGTCGACGGCTGTTAAGTCAAAATTTAATCTCTTCATTGACCACCAAGCGCGATACTCTACTTCGACAGGTAGGTGACAAGCGTTTTTGGAAACCAACCGATAAGGTGACATTCCTAAAGGTGTTTTGAAAGCGGTGCGGTACACCCATAGTGCATCATCCAATTTGCACGCCCAATCTTTGCGTGAAGTACTTACTGTCTTTTCGAGGATGAGTTTAATTTTGTGATTAGAAATTTCAGCTTGACCATTCCATTGAGGGTGATACCCTAATGCTCTACGATGTTTAACACCATATTTTAAAAGTAGCAACTCAAATTGCTTATTACAGAAGTGTGTTCCCTCATCACTAATGATGGCATGCAGTGTGCCGAAATGGGTGAGATGTTCTTTTGCAAAAATTTCAACACCACTTTGCTATCACTAGTTGATGTTGCTATTGCTTTGACCTATTTCGAGACGTAGTCCATAGCAAGAAAAATGTATTTGTTGTTGAATGATGCTGGATATGGCCGCATAAAATCAATTCTCCATACATTGAAGAGTTCAATTTCAAGGATGTTTGTTAGAGGCATTTCATTATGGCGGGAGATATTACCCATACGTTGACATCTATCACATGCCATGACAAAGGAGTGTCCATCTTTAAATAGGGTTGGCCAATAAAAATCGCATTGAAGCACTTTTGCTGCCGTTCGATTTCCTTTAAAGTTACCACCACATTCCAAAGTGTGGCAGTGCTTCAACACAGATATCATCTTATCTTCAGGAATACATCACCTGATTACCTGATCAGCATAATGGCGATATAAAATTGGCTCTTCCCAATAATATCGCTTTACATCGGAGAGGAATTTCTTCTTTTGGTGATGTGATAGTTCAGATGACATGATTTGACAGGGACGAAAGTTCACATAGTCAGCATACCATGGCACTTCAGAAATTGCAAGGAGTTTTTCATTTGGGAATTCATCATCTATCGGCTCGTTGTTGTCTTTCACATGAGCTTGATTCTCTAAACGTGATAGATGGGCTGCCACCATGTTATATGTTCCTTTCTTATCCTTTATTTCAATGTCGAACTCTTGTAATAACCGCACCCAACGAATGAGTCGAGATTTAGCATCCTTCTTTTCCATAAGATACTTTATTGCTGAGTGGTTGGTGAAAACAACTACCTTATTTCCAATGACGTATGGCCTAAATTTATCGAATGCAAAGACAACAACAAGCAATTCTTTTTCAGTGGTAGCATAGTTGAGTTGAGCGTCGTTAAGAGTGCGACTTGTATAGTAAATTGTTCGAAAGGCTTTATCTTTCCTTTAACCTAAGATAGCTCCTACAACAAAATCACTAGCATCACTCATAATTTCAAACGGTAATTCCCAATCAGGCGCAACTATGACAGTGCCGTTACTAGCTTCTCCTTTAAAATATTAAACACAGTTAAACATTCAGCCGTAAATACAAAAGAGATGCCTTTTTCAAGCAAATTGCGTAGCGGCTTTGCGGTCTTGTGGAAGTCCTTTATAAACCGTTGATAGAAGCCAGCATGTCCAAGAAAACTTTGAACTCCTTTGATCGTGGTGGGTGGTGGTAGCTTCTCGATTGCACTTATCTTTACTTGGTCCACCTCGATACCTAGTGCCGAAATCCGATGACCAAGCACAATACCTTCCTTTACCATAAAGTGACGTTTTTCCCAGTTTAGCACCAGGTTCGTCTCGACACACCTTGCTAACACTTTGGATAGATTTTTCAAACAAATATCGAAGGAAGACCCAAACACCGAAAAGTCATCCATGAATACTTCAATGAACTGTTCTACCATGTCTAAGAAAATTGCCATCATACATCGTTGGAAGGTAGCCGGTGCATTGCATAAACCAAAGGGCATCCGACGAAAGGCAAACGTGTCGTATGGGTATGTAAAGGTTGTCTTTTCTTGATCTTTCGAGGCAATGACAATTTTGTTGTACCTAGAATAGCCATTGAGGAAACAATAATAAGTGTCTCCGAAAAGCCTATCAAGCATTTGGTCGATGAACAACAATGAAAAGTGATCCTTGCGAGTAGCTTTGTTTAGCTTTCGCTAGTCCATGCAAATTCTCCATCCACTGATAGTTCGAGAAGGTATGAGTTCATTATTGTCATTTTTAATTACTTTCATTCCATTCTTATTTGACACACATTGCACCAGACTCAACCATGAACTATATGAGATTTGGTAAATAACCCGGCGTCTAACCACTTTAAAACTTCTCTTCGCACTACCTCCTTCATTGCCGGGTTTAGGCGTCGTTGGTGTTCAACTGATGTTTGATGATCATCTTCCATTAAAATTCGGTGCACACAAAATGAAGAACTAATTCCTTTAATGTCTGATAAGGTCCATCCAATAGCAACTTTGTAGGTCCGAAGTACACGTAGTAGGTTTTCTTCTTCCGTTTTGGATAATTCAACTGAAATAATAATTGGAAGAGTTTCGTTTTCTCCAATGTACGCATATCGAAGGTGTGATGGTAACAACTTTAGTTCCAGAGTGGGTGGGCTTTCAATTGATGGTAAGATCCGTAAAAGGCGACTCCCCCAAACTTTCAAAATACTTCCTTCAATTTGGTGCAAATGAAGTCATCCATGTCACATAATCTTGTTTGTCTGATTCATTCGCAGGAGAATACTTTTGGTTTAGTAGACAAGCTTCAAGAGAATCACGTAGTTGGAGTGACGCTTCTATTATTTCGGCATTGAGATCTTCCACACGAAACATATCGTCGCTCACCGTGGGGTACTTCATAAATAAGTTAAATGTTACTTCTTCGTCTTGTACCGTCAATTTGAGTTCTCCTCTCTGAACATCGATTAGCGCTCCTCCTATTGCTAAGAAAGGTCGGCCTAGAATGATGGGAATCTCACGATCTTCTTCCATATCAAGGACTATGAAATCAGCAGGGAAAATGAATTTATCAACTTTGATTAGGACATCGTTAATCACACCACGCAGATGTTTGATACTCCGATAAGCTATTTGTAAAATTACCTGTGTGGGCTTTGCTTCACCAAGATCGAGCTTCTGGAATATGGACAAGGGCATTAAGTTGATGCTAGCACCTAAATCGCATAACACTCGCTTAAAAATTGAATCCACAATTGCACATGGAACAGTGAAACTTCATGTGTCTTTCAATTTTTGTGGACGCTTGCGTTGAATAATTGCACTGCATTCCTCAGTTAAAGCAATCGTGCCACATTCTTCCATCTTGCGCTTGTGAGTTAAGATTTCCTTCAGGAATTTAGCGTATGTAGCCATTTGTTCTAGCGCTTCAGTGAATGGAATGTTGATGTGTAATTGCTTGAATACTTCCAGAAATTTTCTGAATTGCTTTTCTACCTTGACATCCTTTAGGCGCTGAGTGAAAGGGACTCGTGATATTTATTTAAGTGAGCCTTGTGAAGGAACTTTATAAGGTTTCTGTACTTCAGTTTCTATTTGAGGCGTGAATGATGAGGGGTCTTTCGTGTCATGTCCAGCAACCTTCTTATTTTCTTGACCGGCGTTATCAATCACTGCACCACTCCTAAGAGTGATGACATTGCATTGATATTTTGGGTTTACTTCTGTTGAACTTGGAAGTGCACCCTGAGGTCTCCCATTGAATACGTTAGCGATTTGACCCAATTGAGTCTCTAAACTTAGTATTTGAGCTGATTGATTTTGTAATGTGGTTCGCGTCTCTGCCATAAATTTGTTAGTGTGTTCACCCATTTTCGTAATTAAATCTTTTAAATTGGGTTTTCTTTCTTGGAAAGGTGGGGCTTGCTGAGAGGATTGCGGCATTTGTAAAGCATTGTTCTGATTTTTCCATGCAAAGTTTGGATGATTATTTCGGGGTCCCAAGTAGTAGTTATTTGAATTTTGAAAGTTCAGTCGATTGTAGTTCCCCACAAAATGAGTTTGCTCGGACGAGTTACTTGCCATTTGGTTTCCTTCTTGGCATTCCTCACTTGCATGTGGTCCTTGACACCATTGGTACGATCCCATTGGAGAATAGATTGAATTTACTGGAGCTTGGTTATTCTGCAGTTGTTTGGTAAGAGATGCAATTTGAATGGTTAACGCCTTTATTGCGTCCATCTCAGGAGTGCTTGGTTGTTTTTTTAGGATCTGGCGCTCGATCAGACATTGATCATTATTTAATGCTAACTCTTTCAATAGAGTGAATTCTTCTATTTTGGTCTTTTGGAAAAGTGAACTACCGGCAGCTGCATTGACTAGAGTTCTTATGGACATGGATAAACCAATAAAAAATGTCCGGATTTGCATTCACCTTGGCACCTCGTGTTGTGGACATTTTCGTAATAGTTCCTTAAAATGGGTCCAGGATTCGTATAACGTCTCGCCATCGAATTGATTAAAGTTGACTATGTCATTACAATATTTATCAGTTTTTTCACAGGGGAAAAATTTTGATAGAAATTTTTGACATAGTTCTTCCAAAGTTGTTATAGAATTAGGCGGTAAGGAGTTTAACCAATTTTTTGCACGATCTCTTAATGAAAAGGGAAACAATCTTAATTTAACAACATCATCTGAAACATTATGAAATTTAAAAATGTCACATACCTACACAAAGTTGACAATGTGATCATTTAGGTCTTCAGATAGCAAGCCACTAAATTGAGACTGTTGAATCATATGAATAGTTCCCAGCTTGATTTCAAAATTATGGCCTGTAATTGCTAGTTTACGAATCGCATATTAGACACCGACCACTGATGGCATCACATAATCGAGTAGCGTCCGTGTTTCAACTTCATCAATTCGGTCAAGATCTATGACTGCTTCCCTTGTTTCCTTTCGATTCTTTCGACAGGTACGTTTAATTTCTAGATCGATTATAAGGAGGTTGGCAGTACCTAGTTTTCGCATAAATCTAAAAAAAAAACAAAAATAATAAATAAATAAAACAAAAATAAAAATAAAAATAAAATAAATTCAAATATAAAATATAATTATTTAATTTAATAATAGTAAAAATTAGTCCCCGGCAACGGCGTCAAAAACTTATTGCGAAAAATATTGCAGATGCAAGTGAACGTGTCTCACAAGTAATATAGTATGTAAATGTGAGTCGATCCCATTAAACTATTGTTACTAATTATCAAACAAATTAATTTCAATTTACTATGAATAATGATTTTAGTAGATATTTGGTTTAAATGTAAAATAAACAATAACAATTAATTAAATAACAGAAATTTAAATGATTTTTAGAAATATTATAGAAAAAATCTAAAGTTTCTGATTTCACCTAAATTAATTCTATTTAATAACTCTAATCCAAGTTATCAAAGCTATTACTATGTGTTGATGGCAATTTCACTAATTTTTATCAATCTCTATTGAGCAATGACAAATTTATTCAATTAATGGATTATTATCTTTCGGTTTCTAACCCTAAAAACTAATTTAATACTTTAAGGATAAGAAATTAAAATATCACATAAACGCACTAGCTATCTATAGTATAAGATTCTTTTCGTGGTAAATTATTCAGTGCACGATTATTTATCTGCATTCGGTCTCAAAATAATACTACGAACATTTATTATTGATCAGACAATCGCAGACATTAACAACAGAATAATTTACTCAACATAATATAGAAACAGAAAATCAACAACTTGAATTAAAAGAAAAACTAAACAGTCATAATTCGGCTACATCATAGCCCCAGAAAATAAATTTAGTTCATGCTATAATAGAGTAAAATAGAAGTAGAAATAAAGATAACCATAGTTTCAGGAAAAAAAAAGGAGAAAGAAAAAAACTCGGTTCGTCAATCCGAAGTCGTCTTTCCGATCCTCTCCCTTTGATCCAGTCTGTGCCTTTTTGCCTCCAAAACGAACTGAATGAATGAATGAGTACTCGCCTTTTGGCCTCTAGGTTAAGGTATAACCCTAATTAACAGTGAGACCCGCGGTTCACAATCGACAGTTGAGATTAAAACGATGAAAATTCTCAAAACGATTTTCAGATTTTTAATTATATTTTATCTACACACTTACACAAAAAACATTAAATTCCTTCAAATACTTGACAATATCTAATCAAATCAAATATAAAAAGTATGAATAATTGTGTAAAATACACACTTATCACTTATAGCCAAGAAAGATGTAAAATCAAGACTTGTATGATGGGTGCTTTTACTATAAGAATTTGATATACAGATTAGAAACATGAAAGGCATTGAAAATCAAATTGTTGATCATATGTATAGACCAGAAGATGTAGCTGAAAACAAGGATGTGTCACAAATACCTGATAACTTTTCTGATGAAAAACTATTATGGTTACGGTTGAAAAAGTCCCTTGGGATGCTGCCATTGTGAAATACTTGGTCGGTGGCATCATTCCACCTGATTTTTTGTGTCAACAAAAGAAGAAATTTGAGGATGAGGTAAAGTTCTACTACTAGGATAAACCTTGCTTAATTTGATAATGTGCTAACCAATGATGCATTGATATGTACCACATGAAGAAAAGGCAGACATCTTGTAGTACTTTTATTCATTACTTTATAGAACACTTTGGAGGAGCAAGAGCAGCAACTAAAGTATTATAATTAGGTTTTAATAGCTAATAGCTTAGTTTGTTTAAAGATTCACAAAAATTTGCAAAGAACTGTGATAGATATCAAAGGTTGGGAAATATCTCACAAAGGCATGAAATGCCTTCTAAACGATATTCTAAAAGTAAAGTTATTCGATGTTTAAAACATAGCCTACATGAAACCTTTCCCAATTTCATTTAGAATCCATACATTCTTGTGACAATAGATTATGTTTTAAAGTGGGTTGAAGATATAGCATTGCCAACAAATGATACGAACATTTTGGTCAGATTTTTACATAACAACATATTTACAAGATTCAGCACACCTAGAACCATTATTAGTGTGTTGGGGTAAAACACTTTGGCAATGAATAAGTTGAGAAAAAATATCAGTTGCTCGGCAAAGAGTCGATTTGAGACACTTGTTACATGTAAAGTAGAAAAATTGATGTCTCGTGTTTTGAAGTTGTAGCGACCCAAAAAATGACTCAACGATTTCCAGTACGCTCCCTACTGCTCGGATATTAACTCTGTAGCAACCCGAAAACTCTCACGGTTACTAGTACGCTCACTGCTACTACTCCCACAAACACACTAGGAAAATTTGAGTAAAAATTTAAAACTTTCGTTCCTTGACTTAAAATGACATTTTTGAAATAAAAAACGTTGCAGTGGAAGACTTGACTAAAATTGATTTAAATAAAATTTGGGTTTTCAAACACTAAAGGCATTTTCGATCGATTCCAGTAAACACCGGTCGACATTTCCATCTATTTTTCATTACCGGTTGACACTTGCGTGCACTGGTCAACACTATGTTTCTCTCTGTCCGCGTCGGTCGATCCCTGAGGTCGACACTCCCGTCCCTTTTATACTATCGATCGACACTTGCGTGCACCGGTCGACACTACGTTTCTCTCTGTACACGTCGGTCGATCCTTGAGATCGACACTCCCGTCCATTTTACACTACCGGTTGACACTTACATGCATCGGTAGACACTACGTTTCTCTCTGTCCGCGTCGGTCGATCATTGAGGCCGACACTCCGTCTATTTTACACTACCGGTCAACACTTACATGCACCGGTTGACGCTATGTTTCTCTTTGTCTGCGTCAGTCGATCCTTGCGGTGACACCTACAGAGTTTGGTCGACCCTTTTATGTGCAGGTCGACACTCTGTACGCATTTTTCCATTAAGCAGTCGACACCTTCTAAATACTAGTCGACATTTGCTAGGCCTTGTTGATCACTTAGCTTATCGGTCGACAGTTCCTTCACTAAAATCTTTCTTAAAAACTTTAATCCTTCATAGAAAACACCAAAATTCGACTCAACGATAAAACAACGAAAAATACACTTTTCCATTAACTCCAAATCATATTTATGTAGAAAAACGACTACTAATGTTTGAAACTTATCTATACATCCATATGACTCAAATCGACTCATAACAACTCAAAATGACTCAAAACTGTTTCGACAAAACTAAAATAAACTAACTCTCTCACATACCTTCGCTCTGGTCAAAACGCCCCAACAGTTGGCCGGACCGCTCATGAGCTCACTCCTCCAATCGCCTCTTAGTCCTGGGCATGGTCTGAGTACTCACCATCTATAGCGTCGTCATTTACATCACAGAACTCATCAATTAGCCTATTGCTTAGTAAGTACTGCATAAAAACATAACACTGTAAACAAACACATCTTAACATATGCGGTTTGTATAGTTTCGTCTCTACTTTCGTTTTCGTATATTTCTTAATTCTTCTTTATCTTCTTACTACTGGGTTCTTGTTTACGTGCTAGATCAAGGTGACACATCTCGCGGTCCACCTCTCGGGACAAGGCCAACCTCAATCTAGTAAAATGACACATCTCGCGGTCCAACTCTCGGGACAAGGCCACCACGTAAAGCCGGGGAAGAGTGATACACTTTGCGGTCCACCTTTGGGGACAGAACCACTCAACCCCACCTTTATTATCTTCTTACGTATCTTCTCATTGCGTTCATCACATCTCATCCTACTGTTTCATTTGTAAAAACATGGAAATTCATTTTCGTTTCGTTTTCGTATTTTAAAATCATAGTACATAATCACTAAAGTATAACATAAAGTAAACATGCAGACATCCTAATGAACTAAGATGCAAGCCTGAAGGCAAAACACCTATTACACTACTTACCTGGCGTTCCAGCAATTCGTACTCCGTATATGGCTCGGTAACTGGAAAACATATAAAACCACACTTCCATTAATTTTACTTCGTCCAACTCATAAAACTCTAAGAGAAACAACATTATAACAACTAATATAACTAAAAATCCTACTCAATTTCTGACCAAATTCGGAATTGCATAACTTATCTAATACTCGTTCGATTTGGACGATTCGAAATGTTACGGACTCCTGAGGACGTCTAATTTCTAATGGTATAATCAAATTCCTAATCCAACACATATAGCTTGGCCGAATGTGCCCGAATAGAAACTGTTGCACAATTCAAGCATTTGGCTATCCAAACGCTCAAATCTTTCCTATAAAATCCCGTAATCTACTACTACTTTCAGCTCAAACACCAACATACGGATAAAAATCAACTATAAATTCAAATCCCCGTATCTCCCTCATAGGTTTTCACCAAACTATCCAATACTTCCTATACTTTCATTTTTTTCGCTCAAAACAACTAAATGACTAATAATCTACTCAAAAACTAAATCAAAATTACCGAAAATCTGAAGATTGGCAAGAAACAGAGAGAATCGGCTGTCGCTGGAAGGGAGAATGCAGAAGGAGAGAGGAAAAACTTTGGCGGGGAAGAAGAAACACCCGATGGTGTTTTTGTTCTGTTGTTTTAATTTTTTTTTAATAATAATAACCTAATTACTAAACCGCTTTTAACCTTTAATCGTTTAATAAATCTGTTATTCGTTTCGATTCCTGTTGGATTCTTAAAATCTTCTCTTCTACATTAGTTTCAAAATAATATTTTACTTAATGGTAAAAATTCTGCGTTCTCGATTAAGACTAAAATTCCGCTGATTAGAACCACGTAAACCCAAAAATTAATTTTTAGTAGTAAAATTATGAGTGTTACAGAAGTGACACAAGAACACAAATCCATATGTGCTCATTGTATTTGGAAAAAATATATGAGTCTACAATAACAGGCTTGGGAGAGAAACTAGGAAAACACTACTAAAGAATAATAAATGCATTGTACAACATACTGTATATGCTCTGGAAGGTCGAAGACGTTGATTATTTTTTCTTTTAGGGGAAAAGTTGAATAGGATGCAGAATTTGACATGGGACCAATGAAAAAAAGCTAGAATTGATGAAATCGTATTTAATTCGCAACATGCTTGTAAAAAAGCATAATATAAATGAATGACGATAAAAAATGTAACAACGAAGGAACTAATGTAAGAGATGAAACCATTTTTAAGGACTTGAAAATGAGAAACGGTGGTTTCCATGATGGTGGAGGTATTTGTTGTAGTACATAGAGAGACTCTTATACAATAAAAACATCGATTAGACATTGTAAGAGTATACAAAAATTAGTTGACATGAAAATAATATCATGAAATGTTGAAACTGTCAAGTCTGTAACTATGATGATCGGCAGCTTCTCAATTAATGAAGAATTTATCTTACACTCATTCGATACAAGCTGACCCTACATATAAAGCCTAACAAAAAAAAAACTACAAGAAAAAACAAAGGGGATGGTATAGCAAAACAAAGCCAGGCCGTGAAAGGGTAAGAAAAGAAAGATACTGAATCAACAAGCAAGATTTTTCTAATTTGCAACATGTCACCCCTTGTATTGACATTTTTCATGGGGAACATTGCAACCGTTACACCAATTATCTCTAATTACATTGAAAGGTCAACAAAAGTAACATTATTAAGGAAAATGAGACAGTAAAAGAAAAAGTGATGTAGAAAAATGTCCTTACCAACCAAATGGCGTGTTCCAACATGAGATCCCGATTGATCAAAAGAAGTGAAGGCAAATGTTTACAGAGAAAGCCAATATTTGAAATAGGTTCATCTTCAATAAGTGTATGTGTATTGATAGCCTATTCATGAGGGTGATCTCCAAACTCAAACTCTAGCTTACTTTTTTATAGAATAAAATTTATTTACTATTCTCTGTGGATTTGACCTTGCTTGCTAATTGAAAATTTTATATTTTTTGGCAAGATTATTTTTGGTATTTTTGACATGCATCAAGAATCAAAACGTATCATTGTTGCAGCATCATGCGCAGCATTGCACGCAAAGAAGATTTTTCATATTTTTGTTTTTTTTTTTATATGATTACTTCTTCATCTTCTTCTTCTATGAGTTAAATATTGCAACGCTCTGAAAACCCACGTGATCTCTGTCTTACTCTACTCTGCCACCACCTCCACAGCGCCCCCGAGTCGTCACTGGACTCGGGTAGCCAACTGTACATTTACTCATCATTTCGGTGAACTTCGTATAAAATTTTAAAACTTTTGTACTCGACTTAAAACGACATTTTTAAAATGCTTAAAAATCATCTCGGCGGAATACTTAATTGAAAGCTGATTTAAATGACACTTCATCTTCTAAACACTATAAAAAGGGAGCATTGGTCGACACCTGTAGACACCAGTCGACATCTTAATACTCTCTGACCGCTCCGGTCGAATTTCGCGGTCGACACTTCTACACACATCACAAAAGTGGTCGACACTTTAATACTCTCTTCCCGCACTGGTCGATATTCACGGTCGACACTTCCATGCACATAACAAGAAGCGGTCGACACCTAGCTTCATCGGTTGACACTTCAATTCTCTTTGCTCGCACAGGTTAAACATCGCGGTCGACACTCTCACTATTTTTTACACTAACCGGTTGACACCTAAAGACACCGGTTGACACCTAACGCACAGGGCACGTGGCCCTGCAAGTGCGCATGGGTCGTGCCGCGTCGGGTGAGGGCGTGCATGCAGACGTGCTGCACGTAGGCAGGGTGCGTGGGGTATGCGGTGCTGTGGGCGTGCGCGGCGGTGTTGAGTTGGCGTGCGGCACCGAGAGAGGGCGCGCGGGGCGCCAAAGTGGGGGCGTGGGCGTGAGGGGCGCGTGGCTCGCAGGGCGAGCGGGGGTGAGTGTAATAACCCAGAAATTTTGAATTTTAATTTTTAATTTCTGAAATTTTTAGTTTAATCTCAGTCGGAGTTTTGAGAAATATTTCAACGGGAAAATTTAGATTATAAGACGCGAAGCCTACTTTTGCGATGGTTTTTGAAATTTAAAGTCAGGAGGTCGAGAAATTAACGAAATCACGGAAGATTAAAACACGTGAGGGCAGTTTTGTAATTTTGTAATTTATAAAAAAAAAATGAAATCGCTCGAATGGCTTCGGGAAGAAGCCATTCGGCCGATTCCAGAGCACCCGAGTGTCGTGAGGAGGCGATCGTGTGCGGAGCTGTGATTGACGGCCGACGAGCGTGGGTGCGAGGTGCGAGTTGCGAACAGGTGCTGCTGTCCCGACGAACCAAAGCCATTCGGTTTCAGCAGCTCGACTTCCCGAGAGAGCCGAGAGAGAGACGCGGGAGAGGGGAGGAAAATCCTCGAGCTCCGATTCTTCGGCCGACGCGAGTGAGCGTGGGGGAGACCGCCGGGATTGAGTGTTCGGCTGTGCATTGCCTCCCTTCGACCGAGCGCACAGCAACGCAACGGCAAGTCCTTTCCTTTTTGCTACCTGTCCCATTATTTTTGGTTTGGCCGAGCTTAGTGCTCGGCCTGCTTTCGGCATTGATGGAATTTGGCTGCAAGTGGTAGTGTAGCACGAGGGTGATGCCGCGAGTTGAAGGAAACCGAAGGTGAGCCCTGTCGGTTTCCTGTTTCGGCCGAGCTTAGTGCTTGGACTCCTTGCATTTGCAGTGAGCTTGGCCGAGAGATATGGACGAAATAGGGCTAGTTGTGTGTGGAAGTTTGTAAATTGAAGTTTGAAATCAAAAATCAACCATTGTTTGTGCAGGGGCAGTTCGGTTTTTAACTATTTTGGCCTAGTTTTGGCTAATCGTTTTAAATTCTGTGTTTGTGGGATAAATTAGGCTGTTAGAGGGACGTATGGCCGCTGGAATCGTTCGATTCCGATATCCGATGCAAAAGTTATGCGCGTCGGAAGTTTATGCGGGATTTTGGTTTAAGTCAAATTAGTGACCGTTTTTCGTGGAAATTCGATGTGTGAGAGAAGCATAGCCATTTTGATGCATATAACTAGTTGAGAGTGAGTTTTGGTTGAAGGGAAGTGAAAATGTGAAATTTTAAAAAGGTGGCAGATTCGGTTTTTGGCTTTCTTCGCCTGTCTGCGGAGGGGACGTTTAGTTACTTGAATCACTCGATTCCGTTAACGGACGTAAAAGTTATGCGCATCCGAACTTTGGGCTAGTTTTCGGCCAAACCAAACCAATGGACCGTTTTAATTGGAATTTCATGAGTGTAGTTAAGAAAGGTTATTTTTAGCTATTTGGTGAATTTTGAGATAAATACTGATGAGAGATTGGTTGTGTTTTAGGTTGAGACACTATTTGGCGAAGCTTTGCATCGAGCGAGCTTAGGACGCCAGGTAAGTAGTGCATGCATGTGTTTTGCCCAAGTGGGCCTACACTGTAGAACTTTAAGGTTTATGTGATTGATTGTGGTGTGCGTGCGTATTGTTTGACATGCATCATATTTTTAAAAACGGAAACGAAAATGATTTTTAGCATGTTTTGATGTATGAGGTGAGACGTGTGGCGGTGGTACCACGGATCCCGCTAGTGTGCGGGCCGGTGCTTCACCAGTCGCGGATCCTACTCGAGGGGTGGGCCGGCTTGGCCGTCATGCGACGTGAATGTGTTGACGGTGAGGATATGGGCAGTGGTACCGCGGATCCTACTAATGTGTGGGCCGGTGCAACACCAGTCGCGGATCCTACTCGAGGGGTGGGCCGGCTGGGCTGTCGCAAAACGTGTGTGTGTGGCAACTGTGGCCACGTGCTGGGGAGGCTGGGACGGGGGCGACGTGTCAGGGTGTAGAGTGGCGCGAGGTACACCCTTACCCTGATGTGGTTGCCGTGTGATGATGCGTGTGTGTAGCTTGTGGGCCTCGTTGCTGGAGAGTCCGGGACGGTGGCGACGTGTCAGGGTGTAGGGTGGCATGAGGTTCCTCCTTACCCTGGTGCAGCTGCACTACGCGTCACAGATGTGACAACATGAGTGTGAGTGTAGAGATTGCATGTGATAGGATTGCATTGTCGGCTTTTACTTTCATATCGCATTACTTACTGAGCGTTAGGCTTATATTGTGTGTTCTGTGGTGTAGGTGCTGACGATACTGCTGGTGAGCCTCGAGTGCCTAGTCCATAGGCGCAGGATGGTTGGCGGCGTGCGACCGCAGCACCGGATGGCGGATTTTTGTTAGGGCGACCCGACCCGTGGAGTTGGTAGGTTGTGGCATGGTTGGTTTTGGAGGTTTTCTTCTTTTGTGATGATTATGTACAGTTGATGAGATGAGGTGTATATGTGTCAGTATATAGGTATATGGAGTGCGTGTGATTTTGGTGACGTACGCAGATATTTTTCATGTTAGAGTATGATATTACTCTATACTGGGGACTTTCTTCATTTGTATTTGATGGATTTTCGTTGTCTTCATACTCTGATTTGACTATGGTGATTTCTCTGAATGATGAATAGATAAACACTGTTAGTTTGGTGAGTTGTGTGCAGAGTTTTTAAATTTTGGGATAGTCAGTTTTTAGTCGTTACTCTGCCGAAATTTCGAGAGAGAGGTAGGGAGTCAAGGGAATATGGAATGGGTTGAGATGTGAGTAGTGAATTCTAAAGAAGGGTAGATGAGCGTGGGAGTGCGGCGTGATCGCAGGTGCGCGGGGCACACGGCCCTGCGGGTGCTCACGGGTCGTGCGGCGCCGAGTGAGGGCGTGCGCGCGGACGTGCTGTACAGTGGCAGGGTGCATGGGGCACGCGGCGCTGTGAGCGTGCGTGAGACATAGTGACGTGTAGTTGGCACGTGCGGCACTGCGAGAGTGAGCGCGGGGTGGTCGAAGTGGGGACGTCAGTGCGCGGTACCGGATTGTGTAGTTCGAGGGGGGCGTTGGATTCTTTCCTAAGATTCCAAGTCTTACTGTTTTATCTTAAACTGTTTTAAATGGTTCTTCTTTTTCGCTGCGTATTTTTATATTAAGAACTTCGTGTTCCCTCTTCGGGACGCGAGTTTTTTTCGAATTGAGTCGAAAATTTTTCATACTCACAAATGTTCTTTTGAAAATGATTTGAAAATGAAAGGGGTAATAAATTAAGTGAGTTATGTCAAGTGTTAGTGTGTGTGTAGTGTGTAGTTGCACTGTAGCGCACCGGGAACGCGGGGTTTTTCCCAGGGTGTTACAGTGAGCGCGGGGCGCGCAGCGCCAAGTTGAGTGTGTGCGCGCGCAGTACGTGGCATGGAACCAAGGCTGCGCGGCACCGAGTCGGGTAGCTCGAGACGTGTGTTGGGACCCCTTCCTAGAATTTCAAGTTTTGTCGTTGTATTTTAAAGCTACTTTAAATTGTATTTTTCTTTGCGTATTTTATTTTGATGATTTCGTGTTCACTGTTCGGGGTGCAAGTTGTTTTCGAATCGAGTCGAAAAACTTTTATACTAACAAATGTTCTTTTGAATATGATTTGAAAATAAAAGTGGTATTAAAGTAAGTTTGCGTCAAGTCTCTGTATGTCACAGTGTGTACACGTAATGAGCGCAGCGGGAACGTGTGGGTTCTCGGGGTGCTACACCAGAGTTGCTCACCACCACATACACAACACAGGAGCCATTCCAGGGTGAGGCTGAACGCACTCGTCACACCACCCCCTGGCACGTCGCCACCGTCCCGGATCCTCCATCAACAGGGCCAGAGCTGTCCACACACACATCATCCTCACCGCCACACGTCAAATTTCACGTTCACACATAAAACAATGCTCAAATTTGTTTCCGTTACGCTTTTGAAAACATGATGCATGACTGAACAAAAACATGCAAAACACACAATAACTTCCTACTGTCCCATGGTGTAAGCCCGTAAGGGCAATGCGCATGCAAACACTACTTATCTGGCGTACTAGCTTTCTGTGGTGCTTGTTTCTATCGCTTCCTTGGACTCAAGCTATCACATAACCAAGTCACATTAAAACTCATTTCACTACTCATTCTACGTACTAAAAGCTAAGGCTACTAACTCAATCCACCGAAACCCGACTAAAATGGCTCGCTAACCCAAATTCCGGCCAAGAATCAACCTAACTTTCAACGCGCATAACTTTTGTGTCGGTTATCGGAATCACTCGATTCTAGTGGCTAAATAGTTTTCTAATAACCTAGTTTAACATACTAAAAGAGAATTTAAAACGATTAACTACAGCTTGATCTAAATGCCCAACACAGAACCAGTTTTTCAAGCAAAATCTCCACCCCTCTCGGTTTTCAGCATTTTCATCCAACTCGATCATAACTCCACCACAAATTGATTATCTAAACACAACCTAAAACACACATATACATCCAACTGAAAACCGAGCCAAAACACAACTCCCCCCTCTCGGTCTTCTCCCTCCCTCAGACATCTACTACCCACAACGCACTCACCCACACAGATCCTCTAAAACCGACTCAACACTCCCCAATTTCCATTAAAATATCGGAGAGAAAATCGAGCATCTAGCTCGGCCGAACAGCATCGGAGACAGGGGACTTACCAATGGCTTCCAGCTCAGGAAAAATTGAACCACGCCTCCACTTTAGTCCATCAGGGTTCTCTGCTCACTAGCGTTTGGCTTTCCTTCGTCGTGGGCGTATCACAGTTCGGCTCTCGCGCTCTCTCCCCATTCTTTGCTCTCGGGTGTTCACCGAGGGTAGGACAAACTAAATGACTTCCTTGTGAAGCCGTTCAGTTTGTTTTAAAAATATATTATATTTATTTTTTTAGTTTACTTAACTAAATCATTAAATCGCCCTCACGTGTTTTAATCGTCCCTATGTCTGTTAAATTCGCGTCCTCCCGACTTCAAAATTTAAAAATTTGTCTACGAACTAAATTCTAAGTTTTATAAAATAAATCTCCTGCTAAAATTTGCCGAAAAATTTTAACGGCAAAATTAATTTAAATTTCAGAAATTTTTGGGTTATTACAAATATTTTGTGGCTTTGAGAAGAGAGTATCAAGTTATATGAACTATATATTTTTTTGTAGATTGTTGCATAATTAAGTTAGTTAATTCAATATGCTTTTAATGATTATTTTATTCAATGTTACTAACAACAAAGAATGTCAGGTGCGACCATAATTGGAGAGACAAATCATAAAAGTTAATTTATTGGAGAGACGAATTGAACTGAACTTAACCTTGTTTCTGGGATCAAATTGCAACCTAAAATTGAATTTGGGTCAAATTTGAGATCGGGTTTAACCGAATTTTATATCAAAATTGTGATGGACCAGTATTGTTCCGTTTGATTAATTTTATAATTAAAGAAAGAACTGAATTGTGGACTTTAAGTTGGGTCTCATCCCCAGCTGAAAACGGGCAAAAATGCTTTAAAATCAGACCGACCAAATAAAGCGAGTTGGCTTGGATGGATTCCACACCTTCAGTCCTATCATATCATGCAGCCCAGCCCACCGAGAAATTAAGAGCGGCTGTTGTTCATTCTCAATTGCACTTTACTTGAAATGTATTTTAATAAACCCCAAACCTTTCAAAATTGCCTCCCCTATTTTTGTGCGGGAAAACATCTACCACTACTATCTCTCTCTCTCTCTCTCTCTCTCTCTCTCTCTCTCTCTTCCCCATTTCTATCAATCTCTGTACAACAAGTATCGATTGACGATGTCGAAGTTCGAGTATCCGAGGCTTTCCCGCTCAGACATCGTCACTGTGCTCGTCGAATCCCAGATCGCCGCCGTATCTGAGCGCGACTTCCTTAATCCCAATACAGATTTTCTCTCCGATCTTTACACCCGTCTCTTAATCTCCCTCGAAATACTGCACGAGTATTAGCTCACTCCATTTTACCTCACACAAGTTATGCTCTTGATTTTGTTATAATTTTCAAGGATTTTCTGAAGTAGTTTCGTTTGGGATGTGGAATCGGTGCAGGGAAGATCAGGGACAGGTTGAATTTGCTGCTTTGGAGCAGCTGGAGAATCCCGATTTTCTTATGGATTCCATTAGGCTTGTGAAACTTAGCACTAAGGTAAAACAACTAGTTGAATCTGTGGAATGCCCAAAGAAGTTCACACTGAAAGATTTACTAAGGCCAGATTCGGACCGGACAGAAATCTTCCTTAGTGCGATTCTCAATTTATATTTATACAAGTGAGATTTTCTCTTCCACAGACTAAATATGGTTTTGAGGTAGTTAACTACGCTTTATTTGGAGAATAGAGCATTACGTATGGATCTAAATAGTTATCTTGGTTGGAGCGTTGTTTCATTTTCTTACAAAGTCACAATTATTAAGAATTTTGCTGTACTAAAAAAACATTAGACCATATTCATAGTGCTTCCATTCAATCAAAATGTTTGAATTTAACAATATCTCAATATATGTACAAAATTTTATCGTTGGGTAAATGTTTTGGATTTTTTTCCCCTTTTTTTACTGTTAATATTTTGTTGGTCTTTCTGGTGAATTTGATGCCGAGTCAACTTTGATATTTTCTTCAAAAAACTTTAGATTGTACAATATTTTTCATTTTATTTGAATGTTGGCAATCTGTTCCACTGTAGATTATATTTATTGTTTATCTTTTTCAAGAGATGCCAAAATCAATCTCCATGCATCAGCCATGGATGAAATAAATTCTTTTGCCGACCATCAAAGAGAGTATGAGGCAAAGACTTACCAGGTATATCTGTCGGTGGCAAAAAATGAATAAATAAATTACAGTTAACAGAGTAACGAAAGTTGTAGTTTTTATCGAGCCACGACTTGACTTGAGTTTCTCAATTATAGTTGAATGCTGAGATTGAAAACTACAATCAAGCAAGAGAAAGGGATTTACCTCTTGTTCAAGAAGTTGATGCAAAAGTGAAAGAATTACGTCAGAACATTGCTGGCCTCAACAACCACCAGGTGTCCTTGCGAGCTTCTATTCGAAAATTAAAGGAAAAGGCTGGAGAAATGGATGAGAAGGTTGGTTTACTTTGACCATTACAGATGTTTTTTTCCTCATCTTCAGCATATTCATTCTTCTGTCCTGGTTCTCTCTTGATATTGTTTTCATGACGGGTCGTGGATAAATATATGCACAGTTGACCTTGGTTCTGTTTTTTTAAACGGGTTGCAACAAAGTATGTTATAAGCAGTGATTTGTGAGGGTAGGAACATAGAGTTAAGTTGTTATATTTATTTTTATTAAATTCTGTTCATTGTTTTATTTTTAAAGTAGGTAATGTGTATCAATAGTTTCTTCTAATCAGCTCTAAACCTCAGGTTTCCAACGCTGAGTTTCTCCTAGTACAAAGTGCTCAAGAGAATGCAAATTTACGTTCGAAGATTGTTCATTCACCAGATAAATTGCAGGTAACTTGGTGATTTTCCATTCCATTTTAGCTCGTAAACACGTGCAGGGGAAATGTCTAATCCTCACTATTTTACAACACCAGCAAGTACATGCTCAACCTCTCACTTTTGACAAATCTTAATTTTTTTGTTGTGTTGTATAAAATTTAATACAAAATGACATATGCCAGTGTCTTTGTAAGTAATTGACTTTAAACAAGTAAGCAACATAAAAGCTTCTATTTTTATAGGTAATTATCTCGAAACATATCAGAAAATGCGAGTTGTGTTTGGCACTTTCTAATTGAAAGGATATATTTTTTTTCTAAGAGTTTTATTTTTTCTTTTCTTTGGGAGTATTTCTTACTCTCCTTCTTAGTAACCTTTTCTCGTTAAAGAGATTGCCTTCTATTTGATTTTTGTTTTTAATTTATATATATGTCTTCTTCCTTTCAATTTACATATCTTTATTCCTTATGAAATAACTCTTATGCTTTCTTTCTTATAGAGGTCTTTAGAGGAGAAGAAATTGGCCAGGGATGAGGCAAGCAATCTTGAAAGATCGGCAATGCAATCCTTTCAGGATAAGACTACCATTGTTGAGGTTTATGCTGAGGTACTTATCATAAATTTTCAATTTTACCTCGTCATGCTCAACATAAATGACTGAACAAGACATTAATGGCTAATTAGTTTTGAGGTTAAATATTTCAGTGGGTGAAAGAAATGGTTTTTTAATCTTGCTTTATAAAAAATCTTGTTGTGAACTTCATTGGCAACATTGGTTTCAAAAGTTATTTTTTCCTTCATTTACAATCAAAGTTATTATAATTTCCTGAAAATGATGTTTCAAATTTTAAGATTCTGAAATCTTTGTGAGTTTTAAGCGTTTCTGATTTGGAAATGTTGATTGTTGGCAGTTTGTAGTTTTAGTGATGGTATAACAGAATATTGTGCTAAGAGCAAAATCACAAAACAATAAAGGATGAGAGGAATAAGCTGAATTTCTTTAACGGAACACCAATATTGGATCACCCGAGCACATTGGGAGGCTCAGTTCTCCCCCAAAACTTCCTACCTGCAATTTCCTATCCACCACAGCCCCGCCCCCACCCCCCCCCCCCCCGGCTTCTTTTATTTTTCTCCCTGGTCCTCCTCCATTTCCTGCCACATAGATCAACTCACCCCTAACAAAGTCCCATCCAATACTTCTCACTGACCAACTCCTAGCTTTTTCTCCACCAGTGACCTTTTCCCATTACATTTCAGTCTCCATGCATAATAATAAAGTCTATCATATTGTTTCGAAATAAAACAAAAAATTTAAGAAAATGTTAGAGAGCAAACCGTCAGAAATAAGGAAATTTTATAATAAACTTTATCGTCAAAGATTATTGCACCTCTTTACTAAGGATCAAGATTAGTTAGGATTCCAAAACTTATAAGGATTCGAAATTCCAACTCTATCAACAATTCAAAATCTATGAGGAGATAAATTAAAAAAGTTTATTTTGAAGAAATAATTTAAATGAAATCTTGTGTCGATGCTTAAGCCATGTACTGCATGAATATCTTGTTTTTGAAGAAAACTCATTCTCGAATTTAGTAGTTGTAAGAGAACTTCTCTTGGGTCGAATAACAATTGTTGTTTTTTATTTCTTGCATTAAGTATGATGGATACCATAATGTTTTCTTTAATCCCGGTGAATATTTCTATAGTTGCTTAAATTTAATCACGGACCATAAATACAATAATTAAATTTAATTTTTAAACTGCTCAGAGAATTCTAATCATATTTTACTACATTCGTTATCTACAATGTTTTTGACGCAATTATTATAATACTTGTAGTTGTTTAATGGGGAAGTTAGTTTTTATTAGTTAATAAGAAATTTTTGGGGGAAGATAGATTGAGTTGAGGGGTTATTATAGATGGAAAAGGGGAGTGTGAAATATTGTGTTATTATGATGTTGAAGAAATGTGTGCTGTAGGATAATTATTGTAATAGGTATAATCCGAAGTTTAGAATTACAAATTTGTGGCTAAGTTATAATTTTAAATTTGTTAATGAAAAAAAAAATTGTTGATGCATCAATTTGGTCTACTATGCATCAATTTGGTATCAGAGTATGGCAAAACCAGTGACGAGAGAAGATCAAATGGAAGAAATGAAAAATGAAATGGTTGGTATAAGAGCAGAATTTTCTTCTTTGAACACTTGAATTTTTGCAGAAATTTCTTCTCTGAATAACCAGATTTTTGCTCTTTCAAAAATTGAAGAAAGTCTATGATTTTCACCAAAATTAATGGCTGAAATCAGCTTTTTAAGAGATTTTGTTAGAAATAACGAGCGTACCTATTGGAAAAGAAAAAGGAAAGGGAGTGGAAACCATTGGTTCTATTTCGCCGCCCATCTTGTTCATTCAATTTCAAAATAGTATGATGAGGATTTTCAGCACATATAGGGGGCAAACGAGGAGAAACATTTGACCCTTGTCATGCGCATGGGTCTTTGCATACAGGGGTGGGCAAAATCATACCAGGAATCAGGAACCAGACCAGACCAAACGATTCAGTAACAAAAGATTGATGCGAGGACCGAGTATCAATCTCTTGTCTTTCTCGTATGGCTAAGATTCATTCCAATGACCAAATTTTTACCATTTCAGAATATTTGATCGACTTATGAATGGATTTTGGCAGAAAGACCACAATAGCATTGGGAAGAATTAAAATTTGCAATGGGTCAATGTTTCGGGTCTAAAGAATTTTGTTCTCCTTAAGAACAACTTATAAGTTTAAAACAAACAGGAAGCATTGAAGAGCACAAGAATTAATTATAGGAATTAGCAGCTCGTATTTGAGGTATGGATTGAGAATCACTTTTAGGATTTTTTTTAATGGATCATCTGGCGAGTTGCAAGATGATATTTGTATCATGCAACTTAGAAATGTCTATGATGCTCTCATGTTGGCCTTTAAGTATGAGAATAGGTACGAGAATAAGTCGAGAAACGACATTAAATTGGGTTCCAATCAATAGTGTCTAACAAAATCCAATTCAATTCTAATTATTTTCAAGTTCAACATAATTTCCCAATTAATGGGGAGTTCAAAAAAATGTTATTGATAATAAAGATAGTCAACCCTCAAACAAAACTTTTGTTGCTGATCCGATAGTTAGTGGAGGCCTATGAGTGGCTACAACTTTGGTAGAACGACAACATCGAAGAGAGGTAATATTTGTTTTCATTGTGAAGAAAAATGGCAAGTTGGCCATCGTTGTAAGTATCATCTTAACATGATGGAACTGAATGAAATTACAGGAGATACATTGGTTGTAGAATCGAGTAAGATGGAAGAAAAAGCCACCGACAAAGAATTCAGAAAATGCACGGTTGCCCTCGGAACACCCAAGAACCTCGTCGATCTATCCTTCGTGAGACCTTCTCCCTCTGCTCACTGTCTCTTTTGAACCAATGCTTATTGATCGAAAAGTGCCTTAGTCTGTGATGAGTTTGTCGCAGAGTTGGCTGAATCGGAAAAACAGTGGCCCTCTTCCCCAAGTCTTGTCTTCTCAAGTTCGCCCTCTGGTGTCTCTTGTTGTTTGTTGTTCATCCCACAACAGCGAGTTCGGAACTTCTTCTCCACGCCGACAATTAGCCCAAAACAAATCACCGACCCTTCCCTTCTCATTGACGAGACTAGGCAAGTCCAACTTTGCTTCTTCTTGTGGTTTGTCGATGTGCCCTAAGACATTTTTTAGAGGTTGAAGGGGTCGTTTTTTGTTTTCATCACTATCTTGAGCATTCTGTTGTTCCTTATCAACAGTCTCTGACACATGACCATCCCTAAAATTAATCACAAATCTTAGGAGCAACTTTGGATTTAGAAAACTCCAAATAGGCTGCCAAAAACATTCCATCAAATATCATCAGGTCACTCTTCTTTCTCATCTATAATAACTCTCCGTCTATAATAACCCTTTTTTATTGACTCTAAACTTCTTTCAAAACTTTCTAATAACTAACAAAAATTAATTTTCCCAACACATTATATAATTTTCGAAATACCTCTATGATTATTTTCCAACAACTTTGTTGTTGAAAAGCATTTGCTATCGAGGTCAGAAAAGCTCATCATTTTTTTTGTCAAAAACGTTGGTTGTCTCGCCCCAACACACTAGACATTTGGTTCAAAAAACCATCATTAGTCTCAAATTCGATTTTGTTGTAAGTTAGAAGCCCCTTGGTGGTTGTTGGGTTGGAAGGAGTGGGATGAAGTAAAATCACAGTATAGGGTTTTGATTTCATGAATTGATGTAGGAATTCTCAAATCGATGATTTGCAAGGCCAATTAGTGGCTGGTTGGTCATTTTTTAGGTTGAACAGTGGATGTTGTCGATTATTGTCGCATAATGAAGATGATGGCCCTTTGTTCTGGTGATGGCTAACGGCTGCCTAATCTCTAGCAAAAGATCATGGCTGTGTTTGCTACATTAAAGTTTTTCACACCGCACTATATCTTCCATTGTTCATCATTTTCTCCCCCCTCCTCGTTGTTGGACTCAAGGTGTTTGGTCTTCAATTGTCGTTTCACACATTCATATAGCCTTTTAGCAATAAACACAGCAACAATTTGCTTGAGATTACAAATATATTTTTTAGTCTCGTTGATCAATTTTATCAAATCGTTGATTAATTCTGTTGGACCATTCTTTGTTATCAGTGATTTGTTTCCTACTAGAACTATCTTGAGTCGCAAGCTCGAGGTGAAAATTTTTGCTCTAATACTAATTTGGTGCAGCGCAAATAAAAATAAAAATATAAGAGTAATATTGAAAAAGTTCTCAAAAAAAAAAAACCTAATTAAAGTTTGTTGTTTAATATTCATAGCACCTTTTTAAATAGAATTAAGATTAGGATTTCAAAACTTATAAGGATTAAGAATTCCACATCTACGAGGAATCTAAAATTTATAAGAAAATAAAAATAATCAACTCTAAAGAAAAAATTAAGCAGAAAATTAAAATTAAATCTTGTGTCATGGGCTTAGGTCATGTATGCTCATGTAATTGTATAAGGAAACATTTGGTGGAATAATTAGCAGACCTAAAAAGGACTATCTGACACCTTTGGTGTATGTTCATAAGCATTCAGAAAGCGCCTTTCTTGAAAAGCCTTCACTTATTCTTACTGGAAGGTTAAGCGGATACAATAGATATTTTGATACACTTATCAAAGTTTGATTTGTATTTTTGGAATAGTATACTGCTACATTTAAACCCCTTAATTATTAACCCCACTGAAGAAGATGCATTAGCTAAAACATCTCATCTAATACTTGGCTTCAAAGAAATTGTAAAAACCTGATGGTTGAAATGCAAAAACATATCTACATACCATAGTGACTAAAAAGGAGAGTCGAATGCAAGATAAGTGATAGCTTCACTTAATTTCTGACAACAGTTCTGTATTGGATGAAAATGATGTCAATAGGTGTCCTCTAGAAAAGTCAAAGGTTTTTTTTTTTTTTTTATCATGGCATGTGGTGGAAAAGAATAGAAAAACTTTGGTTTATTCTTTGTTTACTAAATCAATTATCCTAGGAATCGAGAGAAGTAATGTTCATAAATAAAGAGACTCAGGAGAGGATAACATTGGCTAACGTAGCTTTCTGGACTAGGATTACTCTTGAGAGAAGTGAAGGGATGGTAATATTTTGACTCTTATATATGGATTCATATTGATTGTCTTTTAGAAATTTGTGGTGTTAAAAATTATTTGGAGACAAAGCCATCGTTTTGATTATGCTTCATTGATAAGTTTTTTCACGGCTATAGTAGATGAAAGTCTTGTCTCCTCTTGCACTATACAGTCAGTAAAAATATTTTCTATGGAAAATTGATGATAATTACTAAAGCTCCAATCATGCATCATACAGAACCTTGGTAATGCTGAATGGAGATAATGTAGGTTTTGAAGAGAAAATAGTATGAATTTCTGTCCATTTATTTTCAGGTTTCGAAGAAACTGTCAAAACTCTTTGCTCGGATGCAGTTAATACAAGAACAGGTATTCAACTGTTGTATTGTTGTTTATGCAGCTGAGTTTTATGTGTTCATCTTCCTGAGCTCCTAGTGATCAGTAAATGGTAAAAATTTAATGGTATTCTTATGAGACATGAATTCGATGTCTATTCAACTCATTCAACTATTTGCAGTTTGTTTCTTTCCTTTCTAAGAGATGTAAAAATAAAGCCTTGATAAATTCCTATCTATACCTTTGGCACTAATGAAGAGCTTGATGTTTTATTTTAGTCTCATTTTATGGATATATCAATAAGCTCTTTAAAGTTCCAGAAAAATTTAACCGATTTTGAATTATATATACAATGATGCTTTTGATTGTCACATATAAAACAAACACGATGTTAAGTATTCTTTTTGACAGGTAAACTCAATAAAGTCGGCGGACAAAGAGTTTAAGATCCTAAAAGCTAAAGTGAGTGATGAAGAAGTTTTGGACAAATCACTTGAGGCTAAAATGGTTGAACAACAAGTCAAGGGTATTGTTATTTATTTAACTTCTGTTTGTAAGTTTTTCCGTCCTACCTATACCTCTTTTAGAGCGTATTTTGGTATCATCCTCAGTTAATCAGGCGGATGAACTAATAAAACAACTAGAGAAGGAGAGAGATCTTAAGAGTGAAGAGGCTACAAAAGAACTTGATAATGTTAAGTTGGAGGTTGAATCCAAGAGACAAGATTTACAAGCAATACAGAGAAATGTGGAAATTGTGCTGATGGAGGTAAATGTGTTTTGCTTTAAGTGGAGCTTCATATTGATTTGTAATACTTGATTTTCCAATTAATAGGTCGACGCCATTACTTCAAAGACTCATTCATGTAGGGAATCTACCCGTGCTAAACTGCTGGAGTTAGCTAACAAATATGAAGAGATTGTAGAAGAGGTTTGCCATTCGTCTCTATTTAATCTATGCGCTTTTGTACTTTTGGGGTCAAGAGCCTCTGTTTTGGTATAACCTTCGAAAGAGCTAAATAGTAAAATGCCATTTAGTAAGTACAACCAAGACAAAAGAAAAACCAATGCATACTACTGTTTTTCTACTTAGCCAGTTGTGATTTTTCATTTATAAATATGAAACAGATATTTTGATGTTATTTAGCAGAGAAAGTTACAAATGCTTTGCTTGTGGGTGGAATGCAGTTTAACCACTATTCAAATTCAATTTGGTCGTTGCTGCCAACGCTGGAGGTGCAAACGGAGGACTGATAGCTACATTTCACTGGAAATTAGCAAGACTTGTCGGCTTTTAGTTCAACAGTTTCCTACTTTGTACAGAACATCAAATGGATTCACTTTAGAAGGTACTTATAGCATCAACGTCTGGTCATTGTGCTTCGTTTTTCTGATTTTCAAACTTTTATTGATTAAGACAAAGATGAGGTACACTTGAAAAGATCTGAATGACCATTCTTATGTACACGAAGAGATCTGAATGACCATTCTTATGTACACGCGAAGAAAAAATGTTGTCCTATATTGACATCTTTAGATAAAGTCTTGACAAGTAGGTGGTCGGCTTGTTGAATTTGCATCAAGGTATAGCCTCAACCAATCCTCTACTGTGATTCAACAGCTGTGTAGGAACAGGAGTAGCTTGCGATCTTATTTTTGTCATCTCTGAATTTGATCCAAGAAACTTTCCAGCTCTTCAGCAAGCTGAGTCTGCGTGGGAAATATGACAAGCTTAATGTCCGATTAATGTAAACTATTTTTTTTTTAATACAAAAAGCAAGCACACAAGGTATTTGATTGACTATGAACTGGCATTCTTTAATTTGGCAATACGAGCTTACGCCATATTATTACTCCTAAAAGTTGGGAGAATATAATTGGTCTTTCAAACCATCATAGTAAGTTACCTTTCTACTTCGATAGTTCGCTTTGCAAGCATTAGGGTCAAAAAGACAGGAACCATAGCAGCACATAGATGCTTGAGCGTGTGCCCACTCACTATATGATGAGTCCAATTATATATCGCATCATCAGTAGCTTCTTCAATTTTTGCTAAAAGGTAAAATCCTGTAAGAA
This sequence comes from Begonia peltatifolia, assembly GCA_022433055.1. Taxonomy (NCBI): domain Eukaryota; kingdom Viridiplantae; phylum Streptophyta; class Magnoliopsida; order Cucurbitales; family Begoniaceae; genus Begonia; species Begonia peltatifolia. Next base: position 8,825,528 of record CM039531.1, on the reverse strand, counting down.
GCCGATCAAAATATTTCGTTAGCAATGCAATGATATTTGAGTTCTGACAAATGGAAATGAAAATCATAACGATAAGAGACTTATACCGGCAGCCCAAAGCCAGTACGATGAATGTGTATACATTGGAGGCAATATGATGGCCATTAATGGAATGACAATACACGGTACAAACTGGACCAGTGCATAAGGGCGGAGATCATCAAAAAACCTGAAGAGAAAACATTCACATTACATTTTAATAATCAAAAATCTAAAAGCCCATTTTGATTTAATGCTGACGGTAAAACATGAAGAAGAGTAAAAATAAATCTGCTATCAGCTCAAACTCAGAGAAGACAAATTGCCAAAAACAACCTGCCCTGAATTGCTGATATTTTTTACCAAGCTTATAGTTTATTTGCCTGTTAAGTTGTTTTTTGTAAGGCTCAAATTTTTCAAATAATATCTTCGGTTACACAAGTTATAAACTAGAATATTTATGCGAGCTTATTTGCATGTTCAGTTAACATTGGTATTATTTTCCAATAATAAAAAGTCAGCATATAAACTTTGTCAAACATGCTACATGAGCTTAAAGAAGTTTTGCCTAATACATTTAACTTAAAAATTGAAGCTAGATTTGATCAAGCTCCAAAACAAAATTATAAACAAAGACTCCACCGAAAAAGACTTGAATCAAATGACTTCTTAGAATCAAAACATGAATGAATTACTAGGACGCATAGACTATCTATTATAATCCTTTCTAAGCAGTAAGATAAAGCCATGGCCATATATTATTACAATCGGCTATGGTACGAACCTCCAGTATACTATGCTTATAACACCAGCTAAAAGAAGAGGTACGATGGATACTGTTCCCTTTTGCTCATCAATCCTTTCTATTATAAAGATAGCCATTATTGACGTAAATGCAATAGTCATCTACAGCCAAAGAAAATAACTTGTCTTCAAAATTTTGATAAATATTATAACTATTTAATTATATTAGCCGACAACACTTACGAAAGTTGATTCGCTTTATCAAGAAACTCACCGGCAAACGATCCCAAACAAGAGTAGAATCATTTGGCTTAAGATGATAATATGTGGATCCGAAAGCAACAGCAGATACACCAACAAAAAAAATAGTCCATCCCCAAAGCTCGCCTTGTAAACTTTTTATAAATAAGAAAAATGGCAAATAACTAGTAGTTAGGAACCACAATAAAGACTATTTTTATTGAAGTCAAGAAAAAAATGATTTAACTAAAACGGGGAAGTATTACCGGAATTGAAAATAATTTCCATAAAAGCAAAGTATAAGTCCTATAAGACCAATCACCAGGAAGGGAAAATTTGAAATCACATTGAGGGTATTAGGAATTCCTGAAAAGAAAAAATAATCATAATTTTGTACCCGTTAACTATAATTTAATAAAACGAACAAAAATAAACACATCCAAATAATTATTGTACGCATAATAAAATTCAAAAAGTGCTTCAACAACAATAAAACGCTTATAGGTAAAGATATTTGTCAAGAAAAATGATGTTGGGTTCATAATAATTCTAGCAATATTTTGCAATTCAACACTGTCCTGAAGTACAGAAATACACTCGTCTAGATATTAGATAATACACATCAAAATTGTCAACTTATGATATCCATATGTAATTTTGGGCAAAAAAAAAAAATGTTAAATGTCGTGAAAAGGACAATTTGATATTCTTTTTCTCTAAACCCAACAACTTCATGACCATACTGCTTCAAATTTCCTCAATTGATCTTCAGATTTCCAGTCTCCTTTTCTTTTTCTTGTTCATAATATCAGAAGAAAATTGCAAGCCCTAGATATCAGCACTTTTACAAACTGTTGGATACCCAACAATCAAGTTATTCAATCTTTACAGACAATCTCAATTGGTAAACTAAATTTCATTAAAAATCAAGATCCCAACTGTGTCCTCAAACCATAAATAAATAACTATAAAGTTCTTTAAAAGAAGTATATGTAATCCGGTCCTATTACACCGACTAATCTCGAAAAAAAGAACAACAAAATTTCAGAAATGGTAAGCCAGACAGGCAGCAACAGAAAGTGAGAGAGAAAGGGAAAAAAGCTGACCGAAGAACTCGCGCTTATCGGCGAAATCGTGGTACTCCTGAGACTGAGGGATCGACGGGGTGACGATCATCAACACCAGAAAGCAAATGATCGCTACCCCCCATGCGTAAATTGACCTTTTCATTTCAAAATCAAATTTCCTCCAATGAGAGAGAGATCGCGGGTTGATCGGTGTAAGAATGTGAGAAATTCGCACGGCATTCACTATTTATAATTAGATGTAAAAAGCACTTTATAAATATAAATTAAATATTTATCAATATGAAATGGTAAAAGGTCAGTGAAAGAGTTAAAGAAAATAGTTGGAATCTTTGACCATGAACATTTATTTGATGTGGTAAAGAAATAATTTTGATGATTATTTATGAGGTATGTTTTATAAAATTTATATAAATTTTTTCATTATTTATTCTTTTTTTTATATTTGCATATAAAGAATAATTACCTAAGTCTATATCTTATATTTGATTTATGAAATTTTTAATATTATAAAATCATAAATATAATTATATCCTTTAGAATAATATATATATTCCATTTCATATTAAATAAATATTGCATTCATACAAAAAATTGTATTCATCCAATATACTAAAAGAAAATCCAATATCTAAAAGAAAATGTGGGTTTAAAAAAAAAATGGAATTCTTGCTGATACTTTTTAAGAAACTACTCATTCATAACAGTATAGATAACTATGTACCAACTAAACCAATGACTATTCATGATTCCATAATTGAATCAATTACATACCAGTTCCAAGAAACTAGAGGTTATGGTAAAACTTCGTTTAAAACGATGTGGTAGAAAGCAACGTGCGACTTGAAGGACATGATCAACTGTGGATTCTTATCTTACATCCATCATTTTCTTTTATATATAGGAATGAAGATGCTCTTGCCTTTGCACTCGAGGGCCAATCTCCGTCTGGCCCGAGGAAACCTTTGCACGCCTCCGTTACCTTTTGGGAGGCCTACGCCCCATAGAAACTGTCTACCTGAGACTGTCCCTTGGCCCGTAGGTCCTGACACAAGGTTAGAATTCTAGCTCTTCCAGAGTGGTATCTCACTGATGGCTCGGGCCCCCCCGGAAGGGAGCCTTCTTCGCCCTCCACCTAAGCTGCGCAGGAAAGGCCCAAAGCCAATCCCAGGGAACAGTGAAGCTTCATAGGGTCTTTCTGTCCAGGTGCAGGTAGTCCGCATCTTCACAGACATGTCTATTTCACCGAACTTTTATCAGAAATTCCAATTCCATTTAGATTTTAAATAAAGTAAGGGCTCAAAAGAGATATCTACAATCCAATATTTGAATATATAAATACCAATCTATTAAATGTTAATAAAAAAAATTTTGAATAAATTAAGAAAATAAAAAATAAAATGAAAATAAATATATATTAAATAATAAATCAAATCAATAAAAGTACCTTGTTTATTTCGTCCATCATATTAGAAATCCTCTCTTTTTTTTTTATAAAAAAGAGATAGGGAAGTTTTGTATATAATTCGCATATTATAAAGATTACCATATATAACACAAAATTTCTCCGCCCGTTTTTTCTAGTCGAGCCTCTCGGTCTGTCATTATACCCCTAGAAGTGGAAAGAATTACAACCCCCATCCCTCCATAATGAAATGAGGGTTATAGTGGAACAGAACAAACGATGTCGAGCCAAGAGCATCTTCATTCCTATATATAAAAGAAAATGGTGGATGTAAGATAAGAATCCACAATTGATCATGTCCTTCAAGTCGCACGTTGCTTTCTACCACATCGTTTTAAACGAAGTTTTACCATAACCTCTAGTTTCTTGGAACTGGTATGTAATTGATTCAATTATGGAATCATGAATAGTCATTGGTTTAGTTGGTACATAGTTATCTATACTGTTATGAATGGGTAGTTTCTTAAAAAGTATCAGCAAGAATTCCATTTTTTTTTTTAAACCCATATTTTCTTTTAGATATTGGATTTTCTTTTAGTATATTGGATGAATACAATTTTTTTCTTAGTTTAGCCAATCTATCAGGAAAAATAAAAATGGGTAAAGTAATTTTGTGTTGATTGTTGGTCAAATGGAAATTTTCTTCTTCCGCATGTTAAAAAAGAATAAATAAATCAATCAAATTCCAAGAGGCTTCATGAAGTGCTTCTTTAGGAGTTAAACTTCCATTTGTCCATATTTCGAGAAAAAGTATTTCTTGTTTTTCATTCCCATTGACATAAGAATGAATGCTATGATTCGCATTTCGAACAGGCTAACTATATTTTATCTAATATAATAACTATAAAGGACATGATTAGATGAAATTATTCTTTAATTTATTAAATAAATATACTATATAGTTCTAGTAAATCGTCTATATTTTCTCTGCAACATCGGTTGCCGGCTCAGAAAATTTTATTTAAAGTTTTAAACTTTTGGTTGTAAGGACTTTAACTAAGGTTGGAGGCTATTGTCGCTGCGGATTTGGAGAAGGAAAACAGACGACTTGAGGCGTTAATCAAAGGTTTTGTGTTGACAAAAGTACATAAAAATCAAACCTTCTTCCATGTTATTTTTCCTCGGTTGTTAGATGATTTTAGGGAACTCATACTGTTGAAATTTTGAGAGGGAATGTTGTCTCTCTGGAATCGATCAAGTGTGCAGAATTAGAATGTTAATTGGATTTAATTATTTCAGGAGAATTAACTTGAATTACATGCTAAAGTTGCTCCTGAAGAGCCTGAAGTTTGGCAAATTCAGAAGTGAGTAAAACTCAATTCTTGCCTTTTGTATTAGATAAAATTATGTCGTTTGGATGCAACAAAAATGATGGTTAATATCTTTTTTCAATTGTTTATGGTTTAAGTAAGAGTTTGGGTTGGTTGTGTTGTTTGGATCCATAACATTGGATTTCTTTTTAAAGTTATTGGTTAGGTCCCCACAGTTAGAAAACCTTTGGGGTGTCATTGGACTTTTGTTATTGGGCATTGAATTTCAGTAGGCCCAAATTGAAATAAGAACGTAATTTTATGAACGACATATTTTTTATATAAAATATATATTATCACTTAATACTTTTCAATTAAACCTGCGTCTTCATTTAAATTTTATATTATTTTATTTATTACTATTAACTTGAAGTAATAAGGCAATTGATAACCGTATTTTTGGGCGCAAAACCCTAAACCCGATTATGATACTTCGTGGCTTTAGCTGCCGCCATTTATATCCTTTTTATAAAACTTCTTTTATAAAATGTTCTATAAAAGGGGATGCTCGCATGAGTTTCATTTAAATGTTATTTATAAAACTTTATCTCAATTGAATTTACTCGATTCACTCCAAAAGACTCTTCCTTTTTAAGAATTATTCAAATCGAGTCTCAGTTGTCGCCGCAAGAGTGATCGAGGGCTATATCTCTAAAAATTTTATTATTTTCTCATGAGACTCATTTTTCTTTCGAGAGGTTTGCTACTCTAAAATTATTTCCTTTATCTTATTTTTTGCGCAGTTTTAAACTTTATATTTCACGCTGTGATGTTACCATTGAACCTAAATTTTTGGGCCTAGCTTTTGAAAATTAAATTTAAGTCTTCCACGGGAGTTTATTAAATTTAAGTATTGGGTTGGACAGTTGGTTCTTTTTTGGGTCTGGTTGTTCCCAGTTCTATTGAAGCGTTTTTATTTCTGTCTCAGGCTCGCTTTGGGACGTAATAGAAATTTTAGTATCATAACTAGATTTCGAACTTGAAAAATGACATCTAAAGATAAATAGTGCGAAAGGATTTAAGATATATAAAAATTGTGCCAAAAGACGTGTTTTGATTTTCTTGTAAATTATTTTTTAGATTTTTCAAAATGTCTACTAGAAGATCTCTTAGAAATCGTACTCCTGCCACTTCTACTATTCACACAACTGAGTCATAATGTACTGATCCTTTGGTAGCCTTAAAAGATGTGCTCCAGAACAGTCAAAAGATGGAAATAATCAGGATCCTGAAACATGATGTGTAAATCTCTTTATGCAAAGGAAGCGCAAGGGAGTGATGTAAAAAAAGCTAACCAGCATTGTAGTTCCAGCAAAACATTGTGTCAGTATTGCAACTTATTATTTTGAGAAAACGACTGACTTATGGTGGAATTTTCCAAAATTGGACTATCCTTTGGTGATGACTTGGAGTCATTTTGAAGCAATCTTCAGAGACAATTATTATTGCATTCTATAAACTAGAGCAAGAAAGTCTAACCGTGCTGAAATATCATGCCAAATTTATGAAGTTTTCTCAGTATACCAAAGATTTAGGTCCCATGGACAAAATGGGTAAAGTTAGAATGGGATTAAGGCCTAGAATCCGTCATCAGATATTCGCGATGGAGTTCAATTCTATCTCTGAAGATTCCTTAGAGAAACAATTTAGTGCGTATAAAGGAAAATGAAATAAAGAGGAACCAGTGTTGTAACGCCCCAGTCCACCATGGACCCGGTTCGGTACTTTACCCACTAATTGACTTTTATCGTAAGAATTCATATAAAATTTAAAACTTTTATTTTTCGATTTAAAACAACATTTTTGAAAATATTTTAAATGGCATTGCAGTAGAAAACTCGATTAAAATCAGTTTGAATAAAACTTTATTTTATGAAACATAAAAAAGAGACACCGGTCGACACCTGTAAGTATCGGTTCGACACTTGGGTCGTTTCGGGTTTTTTCATCGGTCAACACTGGCAAACGCCGGACGACACTACGTTTCTCTTGGGTCTTCTCGTCGATCGACACTTCTACACTCATTTCAGAGAGCGGTTGACACCTGCTTTCGTAAGTCGACACCTTAATCCTCTCTGCCTCGGCCCTCGCGGTCAACACCTGTGCCATTTTTACACTACCGGTCGACACCTACAACCATAGGTCGACACTTACTTTGACTCTGCCCGTGCAGGTCAAACCCCGCGGTCGACACTCACATACCATTTTACACTGACCAGTTGACATCTATGGATTTCGATCGACACTTTCCACCAGCAGTATAAAAATAACACCAGTTCGAAAAAAAACGGACGACGAAAATTTCCACGATTGAAACCATGAAGTAAAAACCTGTATTTTTAAGACAACAATTCTTCAAGTAGTTTTAAAAACACAACCCTTTTAAGTTAAAAACAATCTTAATCATTTGTCAAAATGACTCGTATGATTTAAAAACAATTTTTATACTTCAAAATACCAATCCGCAATTACGCACAGGTGTTCAACACAAAAATACTTATAAAATCCCGCAACCTATCACACCAAGGTCATGTCGCCCCAACAAGCTGTCTGCACCGGCATACAGCATACGTCACCAGCCGCCATCCTAGTCATGCCTGTGCTCAAAGAACTCATCGGAGAGCTCGCCGTCACCTACACTATGGAACACAAAACATAAGTGTAATAACCCGGAAATTTTGAATTTAATTTTAACTTCCGAAATTTTTAATTTAATCTCGGTCGGAGTTTTGAGAAATATTGCAACGGGAAAATTTAAATTTTAAGACTCGGAACCTACTTTTGTGATGGTTTTCGGAATTTAAAGTCGGGAAGTCGAGAAATTAATGAAATTACGGACGATTAAAACACGTGAGAGCATTTTGGTAATTTGTAGTTAAATTAAAAAAAAAAATATATATATATATATAAAGTTATAAGGTGGAATGGCTTCGGGTGGAAGCCATTCCACCCTGTATTGTGCGTGGCCGAGAGAGCGCGCGAGTAGCCGTGAGAGGGAGAGAGCCCGGTGGTCTGTCGACGCCGACGACGGAGAAGAACCGAACGCTAGTTCGCCGAGAGGACTGTGGTGGGGGGGCGTGTTCGGTTTCCCGAGCTGAATACTGAAGGTATGTTTCCTCCCCTGCTCTTATTTTTGTTCAACAAATTTGATGGTCGTCTTCCCACTATCTTTCTGAATGTTAAGCTAAGTGTTGGGCTGGTGTACGCGGTGTGTATGTGCCGCGTGATCGAGGGCAGCAGGGCACAGAGCCGAGAGCTCGGAGTTCCCCCCTGTGTATTTTTTTTTTCTATTCTGTTGGTCGAGGGGGAGAGTGCGTGATGCTGCTCTCTTTTTCGATCGATCGATGGTGGGAATTGTCGATAATTGTTGGGTTAAGAGATTTTGGTGGGGAGCATCGGTGGCTAAAAGAAGGGGAGGATAAACCGAAGGGCTGTGATTTTCTAAATTTAGTTTTTCTGAATTAGAAACCTTCAATTTTGGTTAGTTCATGTTTAATAGATTAGAATGTGATGGATTGACGGAGAAATTTGTGAAAGTTCGAGTTAAGTTGAATTTCACATTTTTCGTATAAAAATAGATTCCGTTTTCGGCCGTTTCGGCCTGGTTTCGGTTAATCATTTCAAATTCTGTTTTTGTGGTTAAAATAGGTTGTTGGAGGAATGTATGGCCACTAGAATCGTTCAATTCCGATATCCGACGCGAAAGTTATGCGCGGCGGAAGTTTATGTCAGATTTTGGTCCAAGTCAAATTAGCGAGCGTCTTTTATAGAAATTCGACGTGTGAGAGTAGCATAGCCATTTTTGATGCGTATAACTAGTTGCGAGTGAGTTTTGGTTGCAGAGAAGTAAAAATATGAAATTTGATAAAAGTGGCAGATTTGGTTTTTAGCATTTTTCGTCTGTCCACGGCTTACTGTTTTAAAAATCCATCTTAGTATATTAAACTAGGTTTCCAAGGGGACGTTCAGCCACTTGAATCGTTCGATTCCGTTGACGGACGCAAAAGTTATGCGCTTCCAAACTTTAGGCTGGTTTTCGGCCGGACCAAACCGATGACCCGTTTCAGTTGAAATTTCATAAGTGTAGTTAAGGAAGGTTATTTTTAGCTATTTGGTGAATTTTGAGATAAATACTGATAAGAGATTGGTTGTATTTTAGGTTGAGGCTTTCTTTTAGCGAAGCTGTGCGTGGAGCGAGTTTAGGACACCAGGTAAGTAGTGCATGCATGCATTTTGCCCAAGTGGGCCTACACCGTAGAACTTTAGGATTTATGTGATTGATTGTGGTGTGCGTGTGTATTGTTTGACATGCATTATATTTTAAAAACGTGAACGAAAATGGTTTTGAGCACGTTTTGAGTATGTGATGAGACGTGTGGCGGTGGTACCGCGGATCCTGCTAGTGTGCGGGCCGGTGCTTCGCCAGTCCCGGATTTCACTCGAGGGGTGGGCCGCTGGGCCGTCATGCGGCGTGAATGTGTTGACGGTGAGGATATGGGCAGTGGTACTGCGGATCCTACTAGTGTGTGGGCCGGTGCAACACCAGTCGCGGATCCTACTCGAGGGGTGGGCTGGCTGGGATGTCGCAAAACGTGTGTATGTGGCAACTGTGGCCCCGTGCTGGGGAGGCTAGGACGGAGGCGACGTGTCAGGGTGTAGAGTGGCGCGAGGTACACCCTTACCTTGATGTGGTTGCCGTGTGGTGATGCGTGTGTGTAGCTTGTGGGCCTCGTTGCTGGGGGGTCCAGGACGGTGGCGACGTGTCAAGGTGTAGGGTGGCGTGAGGTTCCTCCTTACCCTGGTGCGGCCGCACTACGCGTCACAGATGTGACAATATGAGTGTGAGTGTAGAGACTGCATGTGATAGGATTGCATTGTCGGCTTTTACTTTCATATCGCATTACTTACTGAGCGTTAGGCTTATGTTGTGTGTTCTATGGTGTAGGTGCTGACGATACTGCTGGTGAGCCTCGAGTGCCTAATCCATAGGCGTAGGATGGTTGGCGGCGTGCGCTCGAGGCACCGGATGGCGGATTTTGTTAGGGCGACCCGACCTGTGGTGGTGGTAGGTGATAGTGGATTTATTATTTTATGTCGGGTATTTGTGTAGACAGCGGAGTTGTATAGACGTTGATTTTTTTTGAGATTGTATAGAAGGGTTGTAGTGTTTTGGGGACACGTACGTATTGTTATATGTTAGAGTATGATATTACTCTATACTGGGAACTTTCTTCATTTGTATTTGATGAGTTTTCGTTGTCCTTAAACTCTGATTTTGTTATGGTGGTTTTCTCTAGATGATTGATAGTTAAATATTGTTGGATTATGGTGAATTGTGTGCAGGGTTTAAATTTTGGGATAGTCAGTTTTTAGCCGTTACTTTACCGAAATTTCGGGAGAGAGGTTGGGAGTCGAGTGGATATGGAATAGGTTGAGATGTGAACAACGAATGCTAGAGAAGGGTAGATGAGCGTGGGAGTGCGGCGTAATCGCAGGTGCGCGGGGCACGCGACCCTACGGGTGCTCACGGGTCGTGCGGCGCAATGTGAGGGCGTGCGCACGGACGCACTGTACAGTGGCAAGGTGCATGGGGCACGCGGCGCTGTGAGCGTGCGCGAGACACAGTGACGTGGAGTTGGCACGTGCGGCATTGCGAGAGTGCGCGCGGGGTGTCGAAGTGGAGACGTGAGTGCGCGGTACCGGATTGTGTAGTTCGAGGGGTGCGTTGGATTTTTCCTAAGATTTCAAGGCTTACCGTTTTATCTCAAACTATTTTAAATGGTTTTCTTTTCCGCTGCATAGTTTTTATGTTGAGGATTTCGTGTTCCCTCTTCGGGACGCGAATTGTTTTCGAATCGAGTCGAAAATTTTTCATACTCACAAATGTTCTTTTGAAAATGATTTGAAAATGAAAGGAGTATTAAATTGAGTGCGTTATGTCAAGTGTTAGTGTGTGTGTAGTGTGTAGATGCACTGTAGCGCACCAGGAACGCAGGGTTTCTCGGGTTGTTACAATAAGCCTAATGCTTAGCAAGTATGAAATATGAAATGCAAAACTGACAATGCAATCAACAACGCAACCCCTAACACATGCAGTTTCTACGCTCTGTTTCATTTTCATTATTATCATCTTCCACTTTCACGTGTGAGTCAAGTATGCACCCATCCTATCACACTTAGGACGGCCAAACCATGACCCACAGAGCGAGATTAAAGGCAAACATCGTGTTCATGCACGAGACGGCCATACAAAATCTCTTCCCAACATCGATCATAGAACCCTCTAGTGCTTTCTCACTAGCACGTTAACGACGAGGCGTTCACAAACCATGTCATCTTACGTACTTTCAGCAATGAGAACCCTCTAGTGCTTTCTTACTAGCACTTTAACGACGAGGTGTTCCCATACGTGGCATTTTTTCTTATCTGATTAGAATTCATATGCACAATTCAAAACATTCTCAAAACCCGTTCTTTCGTAATTCAAAACCATGGTGCATGTTACACATATGTGCAATCAACTGAATAATCAACAAAACAAATAGTTAAAACAAACAAGCAACCATACCGTTCCATGGCGTAGGCCCGAAGGTAAATCACAAGCAATCTATTACTTACTTGGCATCCTAGAAATTTCTCACAATTCGTAATTGCGTACGCTAACTGGGAATACCTATAAAATCACACATTCATCAGTTCTACCTTGTTCAATTTATGAATTTCTAGCTTGAAAGTCATAACTCGTAAAAAACCAAAACTCTCTACTAAACCCAAAATCCAATTCAATTTCCAACCAACTTCGGAAATTCATAACTTCTCCAATACTCGTCCAAATTGGACGATCCAAAAGGCTACGGACTTTTGAGAACGTCTAATTTCTAACAGCCTAATCAAATTCCCAATCCAACACCTATAGCTCTGTCGAATGTGGCTGAACAGAAATCGTTCCACTATTCGAGCATTCGGTTGTCCCAACGCTCAATCTTCTCCATAAAATCTCGTAATCTACTTCTACTTCTAGCTTAAACGCCAACATACGGATAAAAATTGACTATAACTTCGAAATTTTATTCCTCCAACTTAGGTTTTACCGTAATATCCAATAAATTGCTCTAACTTCACTTCTACTGCTCAAAACAACTAGAGAACTAACTATCTATTAGAAACTTACCTAAAATTTGAAGGAACGGAAGAAGAACGGAGAAATCATCGAGGGCTTCACGCGGGAGAGGGAAGAAGCACAGGGGAGGGAGGGTTTCAACGCTGGGGGAGAAGAAAAACACCGTAGGGTGTTTTGATATTTTTTTAATAATAATAATCCTAATTATTATTTTACCCTTCACCCTTAATCGTTTAATAAATCTGTTATACGGTCCGATTCCAGTTGGATTCTTAAATTTTTCTCTCCTCCATTAGCCTCAAAATAATCTTTTACTTAAGAGTACGCTCACAATTTAGACCAAAATTCTGCCGATTACAATCATAAATTCTAAAATTCATTTAACGAAAAATCCGGGTGTTACAAGTGCGACGTAAGATGACCAAGAAATATTAGAGAAAATGTTCGAACAAAGGTGGATTTACTCTGAGAAGAGCTAGTGGTCAATCTAGTGGAGCACTCTATGCTGGTGAGCGATACACTTCTTAGTTTGTCATATTGTGGGCAGCCTGGACATTTGAGAAAATATTGTCCAATGAATCAACGATCTACTCATGAAAATTCTGCACCGACTAAGATAGCTCCATTTTGACCTGGTTTTGGTTTTGGTTTTGGTTTTGGTTTTGGTTTTGGTTTTAGTAGAGGACATTCAGGACAAAATCAAAACAACTACTCTAGATCACAGACTTTTACTCATTCTCAGTCAACTGGTTTCAAGCCACCATATCAACATTAGTATCAGCTTGTTGGTTCCAACTTTCTGATATCTACTGAATACCAACAAAGTTTTGCATACAATCCCATTTATGTTGAATCTACTAATCATATTGCAGTGTTAGTTCTCAGTTCTCCTATCGGTCGTTTTGGTGGTAATAGAAATGGGAATGAAAAGTTGGCTGACCAAGCTTATGCAGTTGCTGAGTCTGAGATTCCTGATCAGAATGGCTAGGGCATTATTTGTAACACCCAGAATTTCCGTTTAAGTTAATTCCGGAAGTATGTGGTTGTAATCGGCGGAGTAGTGATCGGAATTGTGGGCGAAAAATTTATGCTCTTAGGTAAAAGATTATTTTGAGACTAATGAAGGTGAGAAAAATTTAAGAATCTAGTCGGAGTTGGGCGATATAACAGATTTAGTAAACGGTTAAGGGTTGAGGGCGAAATAGTAATTAAGAATAATTATATTTAATAATATAATTAATTTATATAAATCCATCCCCCCTCCCCACCTGGTTGGCTTTTCATCCCTCCCCCAGGGTAAGAAGAACTTACTCCTCTCGACGTTCTTCCGATCAGCCATTTTCCTTCGCAAATCTTCAAATTTTCGGTAAGTTTTGGCTAGTTTTAGTAGATAGTTAAGGTTCTAGTTGTTATGAGTGTTTATAATTGAGTTGGTAAGGGTAATAAGTAGTTTTGGTGAAAACCTAGAAGGGTAATGTGAGAAGTTGAGTGTAGAGTTGAATTTCATCCGCATATTGATACCTAGGATAAAAATAGGAGTGGATTACGAGAATTGGTGGGAAAGGTTGGGTGGTTGATGGGTCGAGTAAGCGAATTTTCAGAACGGTGTTTGTTCGGTCACGTTCAGTCGATTCGTGGACATCCGAATGGGAAATGGATGAGACCATTAGAAACTAGATGTCACAAGAAGCCCGTAGCTTTTCAAATCGTCTAAATCTGATGAGTATTGGCGGAGTTATGAATTTTTGAAGGATTAGTCGGAGCGTTAGTTAGAATTTTGATGAACTGAGTGAGGATTGAGTGGTTGATTCCTTTAAAGTTTTACGGAGTTAATGGAAGGTAGAGCTAATAGATGTGCGGTTTTATAGGTTTTCAAGTTACCGTACGAGATTTGGACTACGAGTGCTAAGGACGCCAGGTAAGTAGTGTAGTACGAGTTTTGCCTTCGGGCCTACATCACAGTTCAGTAGGTTGTATGATACGTTTACTTTATGTTATGCTTTGTAATATGCATCATGGTTTTAAATTACGAAACGAACCGAAAATGAATTTCCATGTTTATGAAGTAAAACAGTAGGATATGATGAGACGAATGAAATGAGAAGATACGTAAGAAGATAATAAAGGTGAGGTTGAGTGATCTTGTCCAGTGAGGTGGACCGCGAGGTGTATCACTCTTCCTCCGCTTTACGTGGTGACCTTGTCCAGTGAGGTGGGCCACGAGGTGTGTCACTTTACTAGGTTGAGTTTGTCCTTGTCCAGTGAGGTGGACCGTGAGGTGTGTCATTTTGATCTAGCACGTAAAGAAGAATCCAGTCATAAGAAGATAAAGAAGATGTAAGAAAGAGACAAAAATGAAAGTAGAGACTAAACTGTAGAAACTGCATATGTTAAGATGTGAATGTTTTTCAGTGTTTAAGTTTATATGCATTACTTAGCATTAGGCTAATAGTTGAGTTCTGTGATGTAGGTGATGACGCAGCAGCTAGTGAGTATCCCAATCATGCCTAGGACTAGGAGGCAGTTAGAGGAGAACGCTCGTGAGACGACTGGGCCAGCTGTTGAGTCATTTTGACCATGGTGGGTGTAAGTACGGGTAGTGAGGTATTTTGAGTCGTACTTAGTCATTTTGGTGTAAATGTGATATTTGAATTTGAGTTGAGTATTTTGGCGTGCGTAATAGGGTTGTAAATTGAGTCGAGAAGTGGATTTATGGGTTTTAAACGTTTAGTCAAAATTCGTGTTGTTTTGTTGAATTTTGGTAAAGTTTCTGGGTGCAAAGTGTCGACCAAAGTCTAGAGATGTCGACCGATCAGTGTAAAATAGAGGGTAAGTGTCAACCGCGAGGCTCGATCTGTGCAGGGCAGAGCCGAGGTAGGTGTCGACCCCTGGTTACAAGTGTCGACCGTTCTGTGTAAAATGGGCAGTGGTGTCGACCGCGAGGGTTGACCTGCGCGAACAGAGAGGATTAAGGTGTGGACCTGCGACAGCGGGTGTTAGCCTCTCTTTAAAATGGGGGTAGAAGTGTCAACCAGTGTCCCCGGTGTCGACCGATGAAAGGACCCGAGAGATATGTAGTGTCGACCGGTGTTTGCCAGTATTAACCGATGGAAACCCGAGACAATTTAAGTGTCGACCGGCTCTTGCAGGTGTCGACTGGTCTCTTGATTTTTATGTTTTATGAATCAATTTGAAGTGATCATAGGTATGGATTGGTTGAGTCATTATAACGTTAAAATTGACTGTCATCGAAGAAGAATAAGCATTACGTTAGAAGATGGACAAATTTTGGTGCATTCATTTAAAAATTGTATGACTCTCATTAGTCCTATCTTATGAGCTTGTTTGGGTAGTCAGAGGAGATTGAAGCTTTACGAGAGTGTTTTTGCTATGAGCGGTGATCTTGCTACTGTCAAGCAGAATTTTGAGACAATGGTCGTTTGTGATTTCCCTGATCTTTTTCTCGAGGATTTGCTTGAGTCACCACCCGATCGCAAGATTGAGATTTCTATTGACTAGTGCTTGATACTGCTCAAATTTCAATTGCTCTTTACTACATGGATCTTGCCAAATTAAAAGATTTAAAGATTCAATTGGATGAATTGTTGCAAAAATGTCTTACTCAAAATCGTACATCACCTTGGGGTGCACCAGTTTTATATACAAAGAAACAAGATGGATCGTTTCGATTATCGAAAGTTAAATTACGTGACAATAAAAAATGGATACTCAATGCTGAGAATTGACGATATATTTGATAAACTAGGAGGATGTATGTATTTTTTAATATTGACTTGAGGTCTGGTTATCATAAGATGAAAGTTCGTGATGAAGACATTCCTAAACGACCTTTAGAATGCGATATGAGTAGTTTATACCAATGCATCGGGAATTGATTTAGGTTGTGTTATAATATAGCAAAATAAAATAATAACTTATGCATCTCGACAATTGAAGACTCATGAACGTAATTACCCTATTCATGATTTGGAGTTGGCTGCTATTATTTTTACTTTAAAATTTTGGTGAAGTTATTTGTATGATGTTAAATTTGAGATATTTTCTTATCTTAAAAGTTTGAAATATTTATTTACACTACAAGATTTGAATCTTCGTCAATGTCGATGGATAGAATATATGAGAGATTACGAATTTTCTTTGAAGTATCACCATGGAAAGACCAATGATATGGGTGACACCTTGAGTCATCATCCTCAAGGTTCATTTTCTTACATAGTATTGGAGGGTTGAAAAAGGTATTTAACGATTTGAGACGTTGAACTACAATATAAAGAGGATGGTCAGCCAATTCAAGTATTTAATTTGATATCGACTCCAACACTTTCGCGACGTGTTAAAAATATGTAGATATTTGATGATCAATTAAAGGAAAATTTTGCAAAAAATTCGTGTTGGTGAGCAGTTTTATGGTTGGGTGATCAGCTCAGATTATTCTTTATTTTTCAATTGTATCTAATAATTTAGAGTTGAAACAAGCAGTTTTAGTAAAAAGTCATAGATCTAGATTTGATCTTCATCCTTGTAGTACAAAAAATGTATCATGATTTGAAACACCAGTTTTAGTGGGTTAGAAGAAAACGAGATGTAGCACAATTTGTATCAAAATGTTTGATTTGTCATCAGAACATCAGTGATCGGCTAGGTTGTTGTAGCCTTTATCAATTCTATAATGAAAATGGGATAAAATCACTATGGATTTTGTCATTGGGTTGCCGAGTACCGTACAGAGATCTTATGCAATTTGGGCAATAGTTGATAGATTGATAAAATCTGCACATTTTTTCTAATCAGAATAGCTTTTTCTTTAACAAGATAAAGTATACTATGTATTGAGAACATTGTTCGCCTTCATAGTGTTCCTTCAAGTATTGTATGAGATAGAGATTCGTGATTTACTTCAAAATTTTAGAGAGTCCTTCAGAGAAAGATTCGTGATTTACTTCAAAATTTTGGAGAGTCCTTCAAAGAAAGATTCGTGGTCACTGAAGTGCAATTATGTTTTGAAATAAAGATAAAAACTTATTTTTAAATAGAAATGAATTAGGCATAATTTTTTTACTGACTTAATCACTCACTCTAACGATTCTCTTCCAATCCAAGTAAAGAGAAGAGTAGTTGACTTTAGTAGAGATTAGAGGAGGTGGCTAGTTGTCTATTTCCTATTTGAACTTTATTTGTATTTCCTTGGTAAGGATTTAGTTTGTTAAACTTGGAATTGTAAGTCTAACTTGTAGATTGGATTTCTTTTCTTTCCAGCACGGTTGAATGTTGTTAAGCATTTTATTCTATATTTCACTATCTACTTAGGATCTCATTATATGGGTTTGGTTGTAATTACTTTAAAGTCTTCTACTGTTGAATCTAGTTTTGGGCTGGGTGATTGAGTTACCTCTTAGAAATCGGGTCACCCGACCTGGCATTTTTGCTCTAGCATGTTCCCTTGTCGTAACAAGAGACAAATTCAAGACTACAAGAGAATCAACAATATAGTAGTCACGGTGCACCTTCACCCTCTAAAAAGTTCAAGTTAGGTGGGGTCCAATAGACGTAGAAGTAGAGATTTGTCATCCGTTGGATAACAAACAAGAATGTATCCATTTGGTTGTCTAGATCAACAACATGGTGTAGCTCATATCAAAGGTATCTTTTAAATATTTAATTCTCAAGTCAGAATATTGTTCGATTTCTGAGCTTCTAACTTGTTCATATTTGAGCCGATTGTTGATGTGTAGAGATTATTCTCCTATCTTATGCATTGTACGTGGAATCACCACTAGTAGATGATTAAGTGGTGAGTCATTGTTGAGAATTTTGTGTAATTAGATTTGGTGAATACAAGAATACGACAAACTTAATTGTGATGCAAATGCACTGGTTTGTTTTATACTTGAAATACTTTCGTTATCTGCTAATTAGATAATGATGGACTACTAAAGAATAATATTATCTCATTCATGGAGAAACATTTTTATTTTATGGTGGTAGAAGTACCTTTAGACCCTAGCTTCTTAGGATCCCTTTTAAATTTAGTGAACGGGATGCAAACTTGGCATTCAAGTAAGTTGAAAAAGAATCCAATACATATATCATTGTGGTATAGAAATATATGAATGTTTTCTAGAAGAGTTACATGATCTACTTTGAACAGCGAGATAGAGTTCTTAATTGATTTCTATCTAGGTACCTATTTCCATTGCTCCACATTGTATGGCTTCTGCTGAATTGAAAGAATTAAAAGTTCAACTATAAGATGTGATGTCATCTCCTCGGGGTGCTACAACGTTGTTCGTTAGAAAGAAAGATGGGAATAAATACTCTTTGACTAGGCTGATAATTTATCTGATCAGTTGAAGAGATCTTGTTGGTTTTTGAAAATTGATTTGCAATTAGAATTCTACCATCTAAAAATTAGAGAGGAAGATGTCTAGAAAATAACATTCAAAACTAGAAATGGACACTATGAATATTTGGTAATGGTTTTTGGTCTTACGAATGCACCAACAATATTTATGGATCTAATGATATGATGTTCAAACAATATTTGACTGAATTTGGAATAGTGTTCGCGGATGATATCGATTTATTCTTTCTCGAGACAAGTGGATGAGAACCATTTGAGATTGGTTTTAGAATTATTGAGACAATACAAATTATATGCTAATCTCAATAATGTGAATTTCAGTGAAAAGAAATTTAATTTCTAGGTCATGTAATTTTTGGAAACTATATAGTTGTTGACCCTTCCAAGGAAGAAATAGTTCGGAATTAGGACCGACCTAGTTAGTTTTAGAAATTAGAAGTTTTTTGGGATTAGTAGGCTATTATCAAAGATTTCAAAAAAAGATTTTCCAAGTTCGAAGCACTATTAACTAAGTTAACTAGAAAAGTTGAAAATTTTGAATGGGGTCATTCAACTATTAAAAGAGAAGTTTCTATGTCAAACTATCCATGCCGAAAATGAGTAAATTGTGATGCATTGTTTCCAATGTTGAGTTGTGCGGTTATGCAAAATGACCTAATTTTGGCTTATGGATTCAGACCATTAAGACTTATGAGTGCAACTATCCACTACATGATTTGGAACTTATAGCGGTAGTTTTAATTTTTAAGCATTGGAGATATAAGGTAGAAACTCTTGAGATATTTTCTAACGACAAAAGTTTGAAATATTTATTTACTCCAAGAAATTAAATCAAATATAGAGATTGAATTCTTAGAGGATTATGACTATATTCTATAATACATTATTTGTAACTTGCAGTTATAATTTTTGTTCTTAAACTTTTGAGATATTTTCTGATCACAAAAAATTAAAATATTTATTTATTCAAAATGAATTAAATCAAATACAAAGACAATAGACAAAATTCTTATAAGATTATGACTATACTCTGCATTACTATCCAAGAAAATTTAATGTAGTAGGCAATACTTTAAGCAAAAGACACGTGTAGTAGAGACTATTCTGGGTATACATGATTATAACATGTGGGCAAAAGTTGATTTCTCTTATTTTCAATTGAAGTAAGAGATAGTAGAAGAGAAGATTACAAAGTTTCATGGCTAAGAGTTAAAATTTCTAATGGTGAAGTTGAATGATATTACTAGGACTCACAAAATGGGAAGACTTTGTGGAAGATATTGGAGAAATTAAAGATGGTATTTTAAAAAAATACCATTGCTAGGTAATGCTAAGATGTGCACTAGATATATGGTCAAATGTTCAACATGTCAAAGAATTGAGCATAAAAGAGCACCAAAATTGTTAAATCCATTATCAATTAGAGAATGGAAATGGGAACATGTGAAAATTGATTTTGTTATAGACTTGCCCATTAGTGAAATAAATAATAATATATGGCCGGTTGTTGATCGATTGATGGTATCTAGTCATTTCTCACTCATGAAGAGTAATCATTAATGTGCGAAATCACATGGAGTTCCTATTTCTATTGTTGGATCTAGATTCCCGATTTACATCTAAATTTTGACAATGTTTGTAAAGAACTAAAGGGGAGAGATTAGATTTCAACACAACTTATTATTCTCAAAACCATGGTCAATTTGAGAGGATGATACAAATATTAGAACGCTTCTGCTATTGACTTCGAAAGAAACTAGGAGAAACATTTGCAATTAGTGAAGTTTATGTATAATAAGAGTTATCAAGACAGTATCGACATTGCACCATTTGAATCACTCTATTGCAGTTCGGTTGAGACTTCATATGATTAAGGAATTTAACGAGAAGAACAACTTATCTTGCAATGATTATTAACTACTCAAAGTCGTCGTAAAAATTATGTTGATAAACAACAAAAATTATTGAAATTTGATGAGGTTGATTATGTGTTTATGAAATTCAGATCTCATAAAAGTATTAAGAAGTTAGGCAAGTGTGACGACCTTTGTGGGCCATCACGAGACAAACATAACAACTTACATGAACTTTAATACACTTTTTGATGTAAAATTTTTTGTTTTTCCTTCAAACTTTGAATTTTAAAATAAAACTTTGTTTAATAATTCTTTTTACTCCTTTAAAATAGGTGAAAGACCCTCCTAAAACATATATATAAAAAAACAAGATACATAGCGAAAAATTACGAAAACAAATTGTATGAATGACTCTAAAAACTGAACACATCCATACAAAATAACAAACTTCAAAACAGTTCTAGAAAATCTTCAAATTCGTAAAACCAAATGTATATTCTATTCCAAAAGATTTTAATACAGAAACATAAACCTTAGAACTTCAATCACGGGTCAAAATTCGCCTAACTGCCACAGCCAACCACCATGAGCTCGTTCCTCTAACTGCGTCTACTCATCAGTTTGAGGCTCAAAGTCTTCATCAATTCAGTCAGTATCTACATCACAAAGTTTAACTAATAAGCGTAACGCTCAGCCAGACCATAACAATGACATACAATGCTCGTGCTATGCATGATACCTTTCAAAACATGTACATACTTTACTTTTCATTTAGTTCCAGTGACATAGTGATTAAATGAGCATATTAAAGAATTAGATACTAGAAACATAACATGTGTCTCTCCAGCACAGGTTAGCCCTAGGATCCGTGGAGTTTTAACCTTCTCATGGCCACGCAACGGTAAGGATACACAAGGCTTACAGTGGATGATTTTGTATGCTATTTTTCGTCTCACAACTTAACTGATACATTACATAACATGACATTTTTTTATCTTTCTTACATGAAACAGATGTATAAAAACATTTTGCATGATTTCATGAAAACGTAATGCATGAACATACGGGTGCACATATAACATACATATCATCAAGACATTTAGCAATACAATGACACTTAACATAAAACAACTTCTAATAACCTAACTACCCATAAATGTACCCTTTAAAGCATATAGAACCTAGTATCTTTCTAATGTAGGCCTTAAGGGCCGAACACATGCAATATAATTTTACCTTTGATCCTGCAGAATTTAAGCAACCATGATATCTTCCTTGGAGTTTAGAACCTAAATATGCGTATTGAACTCATTAATACGTCACAATTTCAATAACCAATTCTACAAGTTCAACAACTCTAGTTAAATCCAAAATTTTACTCAAAACATTCAAACATCCAGATAAATGAAATTCAAACACCGTTGACTAACCCATTCAACTAGCTTAAACCAATTCAATTTACGAAAATTCCATAAACACCAATTAAAACTCGGATCTCACAACCGATTTTGATTTAATTCAAACGGTCGTAACTCCCTCAATTCTTATTTGAATTTAACGATTCAAAAACCAAAATCTTTATTAAGATTTCCATTTTATCTTGCTGGAATTCATTTTTCAAAGACAAGGCATGAACATAGGCAGAAAATTCAACAACCGAAACTGCCCTGTTTTTATTGGAAATGTTTTCATCTAACTTCAAAATTTTGCAACAAATCGTATACATGTTTAAATTCAATGATTCAACATGTTTTGCAAACCTTATAATGTCTAGTTTAACATAGAATAACTCATTTATCAAAAACAGATCGGAAAATTAGAGCGGAATTTCAAAAATCGAGCTGTTCACTGAAATTTCCAGTTCTTACACAATAGTTTCAAAAATTCATAACTTAATAAATTCTTATCCGATTTCAACAATTCAACAGCCAAATCAAACCTTACGATGTCTATTTTAGCATAGAATCATCCATTTATAAAAACAAGATCGGAATCAGGGCCAGATTTCAAAAACGTGGACTGCCCTGTATTTTGCTGATTTTAATACCCAAATTCTAAATTTTTCAAAACATTCATACCCTTCGATTATCCATCAATCATATTCCATTAAATCCTCTTATAGCACGTTTAAACCATCCAACAAGAAGAGAAAAATGGAGAGGAGTTTTCAGAATTTTCGTTGCATAAAAATCATCACAAATTTCCATTCAAAACTTATAATAATCATCAACTACCCTATTCAACTTATAAACCAAAGTTTTCTTACCTTAAACCTTTGGAAGAGAAGCTTCAATCTTGGAGGAGAAATTGCCAATGGAGAAGGAGCAGGAGGATTTTACGTAAGGAAGAAGGAGAGAAGAGCAAGAGAGGTAATAGGTTTAAATTCTTGATTAATCCCTCATCTTTTCTCTTCTTTTTATTTCAATCCTCTCTTTTATTTTCGTTGCACATAATAGTTTATGGACAATTACATGGACGCGCGCGCCATTTGTGTAATAACCCGGGAATTTCAAATTTTATTTTTAATTTCTGGAATTTTTAGTTTAATCCTGGTCGGAGTTTTGAGAAATATTTCAACGGGAAAGATTCAAATTATAAGACTCGGAGCCTACTTTTGCGATGTTTTTCAGAATCTCAAGTCGGGAGATCGAGAAATTAACGAAATTACGGAAGATTTAAATACGTGAAGGCAGTTTTGTAATTTGGTATTAAAAAAAAAAAAAAAAAAAAAAAAAAAAAAAACCGAATGGCTTCGGGAAGAAGCCATTCGGCTGTTTTCACTTGCCACCAAGGGAAGCAGGGGAGTGGCGCGAGGGAGAGAGGGCGATTGGGAGTGGAGGTGCGATCTTCGATCGGTGGACGTCGAACTCGAGGGTGTGAGCGAAATCGCGGCCGAGTGGTTCTTCTCCGGCGATTCGGAGTCGTTTGGTTGCTGTAGCTCGAATTTCCGAAGGTAGCGAGCCCGAGCGTGTTCTGCCGACGACCGCGAAGGGCGGGTTGCTGACCAACTCTGCCATCGACGATTTGGGCGCCTTACTGGAATATTGCTTTTTCTGTTGCGCGCAGAACTCCATTTGCTCGGTAAGCCTCTCTTCCTCCCTCTGTCTGTTCTGTCCGGTTTGGCCGAGTGTAAGGCTCGGCCCCTTCCCCCTCCATCTTCGGTAATTTTGGCTGAAGTATTGACGGGGAAGTGCCGGGAATTTGGAGGGGGGGAAACCGAAGGCGAGCCCTGTCGGTTTCCCTGTTGTTGACCGAGCTTGGTGCTCGGCCTCCTTTCAATTCCAGCAAGCTTGGCCGGAATGTATAAGTGGGATATGACCAATTCTGTATAGGAGTTGTGAAATTCGAATTTGGATCAAGAATCGGACGTTTTTTTGTTTGGAGCCAGTTCTGTTTTTGGCCGTTTCGGCCTACGTTTGGCTGATCATTTTAAATTCTGTTTTTTGTAGGATAAATTAGGTGGTTAGGGGAACCTATGACCGCTGGAATCGTTCGATTCCGATATCCGACGCCAAAGTTATGCGCGTCGGAAGTTTACGCGGGATTTTGGTTTAAGTCAAATTAGTGACCGTTTTTCATGGAAATTCGATGTGTGAGAGTAGCATAGCCATTTTGACGCATATAACTAGTTGGGAGTGAGTTTTGGTTGAAGGGAAGTGAAAATGTGAAATTTTAATAAAGGTGACAGATTCGGTTTTTGGCATTTTTCGCCTATCTGCGGCCTACCGATTTAAAATCAGTCTTGGGATGTTAAACTAGGTTCCTAAGGGAACGTTTAACCACTTGAATTGCTCGATTCTGTTGACGGACGCAAAAGTTATGCGCATCCGAACGTTGGGCTGGTTTTCGGCCAAACCAAACCAATGGACCGTTTTAGTTGAAATTTCGTGAGTGTAGTTAGAGAAGGTATTTTTTAGCTAATTGGTGAATGTTGAGATAAATACTGATGAGAAATTGGTTGTATTTTAGGTTGAGGCTTTCTTTTGCCAAAGTTGTACGTCGAGCGAACTTGGGACGCCAGGTAAGTAGTGCATGCATGTGTTTTTCCCAAGTGGGCCTACACTGTAGAACTTTAGGGTTTATGTGATTGATTGTGGTGTGCGTGCGTATTGTTTGACATGCATCATATTTTTTTAAAACGGGAACGAAAAGGATTTTTAGCATGTTTTGATGTATGAGGTGAGACGTGTGGCGGTGGTACCGCGGATCCCACTAGTGTGCGGGCCGGTGCTTCACCAGTCGCGGATCCTACTCGAGGGGTGGGCCGGCTGGGCCGTTATGCGGCGTGAATATGTTGACGGTGAGGATATGGGCAGTGGTACCGCGAATCCTACTAGTGTGTGGGCCGGTGCAACACCAGTCGTGGATCCTACTCGAGGGGTGGGCCGGCTGGGTTGTCGCGAAACGTGTGTGTGTGGCAACTGTGGCCCCGTGCTGGGGAGGCTGGGACGGGGGCGACGTGTCAGGGTGTAGAGTGGCGCGAGGTACACCCTTACCCTGATGTGGTTGCCGTGTGGTGATGCGTGGGTATAGCTTGTGGGCATCGTTGCTGGGGAGTCCGGGACGGTGGCGACGTGTCAGGGTGTAGGGTGGCGTGAGATTCCTCCTTACCCTGGTGCGGCTGCACTACTCGTCACAGATGTGACAACATGAGTGTGAGTGTAGAGACTGCATGTGATAGGATTGCATTGTCGGCTTTTACTTTCATATCGCATTACTTACTGAGCGTTAGGCTTATGTTGTGTGTTCTATGGTGTAGGTGCTGACGACACTCCTGGTGAGCCCCGAGAGCCTAGTACTGAGGCGTAGGATGGTTGGCGGCGTGCGACTGCGGCACCGGATGGCGGACTTTTGTTAGGGCGACCCGACCTGTGGAGATGGTAGGTTGTGGCCTGGTCGGTTTGTGGGTTTTCTTTCTTTTGCGGTGATTATGTACGGAGGATGGGATTGGTTGTTGTATATGCGTCAGTGTATAGGTGTATATGGAGTGCGTGTGATTTTGGCGACGTACGCACATATTTTACATGTTAGAGTATGGTGTTGCTTTATATTGTGAACTTTCTTTATTTGTATTGGACGGATTTTCGTGTCTTCTTACTCTGATTTGGGTTAGGACGATTTCTCTGGATGATGGATAGGTAAATATTGTTGGATTCTGGTGAATTGTGTACAGAGTTAAATTTTGGGGTAGCCAGTTTTTAGGCGTTACTCTGCCAAAATTTCGGGAGAGAGGTTGGGACTCGAGAGGATACGAAATAGGTCAAGGTGTGTACAATGAATGCTAGAGAAGTTTAGATGAGCGTGGATGTGCGGCGTGATCGCAGGTGCGCGGGGCATGTGGCCCTGTTGGGTACCCACGGGTCGTGCGACACCGGGTGAGGGTTTGCGCGCGGACGTGCTGTATAGCGGCAGGGTGCGTGGGGCACGCGGCGCTGTGAGCGTGCGCGAAACACAGTAACGTTGAGTGGTATGTGCGGCACCGTGAGAGTGTGCGTGGGGTGTCGAAGGGGAGACGCGAGTTGTTTTCGAATCGAGTCAAAAAAAAAAGAATTGAAAACAAAAGGGTATTAAATTGAGTGAATTATGTTAAGTGTTAGTGTGTGTGTGTAGTGTGTAGATGCACTGTAGCGCACCGGGAACGTGTGGGTTCTCGGGGTGTTACAATTCGGGTGTTACAGCAAGAGTGAAAAATTACCTCCAAGATTCGT
Organism: Begonia peltatifolia; assembly: GCA_022433055.1. Taxonomy (NCBI): domain Eukaryota; kingdom Viridiplantae; phylum Streptophyta; class Magnoliopsida; order Cucurbitales; family Begoniaceae; genus Begonia; species Begonia peltatifolia. The sequence continues at coordinate 8,799,600 of CM039531.1, read as the reverse complement.
AGAACCTTTCCAAATCTTACGTTAGATTGAACTTGTTGCTTATCAGTTAGCCTTGCCTTCTTAATTGACAAGTGTTCGTGGTGCACTTCATGTATCCACATTGAGAAAGTATCAATATGTTGCTTTTCATATTCTCGAAAGAGAGGAGTTAGAAATTCATCAAGACAAGGGTATAGTTGAAGAATGTGTCATGATATTAAATGACGAGATAAAAATCTTGACGGCAAAGTATTCCTATAGTTAAAATGTTGTAAAGACGATGAGGAGTCAATGAAGCTATCAAGGAATAAATGTCATGATCTGAAAACCTACCTGTTTGTGGTTCATTCACTGCTTTGATACCATCTCTATCACACCTTAGAAACTCTACGCGATTCCCGGTTCGCACACTTGTACTACTCACTCACTACACTCGAAAAAAAATTCGAATAAAATTTAAAATTTTTGTTCCTCGAATTAAAACGACATTTTTAAAAATATTTTAAACAGTATCGCAGTAGAAAACTCGATTAAAATCAGTTTAAACGAAACTTCATTTTATAAAAACATAAAGTAGAGAAACCGGTCGACACCTGTAAACATCGGTCAACACTTGGGTTGTCTCTGGTTTTTCATGGGTCGACGCTGCAAACATCGATCGACACTACGTTTCTCTCGGGTCTTTTCGTTGGTGGACACTGAGAACACCGGTCGACACTACATTCGTCTCGGGTCTTTTTGTCGATCGACACCGAGAACACCGGTCGACACTTCTACGCTCATCTTAGAGAGCGGTCGACACCTGCTTTCACAGATCTACATTTTGATCTTCTCTGTCTGCGCAGGTCGACCCCCGCGGTGGACACCGCTGGCATTTTTACATTACCGGTCGACACCTACAACCATAGGTCGACACTTACTTCAGCTCTGCGCGTGCAGGTCGACCTACGCGGTCGACACTTGCAGGGTCTGATCGACCACTAAGTCTATCAGTCAACACTTCCTCCCCAGAACTCTGTTTAAAAATCTTAAAAACTTTACAAAATTGATCGGACTTCGACTCAACGCTAATAATAACCCAACGCACACTTTTTCATCAACTCAAAATCATAATTTAAGTAAAGAAAACAACTACTAAAGTTTGAAATCCATCTATACATTCAATCTACTTAAAACAACTAAAATCATTTCGATTACACACCCTAAAACCCATACCTATACCCACCATAGTCAAAACGCCCTAACAGCCAGTCAGATCGTCCACGTGCGTACTCCCCCAACCGCCTCCTAATCCTAGGCATGCTCTGAGTACTCACCGGCTATGTCGTCGTCACTTACATCACAAAACTCAACTATTAGCCTAATGCTAAGTAAGTAATGCATAAAACGTAAACACCGAAAACAAATACATCCTAACATATGCAGTTTCTACAGTTTCGTCTCTACTTTCGTTTTCGTCTCTTTCTTACATCTTCTTTATCTTCTTACTACTGGTTCTTACTACTGGGTCCTTCTTTACGTGCTAGATCAAGGTGACACACCTCGCGGTCCACCTCTGGAGACAATGCCAACCTCAATCTAGTAAGTGACATACCTCGCGGTCCACCTCTGAGGACAAGGTCACCAAGTAAAGTGGAGGAAGGGTGATACACCTCGCGGTCCACCTTTGGGGACAAGACCACTCAATCCCACCTTTCTTATCTTCTTACGTATTTTCTCATTTCATTCGCCTCATCACATCCTACTCTTTTGCTTCATAAAACATGAAAATTCATTTTCATTTCGTTCTCGTACTTTAAAACCATGAATGCATAATCAATTAAAACATAACGTAAAATAAACGTGCATCAACTTATCGTTCTGTGATGTAGACCCGAAGACAAAACTCCTACTACATTACTTACCTAGCGTCCTTAGCAACTCGTACTCCGTATACGGCTCACTAACTGGAGAACCTATAAAACCATACATTTATCAGCTCTACTTTCCTTCTAATTCATAAAACTCTAAAAGAAGCAACACTCTCATAACTAATCTGACTAAACCCAAAATCCTATACAATTTCTATCCAATTTCGAAATTGCATAACTTCTCTAATACGCGTCCGATTTGGACGATTCGAAATGCTACGGGCTTCTGAGGACGTCTAATTTCTAACAGCCTAATCAAATTTCTAATCAGACACTTATATCTTGGCCGAATGTGGCTGAACAGAAATTGTTCCGCAATTCGAGCATTCGGCTATCCAACGCTCAATACTTTCCATAAAACCTACAATCTACTCTTTCTTCCAACTTAAAAACTAATACACAACTAACACTCGACTAAATCTCGAAATTTCATACCTCCCGCCTAGGATTTTACTAAAACTAACAAATACTCTCTCTAACCTTAGTTTTACCCCTCAAAACGACTAAATGACTAATTATCTACTCAAAACTAACTAAATTCACTGTAAATATGAAAAAACGGAGGAGGAAACGGAGAACAACTCGGCTGTGCGTCGCTGGAAGCAAATCGCGGGAGGGCTCCGCACGGTGAGGAAGAAGAAAACACGGAAGGTGTTTTTTTTTTAATAATAATAATAATAATCATAATTACTAAACCACCATCAACCTTTAACCGTTTAATCAAATTGTTATACGAGTTGTTTCCGGTCAGAATCTTATAAATCTATTTTGTTTATTAGGCTCAAAATAATCTTCTACCTAACCGGCTAAATTTTTCGTCTTTAATTCCGACCAGAACTTTTCCGTTTACCGTTACGTAAATTCAAAAATTATTAACGGAAAATTTTAGACGTTACAATAAAAATCCAAGATCCAAGGCAAGTACCCTACCAATTATGATGCATATTTTAATTTTGGGATGAATTTTTTCAAGTGTACAATGTAATGGTTTGACTTGTATTTAATTTGTTAACTATGATTTGAGTATGTTAATAGGAGTTTCAACTTAAGTAAATTATCAAGCAACTTTGGAATGTAGATTGAGGAGCGTAAAACAGGTTAAGATGACTCGTGTTAAGGTGATTTAGCTGTTGGCCTAAAGAAAATAGTTGACCAATAGGAAATTGACACTTGCTTAATTAAAATGCTAACTGTAATTAAAATATAAACAAGCTAGGTGTTTTGTAGCGTTGATGAAATTGAAGGTTGAATATGTAATTTTCCAAATGACAGAATTGGGCGAATCAGAAGTTATCAATTATGTTAAATTTTTTAAAAATAAACAAAAATGGGAAAAATAAAAAAGAAGAGAGAGAAAGGGAGTTCTGGGTACAAAACTTACCAACCAGATATGTGATCACTTTCTGGCAAGAATTCGAGTTCAATTTGAACTCAAAAGTTTTTTGTTGAGCGGAAACAAACAGATTGGTATAAGTTTAGTGTGATGAAATTGTAAAAGTTGTAAGATAATTGGGACTGTTTAGATTTAAATGCTTATTGATTGATTTCGCATTAGGATGAGTTTCTATTATGAAACTTGGTATCAATAGATGCCAACTTTGTTTCCGAGCATGCATCCGGGCATAAATTATTTGGCATGAAAACGTATTTTTGGATGGAAAATTGGCCAGAAATAGTGGTTGGGTGACTGGAGTCAAGATGCTGTAATTAACTCCTTGGGGTTTATAGAATTATGCCTTGTTGGTAATCATGCCACCACATTATGTTATGGGTGTGAAATTATGCCTAATTAATAAAAAAATATCCCTAAAAAATAATTAAAATTAAGCTTAACTCCAAAATAAATACCATTACTCGAGAAGGATTCTGAGCTTCTTGTTCCTCTACTTGAAGAAGCATAGAAGTAGCCTAGAAGTTTGGCCTCTAGGGAGAATTTTGATGGTGAAGGTTGTTCTTCTCCTATCATCTCTATTTATTGATAGTGATGGTTTGCTTGGCTTAAACGGTACTTGAGGTTTTCAAGTCTTAATTTATCAAAAGCAAAACACTCAAATGTTTCAACCATAATTTTTCTAAAATGTTTCAATCTTTAAAACCGCATCTTCAACGCTTTGAATCTTCTCTCTTTAATTTGAAAACTAAAACATCCAAATGTTTTTGAAATTCCAATTTCTCCAAACATTCATAATTTCTCCAACCTTGCAAACTTTAAACTTTCCTTTTTACTTGGAAATTAAACTCCCCAAATGCTTTTTAATCTCTAACTTCCAATCTTTAATTTCTCCAAACGGTACAATTCCCACGCTCCCCTTAAAAGAACTTTGACTTCAAAATTAAACCATTCGAACAACTTTCGATATTTAGCTTTAATGTCTTCTTCTCGACACGAGTCCAATCATCAGAGCCTTTCATAATCAAAGTCAATGATTCGAGGTCTTGATGGTACTTGGATGGTCGAATTTGTATCCTCTAATATTCGATCAATCTCCCGAAGACTGTTTGTCTAGCATTTCCATCATCATTCGAGAACGAAATTTTCTATTAGGGAAGTTTCTCTTTGGTTTTCCCTTGGTTTACATTATAAGCTTTGTTTAAGTACATTTATTTTGGATTTGTATAAAAGTATATTTTGAATTTCCTGTCAAAATATTCTCAAGGATTTGAAGAAGTTTTGATAAAAAGATTTGATTCTTTTTAAACTATTGCTAAAATTATTTCAATTAAACAATCAATAATAAAAACTTACATGTTGATCGATTGCCTTCTCCTTGAGCAATGAGGATAAAGAAACTCTATATAACTATTTTAATTTAGTGCTCTCATACCAACTTAAACGATCTGCTTAAAATTTCTCTCCAATTAAAATACTAAATTTATTTTTTTCAAGTTTAAATTCTTAAGTTGATTTAATAATATCTCCCGACAACACTATTTTAAAATATCAAGAACTTAAAAAATGTGTGGAAGCTTATTACTTAAACTTTCAAATTCAAGTCAATATTTTTGTTATGATCAACAATTTAAAATTTGGATGAAACTTTTTAAACATAATCAGGCTCCGTGACAAGAAATGATATATTTTGTTAAGAAAAGTTTCTCACGTAAACTGCTTTGAATAAGTAAATCAATCGTTTGTCTTAAAATCAGATCAACTTTTAATTATTAAAAAAATTTTGACTGATAAACCACTCACTTCTTGGTCATTGACTCCCATGAAGGCCCCAATCAGTGCAATGTGTCATGACCTAGAGGTGGGCCTAACAGAACACTGGATCGGATGACCCTATCCTCAGAGAGAACCTGATTGCCCAAGTTAAAAGTTTAGTTCACAACAGAAGACTTGGACACAGATCAAAACCCAAAATCCAAAGAGTGATCACATATATAATAACGTGATAATTAAATCACAGTTCATTAAATCTCAAAATACTCAATTCCAAATCATTTAATCTTATACATACTCAAATATAAAATAAGTTTCCACCGGGAAGAAACAAACACTCTAATACGAAATCAAAATAATTAGAAAGTTGTCATTAAATCCCAGCTACTTGTTGCTCTTATCTTTGCCTAAAAAGAAAAGGGATCGTTGGAGTGACTGGCTAATTCTGTAGAAATATTGTGCTAAATACATGTGTAAAACTTCTTGTAATAACCCGGAAAATTTCAAAATTTTAAATCTAATTTTTGAAATTTTTAATTAAATCTCGGTTGGGGTTTCGGGAAGCTATTTTAACGGGTAATTTAAGTTATAAAACTCGGAGTCTACTTTGCGATGGTTTTCAAAGTTTTAAAGTCGGGAGGACGAGAATTTAACGAAGTTACAGACGATAAAAATATGTGAGGATAATTTGGTAATCTTTTATTTTTTATATAAAAAAATAAAATAAAATAAGTGTAACAACCGAATGGCTCAGGAGAAGCCATTCGGCTGTTACACCATCACAGCCCGAGAGCAGGGGGAGATGTGAGAGAGAGAGAGAGAGAGAGAGAGAGAGAGAGAACGATCGGGAGGGGGTTCCGACCATCGATCACCGAGGGTGAGACGCCGGTGCGCGGAGTGTCCCGACGAGCTGAAGTAGAGGCGTGGGTGCGGTTCTCCTGAGCTGAAAATCCCGGGTGAGTTCTCCCCTGTTTCAATTTCTGTCGACCGAGCGCGCAAGCTCAGTTGTTCTTGAATTACCGACGGTTAGAGCTCGATTTTTGGGGTGTTTTAGAACCTAGTATGTGTGTGTGTGGCTCGGCCCTTCCCGCGAAAAAATCGAATGAGAAACAGGGAGTTTTCCCTTATGGTCTTGTTCTGTTTTGATGGCCGAGCGTGGAGTTGCTTTGCCTCTAAATTTCGGAGATTTTATACTAGAATTCAGGAAAATTAGAGGTGAATTTTATGGTTAAATGAGTCGGTTGATAAATACATAGTTTTGGAAAGGAAACCGTGAGAATTTTTGTACTGCCATTGCTGTTTTCTAATTAGCAACCACCAAATTTTTTAATGTATGCATAGGTGAGTTAAAATGTGGATGTTCGGTGAAGAAATTGGCGAAATTGGATCGAAGTTGAGATTTCAGATTTTTTTTTTTCGTATAAAAACAATTCTATTTTTGGAGATTTTGATGGGGCTATGGTTAATTGTTTTAAATTCTCTTTTAGTGGGTTAAAATAGGTGGTTAGAGGAACGTATGGCCAATAGAATCGTTCGATTCTGATATACGACGCAAAAGTTATGCGCGTCAGAAGTTTATGTCGGATTTTGGTCCAAGTCAAATTAGTGAGTGTTTTTTGTAGAATTGTGACGTGTGATAGTGGCATGACTGTTTTTGATGCGTAAAGCCAATTTTGAGTGAGTTTTGATTGAGGAAAAACAAAAATGTGAAATTGAATAAAAAGGACATATTCGGTTTCAGGATTTTTTCACCTAGCTGCGGCTTACTGTTTTAAAATCCGTCTTAGTATGTTAAACTGGGTTCCTAAGGAGACGTTTAGCCACTTGAATCGTTCGATTCAGTTAACGGACGCAAAAGTTATGCGCGTCCGAACTTTAGGCTGGTTTTCGGCCGAACCAAATTGGTGACCCGTTTTAGTTGGAATTTCATGGGTTTAGTTAAGGGATGTTATTTTTAACTTATTTGGTGAATTTTGAAGTAAAGATTGATGAGTGATTGTTTGTATTTTAGGTTGAGACATTTTTTTCGAAGCTGTGCGTCGAGTGAGCTTAGGACGCTAGATAAGTAGTGCATGCATGCGTTTTGCCCAAGTGGGCCTACATCGTAGAACTTTAGAATTTATGTGATTGATTGTGGTGTGCGTGCGTATTGTTTGACATGCATCATTTAAAAAAAAAAAGGAACGAAAATGGTTTTGAGCATATTTTGAGTAAGAGGTGAGACGTGTGGTGGTGGTACCCCAGATCCTACTAGTGTGTGGGCCAGTATGTAACCAACCGCAGATTTCGCTCGAGGAGTGGGCCGGCTAGACCGTCACACGACGTATATGTGTTGACGGTGAGGATGATGGGTAGTGATACCGCGGATCCTACTAGTGTATGGGCCGGTGCAACACCAATCGCAGACCGGCTGGGCTGTTGCGAAACGTGTGTGTGGCAACTGTGGCCCCGTTGCTGGGGAGGCTGGGACGGGGGCAACGTGTCAGGGTGTAGTGTGGCGCGAGGTACATCCTCACCCTGATGTGGTTGCTGTGTGGTGATGCGTGTGTGTAGCTTGAGGACCTCGTTGCTGGGGGTCCGGGACGGTGGCGACGTGCCAGGGTGTAGGGTAGCGTTGGGTTCCTCCTTACCCTGGTGCAGCTATACTACGCGTCACAGATGTGACAACATGAGTGTGAGTGTAGAGACTGCATATGATAGGATTGCATTGACGGCTTTTACTTTCCTATTGTACTACTTACTGAACGGTAGGCTTATGATGTGTGTTCTATGGTGTAGGTGCTGACGATATTGCTGGTGAGCCTCGAAAGCCTAGTCCTGAGGCATAGGACGGTTGGCGGAGTGCGACCGAGGCACCGGACGACAGATTTTTGTTAGGGCGACCAGACCCGTGGAGACGGTAGGTGGTAGCTTGGCTATTGTGAGTATTTTATTTTGCTGTGTCGATGTACAGTTGATTAGACGAGTTGTATAGGGGTCGGTTGTATAGGAGTTTGTGGAGTGCGTGTGATTTCGGTGACGTACACGTTTGCTTTACATGTAGGAGCTTGGTATTGCTCTATACTGTGGACTTTCCTCATTTATAGTTGATAGATTTTCGTTGTCTTTAAACTTTCATGATTTTGTTATGGAGATTCTCTGGATGGTTGATAGATAAATATTGTTAGTTTTGGGATAGATAGTTTTTAGGCGTTACTCTGCCGAAATGTCGGGAGAGAGGTTGGGAGTCAAGAGGATATAGAATAGGTTGGGATGTGTACAGTAAATGTTAGGGAAAGGTAGAGTGGAGCGGAAGTGCGGCGTGGTTTCAGGTGCGCGGAGCACGCGGCCTTGCAAGTGCTCACGAGTCGTGCGGCGTTGGGAGAGGGCGTGCATGCGGACGTGTGGTACAGAGGCAGGGTGCTTGGGGCACGCGGCGTTGTGAGCGTGGGCGTGATGGGGTGATGTTGAGTTGACGCGCGCGGGGCACCGCAAAGGTGCGCGCGGGGCGTCGAAGTGGGGACGTGAGTGCACGACACCGAATTTATGTAGTTCGAGTGGTATGTTGGACTCCTTCCTAGAATTTCGAGACTTGTTAGTTTATTTTAAAACTATTTTAAATTATTTTCTTTTCCACTGCGTAGTTTTTATATTGAGGATTTCGTGTTCCCTCTTCGGGGTGCGAGTTGTTTTCGAATCGAGTTAAAAATTTTTCATGCTCACAAATTGTTCTTTTAAAGATGTTTTGAAAACGAAAGTGGTATTAAATTGAGTGAGTTGTGTCAAGTCTCTACATGTCATAGTGTGTAGACGTACTGTAGCGTACCGGGAACGTGTGGGTTTCTCGGGGTGTTACACTTCTTTTACCTTTCAGTTCAAAATATGATAAGACAAAGAATGATTTTCAAACATCTTTCTAAGAAAACTCACTTTCATATTTTAAGGAAAACATGCTCCACGAGTTACCAATGAAGCGATAAAACAAAAAATGTCGTATATATAGACAACTATACGAAAGTAAGCCTTTATCGTACTTTCATTAAAAAATCACCTTAGTGGAAAAGGAGGGTCACTTAAGGTGTTCTCTGGCACAACATCGCAGAAAGGTTGTGATCCAAAGATCAACAACTCATGCGCTAGGAGGAAGGTGGAAAGTAACAACGATTCGAAGATGTATTAACATTACCCTGAGAGTCGGCGAACCAGTCAGCGAAGACACACCAATAACCGAAATATCAGACATACCCTGATCAGTTTTAGGTATTCGAAACCCAAGAAGCGCGTCATCACCGCCCTATTATCCTCTAATAATTTGGAAAATTTCTGATTTTTAAATCTAATTTCTAAAATTTTTAATTTAATCTCGATTGGTGTTTTGGGTAAATTAAGTTATAAAATTTAGAAGCTAGTTTTAGTGTCGGCTTTCAAAAATTTTAAAGTCAGGAGAACGCAAGTTTGACAAAATTTCAAGCAATTAAAACACGTGTGGACATTTTGGTAATTTCTAATATTTAAATTATTTTATAAAAATTAAAATTTTTATAAAACAACTGAACGGCTTTGCGAGGAAGCCGTTTAGTGTTCTGCTTTCCTTCGCCGAGGCCGAGAGCAAATGCCCGAGAAGGAGACGCGCGAGGGAGAGAGACTGGGAGGGGGAATTCCGACTAACGATCGCCGAGGGTGAGACGCCGGTGTGCGGAGTGTTCCAGCGAACTGAAAGAGAGGCGTGGGTGCGGTCCTTCCTGAGTCGAAAACCACAAGTAAGCCCTCAGTTTTTCCGGCACTGTTCGGCCGAGCTTAATGCATGGTCTTTTCTCTTCGTTTTGTGTGAAATTTAGGGAGTATTAGCCATTTTAGAGGGCCGGTGGGGGAGAGCTTGTACTGGACGATGAGTTTCCGAGAAAGGAGAGGGGGCAGATGACTTAAGCTTCGGTTTTGGGTGCTTGAATTACTGATTTTGGGTTAGATTGTGCTTATTAAGTTGAAATGTGGTTGTTCGGTGAAGAAATTGGCGAAATTGGATCGAAGTTGAGATTTCAGATTTTTCTTCGTATAACAACAGTGCTGTTTTTGGGGACTTTGACGGAGTTACAATTAATGTTTTTAAATTTTGTTTTAGTGGGTTAAAATAGGTGGTTAGAGGAACGTATGGCCGCTAGAATCGTTCGATTCTGATATCCGATGCAAAAGTTATGCGCGTCGGAAGTTTATGTTGGATTTTAGTCCAAGTCAAATTTGTGAGCGTTTTTCGTAGAATTATGACGTGTGACAGTGGCATGGCTGTTTTTGATGCGTAAAACCAATTTTGAGTGAGTTTTGATTGAAGAAAAACAAAAATGTGAAATTGAATAAAAATGGGCAGATTCGGTTTCGGAGTTTTTCCACCTAGCTGCGACTTACCGTTTTAAAATCCGTATTAGTATGTTAAACTAGGTTCTTAAGGGAACGTTTAGCCTCTTGAATCACCGATTCCGTTAACAGACGCAAAAGTTATGCGCGTCTGAACTTTATGTCAATCTTCGGTCGAACCAACTCGGTGACCCGTTTTAGTTGAAAGTTCATGGGTTTAGGTAATGGATATTATTTTAGCTTATTTGGTAAATTTTGAAGCGAAGATTGATGAGTGATTGTTTGTATTTTAGGTTGAGACATTTTTGCGAAACTGTGCGTTGAGTAAGCTTAGGACGCCAGGTAAGTAGTGCATGCATGTGTTTTGCCTAAGTGGGCCTACATCGTAGAAGTTTAGGGTTTATGTCATTGATTGTGGTGTGGGTGCGTATTGTTTGACATGCATCATTTTTTTAAAAAAAGGGAACAAAAATGATTTTGAGCATATTTTGAGTAAGTGGTGAGACGCATAGTGGTGGTACCGTGGATCTTAGTAGTGTGTGGGCCGGTAAGTAACCAACCGCAGATTTTGCTCGGGGATTGGGCCGGCTGGGCTGTCACGTAGCGTGTATGTGTTGACGGTGAGGATGATGGGCAGTGGTACTGTGGATCCTACTAGTGTATGGGCCAGTGCAACACCAGTCGTGGATTCCGCTCGAGGAGTGGGCTGACTGGGCAGTAATGAAACGTATGTGTGGCAACTGTGGCCCCGTGCTGGGGAGGCTAGGACTGGAGCGACGTGTCACGGTGTAGTGTGGCGCGAGATACACCCTCACCTTGATGTGGTTGCTGTGTGGTGATGCGTGTGTGTAGCTTGTGGGCCTCGTTACTAGGGAGTCTGGGACGGTGGCGACGTGTTAGGGTGTAAGGTGGCGCTAGGTTCCTCCTTACCCTGGTGCGGCTACACCACGCGTCACAGATGTGACAACATGAGTGTAAGTGTAAAGACTGCATGTGATAAGATTGCATTGACGACTTTTACTTTCGTATTGTACTACTTACTGAGCGTTAGACTTATGATGTGTGTTCTATGGTGTAGGTGCTAACGATATTGCTGGTGAGCCTCGAGAGCATAGTCCTGAGGCATAGGACGGTTGGCGGCGTGCGACTGAGGCACCGGACGGCGGATTTTGTTAGGGCGACCCAACCCGTGGAGACGGTAGGTGGTGGCTTGGCTATTGCGAGTATTTTATTTTGCCAAGTCAATGTACAGTTGATTAAACGAGTTGTATAGGCGTCGGTTGTATAGGGATTTATGGAGTGCGTGTGATTTCAGTGACGTACGCGTATGTTTTACATGTAGGAGCTTGGTAATGCTCTATACTGGGGACTTTCCTCATTTGTAGTTGATAGATTTTCATTGTCTTTAAACTTTGATTATTTGTTTGGAGATTCTCTTGATGGTTGATAGATAAATAGTGTTAGTTTCTGGTGAACTGTGTGCAGGGTTTAAATTTTGGGATAGCCAGTTTTTAGCCGTTACTTTGCCGAAATTTCGGGAGAGAGGTTGGAAGTCGAGAGGATATGGAATAGGTTGAGATGTTTACAATGAGTGTTAGAGAAGTGTGGATGAGAGTGGGTGTGCAGCGTGGTCGTAAGTGCGCGGGGCACGCGGCCCTGCGGGTGCTCACGGGTCGTGCGGCGTCGGGTGAGGGCGTGCCTGCGGACGTGCGGTACGGAGACAGGGTGCGTGGGGCACGCGGTGCTGTGAGCGTGCGCGTGACGTGGTGATGTTGAGTTGGCACGCGCAGCACCGTAAGGGTGCGCGCGGGGTGTCAAAGTGAGGGCGTGGGTGCGCGTCACCGAAAGTGTGTAGTTCGAGGTATGTGTTGGACTCCTTCTTAGGATTTCGAGCCTTGTCGTTTTATTTTAAAACTATTTTAAATTGTTATCTTTTCCGCTGCGTATTTTTATATTGAGGATTTCGTGTTCCCTCTTTGGGGCACGAGTTGTTTTCGAATCGAGTCGAAAATTTTTATACTCACAAATGTTCTTTTGAATATAATTTGAAAATAAAAGCGGTATTAAATTGAGTGAGTTGTGTCAAGTTTCTGTATGTCATAGTGTGTAGACGCACTGTAGCGCACCGGGAACGTGTGGGATTCTCGGGGTGTTACATATCCATTTTTGTAACCGTGCAAACAAGATAACCTTCACGAAGAAAAAGGTGTATTGGGATATCATTTTTATATTTTGACACTGAGACCGTCCAAAATATTACAAGGATTCATCTTATATGTATGTGTGTGTGTGTGTGTGTATATATATATATGTGTGTGTGTGTGTGTGTGTGTGTGTGTGTTTGTGTGTGTACATATATATGTACATATCACAAGAATATAGAATATCATCCATCAATGGTAAATGTGTAAACTGTATATACATCAGACGTGTTGGCAATAAGACCCCGTCAAGTTTTATGCAGGTGACATCTCACCAAATTAGGTTTTGTAAACCGATAAGGCAATTGCAGTGTAAATAATATAAAACTCATACCTTGACGATAAGCGCTCTTCCTATGCACGGAAGCGATGACCTCAAGTAATAGCTCGAAATCTATGAATTCGTTTGATCTTAAAACCAAATCAATACCATAAATATCGTTTTCGAAAATTGGGGAAAAATATGGTTGGATCCTATACCGGGCTAGAAACCCAAACCAAAATAGATCGTCTAAGAAATGATGAATTTTCCATTAAACTACTCTACTCGAGCCCAAGTCAATTGTGGAAATCTAGGTTAAACTTTGGGAGTCCACTAGTGAACCTGCGGGAGTTCGCTGGTCAACCCGCGAGACTTCATGTGTCACCCCGTGGGACTCTGCTGGTCAAGCCGTGGACTCAACAGGTCAAGCTAGGAAAGTCTGCTTTGCAAAGCAGGACTCGACTGCGGAAGTCTACCTGCGATAGAAGTCGCTTGGAAATGTCGCTCAAGCTACGAATTTAGCAAAAAACTCATCATTTTTCACCGATTTTCATCTCAAATCGCTCAAACAACTTAAATAAAACTTAAAACTAGTCAAATCATCTACAGATAACCCACAAATTTGAGTTTCCGAACTCAGATCTAAAACCAAATAAACTCAAAACTTCAAAGTTAGAGACAGAGAAAAAAACTTACTAACTTTTAAGATTTCTTCACGGAAGTTAAAGCACGTCCCCTCGTGAACACTTCCTTAGCCTTAAAACACGACTATTTTCACAAAAAAAAAAAAATCGTCTCTCCTTTCCCTCTCTTTCCCTTGCAACGGCCAAGTGAGGAAGACAAGAATTGGATTTCTATCCTTTAAATAAAAATATTCTTTTTATTCCATTTTCTTATTCTAATTAACTCAATTATTAATTTCTTCCAATTTAACCACGCGGTCATTTCTCGAATTATTGATTTGATCAATTGATCGATAAAAATCCAACATAGCCACCACATAACAAAACGAGTCAATCCATGACACCTTCACCGTCAACAATGCGAAAAATTAATATTTAGAATTTAATTAACTTAAAAATAACAAGTTTTTACATCCTCCCTTCAAAGGATTTTCACAACGAAATTCAATACAACTTTAAGGAAAAACATCAAACAAATAGAGATACTTCTGAACCATCTCAAACTCTAGATAGCCTCCTGCACAGTGTGATTCTTCCACAACAGATGAACCAAAGGAATGTGCTTGGGACGAAGAACTAGAAACTCTTCGCCTATAATATTCTCAAGCTCTCCTCCCTAGACACATGTTGACCATCAACTACGCAAAAATTAACACGTGAAATTTAATTACCTTAAAAATACTGGTATTTGTCGCTAACACTTTAGATTTTATGTATACGTACATATTTTTTGTACGTTTAAATTTTTATATGCATGATATTTCATGTTAGACTTATATATATGCATCCCGAATGGGCTATTTTCATTTGGGTTGGATGATTTATTCTAATATAGGTCTTTAGTTGTTCTTGGTTGCAGCGGCGGAGCAACCAAAATAGCTAAAATTAAATCAAATGCTCGTTTTAGGGCTAACTAAACCTTTTTATCTATCTTCAGCTATTTTGGGTTGTACCTGGGTCAACAACCAAGGTAACCAGAGTCGAGTTATTTATATCTCCTAGTGAGCGAGGGTCCCACATGCAAAAAGGATGATAGTGGTGATGATGCGCTCATTGGGGACTTGATAGACTCTAAATCTAGCTAGGGTGTATTAGTTTACGCATAGTGATGTCAGCTCGTAGCTTGGCTTGTCGACCACTCTTTTGCCGTGGTATTAGTGTTGTCGTGTTTGACTGTCAATCACAAGCCCTAATAACTCTTGAATACATCAGGTTAATTAAGATAATTATTGCTAAAATTTGGTGATAAAAAATAATAAAATATGTGTTGTAATTAAATGTTGCAGCATTCTCTCATAACATCATGTTTGAATAAAAACTTTTATTTTGATCATATTTTGAAAAAATCATATTTAAAGTTGATGATTATTGCATATTGATGAATTTAATTAAAAATATTTATTTTCCAAACTATAATCAAGATGAGACCCACAAGTTTTAAAAGCAATGCAATAATTTAGGTTTGGAAAGAGAAAAAGCTCAAATTAAGGAGAAGAGATTTTGGAATTTTCCAATTTTAAACAAATGAAGATGTTGATGCCAAGGGAAGGAAATTAATTATAAAAGGCTGCAAATAAAAAAATAAAGAGAGGCCGGATAGAGATGAATTGGCCAAAAGGGTTGAGAAGAGAAGATTTTGATGCACAGATTCCAAAATAAAGATGAGTATTCGAAAAAAACGTTTTGACGAGAAAAAAAGCACGCAGGTTCAAGAACATAGAAGACTTTCTACTTTTCTGCATTTTATGATGAAATCTCTATTTTTAATTAATTCTTTTTTTTTTTTCGTTAGAAACTAAATTTCTAAGTGGTAAGAATGGAGAGTACCAATCTATGTTTCTTTTATGAATTTGTTATGGTAATTGCATTGGAAAATTCAATACGGTTATATAATGTTAAAAAGCTTAAATAAATATTAGGGCTTGTATTGTTTTCTATGATTAATAGAATTGCTATTAAATGAGTTCAATAAGATATTTGTCTTTCATAAAGTAATGAAGAAAATATCATAAGAATTAATCAAGTAACTGTGACAAGTCTTTATCTATAAATGATATTTTAAATCTTTTGATTCAATTGTTGTAACATTCTACAATTTTTGTACTAAAAGAACATAGTGAGAGAAATAAATTCTTATCAACGTTTTATTTAATGACTTATTGAAATTTTGTGTCAATTGACTTTTTTATTATTTTGATTCACCTTAATTTTATTCTAATTAAAATTAAATCTTGATTAATTTTGTACTCGTGGGTTCGACACTTTACTTTCACTTTATTACTTGATTGTGTCACGTGCACTTGCGTAGTGTAACGATTTTGCACAGCATGACACTCAGTGAAATGTTGGGTCTACAGATCGCCTTCCCAATTTTCTTCTGTCTCATGAAGTGTTGTTGAGTGTTCGGATCACCGTCTTTCTAGGGTTTGTGCAGGAGTTGGTTTTTTTGTGACCATTATTTTTCACTAAAATTGTTTTTATAATGAAACAATGGGGCTTACTTTGTGTGTAGCTACGTATGGTAAAAGTCCCCCACCCATGGCTAATTGAGCCTGATTTAAAAATGCTAATTATGATGTAATGATTTGAAAATCTTTGACTTGTGGAGCTTGCTTTGAAAAGTAAGGAAATTTTTTTTGAATTTAAATTCATGTCATGTATTTTTCTAACTGTTTATGGTTTTGAAAGAAAATGATAAAAAGAATTTTACATATGCATTGAGCATAGTATAAAGTTCTTTATTGAGTTAGTCACTCACTCCAAATACTCCTTTCATCTCCTAGGTTAGAATTGTAGAAGTTGAAGTTGCTGCTTGTTGAGGAGTGGATCTCCTTCTTCATCCTCCTCTTTTGTTATTTTCTCGAGTGTTTTTATTTTTCCTAGTATGGAATTCTATAGTTATATTACTTCTTTCTTTTGGTCTCTATAAATTATGTGGGTATTTGATATTTTATTTCATGTACAATACTTTATTTGATTGTGTAAATTTTGCACTATCTTATGTTTATATGATCATTATGTGGATTTCAGCGCATTTTTTATGGGTCAGGGCTTATTAAGCAAACTCATTAGTTGGTAAAAATAATATATCAAGTGGAGATAAATGATTAAAATAATAAATAATTTCAATCGATGAATAAGAAGTAGTTAAATGATTAACCTAATTATAAGCAAATTCAATTGGAGATAAACATTTTTCTCATTATTTTATATTTTTAGAAATAATTGCCCTTAACAATGTAGAAAATGTTCCATTTACCACTTTACTTTGACCATCTGTTGGAGGTATGCCACGATTAAGAATAAGAGTTTAGTTCCTAGCTTATTCCATGAAATGCTCAAAACGTGACTTAACAACTTAACACTTCTATCACTCACAATGGTTCTAGGAATTTCGTGTAGCTGCACAATTTCTTAAGAATAAATCTACCACATGAGTAACATCATTAGTTTTCGAACACACTATAAAGTGAGTCATTTTACGAAACCTATCCATTACCACAATATGCTATACTTACCTCTTTATGTCCTCAATAAACCTATCATAAAGTCTATTGTATGTCAACCCACAGTTGGTTAAGAATGGGAAGGGGAGTGTATTGGCCATAAGATCTAATATTTGATATGGCTTTCCTACACTTAATGCACTTATCACAAAAAGCTTGTATGTCATGTCTCATTCTCGGGCAATAGAAATACTCACAAACCACATTCATTGTTTTACTTACTCTTAAGTGTCCCATTAACCTTTCTTCATGCTCTAACAAGTAATTGGCTCGAGTGTAGATAAAGTCAAATCTGCAGGGGTCATGCAAATATGTAGACCCATTCCCTTCTCTTTTGGATTTCTCTCAAAGAGCATTTAGAGATACGAGGTTTATCATTTTTAAATAAAAATCACTCATGTCTATAATGGTCATTACATGCATGTTTCTCACAATCTTTCCAAATGAGATTTAAATTTAAGTCTTGTTCATACAAGTCTTTTATAAAATCAAACCCTAACAACTTAGATTGTAGAGAAGTTATAAGCACGTATCTCCTTGACAATGCATTAGCAACTCCATTCTCTTCACCTTTTTTTGTAATAGATGACATAAGGAAAAATCTCTATGAACTCTATCCACGTTGCATGTCTTTTGTGTAATTTTCCTTGTGACTTCTAGTGTTTTGAACTTTCGTGGTCAAAGTGAATGATAACTCTTTCGACCACAAGTAGTGTTTCCACGTTTGTAGAGTTCTCAACAAGGCATACAACTCTTTGTCATATGTGAGATAATTTAATGCTGCTTCACTAAGCTTTTCTCTAAAATAAGCTATAGGCTTCATGTCTTACATCAAGACGCCTCCAATTCCCTTTCCTAACGCATCATATTCAATCTCAAAAGTTTTATCAAAATTCGGCAATACTAAAAAATGTGCATTAGTTAACTTTTCTTTTAGAAGATTAAACGATTTATCATGTAACTAGATCCATTACTACGTTGTTTTTAACCAAATCATTCAACGGTGTTATGATGGTATTAAAATCTCTAACGAATCTTCTATAAAAGCTAGCTAAGTCATGAAATCTATGTACTTCGTTAGCATTCTTAGGTTTCGGCCCCTCCTTTATTGCCTTCATATTTTCTTCATTCATCGATACTCCACTCAAGCTCATTGCAAAACCAAAAAACACTAGCGATTCCATGCAAAAAATGCACTTTTAGAGGTAAGCATATAGTTGGTTTATTCGCAAAACATTAAAAACAAATTTTAAATATTCAACTTGTTGTTCCACGTGTTATGTACATTTGATAAACCAAATGGCATGACCAACCACTCATAAAGTCCATATTTTAGCGGTTTTCCACTTGTCGCCCTCTTTCATGCGAATTTGTTAATAACTAGTCTTTAAATCAATATTTGAAAATAAACATGTGCCATATAACTCATCAAGCATGTCTTCTAACCTTGAGATATGATGTCTATATTTTACCATTATTTTGTTGATTGCTTGACAATCAACGCACATCGTCCATGATTCGCTCTTCTTTAGTACTAATATCACCGGTACTGAGCATGAACTTAAGCTTTTTTTCACCAGGTCTTTCTTCACTATCTCTTCCATTTGCCTTTAAATTTCTTTTGTTTTCTCTGGATTTGCTTAATATGCGGGTTGGTTTGGAATAGTTCTCTTGTCACAAAATTAATTTGATGCTCGATTCCTCTAAGTGGGGGATTGGTAGCTCCTCTGGAAACACATCATTAAACTCTTGCAAAAGAGAAGCAACAACACTTGAAAGAGAAATTGATAAGTTGTTAGATAATAAATAAACATATTAATATAAAAGTGAAATCATATCATGTTTATCTTCACTATTGTTTAACAATGCAATCTGTTTTTTACTCAATTTTTCCTCTCTCTTCCTCTGTTTTTCTCTGTTTTTCCCTTGATTTTTTTTCTTTTTCCCTCGATTTTTCTCCTTTCTTTGTACTCTTTCAACTACTTTCTTTTCTTCACCTTTTTTTGCCACTTTTTAAACTAAATTCTTCTCTCTTTTTTCTTTCTCCCTCCCCACCTTATTTCTTATTATAAAGTAAGGAGTACTCGTTTTTTTACCTATTATGCTTGACGTTTCTATCAAATTGTCAAGGCCTTCCCAATAGAATATGAGAAGCTTGTATTATAACCACATAACATAGAATCCTATATTTGTACCTTCCAATTGATAAAGCATCTTCTAGTTGTCTAGTTACCTTAATTTTCCGCAATTGCTTAACCATTGCAACTTGTATGAGTTTAGATGTTGATCGGTTTTCAAGTTCAACTTTTAAATTAGTAATGTGCTTGCTATATTGGTGCAACTCTCACTGTTGATGATTAAACTGCAAACTTTGTTGTGCACATGACATCTTGTGTAGAATTTATGCTCACATTTACTTTGTCTACATCCTCCTTAGGTTGCACATTCAATGCTTGCCTTTTGACTATTAAATCTTCTTTCACTAATTCCTCCACATCACTGTCACTATAATTCTCAAGTGGTGGCATCTCATTCTAAATTGAATTCACGCTCTCCACATCGCCATTATTTAACAAAATCATAGCTCTCTTATTTGGACAATTTGAAGCAATATGTCCAAACCTTTGGCATCAAAAACACTTATCTCTCAGGTTCTAGTGGGTGTTTTTGTCTTGGTCTTAACCTTTTGTGGCATTGCATTGTTGACTGCAGTTTTACCTTTGGATTTCTCTCTTGGCTTAGGCTTCTCACCTTTCCAATTTGCTTGCCAAGATGACTTTGAAGTTTAATTTGCATTGGAATTTCTCTTTGCCCATAGTTGGCGCTCACCTTGATCGATTTGTGTAGCAACTCTTCTAAGTCGACATAGTGTTGTAGATCCATTACATATGTGATCTCTCAATTTAAACCTCCAATAAACCATGTCATTGTTGCTTCGACATTTTCTTCCATGTTTGCTCTTATCATAACTATTTTCATCTCTTATAATATTCATTCACGCTTTTATAACTTTGAGTTAAATTTTGGAGTTTTCGACACAAGTTTCTATAATAGTATGTTGGAACAAATCTTTTTTCATGTGTGATTTCATGTCCTTCAATGTGCGAATGGGTTGCTCACCATATCTTCTCTGGTTCTTAACTGGTCAATCCCGCCAAATATTAGCGTAATCCGTGAACTCCATTGTGACCATTTGAAACTTTTTATCCTTTGTGTGATTTTGGCATTCAAACGATAGATCCACTTTTATTTCTCATTCCAAATAAGCCTTGAGATCACTCTTACCTTGGAAATGAGGTATATTTACCTTAATATTTCTTAGGCCGCCATCCTCTCGATTTTCTTCAAACTCTCTTTGTCTTTTGTAATTATCAGCTGCAAATGGTTCCTTATGTTCGTATGCCTTTGGGGCTTTACCTTTTCGTGCATGAATTTTTGTTAGGGATTCCATTCTATATAATCTCATATTCAGTGCTCGAAATTGATCTTGTAAGAAAACAAACAAAAATTGTTACACTTAAGAAAAAAATAGTCAATTTAATTTTCTTTTCCTCTCTTTCAAGTGGTTGCACTCGATGAATGTCACTACACTCATGTTTCGCTAAAAAATAATGGTTTTTTCAAAATAAGCTCACCCTCATGCCTTTTACTTCTCGATCTCCCTTTCAGTTTTTTATGTAAGAACTTGATCGATGGTAAATATGCAACAAGTCAAACTATCAAAAATTAAACTTTAAATCTCAAAGTTCAAATATTTAAGAATGAATAAATTAAGAGTAGAATTTTAAATCAAAATGTAATAACCAGGAAATTTCGATTTTTAATTTTTAATTTTCGAAATTTTTTTTTAGTTTAATCCCGGTCGGAGTTTTGAGAAATATTTCAACGGAAAAGATTTAAATTATAAGGCTCGAAGCCTACTTTTGCGATTGGTTTTCGAAATTTAAAGTCGGGAGGTCGAGAAATTAACGAAATTTCGGACGATTGAAGCACGTGAAGGCAATTTGGTAATTTGTAATTTAAAAAAAAAAAAAAATTTAATATAACAACCGAATGGCTTCGGGAGGAAGCTATTCGGCTGTTACTCCTTGGTGCCGATAGAGCCGAGAGGGAGACGCGGGAGAGGGGAGAGCTTCGAGATCCAACGACGGCCGACGATCGGAGGAGAAGATTGCGGCAGTCGACGTGGATAAGGGACTCCGACAAGCCGGGAACGACGTGTAGCTCAGCTATTCCCGTGCCGAAGACCCAAGGTAAACTGCCCTACTCCTTTTCGTTTTTCCACCAGCAAGTGGGAAGTTCGGTTACTTCCGAACTCTCGCCTGGTTTGAGCTCGATTCTTGGTGTGAGGAGGCTGGGGTGGGCGCTAGGGGCTCGGCATTCCGCCCCAAACCCGACCGAGGACAGGTGGGAATGTCCCCTGTTCCTCCTCTAATTGTGGTGGCCGAAGATGTAGGCTACCTGTGTTCCTGCCTCAGCTTGTTGTGCCATGGTATGGAGGAGTTGCAACAAGGAAAAAGGGGGGCACCGTTGGTGCCCTGGTTTCGAGAAGAAAACCAGATTCGAGCTTTCTGATCGAGAAGCTTCGAAATTGTTATGAGTTATGCATATTGGACTGTAATGTGGCTGCTTGGTGAAGGAATTTGCGAAGTTGGATCGAAGTTAAATTTTTGGCTATTTTTAGGATAGAAGCAGATTCTGTTTTTGGCCGTTTCGGCCTAGTTTCAGTTGATCGTTTCAAATTCTGTCTTTGAGGGTTAAAATAGGTTGTTAGAAGAACGTGTGGCCACTGGAATCGTTCGATTCCGATATCCGACGCAAAAGTTATGTGCGTCGGAAGTTTATGTCAGATTTTGGTCCAAGTCAAATTAGTGACCGTTTTTCGTGGAATTTTGACGTGTGATAGTGGCATGTCTATTTTTGGTGCGAAAAAGCTGAATCGAGTGAGTTTTGGTTGAAGAAAAACAAAGGTTGGAATTTTATAAAAAAATGACAAATTCAATTTTTGGCATTTTTCACCTGTCTACAGCTTATCGTTTTAAAATCCGTCTTGAGATGTTAAACTAGGTTCCTAAGGGGACGTTTGGCCACTTGAATCGTTCGATTCCGTTGACAGACGCAAAAGTTATGCGCATCCGAACGTTGGGCTGGTTTTCAGCCAAACCAAACTTATGGACCGTTTTAGTTGAAATTTCATGAGTGTAGTTATAGAAGGTTGTTTTTAGCTAATTGGTGAATATTGAGATAAATACTGATGAGAAATTGATTATGTTTTAGGTTGATGCTCTATTTTGGTGAAGCTATGCGTCGAGCGAGCTTAGGACGCCAGGTAAGTAGTGAATAACTAATTTAAACTCTATTAACATCATATAGGATCAATCATCTACTTGCACTACAATGATCATTTGAAAATCATATAAATTATGTTCTTTTGAAAGTTATGCAAATGCTATAAAATTATGTTTGCTTGAAATCAATCTTTTGAAATCACTCAACCATTGTTTAAAATCATTTTCATTAAATAAATCCAATATAAATAGAATGAACTTTGTATGATTAAAACCATCTTTTTAAGAAAACTCCAATGCATCTTTTAACAACTAAATGTTTATGTTAAAAATGCAATACACTCCAATCTCAACATGTATAAACATCACAAAACCCTATACGTTTCTGGGTTTTCTCCGGCAGGGCTGTAGGATGCTATGTATTGCTTCTTCTCGAGATTTAGAGATTTTTAACTCAAGAAGGACATTAAGTTGATCATCTTCTTATTTCTATAGTCATACACATTGCACATGAAAAGACAGGTCCAACCATTGGGCTCATGCACTATTAAGATTGTCAACTTCCTATTTTCCTCAAATGCATGCTTTAACACATTTTATAAAGTCAATGTCATGCACATTTAAAACTATGCAACTCGTCTATGCAAATCGTTTTGAAAACCTGTATATCACATTGATTTAAAACAATGTTTTCAAAATATTCATTTTTAACATTACAATACAATTGGAAAACATAAATCTTTTTTATAAATGTAACGGCTCAGTCCTGACCTGTACCCTCATTAATGTTGGGCTGAGCTACCTGTGGGACTGCACACGTCACTCATGACTTTTTCCTACTGGAGTACCAAAAATTTCATGTCATCCTCAACTTGAACCTAGGACCTCCAGATAACATCCATAGGCTGACATTGAATTGTTACCACTAGGTTATGCACCCATTAACGTTGGACCGAGCCACCTATAGAACTAGATATGTCACTCATGACATTTTTCTGTTGGACTACTAGAAATTTCATGTACTTTCCAACTCAAACTCAAGATCTCTAGATAACATATACAGGTTCCCTTGAGTTTGTTCTACTTAGGCTACTCAGCCAAGTAATAATCCATGTCCAAGGTTGGGAATGGTTAGACTAGATACCAAGTCGTTGATCCGGATCTTGATTTTGAGAATGTGGGGCGGGTTAATTTATTCAGGATCCGGATTTGAACCATCTGTTTCCAAACATCCTCTCACGTCTTCGTCTGTCCTTCGTTCAGAACGTGGATGACGACCAGAGGCGCCCTTGGGTAACGCTACCCACCTAACGACGAACAGCTACGAGGTTTTCCATTTCCATCACTTTATAGGGAAGATATTGCATTAAGCTCTTCCGTTACAGAAAAATAAGAGTAGGATTAGGATGGATCCGGAGCAAACGTTTATTCGCGTCCAAGAGCGGTTTTCTCGGATGCTTACTCCAAAATTGAGAGCTGGTTTGGAGTATATGTTCCTCTTCATCGCCATCACTTTGTTTTGCGTTCTTGTCGTTATGCATGCCAATTACGTCCAACAGGTATTCCTGAATATCCAAATTCTCGCTGCTTTGATTTCCTTCTCGGATTTCTTTTTATTTACTCTGGTAATTCCTTGCAATTTGGATTCACTACCTATTTGAACCGAATTTCTATGAAATTATTTCGGCTGAATTCTATTCAAGAGTGAAAGCCTGTTCACCCAAACTTTTTTGGGTGATGCTTTATTAGGTTGATAACTGTTCAACGTTACATGCGAAGGAAATGAATAACGAACTTATCTTTGGAAATTCTGAGCGAAAATGACTTTTTATCTTACACTGGAATTCTTGGTTTGGCTTCTGTTTGATACGTTAAGCATAGTGATGTATCGTCTCGAGATAAGGTACAGGGTTTATTCCATTAGGATTATAACATCCATAGTTATGTTGCTAGAATAACAGAAGCTGACAAGTAATTGGATATCTGTTAGAATATTGTAGGTGTTGAATAATAGGGACTAGGATGTATGGACTGGTTTGATATGATGAATTTAGTAAGAAAACAAATTCCTGAAGATATATTTGTTACCAGTTTTCTGCAATTAAAGTTGTTATGACTGCTTAGGTGCTTCTCAAATTTACTTTTTAGGAACTATTATCTGTTAATTTGTTATATGATGCCATGATAATGGGCTGTGTATGGAGTTAAAAAAGCAATTGCTCATGTCTTTTACTATCTTTGAAATTCTGAGAAGTTGAGTTTACAAATAATCTTGAAGGTGGTTGGATGATTGTTACGAGTAAATTTTGAGAAGAAGGTCTCTGGTTCCAAATCCTTTAATAGGCTGTAGTGTGTTGAAGAGTTCCTTAGGAAGATAAGTTGTGTAATCAAGACTCATTCATTATGCGGGGATGTGGCAAACTACTATTTTATCAAAATATAAATGATGTGGAGTTTTTGTGCTCACTTTGCTTGGCATTGCTTCCCGTGAGAACTCCTGATTGAAAGTGTATTAGGTGGGAAATATGGTTTGAGATTTCTGGTTCATTGCA
The DNA here is from genome assembly GCA_022433055.1 of Begonia peltatifolia. Lineage (NCBI taxonomy): Eukaryota > Viridiplantae > Streptophyta > Magnoliopsida > Cucurbitales > Begoniaceae > Begonia > Begonia peltatifolia. The sequence goes on along the minus strand of CM039531.1, from coordinate 8,774,728 downwards.
TGATTGAAAGGCGAATAAAAGTTTTTCATAAATCTAGCTCTATCACAATTAGTTCTTTATGGAGGACTCATCTCTTCAAGGGTTTCAATCATATAAAGTATTAGGCATTGAGTGAGAGTAGGAGCAAAAAAATAATTTTGTCCGTGCATTGAAAACCATAAAACCTGTAAAAATAATTTTTTCAGTGCATTGAAAAACATAAAACCTGTAGCGGACATCTTTTTCTCTGGCCCGAGGGCAAGTCATGGAGACATTTGAAACATGGAAGTTGGACTCCATTTGTTTGTTTTTTGTGTAATACTACTTTATATTAGGAGTATGCATTCCTCCATCTTTTTGATGCACTGGCAAGAAGGAAACTAAAAAGGTTTTAAAGTTTTAATGTGGGTATATTTGTGCTCTTTTTTTTTGTTTTGTTTGTTCAATGTATCTTTTTACCTTATGTCCTGTACAATTGAAGTACAAACTGATCCTGTTGCATTTGAAGCCTGGCTGTTCAAGTGAGCTCTCTGGGGTTGAAGCAGCAGAAGCGCAACTAATTCAAATCAAGGTACTTTTTTCCCTCCTTGTGATCTTTTTCCCCTTTAATGGTATTGTTTTTGAAAAACGTGCTAGCTGGAGTGTTGTGAAAAGGTGTAATAATATATATTTAGGTCCTGGATTATTGTTTATGTTACAGAATTTCACGAAATCACCTGATGTGCTTAGTTTCCTAATGAAAACTATTTTTGTAAATGATTCTGTAAAATCATTATTTGTTCACCATTCCTATGTGATTTGGGGTGAGAAGGATAATCTTGAATTGAAGAAGATAAGGTCTTTATCTTTTCTTCGTCAGTTACAATCTTGTTTTTTTTTTTCTTTGGGTTAAGATACTGAAGTCTTATGGTTTTTATTTTTTTAGATCACAAGTGCAGGACTGTGGTCTCAAAATGCTTCTGACACTACGGATACAAATGTTTCTGATTCAAATATTTTAACAAATAGTTTTGAAGTTTCCAGTGTTGATGAGGATGAAATGACATTTTTGGCTGCAAAATTCTGGTTGAACTGGATTGGTGCTGGTGCTAGGAGAGGTAAATTGACATTGAAGTTCTGAAAAAACTGAAACCAAGTTTCAAGTTTCTTAAACATCAAGCAGATATTTCTAGTTATTTTCGTAGCGCTAACCAGATGCTTGATGGTGCAGCTATCAAAAACGATAAAGAGGAACCTCGAAGTAGTTTCCCAGTCTCAGCCAAGGAGACTTTTAAAGCAGCAGTTATCCACTTTGGCAGAAGGTGGTATAGACGTTTATTATTCATTTGGAGATATGCAAAGCAGATCATCAGAAGCTTCTGGAAGTTGTGGGTAAGTTAGGCTAGGATATGTTACTGTCCTTGTGTTGTTGACTGTGTTTCTGTAAATCACTTCTCTTCTTTATTTTGTTCATAAAATTACTTCCATTTTCTGTATAAAAAAAGAAGTTAGGCTAGGAAATGTATTTTCATACAGTGCTAAATTTGCTATGTATCTATACGATGTTTATTTTCAACAAAACTATCCGATAAGCTCGTAGATAATTCCTCAATCACATTTTTTTAGTTTTTTGGGAAATTTTCAAATGTGCTTAGAAACGGCTCAGCATATGCCTTTTTCATCCATAATTACCTTTGTCCTGTGGTTGAATCTAAATTATTGATGCAGAATTTTGCTGGCGTAAATTTAAATGTTGACGTTCCCAAATGGTTACATATTTTTCATCTTGACAGGCTTTTCTTTGCTACAGGTAATGGACAATCTAATCATTATCTATCACTGATATTGGCCTGCAATAAAAAATGTATCTCCTTATCTTTGTCTAGCATGTGAATGCATGTGTCTCTGCTATGTCCATGTATGGCCATAGATAAGTATAATGTAACTCTGAGTCTCAAAGTGGTTTTATTTTTTAGTTATTTCTTTGTACAACTACAAACAGCTTCTTTCATCTGAAATTCAAATATTGATGAGTAATTTACGTGAATTAAATATACTGAAACAAAATATGTAATGGATAAAAGTCTTCTGATGGTAGTAATCTCCAACCTGCAGAGTGATAGGTCTCCCCTTCTTAAACTTACAAATGTTAAGTGTAAAGGGCCCCCTTTGTTTGGCACGAAAGGGTCCAAGAAGAGATGTAAGGAGAATATTGTAGGTACTTAGTGTGAATGAGGGTATCCTGGAAAAGAGAGGATAAGCAGTTAGGATTTCCTGTTGCAATAGTAATCATTACGGTAATTGTTTTGTGAAGATTCACTAGGGGAGAGTTTGGAAACCTTTCTAATGTCTTATTGATCATGTAATTTTTCTATTTTAATATAGGTAGTGCCATTAATTTCTAATAATTGTATTTCAGTGCGATGGCTTGAGAGAAAGAGCAAAACATTTGAACCAACTTACCTATATACAATGGAAAAGGTAATATTTTCACTTTCATTTTCTTGTTAATGATTTAAAAGAATAGCATGCTTAAGATTGTGATAAAAATTTACTTGCTAAGTAATTGAATAAAAATTAACACTTATAAAACCCTAATATTCATCCGCTAATCTTATGACCCACTTCCTTTATCAATATTGTCAATTTAAATAGCAATGTAAACAATGCAAACTCCAACTGAGTCTAAATCTAATATAAATAATACAAATGTAACTTCATTATGATAAAATAGAAATAGTGACTTCAAATGATGAAATAAAAATAGTGACTTCAAATGAATAAATATTGAATTAATAGTAGTACAAGTTTCATCATCAATAAGCTCAGGTAAGCGATCAGGAAACACAAGATATTCTTAATTGTCTATCCTATGGGGCTCCCCTTCATATTCCCTAGTAATTCATTCTATGGCTTTCCTAGACTCACTTCTCATCGGCGATTGTTGTGTGGATGCTTGCTTCCTAGCTTATCGGATTTTAGTAGAATATGCTACACCTCTTGTCATCAACTTAGCAATAAAAAAATAACACAACAACAACAAATATTAAGAAAGAAACGGAGCTCTGATACCATATAATGTGATACGAAATGAGGATGGAAGTTAACACCAACGGTGGCTCGACTTTGCAAGAAACTATTTTTGGCTGAGGGAGCAGTAACTTCCCACATGCACAACTCTTTCAATACTTGAATTGTGGAGCTGAAATTTGGATAGCATCTAGTCTACGGTGTGATAGGAGTGTCCTCCAAATTTGAAGGCAAAAGAATAATGAAAATTATGCTTGAAATGGTTGGTGGTGCTGGGAAATCCAGAATTCTGTTTTGGTCGAAAAAATAGGTCAATTTTGGAGAGGCATAACTTATTATTTTGAAGTTGTATGAATGTGCTTTTTGAGGTAAGATGAAACTGTACGTGTGAGGATGAACGTCTCCAAAAATGGAAGGCTAAATTGTTGTGGATGAAAATATATGGTTGCGGGAGTGCTTGCTGGTCCAGAGATGCTACAACTACACACCTCTTTCTATTCTTTGGTTTTCTTGGATGAAAGCTTTCAACTACTAAGATTAGAGTTTTCTAAACTCTTGCTGTATATTCAACTTCTACGGAGATAGGAAGAAAATTATTGGTAAGATAAAGATTTCACCAGCACTCATAAAGAGTGGAACCAAATAACACACACTCAACCCTTAGATATTACTCACCGAGGACACTTGAAGGAAACTTCAAGTTTGAAGAAGAAAAACTTCACGAAATTTGTTGAACATTTGCTACCTGTTACAAGACTATAAATACCACCTCTAAGAAAACTAGGGTTTCCACCCAAAAAGAGAGCATTACGAAGTACATTATCCAACTTGGAAAAAAGCACTTGGCTAGACTAAAAAGTCTTAGTACTCTAGATGTGGTCACATAGACATTGACCTTGACTCTTACAATAAAATCAAAGCAGTACTTAAAACAAAAATAAAGGAAATATAATAATTTTAAAGATTCAAATATTCCTATACTTATAAAAATGAAAAGGACTAAACATCTTTTAGAAGGAAATTGAATTTTAGTTGGTCTTTTGGCTCGGGTTTCTTTGTGAGAAACGAACCTCTCTATAATGGGTATGGTTGACTAGACAAATAATGTCTAATTTTTACGATTCAACCCATTTGAGAGACTTTGAAATGTTAATTACAGCTTTCATGAAGCATACTTTCTGAAATGAAATAAGAAAGACTATCAAATATGCAAAATATTCACTCGAAGGTCGGTTTGAAGGCAATTTTTTTTTAAAGTCCAATAATCTTTCGACATGTGCTTGATCTTTCATTTATGCTTCATCTTGACGAACACTATAGTTGAGTGGATGCTGATTTGAAAGATTTGATATCTTTAAAGCACGTTTCTCCATTACTACTTATAAAATAGACACTAGAAATAAGGTTAGAAAATCTCCATGCTTGACAGTGGATGGTTGGATCCCGTGGCACATCACATTCCAATTTTAATAAAATCATAATGTAAACAATTGAAATCTATTTCAGTCCAACTTAAGTTCAAATGCATTTTTCTAAATTAAATCATTAAATCTAGGCCTTCTTCCCTCTCCGGCAATAAGTCTACTTGATATTTTGCATATCCAATTTTATTTCTGGCAAATCCTGTTAATAGAGCAATACAGGTTTCAAATGCCACCCAGAAAACAATCACTGATATCTGATACACTGCCAAAAAAATTTGATATGGAGCCGCATATTGAATGTGATGGATATGGAGCAGGTGTTGTCTGGCTAAATCATTCGAATCTACATGCCAAACAAGATTCAATTGGAACCAAGCTTGTACTCTTCCATCAAAGCTATCTCTTCTTGTTGAGAAATCAGGTTCAATGTAAAATATTATTCAGCTTTGAAGGGCCATTCATTCAAATTTTCTCCTCAGAAGATTAGCATCTCCAATGATCTGCCATCTATCTACATGCTACAGCTAGCAACGATTACATTTGCTGATGAATCTCCCACATTTTTTACTTCTTCTGCCCACTTCCTTTGTTGTTCTAAACTTCTACTAGATGTCGTTTTGAGTGTTTCTCTAGTTGCAGTGGAACCTTCAGCAAAGCTCGCTATATCGCAGACTCTGATTTTTTTTTTTTCCATCACAGATTCTCTTGCAACCATTGAAGCCATTATGCAATGGTGACTTCGATTGAATACAAGAACTGGGCTACGTTCCAAGCCAAATGTTCTACCAATCTTAGCAAATGTTGAAACTCATGTTTGATGGCCTCCAATTCTTTCTTTAGTACATCCATGTGCTCATCGATCTTCTTTTGTGACATCCGAATGATAAACTTCATTCTAGGTTTTCCTATGTGAGAAGGAATAAAGGAGAGAAGGGGAAAATGGATAGTTAGTAGTTATAATTGACGGAAGTTACAATTTCAAATATAGCCTCTACAGTTAGTTGATGAGCTAACATTAGTAGTTAAATAAGGTGAGGGGAAATGGGAGTAAATCGGGTAAATTGTGGGGAACACAGGGAGATTCCAGGATCTTGAAAGCATGTAGTGTGTGGAGTTTGTCATGTACTAGTTGATTTAATTTTCCATGAAACAGAGTGCTATAATTTTCACTAATAAGATCAAGGAATCTACCACAGAACTGAGTGCTACCAATTAATCAGATTTACTTGTAAATTAATTGAATAAAAACAAAATCTTCAATCCATTCCAAAAATTTCCATTAAAATCCTAACACTCCTGTTCCGATCTTATAACTCCCTTCCCTCATCCTTATTATCAATTTTAATAGCAATCTAAACAATTCCACTTTTAATCCAATGTAAATTTAATCTAAACAATACAATTGTAACTTTAATCCTATCTAATCCAATTTTAATAAAATCTTAATCTAAACAATTCAAACCTAATCCAATCTAACTTAAATTCAAATGCATATATGTAAATTAAATCATCACATCCGGCCATCTTCACTTGATTGGTGGCTTGGTTCTATGCGCTGTCAATCTTGCTTTGCTATGTTTCTATCTTTGAGTACATATTCTGCAGGGATATTTTTTGCTACCAGACGGAGCCAAGGCTCGACATAACATTCACACTGTTAACATAAGCATATCAGCTCGGCATTCCTGCTTTGGAAACAGGTGAATACAATCAAAACAGTTTGTGAACTTTGTTACACTTAAAAATATAACTCTTAGATTTATAATTACACCCGAGACCAAGCAATATTTATTTACTATTATTTGCTTCAACCACAATTTTAACATATAAATTTGTGAAATTTCCTTAAACTTGTCCGTGTTGGACGTCCTCTAATAATTTATACCTTCAGGTAAGGGTTTGTTTGAAATCTAAACTGAGGAAGAAAAATATCTAAAACTTTCTTTCATTTGATGGGAGACATTATATTGTATCATGTTTTCTACTATTGACACCATCCCATGTTAGTTGTTACTCATTTTGCTTTCTTTCAGTACATTTTAATTTTTCCTTTCTTTTGTTTGTTATCAAATCAGAATTCCTTTCTGCATGAAAAAACTTTTAATGATTACTTCCTTCTTGTCATATTTATCTTAATATTTTTCACTTTCATGTGCGCATATACTTGTGATAAAATTAATATCTTCCTCAAAGTCTTATACTGTGAAATTGAAATGTATGCTTATATGAAATCTCCTCTTAAGATCCTAAGTTTTGGAATAAAAAATTGATTGAAGATAAAATTTTTCCAGCCATGTAGCTTTTTAGCAATAGCATAGGAGTGCTAAAGTTTTTTATTTATTTATTTTTATGTTTTTGAAAAAATTTATTTTGCCAGATATTTAATTTTTTTTTTCAGATGGCAGCAACTCCTCATAAACAGATTTGTTGGGTACGATACTATTCTGATGAATAGTTTATTGACTTGTCCTGGCCAAGGTATCAATTTGGATTTAGCTGTGTTCAGTGCCATTATTTTCAGTGGTAACTTCTATCCATTATTTTGTTTTTTTAATGGGATAATCTGCGTCTTGCTGCATGATTTATTAAGAAAATTTATTACTACCCTGTTGGTAAGGCTACCGGCTGATCATTTTATGGTGTTATTCCGTTGAAGAGGCAAGAGAGATGAGCATAATATAGTTATAAATGATTTCATGTTAAACAATTCATAAATTTGCATACGTATGGCTTTAAACTACTTTTTGTTTTCTAAGTATATTTTGTACTTCTCAAGCACATAAATTAATTTCATACGGCTCAAACTAATTGATTATACTTGTACACATGATACGTTCTGTCTAATTTACACATTGCACAATATATTCACACAAACACGCACACAAACACACACACACAAATATAGATACATGTGTGTTCTGAGTTCTGATTTATAGATACATGTACACATATTTATGCATTTAACATGTCATTTATATTTATAAAAAAAAAATTCAATAACCTTATTAGATCTTCAGCCTGCCGTACTTTTACTCTATTGTTTTTTTTTCCTTTTTAATTGAAAGTACGTAAAACAACACACTTACATGTATGAATATTGATGGTTCAGTAATGACCCTAGTTTAACGTCAAAAGTCATAAGCATCTTGTTGCAGTCTTAAGAATGTCTAATATCTTTTCAGGTTACCTCTACAATTATCAAACGAAAGAGTTTTACAATCTTAGCCATGCACATGAACCTCCAGAGGGCCCCGCACGGTTTGGAGGTTTGTTGAATTTTCCTTCAATGAGATTGTTGTACATAATATTGCATTGATGTATGTATATTTTAGTTGGTGAATTTCCTGGTAGTGTTAGGATCCATGTATCCAGATTGGGGTGCCCAGCTATTATCTTTCTTAATCTTAGATATCACGTGAATTCTATTTTCTCAAGGTTTTGTGTCAGTGCAGATTACCTTGTGACCAAGTGTGGTGTCCTAATGATGTCTCTCTTTGTGTTCTTTACGACCACTATGTCAGTGTCTTTCACATTAAGAGAGACACAGACGCGGATGCTGAAGTTCACTGGTATGCTTTCTGAATTTTGTAAAAGTCATGTAGTTGTTAGAATTATTAAAAAAAAAAAGGACAAAAAACACAATAATATGGCATTCTCTTCCTATTTTACTTTTATTTATTTATTAATTCAATAAACTTGATAGTTTATTTTTCTACTTTATGTCTTCCTTATCTTAATTTATTCTTTCCCCTACATTTACATAAATCTCGTATTTGCTTATCATTTATTTATTGGATAATTACCAATTTAAACTCTAAACTATTGAAAAACTCTAAACTATCCACCCTAATAATTAAAACCTTAAACTATTTGAAATGTAACAAATCAAATCTTGGCGGACAGCCGATCACTCCCCCGTTCACTGTTTCCGGTCACTGGAACGGACATCTGTTCTAAAGAGAACGGACGGTCGATCTCTATTTACTCCAGTTTTATAAATTAATTTTAAAAAAATACTAAACGATATTAGAATTACTTGAAAATTTATCACATCATGAGAAGATAATATGAAAATTTTCGTGATTTTCTAATACTTGTACGATTTATTGTAATTTTAATGAACTATTTTATAAAACAGACGCAAAACAATTATAATAAATCATACAAGTGTTAGAAAATTAAATTTTTTTTTAAATTAGCTTTCCATGATGTAGTAAAATTTTCAAGTAAATCCAATATCGTTTGATACTTTTTTAAAATAACACTAGTTCCTTTTTCATTTTATAAATTAAATTTTAAAAAAATTAAAAAAATGGCAGATAATATTATATTTACTTAAAAATTTTACCACATGATGAAAAGATAATTTGAAAAATTTTGTGATTTTTTAACATTTCTATGATTTATTATAATTATTTTATGTCTGTTTTATAAAATAATTCATTAAAATTACAATAAATCATACATGTATTATAAAATTACGAAAATTTTTAAATTATGTTTCCATAATATTGTGAACATGCGGTACAATTTTCTAATAATTTTAATATCGTTTGGTATTTTTTTAAAATTAATTTATAAAATAGTGGTAAATATAGATCGAACATTTGTTCTTTTTAGAACGGACGCCCGTTTTAGTGACATAAAACAGTGAAAGGGAGGTGATCTTCAAATTATGTTTCCATAATATTGTGAACATGCAGTAAAATTTTCTAATAATTTTAATATCGTTTGGTATTTTTTTAAAATTAATTTATAAAATAGTGGTAAATATAGATCGAACATTTGTTCTTTTTAGAACGGATGCCCGTTTTAGTGACATAAAACAGTGAAAGGGAGGTGATCGACCATCTACCAGTATTTGATTTGTTATATTTAAGGTAATTTACAGTTTAGATTATTAGGGTTAATAGTTTAAGGTTTTTATTAAAAAAATTCATAATTTAAGGTTTAAATTGGTAATTACCCTTATTTATTTCACTAGTTCCTTGAAAATTCTTTTGGAGTAGCATTACTTTCAATTATCTTTTTCCTAGCGAACTATCATTTCCATGTTTGTGTGAATTAGTTCATATCATTTTGAGCGCCAAAAAAACATTATAGAAAATAAGTTCATGATTTTTTAGTTTTTCCATTGAAGTTGTCTTAAGTGGAAAAGAGACTACAGGAATAAGAAAATAATTTTGATATACAATTGACTTCAGTGAGAAAAACCTGGTTTTATTCTTTGAATTGTCTTGAACATTGCATCTTAGTAAGCATATTTCTTTGAAGCAATGTTTATAAACATACATTTTATATACGTTGCATTACTGATTGGCTAATTAAATCAGAATCCATAGTATAATCCAGTTCATCAGATTTGAGGTCCTTAATAGCTATCAACTGTCTCCGGCTATGGCAACCAAATACCAATATAAGAGGTCTTCTTGTAATTTTAAACTGAGCATCCGAAAAATGTTACATTGCAAAGGTTGCGATTTGAATAGAACTTGGGATTGTGTTTACCTTTTCCCTCCTTATGTAATAGGTCATTTAGGCGAGTCTCCACGTGTACATTTCCTGCTTGTGTCAACTCACACTTTTATGGCCACAAATACTGAAACTGTTGGTACATTCCTCATCATATCATTCATGTTTTGTCAATTTCAATGAGAAACACAGCCAGATCTGTAAACTCTATGAGCATCAGATATAATAAATCTTTTGAAGCTGCATAACAATTATATTTACGATAACTTTCTCTAGTAAAAGGGTCCAAACTGGTAGTTTGGATGTCCTTGTGAATGAGCTGTTGAGCTGGCCAAATAAATATTAGACACTTGGACACAGAGACTTGGTCAGCAGAAGTCAAAGTTTTGCATCATAAATGTCAAGTAGGGTTTTGACGTTAATACATATTGATATGAATTGCTTGTTTACTTGTTTAATGATTCTTCTTGATCATAATATAAATAAAGTAATAAGCTTATTTTCTTGATCCATCCTTCCCTTTATCTAATTACAAACAATTTATGTTCTTTTCTGAAAATTACTGCAGTGCAGCTTCAACACCATGCTCGACATCATCTTCCAACATTTCAGCTGATTTTTGTGCATGTTATTGAGTCACTTGTGTTTGTACCGGTAAGACGTTTGCATCATAATTAAATCATCATGAGATTAATAAACGCGAGTAAGGAACTTTTAGATTTTTTACCTTTGCATTTTATTTGTTTTAAATAATGAAGATGAAATCTGAATATTGTGAGAGCATTAAGGTACTATTCGTTTGTTGACTATTCAAGACATTGATAGCTAGAATACTGGAAATAAAAAAAGAGTAAAATCAAGAAAAACCAGAATTTATTTGAAAAATTTTAAAATGTCCGAAAACATTTTTGGTAAAAGCTTTTCAATGTCTTTTTAAATTTATCACTTTTTACTGGAACTAAATTATATTTAATAACAGAGGAAAAGTACGAGAAGAATATTTGTAAGTCTCCCTGAGAAACACAAAACAAACGTGGTGATAACTAATAACTAATACTAAGAGGTAGCTAGATTTATCCAGGTAGATATGAGCTGAGCAAAAGGATAGTCCTAGAAATACTCAAAGTTATACACCCACTAAGAGATCAACAATCTAATCTTTTCTCATACATCACTTTTATTGCGAACTACGTTTTTAAAAGTGATCATTATGTAATCAAATGTGACGAAAACTCATAATGGACATGTGAGAGATCCTGTCAATTGAAACTAGAGAAAAGTCGCCTCCAAGTGGTTAAGCTAAACTATCGAAACATAACATGAGTGTTAGTTTCTTGTGACCTTTACAGAGAGGGCAACTGTTTGGAGATAGCATGATGTGTTGATTTTTGTGTTGGGTTTAGTTCTGTGTATATAATTTCCTCTTTGCCTGAAGCTAATTCAACACTTAGAATTCCTTTCTCCCAGTATCGATCAATGCCCGCCCCTCCAATTCATATACCTCTCTATGTTCAACAAAAGTACAAGTTCCAAACTTCTAGTTGGTTATACTCTTGATTATAGAGAAGCAATAGAGTGATATTTGTTGCATGAATGGGGGTTTAGGTATATTTAAGTCATAAAACATGGTTACCTGTCCATTGTCTTCTCAAAAGCGAACTTTGTTTCCCCCCTTACTTCGTAAGTAATTTAATCTTAAATAAATATGTAGTCTGATTGCAAAAAGAGACATAATTTACCACATTGGTAGTCACATTCAAGAGTGTGGCTCCGTATTTGCTTCTAATCATTGCATGCCATAAGGAATCACTCTCTAAGGGTAATCTCCACAACCATTTCCCTCGTGAATCAGTGATTCTAGGTTGAAGATTTCCAATGCCCAAACTTTGCTCTTTAGGAGTGATCATTCTGTAATTGCTTGAAGCTACTGATTTCTCTTAATTGATCCTACTATTATGGTCGAAACAAATTAGATTATTTATTGCTAATATTATGCTACAAAATTAGTAACGAAAACATAATGAAATAAAATACTCAGAAAAAATGTTTATGTCTAGAGTTTAATTTTGTTTCTAAATTTTATTTTATTGAAAGTATTTTTCTCAGTGAGTTCAAGCTATTTTATTGCCAATTTTTAATATTTCTGTCTAATTTATTTATAGGTCATTGTTGTGAATAATAAACTAAAACTAAAAAATCTAGGTGAAAAGAAGAAATTGAATAAAAAAATTCCTTATTTTCTTTTATGTGCTCCAAACTCTTTCAGAGTTTCAAAATTAAATAAAAAACTATTTTTGTTTGTCATTGGTATACAACACTAGAAACCTCTTAATTGAAATATTTTACAGATATTTGATGCGTGGAATAATATTTTGGTCATTGGGCTTCACTTTTGCAGATTATGATAGGAATCCTGTTCTTTCTATTCGAGTTTTATGACGATCAGTTGTTGGCATTCATGGTCTTGATTCTTGTCTGGTTAAGTGAATTATTTACATTGATCAGGTTCTCTCTCTCTCTCTCTGTGAAACACATACTGACCATATTATTGCTCTAGAGGCAATTTTAAGTGACCATTTTTTAACTTTGGAGTTTATACACAATGAGTTGAAGCTTTTTTGCGGTAAAAAAAAAGGAGATACCGTTATTTATGGTGGTGGCTATTATGAAAAGGGTGCTTAGTTAATCCGTCCTGATGGTTGGTTATCTATACATTGAACATTCTATTGAACTTTGATTCTATCCTAAAGTAGATTATTCCATTTTCTCATGTCTGCCAGTAATTTTGTTAGTTTTACAGGCTTAAAACCAAACTAATGTTAAGACCATATCAGCCCCTTTACATGTTTTGATGATGTGATGACTGGTCGATTGTGCATAATGTGGTTGAGGCTTTGACATGGGGTCTTTATTTTTCGGTTCAATTATTTGCTATATTATCTAGGATATGGATTAACAGCACAACTGTCAAAAAAGGCAGAGATAGGTTCCAAATGCAGCATAAGTTACATTTTCTGCTTTTGTTTTTATATTTCTCATGCTTTTCTAAAATATTCTTTTTTCTATGCAGTGTTCGCACTCCTATATCAATGAAGTTCTTTCCTCGCTTCTTTCTGCTCTACTTTTTGGTTTTCCATATATATTTCTTTTCCTATGCTTATGGTATGGCTATGTTCTTACTTTTATGAATTTCGTTTTCACTGGCCCTTATTTATTTTTAGCTCGAAGTAACTTTTTCTTTTTTATCTTGTGAATTCTAGGTTTTTCATATTTGGCTCTGTCTACAGCTGCGGCATTTATGCAGCACCTGATACTGTACTTCTGGAACCGCTTTGAGGTATACAATCTGTCGACTTGACTGACTATGACATAATTTTTATGATTTACTGATCTCAAATTTGTGAATAAATCCATAACTGTCAGATTTGGTCTAGTTTCAATGACTTGCAATTTCATTTGGAATCATCCTTATTATATTGGGTTTCATCTCTAAAATATGTTACGGCGTTATTTTTCTGCGAAAACAGTGAAATAGTTAAATCTGGTCATTGTTATCCCTTGACTTTTTTTGGTCGTTACCCAACAGTGTTTTAGAGTCTTAGGCTATTTGTTCCAGGCAATGGAACAAGGTTGAGAAAATTGTTGCTATCTTAGCATGGTCAATTTGGATCGTACAATTACAGGTATATCAACATGATTAGTCGATAGATATTGGAAATTGGATGGCATCTGAGATCAAGTGCTTAGTGCCATTATTTTCCCATTGTTTATCGTTTCGGCTATTTATTTGTTAATTCATGTTGCTGCCAATGTCCATACTCTTGGGGGCCCCGCCTATTGTGATTTTGTAGGTTCAAAATAGCATTTTCTTACTCTGCTCTGCGCACTTCTTTTAGGTACCAGCCTTGCAGAGGTTCATGCAAAATAGGCGATCTCAATTACAGCAACACTCAGACTTCCACATTACATCTTCAACATTTCTAGCTTCCACATTACATATAACACGATTAAATACTAGAAATATAAGTCCGATGAATGTGGATATGAGCTCAGTTTCAGGATCAAGACCTGAACATGAGAGGGCAATGAGAAGAGATGGAGATGGGGATACTTCTGAAACTGGTGAACAATTAGAAAACGATGACTCAGGCGGGGTTCAACGAGCTAGCCTGAGTCAAGACGACAGTGGTTCAAATCCGGGAAACATGAGTTCTTTCAGTTCTCTTCTGTTATGGATTCTTGGAGGTGCTTCTTCTGAGGGGCTCAACTCCTTTCTTTCCATGTTTAGAGATGCAAGAGATCAAGGACAGGTATACAGGGAATCCCCCGCAGAAGCAAATAACGAAGATCAAAATAGTTAATTAGGAGTTGAATGAATTTCATAATACATAACTGCTGTTAATGTTTTTGTTAGGGTTAGAATGTATGCGTGCAAATGTTGAAAATATAGAAGAATTTGGTGGAAACGTGTTGTATATAACTGATATCTCTCTTAAGGTCCTATGAAATCTCTCGTTTAGCAATGGAAGTAAAACGCCTCTAATCTTTGTAGATGCCATTGTCTTCTCTACTTCGACCAGGTCTTACGTACCATGGGAAATCACAGTATAATGAAGTAGCTCACCTACATCGGAGGGCCAAATAATGATGCTGAGTTGATATAATGTGCTCATTTTGACTACTGTTTCATCCATAGCTAGATTGTGGCGGGAAGCCCCGGTCCTATCTCGTTTTGTTGGCCTCGTATGTTGTCTCAGCTCCCCGCTTGACGTGCTCCATGATCACAAAAAGATTTGAAAAATTTACGACAATTATCTTTTTTTAAAGATAATATTACTGTCATAGCACGTTATAAATGAAATAATAAAAGTTCTCACAAGGTTATCATGCAGGAAAAGTTGACACTGTAAAATTTAATGAAGATAATTTCTCTTTTTTAAATTTAAATAAAATTATTATTGCAAAAAGATAATTGTACTGTAACCATCGTAAATAGGCCATGAAATAACAAATATGAAAAATGGATAAAAGGAGATGGGAATGCTATCGACATCTTGCATCTTTCTATAGTTGATGAAAGTTAGTCAAGTATCTTAAAAATGACAAATCCGAAATAGTTCCGACATTAATTCACAAATTTATATAAGGTGTAATGTTGCATAGTTAAATTTTTCTTAAGAGAAATTTATATACTCCGTGAATGTCAAAGTTGACAATAGTAATTGCCCACATCACTACTCTCAACATTTTATTTTTCCAACTTACACCAATGGAGTACAACATCAACGAAAATGAACGAACAAAACTTTTATATCAAAATTTGTCTGTTTTACACATTCATCTCATTATAAATTTGGCTAACATTGTTGCAAGGATGACATTGGTGTTCAATAATATTGTAGATGTGATGCTTGAAGGAGAGAGTAGACGAAAGAATAAGAAATAATATTCTATACAGGCCTTATTTGTAATAAGAAAAAAATCAATGAACATCAGTACTCAAGAGCCAGCACGTCAAGAAGATTGAAATCTAGAAAAAAAAAAAATCATAAATTATTGTTGCTGTTGCAAGATGGGTTACATGAAAAGAAATGTTGAAAGTTGAGGAAAGAACAAGACATAAAGAGAGTTATAGAAGAGACGAAGACTATGACTACAACTGACTCTGATGGTGAAGATATTATTATATGTAAATATACTATCAACATAACATGAATGATGCTAGGTATGAAATTTTGGAGCATCTTATCATATTACTTCAAAAAATAAAATACTTTACATCTTACGTTAACGAAGATTTTTGCATCATTAAAAAATTGAAAACAATCACATTTCCAAAATAGTTAGAAAGAATGACATCTATATTAATGCAAACGCAGGTTGTAAGTTGTTGCTTAAAATTGTAAGACATGTACTAAATATGAAATAAAATCTAATATCAGTTGTAGCACTTGATTATGCTATTCAAAAGAGTAAGCTTGTTGGAGGCAAATAAAACTCCACAAAGACTTGGTAATTATGGCAAGAGTAAATAAATAGTCTACCTTATATGTGATTCAAGCAACTATAAAAGAAGTTGACATGCTACAAGATCCATTCATCCACCATCAAATATGAAGATTTCCTAACCATATTCCTGGTGTTTATTTTGTAAGAGAAACAAGTAATCAAATTGTCAAATACATCAAGGAAACTTCTAAATATCTTATGGAGATGTCTATGATGGAACATAAGTGTAGAACCAAACACATCGATGACACATTCCAAGACAGCTGGGAGTTTGACCCCCGAAGAGTATTTTACAAATTTGAAATTTGTATGGTTCGGATCTTTGTCAATAAAAAAAATCAAATTTTTTTTTATTTTAAAAATTTGCAATCGTGTATATTTATATCTAAAGAATGTGTAAATATACGTTGAAAAGGTTAGATTGAAGAAATGATACGTTAAAAGACAAAAATTTGACGTTTTGAAGAAAATGGAATTTTCTTCACTTGGCCGATAAATCGCCAGAATAGGCAATCGATCGCCAAAAAGGTGGATTGAATGATCGCAAGGCAGGAAACTTGCCAATCGATCGCCCAAGGAGAGCCGATCGATCAGCTGTTGAAGGCTGAAAAGAAAATTTCATACAGTTTGGGTGCCGATTGATCAACCAAAAAGTAATCGATCGATCGCCCTTTCTGAATTTTTGAAGAATCGTCGAGCAATGGTTGCCGATTGATGAGCTGTCTCTAGCTGATCGATTGCCCCCTCAAAAATTTAAAACGTTAAAAAATTCTATTTTTAAATAAATTTTTGATTTATTTACAAAAAAATAGATTAAAATAAATATAATGGAATTAGATTAAATTTAATGGTGATTAGCGATTAATTAAGTTTGATTTTATGGTAATTATTGATGGAATAGAGAGTAAAATGAGTAATTGTCAAAGATAAAGTTGGTCAAAAGAATAAATTGTCCTTAGATATTTCTAGAAAAGTTTGAAAAGTTAATTTAAGGGATAAGCATGGACAAGATGGTAAATTGCCTCAAAAGCTTCTTTTAGAAGCATGTTAATATTCTGATACTTTTTTTCCTTCTCACGAGAAACAAAAAAGAAAGAGAAAGAGAAAGAGAGAGAGAAGAAAAGAAAAAAAAAATTCCAGAGAATCAGAGAACGAGGGAGAAGCAGAAGAGAGGTGATCGATCGACCAGAAGAGAGGCGATCGATCGCCTTTTCTGAATTTTTGAAGAATTGCCGAGCAATGGAGTTGCCAATCGATCGACTGTCTCTAGCCGATCGATCACCCCTCTAAAATTTAAAACGCTGAAAAATTTGATTTTTGAATAAATTTTCAATTTATTTATGAAAAATATATTAAAATAAATCTAATTGAAATTAGATTAAATTTAATGGTGATTAGCAATTAATTAAATTTGATTTTAAGGTAATTATTCATGAAATGGAGGGTAAAAGAGTAATTGTCAAAGGGTAAAGTTGGTCAAAAGAGTAAATTGCCCTTAGATATTTTTAGAAAAGTTTGAAAAGTCAATTTAAGGGATAAACATGGACAAGATGGTAAATTGGCTCAAAAGCTTCCTTTAGAAGCTTGTTAATGTTCTAATACTTTTTTCCTTTACAGGAGAAACAAAAAAGAAAGAGAAAAAGAGAGAGAAGAAAAGAAAAGAAAATTTCTAGAGAATCAGTGAATCATGGAGAAGAAGAAGAAAGGAGGAAAAAAGGAAGAAAAAGTGAGGATTCAGCAATCCGTCTTTCAGGAAAAGTTGTTTAATTCGGTGAAAGGAAAATTTTGGTGGAGAAATCGGTAGATTCAGTGGAGCTTTGTGAAAAAAATGATAGAACTGACATACGGTAAATATTTCTAACGATTAGAATAGTTAGATCGAACTTTATTACCTTGATAGGTGGAGATATATTTTATTTTCACTTAGATCTGGACAAGTTTAGATATTTTGGTGGATTTTGTTGAGATGAATATGTTGAAGTTTGTAACAAACCTCTTCCTCCTAGTACGATATTATCCGCTTTGGGCAACCTCATGCCCTCACAGATTTGCTTTTCAACGAGGACTTCCCAAGTAGTCACCCAACTTGATACTGCTCTCGCCAAAACACTCTTAATTTTGCAATTCTTATGAGATCCGATGTCATTGTGCTCCAAAACGCGTCTTACTATCTTGGGAGGGTTCCTTTACATATCTTTCATCTCCGTCTTCCTCCCAAGTGATGTGAGATTGCGCCCGACTCTACTTCTTTTGTAACGATCCGGGATTTGCCTATATTCAAATCCGAGATTTGGCTATACTCGAGTTTCTCCGAGGTTTTTCCTACAATCCGAGGTTTGCCCTGCAATCGCACTCATGATTTTTGGGTTGGCACATCACCCCCTTTCTCATGGGGCCCAACGTCCTCGTTGGCCACATTTCTGGTTGGGTGGAAGCTCTGATACTATTTGTAATGAATCCTTTTATCCTAGTAAGATATTGTCCTCTTTGGGGCAACCTCACGTATTTATTTTCAATGAGGACTTCCCAAATAGTCTCCCAACTTGGTACTGCTCTCACCGGAGTACTTTTAACTTTGGAGTTCTTATGGAATCCGATGTCATTGTGCTTCCAAAATGCGTCTTACTTTCTTGGGAATGTTTCTTTACATATATTTCATTTCTATCTAGCAATGTGGTGTTGTGACAAACCCCTCTCGGCCTTCACAATAGATCCATAGCCTCCTTTCGAGCAACATCTCTTTCCCCCAAGTGATGTGGTATTGTGACAAGCCCCTCTTGGCCTTCATAATAGATCGATAGACCCTTTTCGGCCACATCTCATTTGGGTACAGATTCTGATACCATTTAGAATGAATCTCTTGCCCCGCAATCGCACTCATGACTTTTTGGGTTGTCACAATTACCATTTCTTTCATGTGGCCCAACGTCCTCGTTGGCCACATTTTTGTTTGGGTAGAGACTCTGATACCATTTGTAACGAACCATTTTATCCCAGTAGGATATTGTCATCTTTGGGCAACCTCACGCCCTCACGGATTTGTTTTCAATGAGAACTTCTTAAGTGGTCACCCAAGTTGGTACTGCTTTCGCCGGAGTACTCTTCACTTCAGAGTTCTTATGGGATCCAATGTCATCGTGCTTCCAAAACACGTCTTACTTTCTTGGGAGAGTTTCCTTATATATGTTTCATTTTCATCTAGCGATGTGCTATTGACAAGCCCCTCTAGGCCTCACAATATATCGATAGCCCCCTTTCGGGCCAGATCTCATTTGGGTACAGACTCTGATACCATTTGAAACGAATCTCTTACCCAGCAATCACACTCATGATCTTTCGGGTCGTCATAATCACCCCTTCTCTCATGGGGCCTAACGTCCTCGTTGGCCACATTTCAAGTTGGGTAGAGACTCTTGTAACGAACCTTTTTATCCCAGTAAGATATTGTCCTCTTTGGCCAACCTCACACCCTCACGGTTTTGTTTTCAACGAGGACTTCCCAAGTGATCACCTAACTTGGTAATGCTCTCGCCAGAGCACTCTTAACTTTGGAATTCTTATGAGATCGGATGTTATCGTATTTTCAAAATGCATCTTACTTTCTTGGGAGGGTTTCGTTACATATGTTTAATTTCTATATAGCGACGTGATATTGTGACAAGCCCCTCTTGACCATAACAATAGATCGATAGTCCCCTTTCGGGCCACATCTCTTTCCCCCAAGCGATGTGGTATTGTGACAAGCCCCTCTCGCCCTTCACAATAGATCGATAGACCCTTTTCGGGTCACATCTCATTTGGGTAATGACTCTGATACCATTTAAAACGAATCTCTTTCTCCCAGTAAGACATCGTCTGCTTTAGGCAATCTCACCCCCTCACGAAGTTACTTTTCAACGAGGACTTTCCAAGTGGTCACCCAACTAAGTACTGCTCTCGCTCGAGCTCTCTTAATTTCGGAATTCTTAGGAGTTCTGAAATCATTGTGCTCTCAAAACACATCTTATTATGTGGGGAATGTTCCTTTACAAATGTTTCATCTCTATCTTCCCCCCAAGCTATGTGGGATTGCGCTCGACCCCGCTTCTTTCGTAACTATCTAGAATTTGCCTGTACTTGAATTTAAGATTTTTCTATACTTGGGTTTCTCAGAGGTTTGTCCTACAGTCGCACTCATGATCTTTTAGGTCGCCACAATCACTCCCCTGATCATATGCCAAAAGTGTAAGAAGAACCATTCCGGCGAATGCATATTTGACTCAAACAGATGCTTTAGTTGTAACGAGCCCGACCATATGATCAGGGACTGCCCAAAGCAGAATCAAGGGCTACCGAGAGTTGCTCTTAGGGTGTTCTCGATGGTGGAGACCGAAGATGTGGACCAACCAGCAGTTATCTCAGATACAATTCTAATCGATAATGTCGCTGCTTTTGCATTGATTGACTCTAGTGTGATGCATTCGTTTATTTTGAGAGTGTTCATAGTTAAGTTGAACTTGTTACCTTCGTTGGCGGGGCATACGTATGATATATGCTACCTTCTAGGGAGTTTTTGCACTCGGATCAAGTGGTACACGATTGTGTGATTTTCATAGCAGATAACAAGTTGTCTGTCGATCTTATAATTATGAATACGAAAGGGTATGATGTGATTCTCGACATGGATTGACTATTCGAACATTATGCCACGATTAATTGTAGGACCATATTGGTAAGTTTTCAGTCCCCGAATGAAGAGGAGTATTCCTTCAAGATTGTAAAGAGTACAAATAAGGTACCCAGTGTGTCATTTCTCAAAGCTCGACAATTGTTGGAAAGTGAATGTATAGGATTTCTAGCAAGCATAATTGATACATAGATGCACAACGATAAGGAACTTCACAATATTCTAGTTGTTTAGCAGAAGTATTTTCAGACGATTTGTCTGGCTTACCTCTAGATAGGGAGATCAAGTTTGTTATTGACATGTATCTGGGAGCCGAACCAATATTAAAGAATCCGTATCGCCTAGCACCAACAGAATTGAAGGAACTAAAAGTCCATTTGGAGGAATTAGTTTGAAAATGGTTTCGTACGCCCGAGCTTCTCGCCTTGGGGAGCGCCAGTGGTTTTTGTGAATAAGAAGGACGGATCATTAAGAATGTGCATCGATTACAGAGAACTGAATAAGCTGACAGTTAAGAACAAGTACTCGTTACCACGGATCGATGATTTATTTGATCAGCTTCAAGGTGCTCGGGTATTCTCGAAGATTGATCTACGCTCAAGCTATTATCAGTTAAAGGTTAAGACGGAAAACATTCCTAAGACTACGTTCCGAACGAGATACAGACATTACAAGTTCATAGTTATGCCTTTCGGATTGATGAATGCTCCTACAGCATTTATGTACTTGATGAACTGAGTATTTTGGGAGTATCTAAATAAGTTCGTCATTGTATTTATCGACGATATCCTTGTCTACTCTCAGAATGAAGATGAACACATGGAGCATTTGGAAATGGTTTTAACAACTCTAAAGCAACATGAGTTGTATGAAAAATTTTTGAAGTGCGAGTTTTGGTTGGACATAGTGAACTTTCTGGGACACGTCGTCTCCAGAGAAGGTATTTCTGTAGACCTAATTAAGATTCAAGTAGTGATGGACTGGCCAAAACCAAGAAACATTGGAGATATACGTAGTTTTCTTAGTTTAGCAGGTTATTACAGAAGCTTTATTGAGAGATTCTCAAAGGTAGCAATGCCTATGACCTAACTGACTAGAAAAGATGTCAAATTGTAGTGGTCAGCGAATTGTGAGGACATTTTTCAAACTCTGAAGCAGAAATTAACAACGGCTCCTGTGTTAACATTGCCAGTTGAAGGTAGCAATTTCAATATTTACTATGATACTTCTAAGATGGACTTAGGCTGTGTGTTGATGCGGGAAGGTAAGGTAGTGGCTTACACTTCAAGGCAATTAAAGACGTATGAGCAAAACTACGATATCCATGATTTAGAACTTGCTGCTGTCGTATTTGCATTGAAGATTTGGAGGCATTATTTGTATGAGCAGCAATGTGAGATTTTCTCAGATCACAAGAGTCTGAAGTATATCTTTACGCAGAAGGAATTGAATATGTGGCAACAGCGGTGGTTAGAATTTGTGAAGGATTATGATTTTGAGATCAAATACCATCCCGGCAAGGCAAATATGGTAGCTGACGCGTTGAGTAGAATGTTAACATCGACTTCAGCCATGGTTTCAGAGATTCAAAGATTTGATAAGGAAGTTGTTTCGAATTTAGTAGCTATGCTCTCTATAGTATCTCTAAAGCCAACTATTCTTGAGAAGATTAAGGAAGCCCAGAAGGATGATCCCAAGTGCAAGGAATTCAAATTGGTCATGGAATCTAAGGCTTCGTACGAGTTTAATTATTTAGAGGACAAAATATTTAAGTTCAGAAACAAATGGTATGTGCTTGGAGGTTTAGAATTGAGACGCATTCTTTTGCTTTCTCCGTACATTCGAGAAGTACCAAGATGTACAGAGACCTAAAGCAGCAGTTCTGGTGGCTGAACATGAAAAGAGATGTGGCAAAGCACGTGGAGATGTGCGTTATTTGTTAGCAAGTTAAGGCAGGACATCAGAGGCCGACAGGAACTCTTCAACCCCTGCTTATACCAAAATGGAAGTGGGAGCACATTTCTATGGACTTCATGGTTGGATTGCCCAAAACGACTAAAGGACATGATGGCATATAGGTTATCGTAAATCAATTGACGAAGTCGTCTCATTTTTTGCTAGTTAAGATGACGTTTCCTATGGATCATTATGTAGAACTCTATATTCAAGAAATTGTCAGACTACATGGAATGCTGATTTCAATAGTGTCATATCGAGATCTCAGGTTCACTTTTAAGTTCTGAAAAAGTTTGCATAAGGCGATGGGAACCCAGTTGAGTCTTAGTATGACATTTCATTTGCAGACAGATGGACAACCAGAAAGGACCATTCAAATTCTAGAAGATATGTTGAGAGCCTGTATACTAGAGTTCCAATCCTCATGGAGCAAGTTTCTTCCGTTGATGGAATTTTTATACACCAATAGCTTTCAGGCTACCATCGGTATGGTTCCGTACGAGGCTTTGTGTGGCAGGAAGTGCAGATCGTCATTATACTAGGATGAAGTTGGCGAAGCAAAATTATTGGGTCCTGAGATGTTACAGTAGACAACAAATAAAGTTGCCATGATTAGAAAGAGAATTGAGATAGTTTAAAGCCGAAAAAAGAGTTATGCGGATTAGCGACAGAGAGAGTTGAAATTCGATGAAGGCGATGAGGTGTTTTTGAAAGTCTCTTCATTTAAGGGAGTTGTACGATTTAGAAAAAAGGGAAAGCTTAATCCTCTGTTTATTGAACCTTTCCGTATTGAGAAGAGAATAGGGAATGCATCTTATATGTTGCATCTGCCAACATCTATGGAGGGTGTCCATAATGTGTTTCACGTATCGATGCTAAGAAAATGCGTGCATGGTCCCTTTCAGGTGGTGGAACAAGTAGATATTAAGGTTCAACCAATCTTATCTTACAAGGAAAAACTAGTAAAGATTCTGGAGTCGATCACAAAGGTGATACAGAACAAGGAAATCCACTTGGTCAAGGTTCTATGGCGCAGCTGCAATGTCGAGGAGATCACATGGGAAAGGAAGCAGGATTTGATGCACCGGTATCCAGAATTATTTCGGTAAGCAAATTTTGAGGACAAAATTTTGTTTAAGAATGGTTGGATGTAACACCCAGAAATTTTGTGTTACAATTTCTAATTACGTATCCGATATTTTAGAATTTATAATCTAATTTCAATAATTGAAAGATAGAATTGGAAATTCAAGAGTCAAATTGTGGGACTAAATAGACCAATCTAACTTGATTTAAATGGGAGGACAAATTGGGGCTGGAAAATTGGTAGGTGGGAAGGAGCCGATAGGGGCTTGACACCTCAAAGCTTCTTGATGAAGCTTCCCCAATTATAGGTTTTGAATGAGGATTCAACAAAAAAGAAAGAAACTATCATTCTCTCCTTCACGTTCTCTCCCTTTCTCCTTTCCCTCACTCGACCAGTTTTCTTCCTCTCTCTCTCCACGTCTCTTTCTCTCTCTCTCTCTTTAGTTTAAGATTTTGAAGGAAAAATCCATAGATTTCCCTCTCTCTCTCTCTCTCGAAGCCCTACTCTCTCCTCTCCCAAATTCTGATTTTTGGGCAAGAAACCCACATCAATCCTTAAATGTGTTTTTGAAGTCTTGAAAGTAAGGGTTAATTTTCTTAAATGAGTTTTCAAGTTTAGGGCTTAATTGATTAGTTTGTTGGGTGATTTTGTGAGTTTTATGGATTGGGAGTATGATACATGAAATTTGAGATCCTCAAGCCAAACTTTTGTTGTTTTATGCCTCATAATATTAATGTTGGATGTTATTGAAGATTGGAATTAGATTAGTTGTTAAATTGATGAAGTTGGTTGATGATTTAAATATGCAAAACTGGAAAATGTTAGGGCAATTTCTGTTTTGGGGATTTTTGGCCAATCTATTGAATTTTGTTTGCTAAATGGATTATGGCACGTGAAAGTAGACATCTTAAGGATTCCATAACTTTTGAATCATCAAATTTGGTTGAGTATTGCATTAGATATGATAATTTGAAGTTTGGTTAAAATTGGGCCATTTTGGGTTTTAGAGGAATCTTGTATACGTATTTGATCTTTTTGGATTTTTTGTTGTTTGAGTTGTTAATATGTTAGAATTGATGAATTGAAGGCTTTTGAGATTAAAGATATTTTGAATTAGTTATGAAGATTGAGCATAGAATCGTTGTTCATGATGTTGGATTTAAGGTTATATGCTTAAAATTATCAATTTGATTTGGATTAGAGTTTAAGTTTGGAATTGAACTTTGAGTTGGTTGTAAATTGTTGAAATGAGGGCTTTTGGAGTAAAGACATTTTCTATTTGGATGTTTTGATAAAGTTGTTATGAATATGTGTTAAGGATTGTCGAATGGATTTTTGGGATTTGGCCTCAATTGAAGTGTGATGATGTGATGAATGATAGGATTATTATTTTAATGGTTGTTTGAAACTAGGAGATTTTAGCACCTGTTTTGGGTTTAAATTTAAGTTATGTTGTTATTAAATTGTATATGTTGGACTGTGCAAGAATTATGATTTGAGCTAAGGGTAAGGATATTGATTTTTAGAGTTTATATGTTATAGGTTTGAAGTACTAGGATTTAAGTGTGAAAGTTGAATTTAATTACTAAGAACTCGAGGTAAGTATGCTTTGCATACGCTTTGCCGTTAAGGCCTACATCACGAAATGCTAGGGTGTGTTATGTGTATGTTTTATACTTGAATGTCATGTCATGCATCATGTTTTAATAAATGCACGAAAATGATTTATGCATATGGTTTTCACAAAATGACATGTACGTAGGAACGAAATGAAATGAATAATCATGTATGCTTCGAAGGAAGTAATTCGCCATTCGTCGATTATGAGAATTAATGCTTTGGAGGTATTGGTTGCCTCTCTATCGGCACTTAGATCACAACATTGGTTAGGTTCTAGCGACCCAATTGCCACGCTTTGGAGAAACTAATCTGCCCTCCATCGTCACAAGGATTATCAAGTATGCTTTGGAGGATTTGGTCATCCCTCCATCATCACAGAGACCGCAGCTTTGGGGAAAGTTAGAATTTACCAATCATGTATAATAATGCAACAAATGAACGAACATGTTAAGAATGCATAGATATGTTTTAAATTCATTTAAGCATGCTTATTGAGTATTAGACTCGTAGTTTGAATTTCGTGATGTAAGTAACGAGCTAGAAGGTGAGTTACACGAAACTGTTCAAAATGATGGAAGTGGTTGGTGAATAGATTTCCAGCGGTGGACTTGTGGGTTGTTTGGTGATTTTTGACCGTGGGTGGCATGTAAATGTTTTGAGTTAGTTTATACACGTTTATGGTTTTAAATTATGTGTAAAGGAATTTGATAGATTTTAAATATTTTGATTGGTTGAATGTGGTGTATGAAATTTTTGGGCATTATAATTTTATGGTTGTTGAAAAATTAATGGATTTGATTTTAGTTTAAAATGAGTGTTTTAGTTTACATTTTGAGGGAAAATGGAAGAAAACAAAACAGGGATTAAGCTGACTGATTGGCCAGGATAGCCAATTAGTTGGTGATGGAATTTTAGGACGAGCAGCGTAGGAGCCAACCGATCGACCATTTGTTTTTTTTTTTAAAGAAAAAAAAAAGAACATATGAATGGAAATAATTTTTTTCTAGTTTTAAATTTCAAATCCCGCAAACTTTAACGAAAAGTTTTCTGCTACGAATTTCAAAGTTATTTCAAAAGTTTTTTTTTAAGCTGCGTTTTATAGGTTTACAAGTATACAAACGCTCCGAAAATAGGTAATATTTTTTGGGGGCGTTACAAAGTGTCTAAATTGATAGTATTTTTAACGATTGAATGAATCGGATGTTGTTTTTTTTCGAAAATTTGAATAATGAATTATATATTTCTGATTTTTAAAAAAATATTGAAACAAAAGAATTTTTAAAATTTTTACTTACGTTGAATTGAGCATTGATATTAAATGTCAATTGCATTGAATTAAGCATTGATTTTAAATGCCAATTGCATTGAATTGAACATATTGAATTTTAAATATCAAATTCATGGGTGAATACGTGTTTTGTACATGTATTGTATTTTTTTATAACTATTTTTAAAGTATGCATTTAGGAAAGAAAGAGAAGGAAAGCAGTGGTAACATAAGAACCCATTGAGTTGATCTCGCCTCTTCAAACATTTAGGAAGGAGGGAGAAGGAAAACGGTGGTAGTATAAGAACTCATTGAGTTGGTCTCGCCTCTTCGTGTGTGATAGTATGACTATGAAAATGATTGAGAGATTAACTGTATGTTCTCCTTAGGTTGAAAATTCTTAAACTTCGCGGAGAAGTAATATGTAGGGTTCTATAGCCTTACTTGTGAAACCCTGGAAACGTGTAGGGATGTGAAATGGTCATATGAATTAGTTTAGAGTGAATTGCATTTTTACATTTCAATATAAAAATCCATAGTGACCTGCTCCCATTTCCACTCAGGTATAGGTAGTGGCTGAAGCATACCCGACGGTCTCTGATGCTTCGCCTTTACCTGCTGACATACCACACAGGTCTCGACGTGCTTGGCTTCATATTAGGCCACCAATAGTGTTGCTTTAAATCTCTGTACATCTTAGTGCTTCCAAGATGCACAGAGAAGGGAGATGACTGGGCTTCAGACAATATTTTCCTTTTCAGCTCCTCATTCTTCGGGACATACCACCTATCTTGAAAATTCAAAACCCCATCCTCCGAATAGTTGAGCTCAGTGCTACCATTGGCCTCCATACTTGCCTTCAGTTCACTACACTCTGGGTCAGTCTCTTGGCCCTGTTTAATTCTGTCCAGAATGGTCGGTCTCAATGACATCGCCGATAGTGTGGCTGCTAAATCAGAAACCACTTCTAGGCCAAACTCTTGTACCTCAGTTCTCAGCTCGGTAGACATCGCTAAAATCATAGCAGATATCGAGGTTGACACTCGGCTCAGGGTGTCCACTAACACATTTGATTTTCCAGGATGATACTTGATTTCCAGGTTGTAGTCTTTAACCAGCTCAAGCCACCTCTTTTTGTCTCAAGTTTAACTCCTTCTACGTGAAGATGTACTTCAAACTCTGGTGGTCCGAGAAGATTTCGCATTGCTGTCCATATAAATAATGCCTCCAAATTTTAGGTGCGAAGACCACTACCGCCAACTCCAAGTCATGCGTGGGATAATTCTGCTCGTAGGACTTCAGTTGCCTTGAAGTATAGGAAATCACCCTTCCATTCTGCATTAACACGCAACCCAACCCTACCCTGGAGGCGTCGCAATAAATGCTGAACTTCTCCCCCTCTACCGGCAGTACTAGTAAATGGGCTGTAGTCAACCTCTGCTTCAACGCCTGGAAGCTGTCCTCGCACTCATCAGACTAACTATACATCATGTTCTTCCTGGTCAATCGAGTCAAAGGGGTTGTGATCTTGAAAAATCCCTCAATAAACCTCCGGTAATATCCTACCAGCCCCAGAAAACTGCGTATTTCGCTAACACTGGTATGTCGTGGCCATTCCTTCACAGACTGAACATTTGCCGGGTTCATTGAAATACCATCACAAGAGATGACGTGCCCTAAAAATTTGATTCTATCCAGCCAAAATTGGCACTTAGAGAACTTAGCATATAATCGGTGCTGCCCCAGAGTTGTCAGTACGATTCTCAAGTGCTCTTTGTGCCCATCTTCACTCCGAGAGTATATTAGGATGTCATCAATGAATACTATCATGAATCTATCCAATTGCTCCCTGAATACTCAGTTCATCAGATCCATAAAGGCGGCTGGGGCATTAGTCAGTCCAAACGACATCACTAAAAACTCATAGTGCCCGTACCGCATCCGGAAAGTTGTCTTCGGGACATCTTCCTAACCTTCAATTGATAGTAACCGGACCTCAAATCAATTTTAGAGTACACCCGTGCCCCCTGAAGTTGATCAAACAAGTCATCTATCGTTGGCAACGGATACTTATTCTTCACCGTCAACTTGTTCAGTTCTCTGTAGTCAACACACATGCGTAGGATCCGTCCTTCTTTTTAACGAAAAGCACCTGCGCACCCGACGGCGAAAAACTAGAGCGTATGAAGCCCTTATCTGTCAACTCCTCTAATTGTGCTCTTAACGCTTTCAACTTGGTAGGCGCCAGCTTGTACGGGTTCTTGCACACTGGCTTAGCCACAGGGTACACGTCGATAACGAACTCAATTTCCCTGTCAGGGGATAGACCTGGCAAATCCTTAAGAAATACCTCCGAAAAATCCTGCACAATAGGGATGTCCTGGAGTTGAGCCTTGCCCTGAAACTGCTCGTCCATGACACTAGTGAAGAAGTCCATGCATCCACCTCATAACAACTGTTGGGCTCTCATAGACGACATTGCCGAAATCCTACTCTAACCATTTCCCGCCCTGAAGGAGTAACTCTCTCCACTCAGGGGCTGAAAGTGGATCTCTCTGGTCCTGCAATCTATCGTGGCATAATGTCTAGACAGTCAATCCATCCCTAAAATAGCCGAGGGGGCCTAAGGTGGAGCAAGCGACTTGAGCGACTAGCCGTTGCTCAAGTTGTAGCGACTTGCGATCCTTCTCTTTCCTCTCCCCTCTGGGGAGACGAGCGAAGCGAAGAGGGGGTTCAGGCTGACATAGATGTTATGGGTAGAATTTGTTTTTTTTTTTCGTTTACATCTTTTTTTTCCATCTTCCATAAAGGAGCCGAATGAAATCAAAGTTTCACGTTCGGTTTTGAATTAGAGACGTTCAAAATGATGAATCAACGTCGACAATAACCCCTAGCCTTCCAAGCTAACGATGCGGGTTCGATTCCCGCTACCCGCTTATCTTATATATTTTATCTTCTATTTTTTGGATTAAAATGATATCGTAATTTTATAGATTTCTTCTTTTTTGATTACTATATTTCGAAATTCATAATAGACAAATATTTTTGAGAGAGATAACTCTTTTAGTCTTTCCTAAAGGAAAGGGCCCCTCTTCGCTTCGCTCTAGCCTCATATCCCTTCATGTCGAGTATGATCTGATCAGCGTACAACTGTTTTACTTCCACTGTCACAACATCACCTTGTACCACTTGATCTGAGTACAGGCGCTCCCCTGACAGCAACAATACATCATAGAACTGTCCAGAATAGCTGAGCACTAGATTTGCCTTAACCAGAAAGGTAGTAGACACAAACGAATGAGTAGCACCCGTATCGACAAGAGTATAAGCCGTCATGCCCGAAATAAGAATACTACCTGAAATCACCGATGGCTAGGCGGCATCGTCCGGCTCAATGAGGGCGAAGACTCTTGGTGTCACTCCCGCTGGGGTTTTGCTCAAATTTGGGCAATTCCTAGAAAAATACTCCACTTCATTGCAGTTGAAGCACTGATTCTGTCTCGGCTTCTGACAATCCCTGGACATGTGGCCCACCTGGGCACAGTTGTAGTATCACCTTGCACTCGCCAGGATGACTCCTCTGACACTTTGGGCACACCGAAAACTGCCCCGGTCCTTGGGGTCGCTTGTTGCTTCCCTGGCTGCTAGAGCTGTTGCTAGCTCTCTTCAGACCCTTCTGCTGAGACGACTCTTCTCTGCTCAATTGTGGCAACAGTTCTTTGAAATATCTCCCGGGTTGTTCCCTGGGCAGCTCTCTGTAACTGGGAAGCTTCGTCCTAGAGTGACCCTGGTTCTCTCTACTCATAAACCGCTCCAGCTGCTGCGACTGGCAGTTGATCAACTCGGTAAGCTGCCTAACAGCGTCATCCATATCGCCTACAGCTCTATACGTCTCTCTAACCATAATGCTAAACCTGTACACCACAACATCTAGTGAGTCTAAACGAAACTACGAGCGCTCTAAGAAATACTTACAGTTGGTGGAGCACTCTCATGCAGCGGCTGGGGATATTAAGAGATCTATCAAGCGACATTGACCCCATGGCTCTGACACTCGTAACATACTCTCTTCCCAACTATTAATTGTCCCCTTTACCTTTCCCCCAAGCGGTGTGGGAATTGTGACAGTCCTTCTTGCCCTCACAATCTCACCCCTCCTCTGAGGGGCTCGACATCTTCGTCGATCACATTTCCGGTTGGGTAAAAGCTCTGATACCATAACTGTAATGCCCCGAAAACCTACCTGTTTTCGGTCCGTTTCCTGTTCTGACACCACATATGTAACGCCCCAGAGTCCTCCTCGGACTCGGGTCGCCAACCGTACACTTACTCGTTTCCTCGATAAATTTCTTACCAAATTTAAAACTTTTGGTTCCTCGACTCAAAACGACATCCTTGAAAAATATTTAAGAATGCCGTAGCGGAAAATTCAATTAAAATCAGTTTAAATAAACTTCGCTTTTTAAAACATAAAGATAAAGAAACCGGTCGACACCTCTAAACGCCGGTCGACACCTTAATTCTCTCTACTCGCACAGGTCAAACCCCCGCGGTTGATACTCCCACTGATTTTACACCACCCAGTCGACACCCACAGTCATCGGTCGACACTTCATTCCTTTCTGCCCACACAGGTCAAACCCCGCGGTCAACGCTTTCATTGATTTTATACTAACCAGTCGACACCCACAGTTGCCGATCGACACCTCCTTCCTCTCTGCCCGGACAGGTCGAACCCCACGGTCGACACTCTCATTCCATTTTACACTGACCGATCGACACCTATGAACTTCGGTCGACACTTTGCACCAGCAGTATAAAAAAACACTAGATCAAAAGAAAACGGACGACGAAAACGTCCACGATTAAAACAATAAAGTAAAGACCTATATTTTTAAGACAACATTTCTTCAAATAGTTTCAAAAACACAACCTTACACCTATCCCGGCTATAATCGGGCCAAAGGAACCTATACCCTCAAAATCTATACACTTGACTTATACCTTGCAAATTACAACCCAAAAGAACCACCATCTAGTCCCGCTCCGCGGGTCGGGTTGCCTTGACGAATTTCACCTGCCGACACATGGTAGCACGGCTCCAACCGCTTACTCATCCTGCTTGGGCTCTCCAACTCACCCACTGGAATCTATGCATCGACATCACGGAACACATAACATAAGCCTAACACTCAGTAAGTAGTGCAATATGAAACGTAAAACCGACAATGCAATCCTATCACATGCAGTCTCTACATTCTCGCTCGTGTTGTCACAACCGGTGCAGCGTGGTACAGCCGCACCATGATGAGGCTGGACTCCCTCTCTCGCCACTTCACACCCTAGCATGTCGCCATCGTCCCTGTTCCTCCAGCAACGAGGCCCTCAAACCGTACACACGTGTCACTCCTTGTACTGCAACCATTCCAGGGTAAGGCTGGACGCACTCGCCATACCACCCCCTAGCACGTCGCCACCGTCCCGGTTCCTCCAGCAACGGGGCCATAGTTGCCTACCACCACACACACACTGCAGCAGCCATCCAAGGGTGAGGCTGGACGCACTCGCCACACCACAAGCTGGCACGTCGCCACCTTCCCGATTCCTCCAGCAATGGGGCCTACCTAACCACACACACATCGTTCTCACTACCGTACATCACACTTCACACTTGCACATAAAACTATGCTCAAATTCATTTTCGTTCTCTTTTCGAAACATGATGCATGTCAAACAATACGCACGCACATCACAATCGAACCACATAAATTCTAAAGTTCCACGGTGTAGGCCCACTTGGGCGAAACACATGCATACACTACTTACTTGACGTTCTAGCTTTTCGCGGTGCTCTTTTCACCAAAAACCTGCTCAACCTACAACAAAACTGTTTTCCTGTCAAAACTCATCCCACAACTCTACTCACGCACTAAAACCACCATACTAGCACAACACTTCATGAAATTGCCAAAATCGCTCACTAACCTATCTTGGCTCAAAATCAACTTAAACTTCCAACGCGCATAACTTTTACGTCGGTCGTCGAAATCATTCTATTCTAGCGGCTAAACACTCCACTCGTAACCTAGTTTAGATTACCAAAAAGGTTTCTAAAACCGATGCCCGCAGCTAAGCTAAAAATCCAAAATCAGCTCCGTATTAGTGCTTAAAATCCTACATTCACGGTTTCTCACCCAAAACTCGCTTACTTCCTCACAATTCCTTCATATTCACCATTAATAACCCCATAACAATCGGAAACAACCCAGTGAGCATCTCAAATCATGAACCCTAAATTTCTATCCATAAATCCCTCCCCAAAAATCTCACTTCAACCTAAAAACTAGACTATAACTACACAACTTACTTGGAATCGCTGAAGAGGAGAAGGAACAGAGAGCACTAGCAGCTGAATGGCTAGAAGAATGATTGTTGAAGGAGAGGAAGAGAAACTCACATGCGGGAGGGAGGGGAAAAAGAACCGAGGAAGGGGAGGGTGGAGCTTCGGCTTCCCTCTTCTTCAACTTTATAAATTATATTATTAATATAATTTATCTCAAATTTATCTTTTTACCCTCACCTTTAACCGTTTAATCAATCTATCGTTCGGGTCGCACTCGGCCAAAATTCTACAAACTTTCCTTGTCCATTATTCTCAAACTAATCCCCCATCTAACCTTAGAAATTTTTCGTTCTCCATTCCGACCCAAATCTCACCACTTATCGCCTCGACAACCCGAAGATCGATACACGAAAATACGAGGTCTTCCATTTTGAGCCGGTGCCAGAGGTGTCACTCTTACACGCAAGAGGAATGAAAATCGTTGAGGTAGGGTTTTATACTTTTTGCATTGCATTGCATCATTGTTTTATAAAATCCTTATTTTAGTGTCAAAGCATATGATCCAATCTCTATACATCTTCCGTGTCAAAGCATTAGGTTTAGGGATTTGAAATCCAAAGACTAATCATAGAAAAGACTCCTATGAGTGAGAAAATTCTCCAAATTGAATATTTTGGTTCATTGGATGCAAATGCTTCATTCTAAACACAAGATAATTGAGAAAAATTTGACTACATAAAGGATTATGGAAATATTTTTTTGTTTTACACTAGTAAAGCTTAAAGAATATTCAACAAGAAAAAACTAGTTGCATTGACCCCTGCTCTTAAACGTTGATCACTACAGAGTTTGGATGCTGCATAGTGCATTACTTAATGGAAAATTTTGTGTTCAACTAGTCAAGCTTCGTGCACGTGCCTTGACAAAGTTTGGGGCCATTTATTGTTTTTTTAGATTAGGTTCTTAGTCTTGGTATAAGACCCATTCATTACTTCCTTTAGTGCTGAGAGCAGTATTTAAATTATTGATTTCATTTTAGGATTGGACGAGCTCATGGATTTTGAGCCGGTGCCAGAGGTTGTCGCTCCTACATACAAGAGAAATGGAAATCGTCGAGATAGGGGTTTTATACTTTTTGTATTGCATTGGATCATTGTTTTATGAAAACCTTATTCTAGTGAGTTATCACCTATGAAAAACCTAACGGGGCTTGGTCTCCAACACGTTGGCTTTTTATATATATGTACATAGTTTTACACATATACCATTTGGTATTTTTCATCACGTTGTGATTTATATTGTGGAGGATGAATCTCCTTGATGCTTTGGATGGTTTAGTGTCAAAGTATCATGATCATATCCTAATACATCTTTTATGTCAAAGCATCAGGTTTAGTTATTTGAAACTCAAAGAGTGCGTCATCATTGCCATTGACGTTTTAATTAGACAAATCATAGAAAAGACTCCTCTTAGTGAGAAAATTCTCCAAATTGAACATTTTGGTTCATTCGATGCAAATGCTTCATTCTAAACACGAGATAATTGAGGAAAATTTGACTAGGTAAAGGATTATAGAAATATTTTTAGGTTACTCTTAGACTAGTAAAGCTTAAAGAGTATCCAACAAGAGAACACTTGTTGCATCGACTCATGCTCGGAAGCGTCGATCATTGCAGGGTTTGAATGTCGCATAGTGTTATAGTTAATGGAAACTTTTATGTTCAACTAGTCAAGCATCACATACGTGCCTCGGTGAAGTTTAAGGCCATTTATAATATTTTTGGATTGGGTTTTTAGTCTCGATATAGGACCCATCCATGACTTCCCATAGTGTTGAGTTGGGTATTCATACTATTGATTTCATTTTAAGCTTAGACGAACTCATTGATTTTGAGTCGATGCCAGAGGTTATCGCTATTGCACACAAGAGGAATGGAAATCGTTTGTCACACCCTGAGAATCCACACGTTCCTGGTACGCTCACAACTATTACACACTATGACATCCAGAAACTCAACGCGAACTCACTCAATTTAACACCACTTTCGTTTTCAAAATCATATTCAAAAGAATATTTGTAAATATAAAATTTTTTTTCGACTCGATTCGAAAACGACTTGCGCCCCGAAGAGAAAACACGTAAATCCTCAACATAAAATACGCATCGGAAAAGAACAATTTAAAGGGGTTTTCAAAAAAATGACAAGACTTACGATTTCGGGAAAGGAACCCAACACACGCCCGCGTGCCTCTCGGGTTCAGCGCTGCACGCCCGAGGCTTGCCGCTGCGCGCCCCCAACATGGCCCCGTGCGCCCAACTGTGCCCTGTGCGCACCGCAGTAGCGGCGCCGTGAGCCGTGGGCATGACGCTGCGCACCCTGCGTGAACGCCTTGATCGGCCACGCGAACCCTGCGCGCACACCCCAGCCTCAGCGCGGCACATACGCCTTCCTGGCGCCGCGCGTATCACGCCCACGGCTTTAGCGCTACGTGCCTCGTGCATCCTTTTTCCACGCCGCACGTCTGCAAGCGATTGTAATGCCGCGTTCCCGCATGCGGTCTCAACCTGAGCAGCGTGCTCCGCGCGCTGCATTGACACACTGGCGCGCCCCGCACGCTCAGTTAGACTTCCCGACACTTTGTCTTTCTCCCAAAAATTCAGCAAAGTAACACCTGTATCTACTGACCCCAACCTGCAAACAATATGCCACATAAATTTTCAAAGTACACCATCTAAATTCATTCAAAAGTCACTGAAGGAAAAACAGAGTATAAGGAAATAAATCTAATTACTATCGATGAAGAAAATTCATAGTATAGAGCAACACCATGCTCATACATATAATATATACACGCGTCTTCAAAACTATACAAACAAACAGGAAAACCACATATGTACACTATACAACATGTAAAATAGAACGGTCCCCAAAATACCACAAGGGAAACCCCGAACACCTCACCAAAACTCACCACCTCCACGGGTCTGGTTGCCCTAACAATCTGCCGTCTGGTGCCTCGGTCGCACGCTGCCAACTACCTTACTGCTCAGGATTGGACTCTCAAATCTCACCTGCAGAAACTTCAGCACCTACACTATAGAACACAAAACATAAGCCAAATGCTTAACAAGTAGTGCGATATTAAAGTAAAACCGACAATGCAATCCTATCACATGCAGTCTCTATATTCACACTCATGTTTTCACAATCTGTGACACGTAGTGCAGCCGTGCCAAGGTGAGGTGAACTTCGCGTCACGCTACACCCTAACACGTCGCCATCATTCTAGACTCCCCAGTAACGAGGCCCACAAGCCACACACACGTGCCACCTTCCAACAACCACACCACGGTGAGAGTAAACCTCGCGTCACACTATACCCTGATGCGTCGCCTCCGTCCCGGTCTTCCCAGAAACAAGGCCACAGTTGCCACACTCAAATGTTTTGCAACAGCCCAGTCGGCCCACTCCTCGAGCGAAATTCGCGACTGGTGATGCACCGACCCACTCCCCGAGCAAGATCCGTGGCGCCACTATCCATCATCCTCACCGTCAACACATACACACTGTGTGACGGCCTAGCCGGCCCACTCCCCAATCAAAATTCGCACTTGGTTAAGCACCGGCCCACTCCCCGAGCAGGATCCGCGGTACCACTACCACGCGTCTCACCATCACTTACTCAAAACAATGCTCAAAACCATTTTCGTACCTATTTCAAAACATGATGCATGTCAAACAATATGCACGCACATCACAATCAAACAACACAATCCTAATGTTCTTCAGTGTAGGCCCACCTGGGCAAAGCACATGCATGCACTACTTACCTGTCATCTTAAGCTTTTCCCATGCACGACTTCACCAAAAATCTGGTTCAAGCTAAACATAAACAACCACTCATCAACATTCGCATCAAAATTCACTAAATATGCTAAAAAAATCACATCTTCCAACTAAACCCATAAAATCCCAACTAAAACAGGTCACTAATTCTGTTCGGCCGAAAACCAACCTAAACTTTGAATGCGCATAATTTTTGCATCGGTTATCAAAATCGAACGATTTTGGAGGCTAAATACTCCTTTAACAACCTAATTTAATACATTTAAATGGATTTTAAAACGAACATTCATAGCTTGGTCTAAGTACCCAAAAACAGAATCGGGTTTCAAGAAAAATGTCCACCCCCTCTCGGTTTTTCAGCGTTTTTAGCCACTCTATCATAACGCCACCCCAATTGATCACCTAAACGCTACTTAGAACACGCAAACACATACCCAACTGCAAACCGAGCTAAAATGCCATTCACCATCTCGGCCTTCTCCCTCGCCTTCTCGGACACCTACAGTCCACAATGCACTCACCCACACCAATCCCCTAAAACCGACTTAACACCCAACAATTTCCATCAAAATTGGAAAGAAAAATCAAGTATCAACTCGGTCGAAGAGTACCGGAAACAGAGTGCTTACCTTCAATTTTCAGCTCTGGAAAAACCGTACCCACACTTCTACTTCCGTCAGCCGAAGTTCTCTACTCACTAGCGCTCGGCTCTCCTCCATCGTCGGCGTTGGCAGGCTAACGCACTCCCTCTCCCTCTCCTGGCCTCTCGCGTTCTCCGTCGCTCTCTCTCGGCCTTAGGACAAAACAGGGTGGAATGGCTTCCACCAGAAGCCATTCCACCTTAATATAAAAAAAAATATTTTTAATTAATTACAAATTACAAAAGTGCCCTCACGTGTTTTAAACGTCCATATCTCCATTAAATTTGTGTCCTCTCGACTTCAAAATTCACAAATTCTTCTACGAATTAAATTCCAAGTTTTATAAAATAAACTTCCCGCTAAAACTTCCTGAAAATTTTAACGAAAAAATAATTTAAATTCTGAACTTTCTGGGTTAGTACATCCCTTCCACCTTATAAGAATTTTGTCATCAAAATTTATGTACCAAATACCTCAGGATACTGGCGCTCCATATCTTGTCGCCGCTCTCAGGTGGTCTCCTCTACTTCACGGTTGTGGCACAATACTTTAACTAAAGGGATCTCCTTGTTGTGCAACATCTTCACGGCCGACTCTAAAATCCTCATTGGCTTCTCTTCGTAAGTCAGGGACAGCTTAGATCTCTATATCCTGTAGTGGCACCACCTGAGAAGGATCCCGCATACACTTCCTCAGCATCAAGACATGGAAAACATCGTGGATGACATCCATCGAAGGGGGTAATTGAAGGTTGTAGGCGGTCCTCCCAATCCTACTGACAATCGAAAATGGACCCACAAATCGAGGGTTGAGCTTCCCTCTCTTCACAAACTTGATCACTCCCTTGAACGGGGAGATCTTCAGGAATACCTCATCACTCATGCTGAACTCTAGCTCTCGCCACCTCTGATCTGCATAGCTTTTCTGCTAACTTTGAGCTGCTTCAATCCTCTTCCTTATAATAGTAATTTTGTCGACAGTTTACTGCAGTATCTCTAAGCCTATCAATCTCGCCTCACGGACCTCGTCGTAATACAATGGTGACCTACACTTCCTCCCATACAAAGCCCATATGGCGCCATACCAATGGTGGACTAATAACTGTTATTATATGAGAACTCGACCAAAGGCAAAAACCTGCTCCAAGCCGCCTGAAACTCCAACACACAGGCCCTGAACATATCTTCCAATATCTGTATAGTCTGTTCTGACTGCCCGTCGGTCTGAAAGTGAAAAGTCGTACTGAAATCCAACCTGGTACCCATGGCCTTATGCAGACTCTTCCAAAACTTAGATATGAACCTGGAGTCTTGGTCTGACACTATCAACACTGGGATCCCATGCAGTCTGACCACCTCCTGAATGTACAGCTGAGCAAACTGGTCCATGGAATAAGTCATCCTCACAGGCAAAAATTGGGATGACTTCATTAACCTGTTTACAATCACCTAGATTGCATCATGACCCTTGGCAGTCTTCGGCAATTCAACTACAAAATCTATGGTAATACGCTCCCATTTCCACTTCGGTATTGGCAGTGGCTGAAGCGTACCAAACAGTCTCTGATGCTTAGCCTTTACCTATTGGCACACCATGCAGGTCTCGATGTACTTGGCTACGTCCCGCTTCATATTAGGTCACCAACAGTGCTGCTTTAAATCCTTATACATCTTAGTGCTTCCGGGATGCACAAAGAAAGAAGACGAGTGAGCTTCTGACAATATCTCCTTCCTCATCTCCTCATTCTTTGGGACGTACCACCTACCCTGAAACTTCAGAATCCCATCCTCCGAATAGCTGAACTCGGTACTAGTATTGACCTCCATACTTGCTTTCAGCCCACTACACTCAAGGTCAGTCTCTTGGGCCTGCTTAATTCTGTCAAGAATGGTCGGACTCAATGACAATGCTGAAAGTTTGGCTGCCAAATCAGAAACCACCTCTAGGCCAAATCTTTGCATCTCGATCCTCAGCTCGGCATGCACTGCTGAAATCATGGCAGACGTCGAAGCTGACACTCGACTCATGGCGTCTGCCACCACATTTGCCTTTCTTGGATGATACTTGATCTCCACATCATAGTCCTTAACCAGCTCAAGCCACCTTTTCTGTCGCAAATTCAGCTCATTCTGCGTGAATATGTACTTCAAACTCTTATGGTTTGAAAAGATCTCACATTGCTGCCCATACAAGTAATGCCTCCAGATCTTAAGTGCGAATACACTACTGCTAACTCTAAGTCATGCGTGGGAAAGTTCTGCTCGTAGGTCTTCAATTGCCAGGAAGCATAGGCAACCACCTTCCCACCCTGCATCAAAACACATCTCAAGCCTATCTTGGAGGCGTCACAATAAATGCTGAACTTCTCTCTTTCTACAGGCAGTATCAACAAATGAGCTGTAGTCAATCTCTGTTTCAGCGTCTGGAAGCTGTCTTCACACTTGTCTGACCATTCGTATTTTACTTTCTTTCTAGTCAACTGGGTCAAAGGAGCTGAAATCTTAGAGAACCCCTCAATGAATCTCCGATAGTATCCAGCCAACCCTAGAAAATTGCGT
This sequence comes from Begonia peltatifolia, assembly GCA_022433055.1. Lineage (NCBI taxonomy): Eukaryota > Viridiplantae > Streptophyta > Magnoliopsida > Cucurbitales > Begoniaceae > Begonia > Begonia peltatifolia. The sequence goes on along the minus strand of CM039531.1, from coordinate 8,734,848 downwards.
ATCTCACTAACACTGGTCGGTCGCGGCAGGATCCAGCCAACCTAGAAAATTGCGTATCTCACTAACATTGGTCGGTCGCGGCCATTCCTTCACAGCCTAAACCTTCACTGGATCAATTGAAATGCCCTCAGAGGAGATAACATGTCCCAAGAAGTGGATCTCATCTAGCTAAAACTCGCACTTAGAGAACTTAGCATACAATTGATGCTAGCTCAAAGTAGTCAATACAATCTTTAAGTGCTCTCTATGCTCCTCCTCGCTCCATGAGTAAATCAGGATGTTGTCGATGAACATTATCACGAATCTATCCAAGTGCTCCATGAATACTCAGTTCATCAGGTCCATAAAGGCTGTCGGGGTATTGATTACCCTGAATGACATCACCAAAAACTCATAGTGTCCATACCTCGTACGGAAAGCACTCTTCGGGATGTCTTCCTCCCTAACCTTCAACTGATAGTAGCCGGACCTCAAATCAATTTTGGAGAACACCAGTGCACCTTGCAGCTGATCAAACAAGTCATCAATTCTCGGTAATGGGTACCTATTCTTCACTGTAAGCTAATTCAGCTCCCTGTAATCGACGCACATTCGTAGGGTACATAAAGCCTTTATCCGTCAACTCTTCTAGCTGCGCCTTTAACTCCTTCAGCGCAGTAGGTGCCAACCTGTATGGGTTCTTACACACCGATTCAGCTCCAGGATATACATCAATAACGAACTCAATCTCCCGGTCAAGGGGCAGACCCGGCAGATCTTCTAAAAATACCTCTCGGAACTCCTGCACAATGGAAATATTTCGAAGCTGAACTTTGCTTTGCAACTGTACGTCCACGACACTAGCTAAAAAACCCATACCTCCACCCTGCAACAACTGCTGGGCTCTAATAGTAGACACAACTGGAATCCTACTCAAACCCTTCCCTTCTCTGAAAGAGTAACTCTCCCCACTCGGAAGTCGAAAATGGATCTCCCTGGTTCTGCAATCTATTGAAGCATTATTTTTGAAAAACTAATCTATTCCCAAAATGACTTCATACCCCTTCATGTCAAATATGATCAGATCGGCATACCACTGTTTTCCTCCTACTGTCACAATCTCACTTTTCACCACCTGATCTGAACATAGGCACTCCCCCGATTGCAACAATACATCATAAAACTGTTCGGAAGAACTGGGCACCAGGTTTGCCTTGGCCACGAAGGCAGTAGACATAAAAGAATGCATAGCACCCGTATCGACAAGTGTATAAGCCGCCATGCATGAAATAAAAATGTTACCTGCAATTACTGATGGCTGGGAAGCATCGTCTGGCTCAATAAGAGTGAAAACCCTTGGCGCCACCCTCACAGAAGCCTTACTCAAATTAGGGCAATCCTTAGAAAAATGCCGCAATTCGGTGCAGTTGAAGCACCGATTTTGTCGCGGTTTCGAACAATCTCTAGACATGTGGCCTGCCTCGTCATAGTTGAAGCACTGCCCCGAGTCCACCCTGCACTCATCGGGGTGACTCCTCTGGCACTTAGGGCATAATGGAAACTGCCCCAACCCCTGTAGCCGTTTGCTGCTCCCCTGGCTACTAGAGCTGTCATTAGGCTTTTTCAGGCCCTTCCGCTGATATGATTATTCTCTACTTGACTGAGGTACCAACTCCTAGAAAAATCTTTTGGGCTGCTTTTTAGGTGGCTCTCTGTAACTGGGCAACTTCATTCTAGTCTCCTCAATGTCTAGCGTCTTTGCCACCGCATCCTCGTAAGGTAGCCCTTGCGTTCCTGCTATGTGCATGCCCATATATACATAAGGTTTTAGGCCCTGCATAAACTGTCGTACCTTGTTCTCATCTAGGCTCACCAAATGCCCTACAAATCAGGATAGCGTCTCAAACTCCCTCACTACTCAGCCACTGTGCTTGTCTGCCTCAACTCCGCAAACGCCACCATCTTACGAGTCCTGATAGCATGGCTGAAGTATTTACCGAAGAACACAGTCTTAAAACTCTTCCCAGGTCATGACCTTCACGTCTCTCGTGGTCCCAACTGTGTCCCACCAATGGCGAGCATCCTTGGCCAGATAGAATGACACACTGGTTACTCTGTCATGGTCATCTACCTTGGCATGCACTGGTTACCCTGTCATGGTCATCTACCTTGGCATAGTCCATCATACTCTCCAAACTTCGTATCCACTCCTCATCATTGAGGGGATCCAGAGATGATCCGTCAAATAGTGGGGGTCTGAGCCTGTGCAACCTATCGCCCCCATGGTCTGTCGAAGGCTAGGCACTAGACTGGCCCTGGTACTCCCTGCTCATAAACCGCTCTAGTTGCTTAGACTGCCGGTTGACTAACTCAGTAAGCTGTCTAACTACGTTATCCATATCGCCACAACTCTACGCGCCTCCCTAACCATGACGCTAAATCCTGTACACCACAACATCTGATTAGTAAAAAAAAAAAAAGACAAGGGTTCTAAGAATACTTATAGTTGGTAGAGCGCTCTCGTGCAGCGGATGACAGTGTTAAGTAATTCTCTGAATGACGTCAATCCCGTGACTCTGATACCATAACTGGCATACCCCAAGAATCCACACGTTCTCGGTACGCTCACTATTATTACACACTATGACATCCAGAAATTCAACGTGAACTCACTTAATTTAACACCACTTTTGTTTTCAAATCATATTCAAAGAAATATTTGTAAGTATAAAATTTTTGTTCGAATCGATTCGAAAACGACTCACACCCCGAAGAGGAAACATGTAAATCCTCAATAAAAAATACGCAGCAGAAGAAAACAATTTAAAGTGGTTTTCAAAAAAACGACAAGACTTATAATTTTGAGAAAGGAGCTCGACAAGCGCCACGCGCGTCTCTCAGGTTCGGCGCTGCACGCTCGAGGCCAGGCGCCACGCATCCGACGCTCAGTGTTGTGCGCCCCCAACAAGGCTCTGTGCGCCCAACTGTGTCCCGCTCGCCCTGCAGCAGCGGCGCACATGCCCTCCCGGCACTGCAAGCCCTCGGCATGACCCTGCACGCACGCCCTGATCCGCCCAGCGCGCACACCCCCGCCTTGGTGCAGCGCGCACGCACTCCCGGTGCCACGCACATGACTCCCACGGCTTCAGTGCTGCGTGCCTCGTGAGCCCTTTTTTCACTCTTCACGTCCATGCGCGCTTGTAATGCCGGGTTCCTGCATGGGGTCTCAACCTGGGCAGCACGCTTCGCACGCCCCAATGATTCACCGGTACCCCCCGCACGATCAGTTCGACTTCTCGACACTCTACCTTTCTCCTGAAAATTTGGCAAAGTAACACCTGTACCTACTGACCCCAACCTGCAAACAATACACCATATAAATTCCCAAAGTACACCATCCAAATTCATTCAGAAATCACCGAAAGAAAAACATAGTGGAAAGAAATAAATCTAACTACTATCGATAAAGAAAATCCAGAGTATAGAGCAACACCATGCTCATACATATAATACATACACGCGTCCTCAAAACTATCCAAACAACCAGGAAAACTATATCTGTACACTATACAACATCTAAAATAGAACGGTCCCCAAAATACTGCAATGGAAACCCTGAACACCTCACCAAAACTGACCTCCTCCACTGGTCAAGTAGCCCTAACAATACGCCATCCAGTGCCTCGGTCGCACACCGCCAACTGCCCTACTCCTCAGAACTAGGCTCTCAAATCTCATCAGCAGAAATCTCAGCACTTAAACCATAGAACACACAACATAAGCCAAATGCTTTGCAAGTAGTGCGATATGAAAGTAAAACCAACAATGCAATCCTATCACATGTAGTCTCTACACTCACACTCATGTTGTCACAATCTGTGACGCATAGTGCAGCCGTGCCAGTGTGAGGTGAACTTCGCGCAAACGCTAGACCCTAACACGTCACCACCGTTACGGACTCCCTAGCAACGAGGCCCATAAGCCACACATACGCGCCACCTTCCAGCAATCACACCACGGTGAAGGTGAACCTTGCGCCACACTACGCCTTGATGCGTCACCACCGTCTCGGTTTCCCCAGCAACGAGGCCATAGTTGCCACCCTCATACCGAGGCCACCGTCTCAGTCTGTCCTGGTTTGCAGCTTGATGCTTTGGACGGTTTCATTGCCAAAACATCACGATGTTATCCTAATATATCTTCTGTTGCGTGAAGGTTGTCTTATTTGCAAAATTATTAAAATGAGTAATAAGGTGGTGATAATGTGCTCCTTGGGTTTCGAATCTCTAAAGTGATAAGGGTATGTTTACTGATTACGATTACAAGTGGTGTTGTCATTGAATTGTTCGCCAGCCACCCAAGGCAAAGTTGATGGATCTTCGAATCACCGTTACTATCTTTTTTCCTCCTTGCTTATGAGATGTTGTTTGACATACAAGTGACCACTTTTCTATGTTAGTATGTCAGAGGGGTCCTTGTATGACCCTCCTTTTTATCTGAAATGATTTTAAAGTGAAATGAATGATGATAGTCTATTTTAGCATAGTTGTTGATGTATACAACCACGTTTCAAAAAATAACACATATGGTGGTCATAGAACATGTTTTTCTTAAAACAATGGAAATGAATTTTCTTATAAAGATATTTGAAAACCATCATTATGTCATTTTATTTTGAACTTAAATGTAAACGAAGTTTTACATGTATTTGTAGTTTGTAATATTTCTACTGAGTTAGTCACCCACTTCTGACGCTCTCTCTATTTCTAGGCAAGAACAAGAGTAACCAGTATCTGGGCTTTGGTGGCAGTTTTCTATTTATTTCTTTTTCTGCATGTTCATTAACTATTGGTGAGGGTTTCTCTTTAATTTGAGGATAATTGGATTTGAACTTGGATATTTAATCCTTTGTTGATTTGCTGTTTAATTATCGCGCTACTGTATTTGTAACCACTGTATAGATTTCTGATCTTTGAATTGTATTCAAGTCTTTCGCTGCAAACCAAGTCTTGGACTGGGTGATCAACTCCTCTTCGGAGATTAAGTCATCCTACCAGGCATTCTGTTAAGCCCGCTTTGAGATCGTAACAAGTTGTGAAAGAATCTATGCAGAGAGTCAAATGATGAGTTAGAAAAGAAAACATAGATTTTTAACTTGGAAGATAACAAACAAGAGGCGAGTACATCTCAAAAAAATGCCCCAAATAGATTGGAAGTTATTCCAATTGAAGAAATTCATGAGGATGTATCCAAGAATTGAGATATGGTAAGAGCATCCCATACCCGATATTCTTGGTGATCCTATTTTAAGTGTTAGGACTAGATCATCACTTAGGAATTATTGTGACAATATAGCCTTTATCTCCCAAATTGAACTAAAAAACTTTGATGACGTCGTATTATGAAAGCTAGATATTGACAATGCAAGAATGGTCAAATCAATTTGAGAAATACAAAGTTTGAGAATTAATTTCAAGACCTAAAGATAATTAAATTATTGGAACTAAATGGATGTCTAAGAGTAAGTTGGATGAAAATGCCAAAGTTGTGAGTAACAAAGTGAGTTTGGTGGCAAAAGGCTACGTAAAGAAGAATATAATGATTTTGAAGAAACTTTTGCACTAGTATCACGATTAGAATCCATTCAAATGCTAGTTGTTTTAGCTTTCTCATATAACTTAATATGAGAGATTGAGCAAATTCCTCATTAAAAGAGATTCAAAATAGGAAAAACTGACTATACTTTGTTCACCAAGCACAAGGATAAAGAAATGATTAGTGTAAATATATGTCGGTGATATCGTATTTGGTGTAATAAAGGAATCACTTTGTAAAGATTTGTGGAATTGATGCTCGTGATGGGGAAGTTAAGATTTTTTCTTGGATTTACAAAGAAGAAATATTCTTCAACCTAGAAAATTATGTCAAAGAGCTGGTCAATAGGTTTGTAGTAGATACCTCTCACCTCTCTCGTACACCTATAAGTACTTCTACAAAATTTGATAAGGATGAGAGTGGTAAGAGAGTGGACATAAAGTGATATCAAGGATTGATTCGATCATTGCTATATTTAACAACTAGTAAATTTAACATTCTCTTTAGTATTTTCTTGTGCTCAATTTAAAGTTTGTCCAAAAGAGTCTCATTTAAATGTCGTAAAGAAGATATTTAATGTCTAAGTGGAATATGTGATTTAAGACTTTTGGTATCCAAGGAACCTTTAATTTAGTGGAATTCAGGAGTTTAGTGGTTAGGGATAGCACTATTGAAATTAGTCAATTCTTTAGAGAATCCTTGGTGTCATGGTTTTCTAAGAAACAAAACTAAGTGATTTTCTTTACGGACGAAAGTGAGCACACAGTCCCCACTAGTTTTGTGCTTCAGTTCTTTGGATGAAGCAAAGTTTATGGCTAAAATTATCAGAAAGATCCAATAAAGTGCGACATTTAAAGTGCTCTAAACATTTATGAAAATTTTATTCAACATTCTCGCACCTTAAATATTGAGATTCAATATCACTTCATCCACGTTCACGTTAAAAATAGTGACATCTCTCATGTTTGTAACTCCAAAAAATCAATTAATCGATATCATTACAAAACCTTTAGAAAAGAAGACCTTCAATAATATTAGTATAAGATTGGTGTTAATAAGGCTTGATTCAGATTAATAATATTAATAAGGTCAATTTTGAGAATAAGGTCAACCTCCATTTAATGCTAGGTTGTGCGCAATTAAAACATAGTTGGGCGTAAAATTGAGTTAATAAGTCATCAAGGTGCTAGGCGAGCTACCACACGGCGACTTTCTTTCTCTTCTCCTAACCATTTTTCTCAACATTTTTTACGCTCTCTACACCGAAGTCAACTTTCACAACGTTGCAAACATCTTCCCCACTCAAGATTTTCATTTTCCCTCTCTAGATTTGAAACCCTAACTATATAGGATTAGTGTTATCCGACCACTCAATCTCTCTAGAATTTTCAATATTCCGAATTGACTTAGAAGCACCTAAAACAGCTAGAAAACACAAGTTTAGTGTAAATGGGAGTGGATCCTCCCAACCATCATCTTCAAACGAAGTTTTTACTCTTCTCAATTCTAGTTGGCCAATTGTAAAGATAGGTACGAAATGACATCTATCTTCATTCAATATTTGCTCAAGGAGAGCGTCCTTCACAATATTTAACACTTCAGATATTGATACACTTGTAAACGTATAGGCCTCAATGGTTTGTGTGCTTTAAATGGCTCTTATTATGAGAGTTTAATCTAGTTCTTCTTTGCTAATTTGAGCTATGCCCCTCAGCTTGTAACAGTTAAGAGTTATGTTCTTGAACAATAGATTATTCTAACCTCACAAAAGAATAATGAATTGATTGGTTTTGGCAAATATGATTATGTGGATGAGTATTTTAATACTTCTACGTATCTAGATTTTTTTAAGTAGGAAGAAGCGTCGGAATTCCTTTCAAAATTCCACAAGAATCCCAATATTATGTCCAAGTTATTCACCATATCCTTATATATAGTTGATTACCTAGACAGTTATCAGGACCACGTGAGTTGAATGGACTTATATTTATTAAAGAAGATTTACAATATTTGACGATTTAGTTCCTATCTTATTTTTTACACCATATGATAGACGTTGGTGGAAATTCAATTCAATATTTTTTTGCTTACAAGGACATTACAAGATAACGAGATATTATTTCTCATAAATAACCATTCAAACAAGTAAGGGCGGTGGACATTTACAATAAACACACCTTAGCTCATACGGGAATTGTGGAGGTTCGAGGTGTGTTGATATTCAAGACTGATAATGTTGTCTCTACCTCACCGGCTCCAATGGGTCAATCTAATGAGCCAGCTGAAGGTCAAGACATCCGAATTTTTTGGTTCTTTTTTTTATCATTTCTCTCTTTTTTCGTTTAATATCTGGTATACTCTTCTATTTATTTTTTAATCTGAACTTCATACTTAATGGATATTAATTTTTATTAGGAGTTCACATGGTGTACAGTTTATGATTGTTTAGTGGATTTTATTGCAATCATGATCGACATTACCTTGGTTGTTGATCTTGTTGCTCCTTTGATATTATTTTGGTTGTCAATGGACAAAAGGGATCTGGTTGTAGGTTTTGGAACCATGATTTGAAAATGGGTTGAGTGTTTCTTTTGTAGGGGAAAAGTATTGGAAGTATAAGTTTGGAGTGGTAAGCATACAATCGACCTAATTGAAGTGTAGTTGATTTTGTGCAATAATTCATGGATGTTGGATGATTTAATATTATTTTGGAATTAATGCATTAATGATATGACTTAATAGAATTCAAGAATATAGGATGATTATGGCAAAATAACTCTCCTAAAACCCAAGTAGAGCATAAATATATGTACATGGTTCAAGAACAGTGGTGAGGTTTTGATTAAAAGCTTTAGGAATTACTTAGGACAGAGAAGAAGCTCTGAGAATATTGGAAGCTTGAGCTCTCTGCTCACTACTCAATTGTAAAGGAAAGCTGACATGGAAGATAATTCTAAGGTCACCTCTCCTTCCTCCTTGCTTAGGGTTTGGCATTCCTTGCCCTCTAATGACCTTCTCAAAGCCTGGGAAAATGATATCTTCAAAAGACATACTCATTTTCTCACCTCCCAACATCGGGATTGTGATTGAACAGCCAGTGAGTGCTTTCACAAGGGGAATCTCCACTTCCATTTCCAAATCAAACCCATCTCTTCTGTACAATGGATGCTTCTTTTCTTCTATCAAAAAGATTATGTCCGCTGGAAGATACCCGGGTTTCTCGTCGCCTTTCCCCTCGAATGTTATCTTGGTTCCTTTCATCCATCCCGGCTTCACTTCTATTGTCAGCGTTTCTTCATCTTCTACTATTATCCTGCAAAAACAACAAAAAAGGGTTATTTGCGCTTTCATAAACTGTTGAAAGTGACGATCTTTGACCTTCTTATGCACATATATAATTAAGATGATTGATGGAGTTTGGCCAACAAAGTATGGCTCTAGTCTTGCATCTCTTCAAGAGACCAGCTTTCAATAGCACTTGTCAACGTTTTATACTCGTGACATGACAAGGTTTATTCCTTAATTCCTCCATGTCAAAAGAATAAAGATTGCTGATGTTTAAGGAAACATACCCATTTTCAATTACATCTCTTGTGATGTTGATCTTCCTGAGGCAGCCATCGCACAACTCCTCCAAGGTACAATGGAGCTTCTTCTCAACAGGAGGAGGCCTTTTGAGGGATGCAGTGGACTGAGAATAGACAATGGGGGTACTGTTTCTCCTGCTCGCATTCCTTGACAAAGTTCTCAAAATCTCAGCTTCCGAGCTGCCTCTTCTGCTCGCATTTCTGGACAAGGAGGCTGCGGTTTGGGCCTCGGAGGTGCTTCTTCTGCTCAGCATCCTCGACAGAGGCGACGATCTGGGGCTTGGCGTAGGCGTTTGACTTCTTCTGCTCATGCTTCGTAATAGAAAAGTTGGGCTGCTTTTGAGCATGCTCTCGTCCGCGCTTCCATGATGAGTGTGTCCTCCCGATCCCCTTATTGGCTCACTTATTTTCAGCCCTTCCCCGTTTTTCCTGTGGAAGGACTATACATAAGAAAGTAAGATAACATTAGAAAACCAAAATACAGTAGGATTAGATCAAGTGGGGTTAAACAGTTTGCCAAAAAGCTGTGCTCCATTCTGCTAGCAAAATTGAGTCAATATCCACAATTCATCCTAACAGTGTAAAAACAAAAATTCTTAAAAAATTTTATGTGAGATGACTCGAGATGGATATAAGCTAAAGTCCATGCGTACGTATAAATTTGGTAAAATTAGTAGAGATGATAGGAAGCTATAATGAACAAATGAACAATGTCATGGAGAGGAAAAAACAAAGATAAATAGGAAATGCTCTTGGTTTCACGTCTGGGATTATGGTATCATGATCCGGTTCGCCGGATTTTGGAAAAAAAACGGAGATGATAGTAATCAGAATTACCTTTTCAGTTTCTTTGATGGCGATGGATTTGTACACAGATTCGGCTTTATGATGGGAGTGGTGGGTTTTATCAATGGGGCTCCATTTCATGAATCCCTTGCAGATGTCTTTAATGGAAGTCGTAGTTTTGGAGATTCCGAGGATGCCGTACAAATCTGGTGTTGGGGATTGTGGTCTCGAAGGAGGATCTCCCATGAATGAATCAATGGCAGAGAAGGAGAAAAAGAGAGAAGAAAGTGTCAATGGCTGAAATGGAATTGTGTGAAGGTAGGAACATGAGAACGAGTTTTTAGGAGTATTTGAAGAAGATCATTTCCTATTTTTGAACATGGGTTTTCATGCATGCAATCATAAACTTACTTTAGTTTTTGTGTAAAAACCAATTTCAACCATAAAATATGGGTTTTATTTGAAATAACTGTAAACTAAAAATCTCAGTAACTAAGCTTTTAAATTATTCAAAATATAACAAATCAAACCTTGATAAGAAGCTGATCACCTTTCGTTCTGAGTTTAGGTAAAGAATGGGGGGTCCCCACCCTGAAATGGCCCCATGTTTCTTACCTCTCCCATTTTAAGGGGTGCTCGAGAATGCGAGATCTCCATCTCGGAACGGCCACTTGTTCCTTGCATCTCTAATTTTAGGGGTACTCTACAACGAGGGGTTCCAGCCCCAGAACGTCTCTCCGTTCTTAGCCCTAATTTTTGAGTGCCGTGAGAACAGGGGGTCTCAGTCCTAAAAAGGCCTCCATTGTTAGCTTTAATTTTGGACTCCAACCCTAATTTTTCGGCTCCTTGAAAAGGGGAGGTCCCAACTCTAAAACGGCCCCCCATTGTTAGCCCTAATTTCTGGGCTCCGTGAGAACAGGGGGTCTCAACTCTAGAACAGTCCAATGATGTTACCCTTAATTTTTGGGCTCCGTGAGAACGGGGTCCCAATTCCAAAACAGCCCTCTAATCTCAAATATTTTGCTTGAGAATAGAGGGTCGATTATCGACACGACCCTCGTTCTCAAATCAAGTGCAGTGCATATTGAACGGGGGTCGCCACCCCCACATCAATTTTTTGATCCAATATGTTTAATGCCACATAAGTATTGGACAGAATGTAGGCCCCCTCCGATTTGATTTTAAAGTTCTAGTTGTTAGTATGTTTAGTTTATGGGGTGATTCGAATTAATCTCATACTTTGAGGTTTAAATTAAAATTTCCCTTAATTTTTATGTAAAGTAATTTAATATATATATTTATGAGAAAAAAAGGGTAACAAACTAGATTTTTAGATAAAATAAATGATGAAAACTAACATCTGTTGTAAATGTTAAAACCCACATTTTTGGATAAAACAAATCACCCTCTCTCCACCTCTCTCTCGTACTGTAAAAACAACCCTTCAACATACCCTCAAACGGTACCTAATTTTTTGTGAAATTTCAGGTTGTTTTTAAATTTTGGGGTCTTCCGAAATGAGCGAACGCAGCATTGTTTTCTCGTAGATCTCAAAAGATTAGTTTGTGGTGTAATAAGTTTAAATTCTCTTCAATTTAGTCATATGTATTAACTTATTCTTGAACCCGAAACCTTTTCCATTTCAGAATCTACCGAAGTGTCCTTTGGAAGCAATCGTTAATTGTACAATCTTCTATTTCAATAAGTTTTCTTTTAAACCAAAGTCTACTTCAATTTGATGACAGAAGTCAATAGAGAATATAGATAAAGAAATTACATCCATGAATGTACACGTTTGGTTCTTTTGAGGTCAGTCTATGCTATCTTACTATACTCTAATCCCCATATTATAGTGTATATTTAACAACTTCTAATGGACTTCACATCATGATATATATTGTATAGTAGATGATATATATATATATATATATAGGCTCAAAAATATAATAAAATTAGATGAAACAATCACCCACCCACCCACTTGACCCACACGTATAACCTTTCAGCAGACATGATAACCATTTTCATAAACATGAGTAACCACAAACAACATCATCCATCAAACACATAATTATATTTTCGAAGTTATTTTGTCGTCCTAATTGTAACCGAAGTCATCAATGATCATATATATGAATATAATCAAATGATATAAATAAAACATGAACATGTCTTATAGAAATTACTTGTTATGTATTCACAAGGTGTCTATCTCTAATTAATCTAACTTTCCTTCTAATTGAATTCAACTTTAAACATAAATCAGAGTAAACCATCAAACATAAACTTTATTATGTAGAAATTTTTATTGATTACAAACATCTATTAAGTAAATTGACCCAATTTCAAGCTCTAACTAAACCAAGATATCATTTAATAAAATAATCCATCCACATGCAACATGCCCTTGAAAGACATTAGGTGATATCATGTTCGCTATTGAGAGTTTGGGTCAATGCATCTACCACTTTGAGGACTTTCTTCAACAATAAAGAACTTGAAGTGTATAAATTTAAACTTTAATGAGGTTTTATTGTTATTAGAAAACATAACTACTTATTTGTAGAAGTGTGCAAAATCGAGCCGAACCTAATAGAACCGATCAATTTTAGTCTAGTTCAGGTCGGTTTCTAAGATATAAGAACTGATTTCCATTTTTATTTTTCAAGAATTGAAAATTTCAGTTGGGTTTTAGGTTCTAAAAGCTAAGAACCTTACCGAACCAAAAAATTAGATAAAAATAATATTCACTTAAGAATTATTTAAATATAAAAGTAAATATTAAACAATTATTCAATAAATTGTTATTAAGTTCAAAATTTAAATCCATAATTGTCTAATTAGCCATTAAATTATGTTTAGTTATTGATTAAATTATTAAATATTTACTTAATTAGTTATAGGATTATTGATTGTATTAATGAATGATTCAATTAGTAGATTATACCTAATTAGTAAATATGTTATTAAATTATACTTATTAGTAATTAAATTATCAGATATTTACTCAATTTATAATTGATTAGGCGACGGAATGTGTTGCACACGTGTGCATGTTTCACAACGTAATTTACAATTATTTAAACTCTTTTACTTCTAATAGTTTATATATATATATATATATATATATTAAAACTAACAATAATATATACATGAAATAAAAATGTGGTGAGACAAAAAGAAATCATTTAGACATGTTTGTGAAACATCTAAGGTACAACTCATAACATGATAGCGATCACTTATAGATAAAGTGGAAGAATCAATGCAAATAAAATCATATATTTTGTCATATTTTATTTAATATCAATATAATAGATTATATTAATATTAAAATAATTTTTTTTTTATAAAAACGTAGGAATTTCATTCCCCTTTTGTTCGTTTGTACTACATAGAGAGCGAAGAGAGATGATAAGAATAATGCAATGTTTGTTTGACGAGAGAATGAGAAGGAGATAATTCTAAAGTTTTCTCAAATATATTTTTTATTTCTTATATTTTTTCAAATGTGCACAATACAATATTTACATACTCTTATTAGACTCTTAAAGTTCGCACAACAATTAAAACAATAAATATATTTAAAGACATCACATTAATTTCTGACTATTGATTAGTAAAACGTCATAACTTATTCTAGAGAATTCCAAACAACTTGAAACTTAAACCATCGAAAACTAGACATTCGAGGCAATAAAATCCATGGATCATACATTTAATTTAGTTGCCGTTAGATCTTTCAAATTCTCCTCGAAAAACACTTAAAAAACTGTTCCTTTTTTTAGTTTAATTCTCAGTAAATTCCTCCCTTAAACTCAAACATTTTTAATCCTTCATGTCGATCATCTTCTTGAAGTTTTCAGACAGCATCGTTGGTAGCAACTTTGTAAAAATGTCTGCCACTTGGTCATGACTAGCAATGTGACTCATTCGCACTTCTCCTTCCTTAACGCGTTCTCTAATAAAATGAAAATGAACATCTATATTTTTACTCCTCTCATGGTGAACTGGATTCTTTGCCAACTCAATTGCTGATTTGTTGTGCACTCGTATTTCGGTTGCCTCATGTTGCTGGAGATTCAATTCATGTACTAAATGTTTTAGCCAAATTGCGTGGCGCACACATCAAGATGTTGTTACATACTCTGCCTCGCATGTTGACAAAGTTACGATCGGCTGTTTCTTTGAAAGCCATTTGAATGTCGTGTCTCCCATATAGAATATAAATCTTGTTATACTTTTTTGATCATCTACATCTCCGCACCAAATCACTATCGGAGTAACCAGTCAGCTTGTATTCGTCTGTCTTTGTATAAAGTAACTCGAGTGACTCCATTCCTCAAATGTAGCGAAGAATTCTCTTAATAGCTTTTAGCTACGAGTATTTTGGATCGTTCATGTTTCGACTCACCATACTGACATTATATGCAATGTCTGGCCTTGAGCATGTGAGATACCGTAGACTCCCAACCAAACTACGGTAGTCACTTTCATTTACTTGATCTCCTCCTTCAAATTTAGAAAGTTTTGTACCGAGCTCCATTGGTATTGCTACTAGCTTGCAATCTTCCATCTTGCTTTTCTTCAAAATGTCCTTCACATATGCTTCTTGTGACACAAAAATTCTATATTTTTGTTGTCTAATCTCAAAACCAAGAAAATACTTCATCAATCCAAAGTCTGTCATTTCGAACTCTCGCATCATGGCTTCTTTGAAATCTTCTATCATCTTCTCATTGTTCCCCATAAAGGTAAGATCATCAACGTAAAGAGCAACAAACAACAAGTTCTCTTCTTCTTTCTTCACGTACAACGCATGTTCATAGGGACATTGTATGAATCTGTTCTTCTTGAAGAAGGTGTCGATTCAGGTGTTCCATGCTCGAAGCGCTTGCTTTGGCCCCATATAACGCTTTCTTTAACTTCAAGACTTTGCTCTCTATTCCGACTTTCATGAATCTTGGAGGTTGCTCAATGTAAACTTATTCTTCAAATACTTCGTTTAGAAATGCAGACTTCACGTCCATTTGATAGATTGACCACTCTAATTGCGCCGTTTGAGATAAAAAAAAGTCAAATCGTCTCTAATCTTGTAACTAGAGCAAAAACGTCATCATAGTCAATCTCCTCCTTTTGTACATAGTCTTTCACAACTAGGTGTGCTTTCCATCTTTCAATCTCTCTTTTGGCATTCATCTTTTTCTTGAACACCCATTTTACTCATATGGATTGACATCCTTCCGGCAACTCCACCAAGTCTCAAGTTTCATTTTTTTTTTCGATTGCCTTTATTTCTTCATCAATTGCAGTTTTACACCTCTTATCACTCACAACCTACTCAAAAGCAATATTCTCCATGTCTGCTAATAAATAAACCAAATTCACTTCGCTTGTCGAGTCGTATAAATCTTGTAGACTCTGCATCCTTGATTGTCTCGGCTCTACTTCGTAGTCAGATGCTTGAGAAATTGTCGGCGTGATTATTGATGCAGCGATTGATGGTTCTCTTTTTTCTTCATCTTATGTTGCCTCCTTTTGGTTCTTCCAATCCCATGTCATTTTGTCATTCACATGTACATCTCGGCTAACCACCACCTTTTTATCCGTTGGGTCAAACAACTTGAAAACCTTAGTCTTCTCGTCATACCCAATGAACACATACTTCTTGCTTTTATCATCAAGTTTTGTTCTTCTTTAATTCGGTACGTGCGCGTAGGCTACACTACCAAAAAACTTTAAAATGAGATACAGTTGGTTTATAACCGCTCTACGCTTCTTGTAGTGTTTGATTCGTGAATCTCGTATGTGGACATCGATTTTACACATATACGACAAATTGCACTACTTCAGCACAAAATTCCTTTGCCATGTCTTTACTCTTTAACATTGACCGAACCATATCGAAAATCATTCGATTTTTCCTTTCGGCTACACCATTTTGCTAAGGTTAGTAGGGTGCGGTCAAGAACCATTTAATCCTTGTTCCTCACAATAGCTTGAGTAGCAATCCGAAAACCGACTGCCCGATTTCCGGTACGCTCCCTACTGCTCTGATACCACAACTGTAGCGATCTGAAAACCGACTCGCCAATTTCCGATACGCTCCCTACTGCTCTGATACCACAACTATAGCGACTCGAAAACCCACACGGTTCTCAGTACCCTCACTGCTACTACTCCCACAAACACGTTCGAAAAACTCGAGTAAAAATTTAAAACTTTCATTCCTTGACTTAAAACGACCTTTTTGAAAACATTTAAAATCGTTGCAGCGGAAGACTTAATTAAAATTAATTTAAATAAAATTTGAGTTTTCAAACACTAAAAGCATTTTCGGTCGACCCCCGGTAAACACTGGTAGACACTTCCTTCTATTTTTCATTACCGATCGACACTTGCGTGCACCGGTCGACACTACGTTTCTCTCTGTCCATGCCGGTCGATCCCTGAGGTTGACACTCCCGTCCATTTCACACTATCAGTCAACACTACGTTTCTCTCTGTCTGCGTCGATAGATCCTTGAGGTCGACACTCCCGTCCATTTTACACTACCGGTCGATACTTACATGCACCGGTCGACACTACGTTAATCTCTATCTGCGCCAGTCGATTCTTGCGGTCGACACCTACAGAGTTTGGTCGCCCCTTTTACGTGCAGGTCGACACTCTGTACGCATTTTCCCACTAAGCAGTCGACACCTTCTAAATACCAGTCGACACTTGCTAGGCTTGGTCGACCACTCAGCCTATAGGTCGACACTTCTTTTACTAAAATCTTGCCTAAAAACCTTAATCCTTCAAAGAAAACGCCAAAAATGAACTCAACGATAAAACAACAAAAAGTAAACTTTTTCATTAACTCAAAATCATTATTTACATAGAAAAACGACTACTAAAAGTTGAAATTCATCTATACATCCACATGACTCAAATCGACTCATAACAACTCAAAACGGTTTCGACAAAACTCAAATAAACGAACTCTCTCACATACTCCCACCCTGGTCAAAACGCCCCAACAATCGACCGGACCGTGCACGAGCGAACTCCTCCAACCGTCTCCTAGTCCTGGGCACAATCTGAGTACTCACCAACTATAACATCGTCACCTACATCACAGAACTCATCTATTAGCCTAATGTTAAGTAAATAATGCATAAAAACATAACACTGTAAACAAACACATCCTAACATATGCAGTTTCGTCTCTACTTTCGTTTTCGTCTCTTTCTTACATCTTCTTACTATTGGGTTCTTCTTTACGTAATAGATCGAGGTGACACACCTCGCAGTCCACCTTTCGAGACAAGGTCACCACGTAAAGCGATAGAAAAAGTGATACACCTCGCGGTCCACCTCTAGGGACAAGGCCACTCAACCCCACCTTCATTATCTTCTTACGTACATTTTCATCTCAATCGTCTCATACTCCTGTTTCGTTCGTAAAAACATGGAAATTCATTTTCATTTCGTTTTCATACTTTAAAACCATAATGCATAATCACTAAAACATAACATAAAGTAAACGTACATGCATCCTAACGAACTGTGATGTAGGCCCGAAGGCAAAACACCTACTACACTACTCACTACTTACTTGGCGTCTTAGTAATTTCGTACTTTGTATACGGCTCGCTAACTGGAGAATTTATAAAACCACACACCCATTAATTCTTCTCCGTACAACTCATAAAACTCTAAAGGAAAACAACACTTTAACAACTAATCTAACTAAACCCAAAATCCTACACAATTTCTGACTAATTTCAGAATTGCATAACTTATCCAATACTCGTCCGATTTGGACAATTCGAAATGCTACGGACTTCTGAGGACATATAATTTCTAACGGTTTAATCAAATTCCTAATCCAACACCTATAGCTTGGTCGAATGTGGCCGAACGAAAACCTTTCCACAATTCGAGCGTTCGGCTATCCAAACGCTCAATCTTTTCCCATAAAATCTCGTAATGTACTCCTACTTCTAGTTTAAACACCAAAATACAGATAAAAATCAACTCTAACTTCAAATTCCTGTATCTCCCTCTTAGGTTTCCACAAAACTACCCAATACCCTCACTAACTTCATTTTTGTCGCTAAAAATAACTAAGTAACTAACTATCTACTCGAAAACTAACTGAAACATACCTTAGATTTGAAGAAATGAAGAGGAATTGAGAAGAAAGGAGAACGTGCTAAAGAAGAGGGGAAAACCTCGGTGGGAAAGAAGAAACATTCGATGGTGTTTATGTTCTGTTGTTTTTTTTAAATAATAATAATAATAACATAATTACTAAACTGCCATCAATCTTTAATCATTTAATAAATCTATTATTCGGTCTGTGTTCGGTCAAAATCTTAAAATTTTCTCTTCTCCATTAGTTTCAAAATAATCTTTTACTTAATGGTAGAAATTCTCCGCTATCAATTCTGACTAAAACTCCGCTGATTACAATTACGTAAATCCAAAAATTAGTTTTAGCGGAAAATTCTTAGTGTTACAGCTTGTGAAGGCAACCAACATGTACTCTCCGCCTTTATCCAACCGCAAACCCTTGATGTAAAGACGAGTCATCTTCTTCACTAACACTTTGAATTTTTTGAACACTTCCAATGCTTTCGACTTTTCCTTCAAAAAATAAACTCAAATCTTCTTTGTGTAATCATCAATGAAAATGATGAAATATTTCTTCTTACTAAGAAACTTCGGTGTGATCGCGCTGCATATGTCAGTGTGTACCAACTCTAGAGATCTCCTTGCATGATATTCTGTCTTCTTTTGAAATGTACTCCTTGATTGTTTGCTGAGTACGCATCCCTCACAAAATTTCTTGGTATAGTTCATGTCTGGTAACCTATGGACCATTTCCTTCTTTTCTAACTGCTTTATGGTGTCGTATTGTAAGTGCTCGATCCGTAAATGCCACAACCATACTTTGCTCTCCATATTGAGTTGCAAACACTTTTCTCGCATATTTTTCAAGTTGAGTTTGAACATACAATTCTGGGCCATCTCCATGTCTACGAGTAATCGTCCATTTTTATCTTTTAAGTGCAATATCTGATCTTTCATCAAGACCGAACATCCCTTCTCTAATATTTGGCACATGCTAAGAATGTTACTTCTTAAAGTTAGATATATAGTGGACATCTTCTATTAATCCTTCTTTTCCATCTTTTTTGGCAAAAAATATTTTTCTTCGGCCTTTGACTTGAACCTTAGAAGCGTCTCCAAAAGACACGTGTCCATATTTTATCTCTTGCATATAAACAAAGAGATATTTGTATCCACACATATGATTTCTAACACCGGTGTCGAGATACCATACCGTGTCGCTATCCAAAGTGGAACCTTTTTGAGTCATTATGAGAACACCGTCGTCTTTCATCTCATCTTTTGTGACCAAATTCGCATTTTCGTCTACTTTCTTTTGGGAATAGAAGTCCTTTGCGTAATGTCCATACTTCCCGCAGTTGTAACACTCAACATTTGAGCGATTCAACCTGTCACCTCTTCCATGACCACGTCCTCGTCCATGCCAATTTTGTTGGCTGGTCTTGCCCTTCTCTTGCTTATTATTTCCACGATCATGGCCTCCGCCGCGACCAAAACCATGATCACCACTGCTGCGTCCTCTTCCTCGATTGTGTTACACGTACATTGTCTTATCCTCCTAGATATCTGGAGCATTACAATCCATAGGTCATACGTTTGATTTGGTTGCCGTTTGATCATTTAAATCCTTCTCAAAGAACATCCTAAAAAATTGTCTGTGTTTTTTTTAGTTTAATTTTTAACAAGAGAGAAAGGTTGAGTGAGAGAAACGTTCATTGAACGCGTCGTTGATCTCCAAACCTTCAAGTTTCCAATTGTTGATAAAGGATGGATGCAAGATGATAAAGGATGGATGCAAGATGAGTAGCCAAGTTTGTTAGGATTAGACTCTGTAATCCAACTTATTTTGAAACAATTAATAATGCAAGAAAACAAAACACAGATTTATAATGGTTAACTCTCAATATGAGAGCTACGTCCATTTGTCGTTAGCAGATTTCACTATGATAAAGAAATGAGTTACAATTCTGTTTCTGCCTCTTACGCTCATATCGCACTTTTGAACCCTAAATACATCTTTATATACTTAACGAAATAGGGTTACGAAAAATAAGAGGATAAAATCAACAAAATACCCTCAACACTAAAGACCCTTACAAAACAAATTTCTTCTAGGGCACCGCCCCTGGCCCCGACCCAACCCCGGCCCCAACTCCTCAAATTTCTCTACGTATGGTCTTTAAACAGCGTAGGCTCCACAAGTCAACAAAGCTAGCTCTTGCTGAAGTGGAGAATAAGCAGTTGTTTGGTTACTTTCTGTTGTTCAATTTTTTTATTAAGATTGTATAATAAAGAGCAATGTTCTTTGTAAACATTCATTCATTTTTACTAAATCAAAGGAAGAAATTCAACCTTCTTTATTTTTATTTTCTGAGTGTAATCTATATTAAAGCAAAACTCTAGTTTTTTACAATGAGCAAAGATAAGTTAAATGCAAATTCACATCCTTCTTTATCTTCTTTTGTTGTTAAAGATCAAAGTGATCCATACTTCCTACGTAATGTTGATCATCCTAACCTTGTTCTCGTTTCTCACTCCATGGATTGATGTAACTTTCATACCTAGAAATATGTCATGACGATGGCTTTGATTGCTAAAAAGAAGCTACAATTCTTCAATGGTACAATCCAGTGCCCTCCTCCAAACAATTTTTACGTCAATAGCTGAAGTAGGTGTAATAGTATGATGACATTTTGGATTCTCAACTCTGTTAGCAAGACGAACATTGCAGATACATCACAATTCCTTTTACTCTATTACAGGAGATATATCAACTACTAATCCTTCTGTTTCAAATTTCACAAGTATATTTTTGGCTTGTAATGTCTTTGTGAAATTTGCTCATTTAAAATTTCCATCTTTGGTATTAAACACAGGTGCAACTCACCATATTTGTTTTAATCTGTCTTTTTCATACATCACGTCTTGTACACAACAACTTTGTCACTTTACTTAATAACCCTAGAGTTTTAATTGAACAAATAAGTTCTGTCGAGATAAACAATGACGTGATTCTGGATGACGTTCTATACATTCCATCTTTTCATTTTAATTTGTTGTCTGTCAGTGCACTATCTTCTACCCTAAATTATTTAATTGTTTCAACTAATTCCTGCTTAATTCAGGATCAAAACTCAACCAAAATGATTTGGATGAGTAAACAAGTTGGAAACTTGTACATTTTTCATCAAAATCAAAATCTTGCAACAACTACATTTGAGTTTCCTCTATCTCAGTCTTCTTTTCCAAAAATGTCATGCAATTTGAACATTGTGGAAAGTTCTCTCTGACATTGTTGGCTAGGACATCCATCAAATATAAAAATTCATCTGTTAAAGGATATTTTACATTTGCATTTAGTGAAAGACTCAATTTTTCATGTTTTCCCATTAGTAAAACCACATCATTTACCTTTTGAATCCCAAATTATATATCTGAATCATATTTTCAATTGATTCATTGTGATGTATAGGGCACTTTTAATACAATTACACGTTATGGTTATTGGTATTTTTTAACTATTGTTGATTATCATAGTACAGCCACTTGAGTGAATCTACTTTATTCCAAATAAGAAGTTGTTCATATTATCCCCAAATTTGTCCAAATGATTGACACTCAATTCAATTCTACTGTCAAAAGCATTAGGACCGATAATGCTTCGAAATTTTCCCTCAATACTTTTTATGATAAAAAGAAGATAGTTCATTATAAATCATGTGTTCAAAATCCACAACAAAATTCAATTGTTGAGAGAAAACATCATCACATTTAAAATATTGCACTGTAATAACTCGAGAAATTTCGAATCTTAGATCTAATTTCTGAAATTTAAATTAAGTATCGGTTAGAGTTTTCAAAAAAGGTTTTAGCGGGAAATTTATTTTTTGAAACTTGAAATTTAATTCGTAGAAGAAATTTCAAGTTTTAAAGTCGGGAGGACGCAAATTTAACAAAATTTCGGACGGTTATAGTGAATAAGGGCGATTTAGTAATTTGATTTAATTAAAACAAAAAATAAAACAACTGAACAGCTTCGCGAGGAAGTCATTCAGTGTTCTGTTCTTCGTCGAGCATCCGAGAGCGAAGGACGATCGAGAGCTGAAATTGGGTCTTCGATCGGCGGTCGACGAGCATGAGTGTGGGAGGGAAACCACAAGCGAGTGTTGCTTCTCCGACGAACCGAAGTCGTTCGGTTTCAGCAGCTCGAACTCCCGAATAGAGAGCCTGAGCATTTTCTGCCGACGACCGCGAGGGGGAGTCCCCGTTCAGCTCTATTGCCAGCAACCAAGCGCTCTGCTTGCATTCTTCTTTCCTTCTCCCACTCGAGTGCAGAACGACACCACTCGGTAAGTCTCTCTTCCTCTGCTGTGCTGTCCTGTTTTGGCCAAGCTTAGTGCTCGGCTTCCTTCCGTTTTCTGTGGACTTGGGCGAAATGTTTGAGTGAGTTAGGAGTGTAAATGTGTGTGTTTAGTGGATGGACAGTAGGTGTCCGGTGAGAGGGAGAAAAATCGAGGGGGAGGTTGAGCCAAAATTTGGATTGGTGCTTGAATTTTTGATTTTTGATTTGATTATACTTAAATGAGTGAAATGTAGCTGATTGTATATAGAAATTTGTGGAATTGAATTGAAGTCAAAATCTAGATTTTTGTTTTGTGTAAAATCAGATTCTGATTTTGGCTGTTTCAGTCTAGTGTCGGTTATTCGTTTCAAATTCTATTTTAGTGGTTAAATTATATTGTTAGATGAACGTTTAGCCGCTAAAGTCGTTCGATTCCGATATCCGACGCAAAAGTTATGCGTGTCGAAAGTTTATGTCGAATTTTGGACCGAATCAAATTATTGAGTGTTTTTAGTAGAATTGTAACGCGTGATGTTAGCGTTGCTGATTTTAGTGCGTAAGACGCGTTTTGAGTGAGTCTTGGTTGAGGGAAAACGGAGATGTGAAATATGGGTGAAGGGCAGATTCGATTTTTGGTGTTTTTCACCGACTTACCGTTTTAAAATCCGTCTTAGTATGTTAAACTAGGTTCCTAAGGGAACGTTTAGTCTGAATCGCTCGATTCTGATAACGGATGCAAAAGTTATGCGCGTCCGAAGTTTAGACTGGTTCTCGGCCGAACCGAATTAGTGACTCGTTTTAGTTGGAATTTTATGGGTTTAGTTAAGGAATGTGATTTTTAGCGTATTTAGCGAATTTTGATATGAATATTGATGGGCGATTGTTATGTTTTAGGTTGAGGCGTTTTGGCAAAGCTATGCGTCGAGTAAGTTTAGGACGTCAGATAAGTAGTGCATGTATGTGTTTTGCCCAGGTGGGCCTACACCGTGGAACTTTAGGATTTATGTTGTTGATTGTCGTGTGCGTGCGTATTGTTTGACATGCATCATGTTTTTTTAAAAAGGGAACGAAATGATTTTGAACATATTTTGAGTAAGTAGTGAGACGCGTGGCGGTGACACCGCGGATCCTGCTAGTGTGTGGGCCGGTGCGTAACCAACCGCGGATTCCGCTCGAGAAGTAGGCCAGCTAGGCCGTCACGCGGCGCGTATGTGTCGACGGTAAGGATGATGGACAGTGGTACCGCGAATCCTGCTAGTGTGTGGGCCGGTGCAACACCAGTCGCGGATTCCACTTAAGAAGTGGGCCGGCTAGGCTGTCGCGAAATGTGTGTGTGTGGCAACTGTGGCCATGTTGCTGGGGAGGCTGGGACGGTGGCGACGTGTCAGGGTGTAGTGTGGCCCGAGGTACACGCTCACCCTGATGTGGTTGTCGTGTGGTGATGCGTGTGTGTAGCTTGTGGGCCTCATTGCTGGAGAGTCCGGGACGGTGGCGACGTGTCAGGATGTAGGGTGGCGCTACGTTTATTGTCACCCTGGTACGGCTGCACTACACATCACAGATGTAACAACATGAGTGTGAGTGTAGATACTGCATGTGATAGGATTGCATTGTCGGCTTTTACTTTCATATCGCATTACTTACTGAGCGTTAGACTTATGTTGTGTGTTCTATGGTGTAGGTGCAAATATTGTCACTAGTGAGCCGCGAAAGCATAGTCCTGAGGTGTAGGACGGTTGGTGGCGCGCGATCGAGGCACCGGACGACGGATTTGTTAGGACGACCCGACCCGTGGAGATGATAAGTGATGGCTAGACTGTTTTGGGGTATTTTCTTCTGTTGTGTCGGGATATATACTTGATCGGACGAGTTTGTATAGGCGTCAATTGTATAGGAGTTCATGGAGTGTTTATGACTTTTGGTGACGCACGCGTACTCTTTACATGTAGAAGTTTGGTAATGCTCTATACTGTGAATTTTCTTCATTTGATAGTTGATAGTTGATAGATTGTTGTAGTTTTGTTTCTTTTAAAACTCTGATTTGGTGGGGATATCTGAATAGGTATTCTGAGAAGTTTTGGTGAACTGTGTGCAGGTTCAGATTATTGGGATAGTCGATTTTTAGACGTTACTCTGCCGAATTTTCTGGAGAAAGATCGGGAGTCGAGAGGGTATGAAATAAGTCGAGGTGTGCACGGTGAGATACTAGAGGAGTGAGGATGGGCGCAGGCGCGGCGTGATCGCAGGCGCGCGGGGCACGCAGCCCTGTGAGTGCGCGGCGTCGGGTAAAGGCGCTCGTGCAGACGTGCAGCGTGGAGGCAGGGAGCGTGGGGCACGCGGTGCTGTGGGCGTGCGTGTAACGTGATGGCGTCGAGATGGTGAGCGCGGCGCCGAAAAGGCGTGCGCGCGGGGCATAATGGAGATGTGGCACGCGGGGCGCGTGATGTCGTGTTGGGGGCGCGCAAGGTGCGTGCCGGACTCCTTTCCCGATGTTTTTAAGTTTTGTCGTTTAGTTTTAAACTATAAATTTGTATTTTTTCCGTGCGTATTTTATATTGAAGATTTACGTATTCCCTCGTCGAGACGGGAGTCGTTTTCGAATCAAGTCGAAGGTTTTTTTTATACTTACAAATGTTCTTTTGAATACGATTCTAAAATGAAAGTAGTATTAAATTGAGTGACTTCGCGTCGAGTCTCCGTATATCATAGTGAGTAGACGTAGTGAGCACACCGAGAACGTGTGGGTTCTCGGGGCGTTACATGTACGTTCTCTTCTTTTTCAATGTCATGTTCCCCTTAAGTTTTGGGTGAATGTGTTCACATTGCCATTTGTCTAATAAATAGAACTTCTTTTGCAATTTTGTCAAACAAAACTCATTTTGAAATGTTATACTTAAAGCCACCAATTTATAATTATCTAAAAGTATTCAACTGTTTGTGTTTTGTATCGACATTGAACCGCACTTGAGATAAGTTTACTCCTGGAGCAAAATCAGGGGTATTTCTTGATTATCCTACTGGGTGTTGAGGTTACAAAATTTTAGATTTGGAGACATAGAATAGTGATCTCGCATGTGGGGTTTCATGAGAATGCGTTTTCAAAATTAGACAGAAACTGTGAAACTTCATTTTCGATTCAGTGGAATTTTTAAATCCAATTCCAAAAGTGCCTTCTCCACAATGTTCAAGTCGTCCTATTTCTAATGGTTTAGTCTCTTCTGAAAATATCATTGATCTTCCAAGACATCAAAACAAACGAATTTCTAAAACTCCTCATTTGGGGGAATAGCATGGCTATTTAGCTGCTACTATATTTTCTTTATATCCTTTTATTTCAAGCAGTCAATATCCTATATCAAAAAGTTTGTCCTATCATTGTTTATCCAGCTCTTACAAACCTTACATTTTGTCTATATCACGTATATCTAAATATAAGTCTTATTTAACAGCCGAGAAATAAGAAGCAATGAATGCTTAACTTAGAGCTCTTGATAACAATCCTTTACTTAGACACTGACCTGTTACTGTAGCAGACCAAACTCGATTTGTCTTGTTATAGTAGCGTACAAAGCCTGGCACGATCCCAAACAACGGCCTAAACCAAGCATGTCATCCTAGGCTTACAAGCCCACTTGGATGGGATTGCGAGCCAACTACGAGATCTGTGGGCCTAGCCTGCAAAGCTCATAGGCACCACTTTTGTCAAACATTTAACTCTTCAGGGTTCACATATCCTTTTTTCGTGGCCCTCACATTGTTTTATTCTTTTTAGCTCTTCAATTGAGCAGCTCTACGCCTCTACCTACCCTTCAAAGCCCACGAAAACCTACCATTTTATAGCCAAATGAAAAGAAGAAATCCTTTCCTCTTTTCAATGTGGGATTTCTTCCTTTTAGTTTTTGTTTTGTTAAAATTGCTTTGTTTCTTTTTTTTTTTCATTTATTTTTTTGAATAAATTAAATGTATTTTCTATATCTCATTATCTACATATAGATTATATAGCACTAAATTTCTTTTAACAGTTTTAATTTCTTTAATTCAATAATTAATATTTTTGTTATCATTTATTAATTTAACTCTTTTAGCAACGTAATTTATTGTTTCATCTCTTGTTGTATCTACTTGAATTTATATCAATACTAGTTTATTGACTAAGCTAATATTTTTAATATAGTCAATACTATATGACATTATTTTACCATCAATAATAATTATTAAAAATAGAACAAATAATCACACAGCATAATAATCTCAATTTAGTATTTATATTTATATATCATAATTAGAGTTGTTAAACTAATGAGGTAGCTCGCCAATACGTCCGCTCAACCCGGCAATCCTTTACTTTCTTCACCAAAATTTTTTTCAATTTATTAATCTCTTTGAAACTATTGAAAATATTTATTTATGTTAAGCTCGTTAGGCTCATTGAGTTGGCTCAGCTAATTAAGTTCGTTGCTCGCGAATCGGCTCGGGTTAAATTTTTTTTTTTACTCAACTTGTTATGCTCGTTAGACTCATTAGGTTCGGTAAGCCAGACATTTTCAAGTTCAACTCAGCTGGCTCGTTTTTCGTCTATACACCCGACAAATGGATTCTGTTGTTCCTTTTTCATTGGTTGTAAATGGATGTATAAAGTTAAGTATAATGCTGATGGCATGATTGAACATTACAAAGTAAGATTGGTAGCTAAGGGGTTTCCACAACGATAAGGGGTTTCCACAACGAGAAGGAGTTGATTATTTGGATAATGTTTCCCCTGTTGCAAAATTTGTGATAGTAAAGATTATGTTGTTCTTCGCGGCTATAAAAGGTTGGTTTTTAATCTGATTGAAAGTGCATAATGCATTTTTACACGGTGATTTGAATGAAGAAGTCCACGTGACCTTACCACCAGGCTATTCTGTAAAACAGGCTTCTCGACTAGGGGAGCAAAATTTAGTTTGCAGATTTGCACAAGTCCTTATATGGTTTAAAATAGGCTTCTAACCAATCTGTCACGGCGGCCGCCAGACCTTTTCCCGAAGCTGGCGCCCCGTGATGGCAGCCGAGTGCGCCCACTCGACTCAGCCCTCCGTTCCTCAGAGCGGCCAAGTCCGTCAAGGCCCATCAATGCTCTTCGGAACCACGCTCGAGTACCGCTTAATAACCCAAGCGTCGTGACGAGTGTCGAAACCCCATGCTTTACGAGAACCCACTCTCAACCTTTTATTCCACTCAACAAAAGGAAACGGTTACAACACCGAGTCATAACCCAGCAAGGGACGCACACACATCGTGCTCTCAATGCTCGGCAGACCATCTTATTTATAGCCTACCAAAACTGTTTGCCGAGGCCCCTGGCCCGACCGAAGCTTGCCACGTGCCAGTCGCAGCTTCCATGCAGCTCACTGGTTGCATGCACGCTAACTGCCTGCCCATCAGTAGCGTGTTACTCGGATGCGTGTGCATGCACGTTAACTGCCTCTGCATCGTGCGCCCTGCCTCACGCCGACATGCGCTGGTCCGCCCGCCCAGCTCCTCTGCATGCCTTCTGCTGACTGCCCCCGCCAGCCTGTGCTGCATGCCCACTTACTGCCCTGCATCAGTTGCATGCACGCTATGTGCCTGCGCACCAGTTGCGTGTGCCCCGACTGCCTGGACCGCCCTCGTCCAGCAGGCTGTCTAGACCGCCCTCGTCCAGCCCCTTTCGTGCACGCCAACTGCCTGCGCCCTGCACTCTGCTGAACTGTCTTGTCCAGCACATGGCTCTAATTCGCGCGCGCCTGTCCGTCGGCCCCGAATCTTGAACCATGCCACGGTGTGCTTCGGCCCAGCCTTGCACACTCGTGGGCTGCTTCCCGCAACAAGCCCACCTGCCAAGTGCTCCGCTCACTCGGCCCACTTGTGTCCTCCTCGACCACCAAGTGCTCTGCGCATCCGCTGCGCCCAATGCTGCTGGACTGCTCCAGCCCAGTACGTCCATCTGCCAAGTGCTCTGCTCACTCAGCCCACTGGTGTCCTCCTCGGCCACCAAGTGCTGTGCGCATCCGCTGCGCCCAGTGGTGCTGAACAGCTCCTGCCCAGCACGCCCATCATGTCGAGTGCCTACTCACCCGACCCACTCAGCGCCACCCTCGGCCACCAAGTGCTGCACGCATCTCTCATCATGCGCGCGCGCCGCCCATCATGCGACTATGGATGTGACAAACCACCCCCACCAATTGAAGTCGATGCCCTTATATGGTTTAAAATAGGCTTCTAGGCAATGATTCTCTAAGTTTTCCAATGCAATCATCGGTCTTGGTTTTAGATCGTCAGGTTCTGATCATTCTTTATTTGTTCAATCAAAACAAGAATGTTTCACTGATATTTTGGCGTAATTATTGCAAGGACTTCACAACAATATATAACTTCTTGCTGAATCTGGTTACTTGGGGTGTAAACCACTCTCAATTCCAATAGAACCCAGATGATGGTTTATTGTTAGATAATCCAACTACTTACAGAAGGCTTGTAAGAAGATTATTTATATCTTGCTTTCACTCGACTGGAAATATTCTATGTTGTGGGTTGTTTGAATCAAATTTTTAGCTGCTCCTCAAGTTTCTTATTTACAAGCAGCTTATCGTGTTCTTAGAGATTTGGAAGATACTCTTGGTCAAGGGATATCTTACTCCAAACATTCAGATTTGCAGCCAAAAGCATTATCTGATTCCAATTGGGCATCCATATTCTGATTCTCGGAGATCCATTACTAGTTTTTGTGTGTTACTTGGTGACTCTTTAATATCATGGAAGTCAAAGAAACAATAAACTGCTTCCAAATCTTCTGCTGAAGCAGAATATAGAACTACGACTCAAACAACTTGTGACCTCATTTGGATGCAAGCTTTATTTACTCTCCATCTTAAGGGGGAGTGTTGAAGATAAAGGATGGATGCAAGATGAGTGGTCAAGCTAGCCCAAACTGAATTTAGTCGATATTCTTGGTTAGGTTTGGTTATACCTGATAATCACTTTGGTTTCGGTTCCGTTCGCGTCTAAACCCAAACCGAGCCGTGCAAAGGTCTAGCCGCGATGCTGAGGAGAAGGTGCGGCGTTGTTGTTGAGCAACAATGCTGTGACTTTGAAAGAGAAGCATCACGGCATGGTGCAAGTGCCAAAAAAATCCATAGCATCGTTGCTCTGCCCAAAGAGAGTCGCAACCCAATATCCTGCCTCCATATCGTGTCAAGAGGAGCATTTGTTGTGCCACAACTGTCTGTATTTTTCCGATCGGTGTTCTACACCAGAACTCTACCTGAAAATTATACCCCTGCCATCAAAACAATACAAATTTTCAACGATCAATTTCGAGTTTTTAACCTGGAAATCAATTTCGAATGAAAATACGAAAAACTAAAAAAAAAAAAAAAAAAAAGAGAAGAAATTAACGAGATTCGACCTAGTAAATAAGTAGCTCGGTTTTGTTTCGGTTCAAAATTTCAAAACCGAACATAATCGTTCGATTCTTATTTGGCTCAAAGCTGAGGCGAACCAAACTGATTTAACCTCAGTCGCAGGATTGACTTCTAGTTGGTTGTTGAGGCTCTCCTTTGCAGTCTTGCAGTGCCAAACCATTTTCGGCCTTTCATGTTTCTAGGGCCATGTTGGGCTGCTTTTGGATGCTCCTCGGGATATGTCGTTGTGGCCTTTTAGCATTTCTTTATGATTTGGATTCATATTCCTGACGAGGTACCCATCCATTATTGCCTGAGTTTTAGATGAGATTTTGATGATAATTTTGTTATAAGTTCTGACAAGTTTGCTTATGTTGGTTATATTCATGAGTGTTGTTCCTTAGGCAGGAAACTAACTGCTGCGAATAGGGGCTCTTTTCATATATTGACGTATGAGTTCTTATACTTATTACGTTATATCTATGCTAGAATGCACGTATATTATATTGGTGGGTTAGTATGTATTATTTTAATTCATGTATTTCTACTATTGCTTTTATTCTCACATTTGTTTATTCGAGGAGTTCTGTGATTGCTTTTAAAATCTTCTGCATCTAGTTTTAGCTTAGACGGTGGACCTCTCTGAAGTTGATCGTTTAATTTGGCGTTTCTATTAGGCCTCATCCCGAATCGTGACATGACATTTTAAAGCCATTATTTTGTGATATAGCATGTAAAATACTTGATATATTTTTTTTGACAGATTGTCAGTTTTTATATGATACATTCACTAGTATTAAAACTTTGCCTAATATTTTATATTATATTATGAACAGAGTTTCAAGCTATTTTGGGTTCGTGATTTGAGCCATTTGTTTGACGTGCACTTTTTATTGAGTAAAGGTCTTTTGTTTGTACAAGTGATATTGTAGAAAGGTAGCTCTGATGTTGTGTCCCTGGGTGGGTGCAAATATTTAGACGTAGTTAGGATGTTTTTGTTACGTATTGAATAGTCTTCAAACAATTATTCTTTTCTTTTGCTTGTCGCAAGCATTTTTTTTTTTACAAAGTACATTGAGTGACTTCATTTTTATTACGACTCTTTTAATCTAAAAACTATAGTGACATTATTATCTATATAACTACAATATAGTTTTTTTATGCTTGTATTTTTTCACTAGTTTATGATTTTCAGTCCTAAAAGATAAATTTTTCCTCATGCATTTAAGAATCTTTTATGAGTTTAGTTGCTCACCTCAAAAAAACTACTTAAGTCTAGGTGATCAGGACTAGATGTCCATAGAGTTCGTGTCCCCTCGTGTATCTCCTCTAAACTGTTTATTTTAATGGTGAGAACTTGGATTTTTTTTTTTTTTTTTTTTATTTTGTGATCAATGTGTGGACTTCAGATAATTTTTAGTTAGTTATGACTTTATAAATTTGCCCGACTTAGAATTTCTGTCTAAGCCTGCTTTCATGTTGTAACTGCTTTAAAATTTATTTTTTGCTTGACCAACATTCATAAGAGATTTTAGACATTATTTTTGTTGGAACTCTATTTAGATATAAGTTCTTGTCTTTTTGTTGCTTCTTCCAAAAGCGATTCTTGCATGGTAGAATGAGTAATCATACTGTTTACAATATCCCTAAGCTTCCTGATTCATCTCTCAAATACACTATCCATTCATTGGACCCGTAGTATTCTTTACCACCATGGTATGATTTGGTAGTTTTAATCCCTTTGTTTTTCAGCTTCAACTATAAAGGCCTTAAAAAATCTACAAATGATATAAAATATTGTTTACTCAAGCCATAGGAAAAAATATACAAATATTTGTTTGTATCAATTCTAAAATGGTAGAAGCTTTACTTGCCCTTATTCTTTTTATACATGTTTGTTCTTTTCTTAATATAATACAATCTACACAAGCCTTAAATTTAGTAATATCGGGAGGATTAAGAATCTCATATGACACTAGCATTTCAATTTTTTTCAGACATAACTTAAATGCTATGCCTGAATTATCATCAGTCAACTTTCAATTAGTACCTCTTGAACTTATGTATATGATTCATTATATGAATGGATAGAATTGAGCACAAGATCTCTTATAGTGATAGAAAACTAGTACAAACAAGTTTCGAATTGAGAGAAAGATGACACATTTTAGTTTGCCATTTTCAAACGGACATCTGTCATGATCCGAAGGCTAGTCAAGATAGAAACCTTAGGTTGAGCAACAAAGCATATTTCATCGTCGGCAGAGGACTCGAACCCCAGCCCAAAGCATAGTCCATGGTAGGCAGTGGAAGTCCTAAAACTAAGTTTCAAAGTCACAACACATGCTAGGCGGTCCAAAGTGGACATACTAATCACCAAATATAATGATAATGTAAACAAATTAAAAAGTACATTGGAAAAAAGAAAGTGCATCCAACCCCAATATAGTTACACATACCAAAAATAAATAAAAAGGTCCTCGCTAAAAGAAAGAAACAAAAGACTCGAAATAAAAGGAAGAACAATAGCAGACTCCACATGAACAGCTATTCTTGATCTCCGTGATCCTTACTTAGAAAAAAAAAGTGTAGTTTGTTCAGGTGGAGAACTAACTCATTAGAAATCCTAAATATACCCAATGAATGAAAATACTGTTTTTTTTCATTTTATTTTAAAAGTGGTGAGCAAATAGAATGCATGGATTTGCATTCATCATAATCTTTTTAGCCAATTTAAGGACAGGCAACATGAGTCATTGGTGGGGCGTTTCTCAAAAATGCACAAGTAGTTAAAAAAAAAAAACTTTCACCACCATTTTCTATATAAAAAAGTTCTATCGAAAAAAATGTTAGTCACAAAGCTTTCACACTGTATGCCTACAAGAGTGTGAGGAAAAAGAACAATTGTTCGGAGATCAATCAATGCATATCAAATGAAATAATAAAACACTGTACAGTTTTAAGGATTTGAACCAAAAGACTCGTTACCACTGTTGTCCCAATACCACCTCACATATACAAACAAATACCACCGTAGTTGTTGCAAATAATACTACAAACGCAAATGAACGAATCACAAAAGTAATAAAGTGTATAAATACAAGTTGAATCCATAAAGACTATTTTCGCTAATCAAATGACTTTAATTCTAATTATAAATGAACAATGAAATTTTGATTAAAATAAAACAATAAAATTTAATTAAATAAACTGAAATTAAATTTAGTTGTAGGATCTAATGAGAGAAAAATCTAAAACTTTTGACTTCACCTTAATTAATTATACCTAATAACCCTAACTCAATTTATTAAAATCTATTTATCTGTTTTAATGGCAATTCCACAAGTATATCACTCAAAAGAATGCACTTCAATCCTCACTTGTGTATCACTCTATAACACTAAAATTATGGCCCAACTTTTGAAACTTGATGCCATTTTTTTAATAGAACTTTGATACAAATTGACAACAAATGAGTTTTTATTCATCCTCACCACCACCTTTGCCGACTCTCCCTTAAATACATCAATATTCTCCGTGCTCATTAGATAGGACAAGATAAATACATATGAGGCTAGGCTGAATTTTAGGTGACAAGTGAACGATAAATATTCGGTCCAAAAGGGTGACTAAAGGTGTCATTAAATGACACAACAAGGTAGGCCCAGAAAGCTCAAACAATCTAATGATGGCCTAAGTCATTCTCTTAATTTTGTATGACCTCAATTCGCATTCGTAGATGTTGGGCAAAACCAAGAAGGATTTTATCTCACTAGCACTTGTTGGATTTGTCTGGAGTTACACTCCTTTACTGTTTTTGGACTACAATAGTCACGCTCATTGGATATAGGTTACATGAGCAGACACCAACAGACTAAGCTAAACAAGAATGAACTCGTGCACAAAAATTTTAAATTTAACTTTGTAAGCTCAAGCCAATGCTAGATGCATTCTCAACTTCATGGCTTTGGAGATCCCTTAATCGGTGATCCATGCATGATTGCTGAACAATAAGATTTACCAACATTCTCCCTAAATCATCATGTATATATGACCGGGTTGGCATGGTAGATGAAGAAGATGTGCCTTGAGCGTATGGTGTAGATGATTGGCCTTCATAATGTCGTTGAAGGCTAGAATCAGTGTGGTCCTGATATGCATAATCTGTGGCCCTACCAGGTAGAGTATTGCGCCGGATACGAGGCATAGGTATTGGTTGAGTGGAAATGTCAGCATTGACATCGTGCTAGATGAATCCAAGTCCATTATCTGGAGCTATGCCGTAGGGCCATTGGCTATTTTGAAAATGTTCGAAGAGCCATACACAGCTTATGAGCCTACACCATGCCTGAGTGTAGCGATTCAGGCAACTTGTCAACGAATGTAATGGTTGAGTTGGATTCACGATTGAATAGAACCACCGGTGGCCCATCTCACGTAAGATCAATTCGTAATCGGGTCCCTTGCCTATCATTTTGTGGTAGTCATCAACAGTTAGATTCTCCAAGCCAAGCTTGGCATTAATAGCCTCGACCGAGTAGTTAATGAATTTGTTGCGGACTTTGACGATCCCACCTTGATTTGATGTAGAATTCTTGAACAACTCTCACGTTTGCCTCACCACCCAAAACAGTAATTGAACCCCATCTTCTTTGCTCCAGCATGGCTTAAATGTTACCATCAGTTTCTCTGGGTTAAAATTGAACTTCACATATAGCTTTCCACTGTGGGTTTAAGGAATGACTGATTGATTGGACTAAACGAGGCTGAGTTTGTAGTATCTTGCTTTTGTTTGAGAGGCATCGTTAATATTCAATATGTACCAGTAACGGCCCATTTATTTCTCAGTAAGATATTGTTCGCTTTGGCCAACCTCACACCCTTACAGATTTGTTTTCAACAAGAACTTTTCAAGTGATCATCCAACTTGGTACTGCTTTCGCCGAATCACTTTTAACTTCAGAGTTCTTATGAGATCCTGTGTCATTGTGCTCCCAAAACACATCTTACTTTCTAGGAGAGACATCATTTACATATGTTTCATTTTTATCTTCCCCCCAAGCGATGTGGTAATGCAATCGATTCCCTTTTCGTAATGATCCAGGATTTGCTTATAATCGAATCTGGAATTTGCTTATACTCGGGTTTTTATGAGGTTTCTCCCGTAATCTGAGGTTTGGTCTGCAATCGCACTCATTATTTTTCTATTCATCACAATCACCTCCCTTATGGAGCCCAACGTTCTCGTTGGTCATATCTCAGGTTGGGTAGAGGCTCTGATACCATTTATAACGACCCCTTTATTTCCCAGTAAGATATTGTCCGCTTTGGGCAACGTCACGATCTCATGAATTTGTTTTCAACGAGTACTTCCCAAGTGGTCATCGAACTTGACACTGCTCTTGCCAGAGCACTCTTTAACTTCGGAGTTTTTATGGGATCCGCTGACATTGTACTCCCAAAACACATCTTACTTTCTAAATGAGACATTCTTTACATATGTTTTATTTTCATTTTCCTCTCAAGCGATATGGGATTGCGCCAGACCCTCCTTTCATAACGATCTGGGATTTGCTTATATTTTAATTCAGAATTTGCCTATACTCGGGTTTCTCCTAGGTTTGCCCCACAATCTGAGGTTTGCCCTGCAACCGCACTTATAATCTTTCGGGTCATCACAGTGCCGCTAGATTTTTTTGTCCTTGCACACAAAAATTACTACACACCCTACCAAGATCATGCACACCCAAGTATCTATTTATGTAGGAACAACACACACTCACAGAGTATAAAAATAACCCTCACGCTTGACATTATAATTCTTTCAGACAATTCATCAAACATGTGGTGAGCACAGCCATGAAAATTATATTAACAACTAATCTATAACTCAAAGAATCCTCAGACCTAGTTTTATTGTTAAAATCGAACTCAATAACAAAATTTGAAAATTAAAAAGCCAAAACCAATAACATTTGAACATTCATAATCTAATTAAAATAAAATCAACCTAATGAAGCAAACACCTCCAAAGCTTTTAAACGACATTAACAACCAAATTTTACAAGGGAAAGAGTATAACCTGGTAAAGGGACAGCGAAGGTGGTCAGTACAGTGGGAATGGGTGATCGGCAGCGCTGAGAGGCTTCTGTTCGAAGGAGCAGTTCGCGGCGCTCTTTCTCTCTTCCGTTTAAAGGAGTGAATCGAGCAGCAGCCACACCATTTTTTCTTCCACTTAATTTTCATTTTTTTCTTTTTCTATTATTCATTATTATTCATTATTTCTTTATTTTAAAACACATTAACTATATCATAATAATGCAAAATAACTGACAATAAAAATCAACAAAATAAAATTCAACTTTAAATGAAAAAATTGGTAAAAACAAAAACTTAAAAAAAATAAATGAATAGGTTACCTCCCATCAAATATTTATTTTAATATTATCAGCTTGATATCTCACATACCTTATGCATCAGGTGTAAAATGAGTGACCGTTGTATCACTCTCAATAACGCCACCAAAATACGGCTTCACTTTTTGACCATTTACCTTGAATGTTTCATTGTCTGCTCCACGTAGCTCGACGGCACCCTGAGGAAACACTTGAATTATCGTAAATGGTCTTATAATCTTGACTTTAATTTACCTGAAAAAAGCTTCAACCGCGAATTAAATAGTAACCCTTGTTCTTTCTTCGTGATATGCTTATCATGGCACGCTTTTGTTTTCTCCTCGTAGATCTTTGAATTTTCATAAGTGTTGGTATGCAATTCATCGAGTTCATTTATTTGGAAGAAACGTTTATGGGCAGTGGCTGTTAAGTCAAAATTTAGCCTTTTCATGACCCACCAAGCATGGTGCTCAAGTTCAACGAGTAAATGACAAGCTTTACCATATACCAACTGATATGGTGACATTTCTAGAGAAGTTTTGAAAGCAGTTCGAAAAGCCACAGTGCGTCATCTAACTTGTGTGTCCAATCTTTACGTGAAATACTCACCATCTTTTCGAGAATAAGTTTGACTTCACGATTGGAAATTTCTCCTTGACCATTTGATTAAGGGTGATACTCTAATGCCTTGCGATACCTAACACCATATTTTAATAGTAGCAGATCAAATTTCTTATTACATAAATGTGTACCTTCGTCACTAATGATAGCGCGAGGTATGCCGAAACGGGTGCATATGTTCCTTTGCAGAAAATTCAGGACCACTTTGCTATCATTGGTTGACGTAGCTACTGCTTCGACCCATTTTGAGACATAATCTACAGTGAAAAGAATGTATTGTTGCTGAATGATGATGGATATGGCCCCATAAAATCATTCCTCACACATCAAAAAGCTCAACTTCTAGGATGTTTGTCAAGGGCAACTCATTATTGCGAGATATATTACCCGTACTTTGATATCAATCACAAGCTATGACAAATGCATGTGTATCTATAAATAAGGATGACCAACAAAAACCACATTGAAGCACTTTTTCTTCTGTTTGATTGCCTCCAAAGTGACCACCAAATTTAAGAATTCGGCAATGTTTTAAAGATAGCATCTCATCTTCTAGAATACAACGCCTTATTACTTGGTCCGCACAATATCGATATAGAATTGGCTCTTCCCAATAATATTGTTTCTTATCAGTGAAAAATTTCTTTCTTTGGTGAAAAGACAATTCAGAGGGTATAAATTGGCAAGTGAGAAAGTTTACATAATCCATATACCACGACAATTCTTCAATTGCAAGGATCTTTTCGTCTCGAAAATCATCATCAATTGGCTTATCACTATCTGGCACATGATCTTGAGTCTCTAAACACGAGAGATGATAGGCTACAATGTTTTCTATTCTTTTCTTATCTTTTATCACAAGATAGAACTCTTGCAGCAACAACACCCAACGAATAAGGTGAAGTTTGACGTCTTTCTTCTCCATGAGATACTTTATTGTTGAGTGATCGGTGAAGACAACTACCTTGTTACCAATGACATAAGGTCTAAACTTGTCAAATACCAAGATGACTACAAGTAATTCTTTCTCCATGGTAGCATAGTTGAGTTGAACATTGTTAAGAGTGTGACTCGCATAGTAAATTGTTTTAAAAAGTTTATATTTCCTTTGACCTAAAATTGCTCCCACCGCAAAATCACTAACGTCACTTATAATCTCGAAAAGTAACTCTCAATCAGTTGCAACTATAATTGGTACCGTCGCAAGCTTCTCTTTTAGAACATTAAAAGC
The DNA here is from genome assembly GCA_022433055.1 of Begonia peltatifolia. Classification (NCBI taxonomy): domain Eukaryota; kingdom Viridiplantae; phylum Streptophyta; class Magnoliopsida; order Cucurbitales; family Begoniaceae; genus Begonia; species Begonia peltatifolia. The sequence goes on along the minus strand of CM039531.1, from coordinate 8,696,769 downwards.
TTCTAAACACTCGGCCGTGAACACAAATGAGGCTCCTTTTTTAAGTAAGTTACACACCGGCTTAGTGATTTTGGAAAAATCTTTTATAAAATGTCGGTAGAAACCGATATGTCCAATAAAGCTTCCTATTCCTTTAACCGCGGTGAATGGTGGTAATTTCTCAATTGCAACTATTTTTACCCGGTCCACCTTGATTCCTTGTGATGAAATTTGAGGTCCCAACACAATACTTTTTTTTTACCATGAAATGACATTTTTCTCAATTTAGCACCAATTTAGTTTCTACACATCGAGCAATCACCTTGGATAAATTTTTTAAGCAATCATCAAATGACAACTAAACACCAAAAAATAAATCATGAAAACTTCAATATAACGCTCTACCATATCCAAAAAAATTGTCATCATGCACCGTTGAAAAGTTACCGATGCATTACATAAACCGAAATACATTCAATGAAAAATAAACATACCATACAGACATGTGAAAGTTGTCTTTTCTTGAACTTTCGGGGCAATGACGATTTGGTTATAAGCTGAATAACCATCGAGGAAACAATAGTATGCGTGCCTAGAGAGTCTATCAAGCATTTGATCGATGAACGGTAAAGGAAAGTGATCATTTCGCGTATCTTTGTTTAATTTCCAATAGTCCATGTAAATCCTTCACCCAGTAACAATTGGAGATGGTATAAGCTCATTGTTGCCATTTTTAATTATCACCATTTCACTTTTCTTTGGCACAAATTGCATTACACTTATCCATGAGTTATCTGAAATCGGATAAATAACCCCGGCATCTAACCACTTTAAAATTTCTTTCTGCACTACTTTTATTATCGGATTCAACCGTCATTGGTGCTCACTGATGGTCGATGATTTTCCTCCATTAAAATTTGATTAACACAATGAGAAACTAATACCTTTATGTCGAATAGGTTCCACCCAATAGCAACCTTGTAAGTCTGAAGTACTCGTAATAGTTTTTCTTCTTCCATTGTGCATAATTCAGCCGAAATAATAATTAGAAGAGTAGTATTTTCTCCAATGAATGCATAACGAAGGTGCAAAGGTAAAGACTTAAACTCAAGAACAAGCCAACTCTCAATCGATGGTAGAACCCGAATTGGCGATTCCCCTAAACTTTCAAAATACTTCCTCCAATTTGGCTCAAATAAATTCATCCACAAAGCATATTCTTTTGCATCCAAATTATCATCAAGAGAAAGATCATGCTCTAGTAGACTTATCTCAAAAACGTTGCGTGGTTGAAGTGAGGCTTCCACTATTATGATGTCAAGGATTTCCACCCGAAACACATCACCACTTGCTTTTAGGTACTTCATTGAATTGAACACATTACATGTCACATCTTCATTTTACAATCACAATTTAAGCTCACATCTTTGAACATCAATTACTACCCCTCTTGTTGCTAAGAACAGTCGGCCTAAAATGATAAGGATATCACGATCTTCCACCGTATCTAGAACCACGAAGTCAGCAGGAAAAATAAACTTGTCGACTTTGATAAGGACATCTTCAATTACCCCATGCCGGTGCTTGATAAAGTGATCAGCCATTTGTAGGATTACTCTCGTGGGCTTTACTTCACTAAGACCAAGCCTCTAAAATATGGACAAGGGCATTAAATTGATACTAGCGCTTAAATCACACAGTGCTCACTCAAAAATAGACTCCCTATTTCACATGGGATAGTGAAACTTCCCAGATGTTTCAGATTTTGTGGAAGCTTTCATTGAATAATAACAATGCATTCCTTAGTCAAAGCAATCGTGCCACATTCTTTTATCTCGCACTTGTGAGACAATATATCCTTCAAGAACTTTGCATAGCTAGGCAGTTGCTTGAAAGTCTTGGTCAATGGAATATTGATGTGTAGTTGCTTAAACACTTTAAAATTTTTTTCAAATTGCTTGTCTGTCTTTACATTGTTTAGAAGTTAAGGAAAAGGAACTCTTGAGCTTTCCTTTGTCTGACCTTGTGATGGAACTCTTTGGACCTTTTGGGCTTCAATTTCAATCGGAGATGATGATAAGGGATCTTTACTGTCATGTTCAACTACCTTCATAGTTTCTTGACAAGAATTATCAATCACTGTACCAGTCTTAATAGTTATTGCATTGCAATGATCTTTCGGGTTTACTTCCGTGGAACTAGGCAATGCACCTTGAGCTCGCCCATTAAGTACATTAGCGATTTGACCCAATTGAGTCTCTAAACTTTGGATTTGAGCCGATTGATTTTGCAAGGTAGTTCGAGACTCTGCCATGAACGTATTAGTGTGTTCACCCATTTTAGCAACTATCTCATCAAAACTGAATTTTCTCTCTTGAAATGGTGGAACTTGTTGAGAGGATTGCGGCATGTAAACCACATTATTCTGATTCTTTCATGAGAAGTTCAGGTCATTATTACATGCTCTTGTGTAGCAATTATTTGCATTTTGAAAATTCGGCCTATTGTAGTTCCCAACGAAATTAGCTTGTTCAAAAGAGTTATTTGTCATTTGATTACCTTCTTGGCATTCATCTTTTGCATGTGGTCCTTGACACCATTGACATACTTCTATTGGAGAATAGATCGAATTGATCGGAGCTTAATTATTCTGCAGTTGCTTGGTTAGAGATGCAATTTGAACGATCAAAGCTTCTACTGTATCCATTTCAGGAGTGCTCGATTACTTTTTTAGAATCTGCCGCTCAACCAGAGAGAAAATGCTTCTACTTTTGTTTTTTGGAGAAGTGATCGACCTCGACTGTATTAACAAGAGTCCTCGTGGAAGTTTATAAACCAATGAAAAATGTTTAAACTTGCATCCAACGTGGCAAACCATGTTGTGGGTACTTCCGTAGTAGTTCCTTGAAAGGAGCCCATAATTCATATAACGTCTCACCGTCGAATTGGCTGAAATTAACAATCTCATTACGATATTTTGCAATCTTCTTAAAGGAAAAGAATTTAGATAAAACATTTTGACATAGTTCAGGCCATGTTGTGATGAAATCAGCCGACAAGGAATTCAACCAACTTTTTGCTCGGTCCCTTAACAAGAATAAAAACAATCGTAGCCTTACAACATCGTCTGAAACAATATGAAAATTGAAGGTATCACACACCTCCACAAAGTTGGCAATGTGATCTTTCGGATCGTGAAAGGGTAAGCCACATTAATTGAGATTGTTGAATCATATGTATGGTTTCCGGCTTGATTTCAAAGTTGTTGCCTGTAATTACTGATTTACGAATAGCAGATTGGACACCAACCACAGATGGCATCACATAGTCTAGTAGTGTCTGTGTCTCAATTCTTTCAATTAGCTTGTGAATCATAGTTGTCCCCCTTGTTTCCTTTCGATTTCTACGACAAGTGCGTTCAATTTCTAGATCGATTGAAATGAGATTGGCAGCACCTAATTTTCACATACACCTACAAAAGCAAGTATAGCAAAGTAAATAATTGAATTCAAATATAAACTAAAATATTTAATTTAATAATAACAAAATAAATAGTCCCCGACAACGGCGTCAAAAACTTGTTGTGAATAATACTACGATCGCAAGTGAACGTATCGCAAAAGTAATAAAGTATATAAATACGAGTCGAACCCACGATGACTATTTTTGCTAATTATTAAATGACTTTAATTCTAATTATAGATGAACAACAAAATTTTGATTAAAAGAAAATAATAAAATTTAATGAAGTAAACTGAAATTAAATTTAGTTGTAGGATCTACTGAGAGAAAAATCTATGAATTTTAACTTTACCTTAATTATGCTTGATAACCCTAACTCAATTTATTAAAATATATTGTTGTGTTTTGATGGCAATTTAACAAGTATATTTATCAATTTCTTTCGAGTAATGACAAACTTATTCAATTAACAGATTATTAACTTTCGGTTTCTAACCCTGACAATTAATTAAATACTTTACGAATAAGAAATTAAAATATCACATGAACGCACTAGCTATCTCTAATCTAATATCCTTTTCATCGTAAATTATCTAGTGCATGATCATTTTTCACCTCTCGGTATCAAAATAATCTTACGAACATATTATTGTTGATTAGACAATCGCAAGTAATAAGAATACTAATAACTTCCTCAACTTATAATTGAAATAGAAAATCAATAAACTGAATTAAAAGAAATACTAAACAATCAAAATTCGGTTACATCTTACCTTTTAAAAAAAAATTAGTTCATGTTATAATAATGAAAACTAAAAGAAATAACAAGGTTCATAGTTTCATAAGAAAAAGAGAAAGAAAACTATTTTTGTCAATCTGAAATCTTCTTTTTGAAGCTCTCTCTCTCTCCATTCCGGTCTTTATCTTATCTTGTGCCTCTTTGCCTCCTCTTTTCTTATAACCTCATTTTGAGAAGATATGTTTTTATCCCTCTGATCAACAGTTGAGATTATTTTGATCAAAATCCAAAAAATTTGGCTTTTTCAGTTCGCGACAACCGATCGATCAGCGCACAGTAGCCAATTGATCAGCACTCCTGTTGCTCAAACATCTTCCTCAGTCAATCGATCACTCAGATTTGGCGATCGATCGGAAACCCCTCTATTTGCTTCTTTGAAAACGACGATTTTTAACGCTTTAGCCAATCAATCGATCCATATGTGGCGAACGATCGGCGCTGCTTCTGCTTGTTTCTCTTAAGCTTCAACTTTTCTCATTTTAGCCGATCGATCACTCGAATTTTGTCGATCAATCGACATAACTTCTTGTTTTTGTCTCCATTTATGTCAAATTTTGGTGTTTTAGACGATCGATCTCTCAAATGTGGTGACCGAACGGCTCTGCTTCAGGTTTTGGCTTCTCAATTTGTCTTGTTTTGCCTCGTGATGCAACAGAATTATTTAATTCTCTTTGTTGAAACTCCAACCTACTATTTCATTTCATCTGCACTTACACCAAAAATGTCAAATTCTCTCAAACACTTGAGAAAAACTTATCGAATCAAGTATAAAATAGTACAATTAAGTGTGTAAAATACACACTTATCAGTAGTAAAAAGTGTACATCAAATCAACGCCCAAATCACGACATGAAAAACACAAGAGGTTCATCAAAAATATAAAATTAAATACCATGCATACAAAAAATAAACATGTAAAATTGGCTTACATAAAGTATAAAAACATATGTTAAAGAGGGCAAGTTGAGTTTTACATGTGTATCTCACAAAATAAGAATTGTAAATGTCATGATGCATATGCAATATAGTGAAAAAACTATCTCAAAAATCTATCTCATGGCAACTCAAAGGTTGTAATAACCCAGAAATTTCACCGAAATAAACTAAAAGTCCAGCGAGAATTTCGTGAGAGATTTTAACGGGCGTATTAATTTTAGGATTTTATTTGGAAGAGAATTTCTGAATTTTTAGGTCAAAAGGACGCAATCTTAACGGAAATACAGAGGTTCAAAAAATATGGGGGCGATTTAGTTATTTAATTAATAAAAAAAGATTAAAATTAATTTAAAACCGAATGGCTTCACGAAGAAGCCATTCGGTTTCAGCAGCTCGATCTCCCGAAGAGAGAGCCCGATCGCATTCTACCAACGACAGCGAGAGGGAGAGCCTTTGTCCAGCTCTGTCGCCAGCGACCGAGCACTCTGCTCGTGTTCTTCTTCTTCTCCTCCTTCCGTCCAAGCCCAGAGAACCGATTTTCACCCTCGGTAAGCCTCTCCTCTCTTTTCTGTTCTGATGGCCGATCGAATAGAGTTTGATTCTGCTTTAAATTTTTGAGATGTTAATGCAAAATTTAGATGTTTTTAGGTGCAATTCATGGTGTTCAATCAACTAGTTGAGGAATACACAATTTTGGAAGCAAACCGTGAAGGAGTGTGCTGTGAATTCGGATTTTCTGAATTGGAAACTTCAAATTGTTGTTAGATTATGCTTAATATATTAGAATGTGATAGATTGGTGAGTAATTGAGTGAATTTTGTTGAAAAACCAAAAATGTGAAATTTTGAGTGAAGGACCGATTATGTTTTTGAGGGTTTTGACTTAGCTACAGTTAATTGTTTTAAATTCTCTTTTTGTATGTTAAACTAAGTTATTAATGGAGCGTTTAGCCACTACAATCGTTTGATTCCGTTACCCGACGCAAAAGTTATGCACGTTGGATATTTATGTCAATTTTTGGGCCGAGTCGGGTTAGTGAGCGATTTTGGCTAATTCGTGGTGTATTGTGTTAGTATGATGATTTTAGTCGGTGACTAGGGTATTGGGAGGATTTTTGACGGAAAGCAGCTTTATGTTGTAAGTTGATAAGGTTTTGGTAAATTCGAGCACCACAGTAACTTAGTACGCTAGGTAAATAGTATCTGCATATGTGTTGCCCTTGTGGGCTTACACTACAGGACTTTAGGAGTGGTTGTGTGTTTGTGATGTACATGCTTACTGTTTTGGTCATGCATCATGTTTTGAAAACAGTACGAAAATGAATTTGAGCATGTTTTAAGATACAGAGGAGTGTGACATGTAGCGGTGAGGACAATGTGTGTGTGGGCAGCTTTGGCCCCGTTGCTGGAGGAACTGAGATGGTGGCGACGTGTCAGGAGGTGGTGTGGTGAGTAAGTCCATGTCTCACCCTATGATGGCTGCTGAGGCGTGTGCGGGGGTAAGTAGTTGTGGCCCCATTGCTGGAAGAACCGAGACGGTGGCGACGTGTCACAGGGTGGTGTCGGGAGTGAGTCCAACCTCATCCTGATGGGTTGTTGTGTGGTGACGTGGGTGTGCAGCTCGTGGGCCTCGTTGCTGGAGGAACTGAGACGGTGGCGACGTGTCAGGGGGTTGTGTGGCGAGATAGTCCAGCCTCACCCTAGTGTAGCTGTACAACGCGGCATAAATTATGACAACTTGAGCGAGAATGTAGATACTGCATGTGATAGAATTGCATTATCGGTTTTTCTTTCCATATCTCACTACTTCTTAATCGTTATGTTACGTTTTGTGTACTGTGGTGTAGGTGCAGAGTTTCCTGCCGGTGAGTTCTGAGAGCCCAGTACAAATGAGTAAGGCAGTTGGCGGCGCGCAGCCGAGGCACTATATGGCTGCGTGATAGGGCGACCCAACCCGTGGAGTCGAGCTGCTGAGGGCGCGCTAGGGATGCGCAGCGCCGCGTGAGGTCGTGCACGTAGAGCACGGCGCTGGTTCAGGGCGAGCGCACGGACTCGGCGGCCATATATGATTATATGGCCTAAACCATATAATCATATATACTCTACAATTTTTATATTGAACCTGTATTTAATCATTGTTAACTTGTTTAACTAAATTATAGCTATAATATGCAGTATAATCTACGTGCAGGCCTACATTTTATGTTAACTTATATCTAATATAAGTAACATTGGATAGTTGAAGATTTTTTTATAGGAAAATCAATTTATGATGACAAGTATTTATATGTCCTCAAATTTTAAATGTATTTTACCCTTCCTACTACTAGTTTATGTAAAGGACTCAAATGCTCCACCCCATTATGTCTTTTTGCTTTTCTCTATTATGTTTAAGGAGGTGTATAATTTTCTTTTTCCAAGCACACCTCTGTATGTGAATTCTTCAAAATGTCAGATAACTTCTAGCTTGTAATGGCTTTCCATTTAGATTTTAGGAGAACATCTTTGCAAATTAGAGGTGTAATCGGTTTGGTTCCACCCCCAATTGACACCGAATTAATCGGTTCGATTTCAAATTTTTTGAAACCAAATCGACAAGCCTTCAGAACAAATTAAAACTGGACCAGTATGTTTGGTTTTGCTCGGTTCGGTTTCGGTTATCAGTTTGTTTATGTTTAAGCTCAGTTTGTGTTAGTTTCATTTGGTTTTAATTCGGTTTAGGTAGTTTTGACCGGTTTAGTTATATAATTTGTAATTTTCAATATTAAAATTTAAAAAATTATATAATTATTATAAATTTAGTTGGATTTGATTTTGATCGATTTTTTAAAGAAAGAACTTAGAATCGAATAATAAATCTCGGTTCGGTTCCAAAATAGATTTTTTCCGAAATTGAAACGGAACGAAATCAATATTTTCAGTTTGGTTCGGTTTTTGATTTAACCAAATCGATTTCCACCCCTAGTACAGATTGTGACCGAGAATTCTTATCAGTAAAGATATATTTGAAACATTTCGCTTGAATTTTTCAAAGAATCTAGCCGGATTAAACATGAATTAACTCCAAACAAAGGTAAGTAGAGCGCTTAAAAATGCAAGTAATTAAAAAGACTTTCTCCTTTCTAAAATGTGATGAAGACAGAATCGACAAAAGAAGGCGAAGGCCGAAAGCAAATGATGATTTTCTGGAAAGGTTACGGTTGTGGCCCAAATGAAAAAAAGCAACTCATTCTTCTTTCATTCCAAGCCAAGTTGCTGATCGAATCATTAAAAAGGATTGAAATTTGTTTATTTTGTGGACTAAGTCAATACCGTTTTGAGACCACCACAAAACCATCCAACTTGAAACTTGCGTTCCTTAATCTTGTGAGAAAATTATGTCTATCTTTTTCTCCTTTAAAATAAAGGCAATCTCTAGGGGTTAGGATGCTTTTTCTTCTTTCAATCGGGGCCTTCCCTTCGACACCACGGCAATAACGGTTTGTAACTATGTAACTATTCTCTTGTTATGGAACATTTATCTTACCAACATTTGAATCTGGTTCTACACAAATTTTGCTTACTCACCTCAATATTCCCCACTTAAATCAGGGTTGCTAAACAATTTTTTTTTGTCATGAAAACCATGACAAATCTAAAGTAAAGAAATCAAAGGGGGACAAGGTTTCCTCGTGATAACTTGATAAAAGAAAACAATGAAAGACGGGACTAAATACAATTCAAAAGTAAGCAGTAGTAAAAAACTTATTTGCCTTTTTTGAGATAGCTGCTCACTATGTTGCAATAAAAACCTTCGAGAATTTGCTAACGAAGAATCGAATTCGTAAAATAGAATGAGATCTTACAAATAAATAAATAGTCTGAAGTTAAGACTTGAAAAAAGAGGTGACGATCAAGAAATGACGACTAACAATATCCCAGAGAGTCTCATTCTACTTTAACTCGCTCATAAAATATTAAAATTACAGTCTTTATCATTACAATATAAAAGAGTAGGTGGATCAAAAATAACACTCATATTAGGAAAGAACTAATATAATTAAATTATGTTAAAATTTAGATTCACCTCAATTTTAATTGAGTCGAACTATTATATCAAATATTTTTATACGTTGATACTTAAATTACAAAATTTAATTATATTTTTATTTTTATAACAAATTTTTTATCTCCTTATGATTTTTTCTATTTTAAGATTTTTCACGTCAATTTTATTTTTAAGTTTATTTTCTTTTTTAAATTACTATGGTTCTATTCTCAACTAACTATTAGTATCAAAGCTTTGATTTTTGATAATTAAAAGCAAGGTTGACAGTTTTCTGTACCCGATCAAACAATTTATGGGTTTGCAATTTTGTGAAATTGCAATTCGGAAAGGGAATTTAAAAAAAATAGAGGAAAAGGTTTTCGTGCTGCGTCGCTTGTTTCTTCAACGGAGAAGACAGGTCCCTTAGCTGCTGCCTTTTATTTTCACCGAGAGAGAAGAAAGCCTCTCGCGGCTGCCGTCCGTCGCACAGAGGAAGAGAGTGAAGGTCGCCGCCGTACGCCAAGAAGAAACCGCCGAGGAAGGAAGAAACCCATCCGCTGCCGCCTTCCATACGAACAGAATCCCCGCGCGCCGTGAAGCTCGCCGACGAAGCTCTCTGCTCTGCCGAGCACAGAAGAGCGACTACCATCTCCGATCAGATTGCGGACGCACGCTCCGTCCTGCTGCCAACACGAATGAAGAAGGGACTTCGATTTGCAAACTGGGAAGCTGTGAGCTTTGCTAGTTTTCTGTGTTGTGTTTTGTGAACTGTAAAGCTGTGTGAAATACTGAGAGTTGCTGGGTTTAGCTATTTGTTTTTTCGGAGTCAATATTTGGGGCTAAATATTTTATCGGCATATTTGGGGAGGTCATTGATTCAGATATATTATCTGTGATTTTTTGGGCTGATTAATTGAACACAAAATATCTGAATTTTTGGGGCGAATTCATTCCTTCAGAATATTTTTGCGGAGTTAATTCCTATATTATTTGGGAGCTCTTGTTGAGACGCCCTTTTTGGGCTTCAAATATTTGAAATATAATATTTTGTTGAAGTCTATATTTTTAAGCGAACAGTTCGTTCAATTTTGATATTATGTTATTTGATCAAAACACAAGATTTCAATTATAACAGGCAAAGATGCGAGATTTGCTCGCACATATGGAACGATGCGTCATTTGGACTTGATAAAATACTCATATTTTTAATTGAAGAGGAGAAAATTCAGAAGAATCAAAAAGTCTTATCTATGATACGTTTGCATTTATCAAATCAAATTTTGTCAAACGTTTTAAACAAAAAATTGGAGCAGATGTGTAAGAAAAAAAACTCCGACGAGTAAGTTGCATTTGAAGCAACAGTTATTTTCTCATAAATGATGGAAGATAATTCAGTTAAAGAATACTTGACCCCATTTAAGAAACTAGTTTTGGATTTGGAGACTATGAGATGTAATACTGATGAGAAGGATCTGAGGTTGATTCTATTGTGTTCATTACCAGCTTAACACAGTACTTTTAAAGATACGATCTTGTAACACTCGAGAATTTTTTGGACAAATTAAAATTCCCGTTCAAACCTATGAAAAATTTTAAAGAAAATTTTTGAATCAGAAAATGAAAGAAGGATAAAATTTACCTGAAATTCAGGGGATTAAAAATATGAGGGCAAATGGTTAAAAAGGAGGGGTGGAAAGTGTAAAATGGGTTTCTCGTGGAAGCCACCGACTTTTTCTAATTCAGCAGAAGCCATCCGCGAAGAGAGAACCGCAGGCGATTTCCCCTTTCCCGACGACGAGTTCCCTTTTTCCGGTGACATTCCGCCATTCCGCAACCTCTTCACTTGCCCGCGGAGCTTCCCTTCTGATTCTCTCCCTTTCCCGAGCAGAGCAACCAGTGAACGAACACTCATGTTCTCAGTAAGCCTCTCTCCCCCTTTGCTATCAGGAGGGCCGATTGTGTAAGGCTTCATTCGGTTGTGAATTTTTGAGACCTTGTACTAGAATTTAGGGTGTTAGTGGGTAAATCAATGGTGTTTAATCATTGATGAGGGATGCACCAAATTTGGGAGGAAAAATAGAAAAGGGTGTGGTTGTGTTTTCAGGTTACAGATTGGAAACCCTCAAATTGTGATAGAATAGGTTAGATGGATAGAATGTGGTTGAAAGGGGTGAAAAATTGGGTGAGTTTGACTAAAAACCGAAAATGTGAAATTTTATGTATAAAACAGATTCTGTTTATGGGTTTTTTGCCGTAGCTTTGGTTGTTCGTTTTAGAAACCCTTTTATTATGTTAAAATAGGTTCCTTGAGGAGCGTTTTACCGTTGGAATCGAGCGATTCCAATAACCGTAGGAAAAGTTATGTGTATTCGAAGTTTAGGTCAATTTTTGGACGAGAAGAGTTAGTGAGCCATTTTGGTTGGGTTTTGTGGATTGAGTTAGTAATCGTAGTTTTAGTGCGCACGATGAGTTTTAGAATGAATTTTAATAAGAAATAGTTTTGTTTTAAGTTGAGCCCAAGTTTTGGTAGAACCAAGCACTACAGAAAGTTAAGTACGCCAGGTAAGTAGTGTTTGCATGTGTGTTGTCCTAATGGGCCTACACCACAGAACTGTAGGGATGATTTGCATGTTTTGTATGTTTTGTTTCAGTCATGCATCATGTTTTGAAAAGTGTAACAAAAATGAATTTGAACATGGTTTTAAGCACGAACAAGTAGTGTGACATGTACACGGTGAGGATAGTGAAAACAGGTCTCGAAGGAAGTGATTCGCCCTTTGACGCAAACAGAATCGACTTAGGAAACTTGATCCGCTTCCCAACTCAGCATGAAGATCATTGTCAAGGGATTTGTATGCGACTTTTGGGCCCCATCACTGGTTGAGCTGGGACGGTGGCGACGTGTTAGTGGCATTGTGGCGCAAGAGCCAACTGACCTAGTGGCGGTTTGTATGGCGAGCATCGAAGGAAGTAATTTGCCATTCGATACAAATAGAGAATTGACTTAGGAAAACTAATCTGCTTCCCAACTCAGTATGAGGATTGTACGATACGATGTCAGGAAAATAGTATCAAGTGTGGAGAGTAGGGTGTAATAATCCAGAAAATTTTAGATTTTTAAATCTAATTTCTGAAATTTTTATTTTAATCTCGGTTGAAGTTTGGAGAAATATTTTAACGGGTAAATTATATTGTAAAACTATGAGTCTAGTTTTGGTGATGGTTTTCGAAAGTTTAAAGTCGGGAGGGCAAAAAAATTGAACGAAGTTACAAACGATAAAAACACTTGAGAGCGTTTTGGTAATTTAATTAATTAAAATAAAAAAAAAAGAAAAAAAAATATATGACGGCCGAATGGCTTCAGGAGGAAGCCATCCAGCTGCTGCTGCTCATCAACACCCGAGAAGGAGACGTGAGAGAGAGAGAGACCGGGAAGGAGGGATTTCCGAGCTTCGATTTTCGGCCGACGAACGTGGGCGTGGGAGAAACCGCCGGCGACTAGGTGCTCGGCTGTGTCCTATCCTTCCTTCGACTGAGCGCACCACGACACCCTTGGTAAGTTTTTCCTTTTTTTGCCCTGTTCCGTGTTGTTTCGTTTTGGTCGAGCTTAGTGTTCGGCCTCCTTTTGTTTCCGGAGAAATTGGCCGCAATGTTAAGAGGGAAGTGCCGTGAATTGAAGGGGAAACCGAAGGTGAGCCTTGTCGGTTTCCCTGTTTGGCCGAGCACCATGCTCGGCCTCCTTTCAATTCCGGTGAGCTTGGCCGAAGTGTATGAGTGGAATGTGCTTAGTTGTGCATAGAAATTGTGAAATTTGAATTGAAATCAAGAATCAGACCTTTGTTTTGTGTAGGGGCATTTTCTGTTTTTGGCCGTTTCGATCTAGCTTTGGTTGATCGTTTTAAATTTTATTTTTGTGGGTTAAATTAGGTTGTTACAGGGACGTATGGCCGCTGAAATCGTTCAATTCTGATATCCGACGCAAAAGTTATGCGCGTCAGAAGTTTATGTCGGATTTTGGTCCAAGTCAAATTAGTGAACTTTTTTCATAGAATTGTGACGTGTGATAGTGGCATGGCTGTTTTTGATGCGTAAAGCCAAATTTGAGTGAGTTTTGGTTGAAGAAAAACAAAATGTGAAATTTAATAAAAAGGGGCAGATTCAGTTTCGGGGTTTTTTCACCTAGCTGCGGTTTACCGTTTTAAAATCCGTTTTAGTACGTTAAACTAGGTTCCTAAGGGGACGTTTAACCACTTGAATCGTTCGATTCCGTTGACGGACGCAAAATTTATGCGCGTCCAAACTTTAGGCTGGTTTTCAGCCGAACCACATTGGTGACCCGTTTTAACTAGAATTTCATGGATTTGGTTAAGGAATGTCATTTTAAATTATTTGGTAAGTTTTGAAGTAAAGATTGATGAGTGAATTTTTTGCGTTTTAGGTTGAGGTATTTTTGATGAAGCTGTGCGCCGAGTGAGTTTAAGACGCCTGGTAAGTAGTGCATGCATGTATTTTCCCCAAGTGGGCCTACACTGTAATTGATTGTGGTGTGTGTGCGTATTGTTTGACATGCATCATATTTTAAAAAGAGAACGAAAATAATTTGAGTATATTTTGAGTAAGTGGTGAGACACGTGGTGGTGGTACCGCAGATCCTACTAGTGTGTGGGCCGGTACGTAACCAACCGCGGATTTCACTCGAGGAGTGGGCTAGCTGGGCCATCACGCGGCGTGTATGTGTTGACGGTGAGGATGATGGGTGAGGATGATGGGCAGTGGTACCGCGGATCCTACTAGTGTGTGGGCCGGTGCAATACCAGTCGTGGATTTTGCTGGAGAAGTGGGCCAGCTGGGTTGTCACGAAACGTGTGTGTGGCAACTGTGGCCCCGTGCTGGGGAGGCTGGGACGGGGGCGACATGTCAGGTGTAGTGTGGCGCGAGGTACACCCTCACCCTGATGTGGTTGTTGTGTGGTGATGCGTGTGTAGCTTGTGGGCCTCGTTGCTAGGGAGTACGGGACGGTGGCGACGTGTCAGGGTGTAGGGTGGCGTTGGGTTTCTCCTTACCCTAGTACGGTTACACTACACGTCACAGATGTGACAACATGAGTGTGAGCGTAGAGACTGCATGTGATAGGATTGCATTGTCGGCTTTTACTTACATATTGTACTACTTACTGAGCGTTAGGTTTATGTTGTGTGTTCTATGGTGTAGGTACTGACGATATTACTGGTGAGCCTCGAGAGCCTAGTCCTGAGGCATAGGACGGTTGGCGGCGTGCGACCGAGCACTGGATGACGGATTTTGTTAGGGCAACCCGACCCGTGGGGATGGTAGGTGGTGACTTGATTCTTTTGCGGGTATTTTCTTTTGCTGTGCTGATGTACAGTTGATGAGATGAATTGTATAGGTGTCTGTTGTATAGGTATTTATGGAGTGCATGTGATTTTGGCGACGTACGCGTATACTTTACATGTAGGGCTTGAAAATGCTCTGTACTGTGGATTTTTCTTCATTTGTAGTTGATGGACTTGTTGTCTTTAAATTTCGATTTGGTTATGAAATTTTCTCTGGATGGTTGATGGATAGATATTTATAGTTTTCTAGTGAACTGTGTGCAGGGTTTTAATTTTTGGGATAGCCAGTTTTTAGGCGTTACTCTGCCGAAATTTCGAGAGAAGGGTTGAGAGTCGAAAGGATATGGAATAGGTCGGGATGTGTACAATGAGTGCTAGAGAAGTATAGATGAGCGTGGGAGTGCGTCGTGATAGCAGGTGCGCGGGGCACGCGACCCTACCATTGCACACGCGTCGTGCGGCCCTGGGTGAGGGCGTGCGCGTAGACGTGCTGTACAGAGGCAGGGTGCGTGGGGCACGCAGCGCTGTGAGCGTGCGTGAGACGCGGTGAAGTTGAGTTGGCACGTGCGGCACCGCAAGGGTGTGCGCGGGGCATCGAAGTGGGGACGTGAGTGCGCGGCACCGAATTTATATAGTTCGAGGGGTGTGTTGGATTCCTTCTTAGGATTTCGAGCCTTGTCGGTTTATTTTGAAACTATTTTAAATTGTTTTCTTTTCCGCTACGTATTTTTATATTGAGGATTTCGTGTTCCTTCTTTGGGGCGCGAGTTGTTTTCGAATCGAGTCGAAAATTTTTCATACTCACAAATGTTCTTTTGAAGATGATTTGAAAACGAAAGTGGTATTAAATTGAATGAGTTGCATCAAGTTTCAGTATGTCTTAGTGTGTAGATGTACTATAGCGCACCAGGAACATGGGGTTTTACGGGGTGTTACATAGGGATTGCATATGTTAGGGTTGCTGGACAATTTTTACGTTTCATTACACATTACTTACTGGGTATTATACTTACTTTGTATTATGTGGTGTAAGTGTAGATGAGTAGGACAGTGAGTATCAAGAGCCTAGCTCTGAGTAGGGAGCAGTGGGCAGCGCACAGCTAGGGCATCAGTTTGGTGGACCATGTTAGGGCGACCCGACCCGTTGATAGTGGTATGGTATGGTATGGATTTGTAAGAGACTGCTTTTGAAGATCTTTTGTATTTTGGACGATCTCTCTCTTAATGAATTTCATGTATAGATTTTGATATATAGTGAATTATTGTTGATAGTTTGATGAAAATGTTTATTTTGAAAACTCGAATTTTGGTTTAGTGGTTTTGTTTGGAACGTGGTCTGATAGACCTGAATGATGTTTTAAAAATGTTCATGGATGATTTTGTTAAAAGATACTGCACTTTGTTGTTATTTGGTTTAATTTTCAAGTTTGAGGTTGATATTTTTAAGCGTTACTCAGCTGAAATTTCGAGAAAACGTCTTGGCATCGGGTAAGCGGAATAGAAAAGGTGTGGAAGGTTAGAGGAATGTTTTGGAGTTAGGAAAAGAGGGGGAGGTGAGCAGCACGCGCTGCTATGGCGCGCGCGGGGCGCACTGCGTTGGGAGTGGCACGGAAAGGGTGGGGCGCGTGGCATCAGAAAGCGTGCAGGGCGTGCTGCGTCAGTGAGGGCGCGGTGCGCAACAAGAGCGCATGGCGAGTGCAATGGGCGCGCGCAGTGTCAAGGATAGGGGGCATGTGCGACCCGGTGTGCGGACGCGCAGCATGAGGTGTGCGCGGCACCAACGCTTGGCTCTAGCGCCGACGATTGAGCCGTTTGGTCGGCGGCGGTGGTTTCTTTTCAAAAAAATTTAGTCTTCATTTTTACGTTTGGTTTTCACACGACAGTTTTATTGTTCTATTTTTAAATGTTTTAATTTATCTTTCACTGCATGTGTCTTTTCGAAATTATTTTCCGCTTACTTATCTTTTATATAAAGATTTGGGTAAATGAATCAAGGAGTCGAATCAGATTAGCCTTATCAGCGGCCTGGGAACCCAGAGATGCATCTTGGGGTCGCGACAGATCTTACGCAGTAGGGAAAGTATATGTTTGAAAGAGGTTTATGATGTTTTATTATCAAATCAAAAGACGAAGCAAATTGTTAAGGGATTCAAGTCTCGGGGAAAGAGACTTGTCGTTCGGGGTAGAAAAAGAGTGTAATGGTTTGAACCTTTGTCAATAACATAGATCGAATTTTTTAAAAAAAATTTATAATCAAGTATATTTATATTTAAAGAATGTATAAATATACATTAGAGAGGTTGGATCGATAGCCCTCTTAATTTTAAACGTATAAAAAATTTTAATTTTTCTGAATAAATTTTCAGTTAATTACGAAAATTTAATTAAGATTAATTTAATTATAATTAAATTAAGGTTAATCACAGTTAATAGTTAATTAAGTTAGGTTTAATGATAATTTTACAAGAATCTAAGGACAATTTGATCTTTTTATTGAATAAAGATAGGTTTAATGGTAAATTAACCATGAAACACTATTGATGAAGGAATTAGATGGCTGAAGAAGAGCGATTTCACGTGGAGAAGAAGAAAGAAAATAAAGAGGGAAAGAGAAAGAAACTAAAGAGGGCAATAGCGAAATGAGAATGAGAAAGAGAAAGAGAAAGAGAATGGAGAAAAGAGAAGAAAAATTGAAAAAACAAGTGACTTTTTTCGATTTGTCCTTTATGGAAAGTTGTTCAGCTCGTAGAGAAGATCGTTTAAGTGGAAGAATCGAAAGGTTTGGTGGATATTTCTGTTAAAGTAGAGGAACGAACAAAAATGGTAAGTGAATCTATCAGTTAGTTTAGTTAATTTATGTTTTAATACATTACTAGTTGGAGATAGATTTAATTTTTACTGAAACTCTAGATAGGTTAGAAGATTTTTTTTTTTTTTTTTTTTTTTGTGAATTGATTTCAATTAGAGGAGTCGAAGAATTAAATTGGATATGGTTTTTTTTTTGGATAATTTAATAATTGAATGTTATTTTTTTTTACAAGAATTGAATATTAAATTGTGTATTTCCAATTTTTAAGAAATATGGAAATAAATTGTTTTGAAACGATAAATGACGGTTACATTGAACGCATTAATTTTAAATATCAATTGCATGAGCGAGTTGAGTTGCATTGTTTTAAACATACATAACATTGCTTTATAACTATTTTAAAGCATGCATTTATGAAGGAATAAGTAGGAAAGTCGTGGTAACATAAAAGCTCATTGAGCTGAACTTTCCTCTTTGTGTGTGATAATTATAACTATGAAAATGAGAAGATGATTAACTGTATGTCCTCCTTGAGTTGAAAGTTCTTAAACCTTCCGAGAAAGCATTGACAGGGTTCTACAGCATTACCCCTAAAAGCTCGGGAACTTGTAGAGTTGTGTAATGGTTATATGAGTCAGTTTCGAGTGGATTGCATTTTTAACATTTCAATTTGAATGTTAAAAACTATCTGGGAAACATTAATTTGCATCATGGTTTTAAATAATACAAATTCTCTTTATAATTGCATTATTTTGATTTAATTATTGAAAATGATTTTAAACCATGGGTGATGAATTTTAAATAATTCGAATCACAAACATACATGTATTTTTTTTTATAATTGACATCAAAGTTCTAATAAAAACATATTTGATTTAAAAAATAATTAACAAGAGGTGGAAGATGGAGCATGGTCCTATCTAGTGTAGTAGAGTTTGAGTTAGCTCTTCTATCTTTTAAACTTATTTACTGGGCATAAAGCTCATTCTTTGGATACTCATATTTTTCAGATAACGAGATTGTTCACCGCGATGGGAAAGGAAAGACAACTTAAAGGAGTAGAAGAGGCATATGATTAAAACCATCAAGGTGGATGGTTTTATTTTGTATTGGGACCAGGATAGGTAGTTTAGAATTTATAAACTCCTTTTTAAACGGTCACGTGTGTGTTACCTAACTTTGTATTCGCTTTCGTACTCTGATAGAATAATGTAGATGTTTAAATACATAATGTATAATGGATATCTGTTTAATTATCTGGTCTGGAAATATTTAAATTTCTTGGATTAAATTAAAATACTGAACTGTTTAGATATATCTTATTTTAAGATGTCAGGTACAATCCAGATGAGTTTAGTTAAGAAATACAAACATATCTATGCAATTTGAAAACTCGCGTTAACACGCTATTTCCCACTTTGGGAATCCAATCCACCTGTCATGATCCGATTCTTGGAGGAATCAGACCCTGACAGAGATAATCAAACAACAAAGGCAGTGATATTGTTCAGGGTTCGAAGGGCATATCAAAATCAATGAACCAAGATAAAACTTGTTATTTCTGTAAAAAGATAGGGCACATTAAATCTGAGTGTCAAGAATTACAGAATGTTAAACGAGCTGTTGAGAAGGGAAAAAATTGATGACGTCTGGTGAAACAATTGTCGTAGAAAAAGAAGATTATAGTTATGGAGATCTTTTTGTTGTGTTAGAGGGAAAATCAGAGCAAAACACGATTGAATTATAGATACAACTTGTTCATTTTATATGAGTTACAATTGAAATTGGTTTTCGACATTTAAGATAGTGTTAGAAGATGTTATGTTAATGGGTAATAATATATCTTGCAAAGTAGCTGAGATTGGTACCATCAGAATCAAAATGTTTGATGGAGTTGTAAGGACACTAGGTAATATGCAATATGTTCCTGAGTTGAAAAAGAATTTGATCTCGTTGAGTACTCTGGATACAAAAGGGTAGAAGTACAGCGTTGTAGGTGAATTTGTGAATATCAGTAAAGGTGCTTTCATCATGTTAAATGGGCACAAGAGGTTTGCAAATTTGTATGTATTATAGGATTCTACCATGATGAGTAATAAGACTACTTAGTGAATTCACCTTCTAAGAGAATGATTGAGAAAACTCAGAAAAAGTTAGGTTCTCAGATGAAGTTCAAGTTGAGATCTGATAGTACATCAGAGCCAGTGAATCAGCCTATTACAGATATTCAGTCACCAGTTTTAGTTTCACGACAAAGTAGTATCGCAAAAGGAAGAACCAAGTGGAAGGTTAAAACTCTAGGGCAATATGCATTGAATGTGTTCAATGGTAACGATTCCAATGGGAAGTCTTCAATACGTTTACATGCAGTTCGATGTTACAACTCTAATAATTCAGTGATGCCATGGACGAGGAGATATGATTTCTTCTTG
The DNA here is from genome assembly GCA_022433055.1 of Begonia peltatifolia. Classification (NCBI taxonomy): domain Eukaryota; kingdom Viridiplantae; phylum Streptophyta; class Magnoliopsida; order Cucurbitales; family Begoniaceae; genus Begonia; species Begonia peltatifolia. The sequence goes on along the minus strand of CM039531.1, from coordinate 8,676,972 downwards.
AGTATATATCTCAAGTTTAAGTGGGACTTGAATTGGATCGGGATAAGTTGCTGAGCTTGCCCAATATAGGCCTTTGTGGAAGAAGAAGTTATTATTGTTATTTTCTTATTGGAGTTTTAGTGATAGGTTATCTTACATCAGAATATTTTTTAAAATGGAGATTGTCAGATTTCAGTGTCATGAATTCACTTTTGGATTGAACCGAGTAGCCTATGTTGAATCTCTTAAGCGAAATTCGTGTCAAGGTGAAAATTGTTAAAATTCGATGTAACTTGAATTCTAATTGGGTCGGGTCGGGTCGGACCCATATATCAATATTAGAGTTTTATGTTTTCTATATATATTGATATTCAAGTCGCAAAACTCAATTGTACCTTGATTTTTTATAGTGAATTTCTCCTTTACTTTTGTTTTTTTCTTTCGTTTAGTATTTTTTACGTAAATCTTTGTATTCATGTGTTTTCACGTTTAAACAAGCAGTAAAATCATGCAAAAAAGAAAAATACAAAAATCCAATGATCAACTTTGGAGCCCAATTTACATTAGAGTAGGCATGCTTCTCTAAACATAAAGAAGATGGAAAGAAAATTAAGATATTGAAGATATCTTATAATACTAATGACGGCGACCGGTAGCTAAGATAACAAATTGATTGACAATAGTAACAAAACGTACCAGCATGGTAACATAGACCAAACTCCCAAAAACAGTCTGATGCAAGGAATGATCAAACAAGGAATTCCAACTACATAAGAATATCGACCTTCAAGCACAATAGGCATATCAAAAGTTTTGTTATCTCTAACACGAACACGCTCAAATATGTCAGTAATATACTTAGTGTGACAAAAAAGAATACCATTTGTGAATATTTCAATTTCTAAAAAGCAACGAATATGGCCTAGATCCTCCATTGCAAAACATATAGTCAATTCAAATTTTAATGTATTAATAATATAAATATTATCATCAGTAATAATTAGATAATCAATATGTAAGGAAAGTGCAATGTGATCGGCAGATGAACATTTGGCAAATAAAATCGAATCATGACGATTGTTATAAAAATTGAGTGAAGCATCACAATGGCAAAATTTTCAAACCATGCACAAGGTGCCTATTAAGAGTTTTTCTGAGTTTGCAAACTTCCCAAGCTACCAAGGAACACTAGATAGAGGCATTATATGAACTTTTTCAAGATTTCTGTTTAAGAAAGTATTTTTAAAATTAATTTGAAAAATTTTCCATCATCGAGTGGAGGCTATTGCAATAAGAGTGCAACTGTGGTCATTTTGACAACATAAGTAAATGTCTCCTCATAATCCGTAACATATTCTTGAATATATCATTGACAACTAACTGAGTTCTATATTGTTTAAAAGACCTATTTGACTTAGTTTTAATTATATAGACAACCAACAGAGTTTTATATCTTTTAATAGACCTATTTGATTTAGTTTTAATTATATAGATTTGGTGAGTTCACTGACACGTTTATCTAGAGAGAATGATATTAATGTTAAGTATGAATTTGATGCATAGTAATAAGTTCTTCAGATATAGAAATCTACCAAAGAGGATCGTGAATAACCTCCTTATACGTTACAAGCTTAACGAGATGGCGAATAGAGGTAAGAAAAGGAAACAAATGAGCTAGAATAACAAGATTTAGCAAAATTGGGAAGTTTCGTGTGAATACATTTCTAACAAGGTGGAAGAGAAGCCACGATCACATGTCATGATGGAGCGACAACGGGAGAAGGAGCTATAGGAGTAAGAGCCAAAGCACTAGAATCTGCCAAATTGTCTACTAGAATTTTGCAATAAATGTGATCTGAAGTGGAACTAGAAGAATCTATGTCCCAATCAACACTAAATGAATCCACACATCTTAATCATATCATGGTTACTCTGGGGTATAGATAAGAAACGAGTATGTTCCAGACAAACAATATGACAAGAAATATATAACTTTTTATTAACTTAATCAAAACAATAATGTTAATTTCTTTAACTGTACCATAATCAAGAAAGACACAAATGATGACAATTTTATTGTTCAATTTGAGTACCAAGAACAAAGTAAGCAGAGCAAAGACAAGTAAAAAGGAATATCAAAATTGACTAATTGACATATGATAAGAAACACTATAACGTAGAATCTATACGAACAAAGGAGGCACACATAGCGCGTGGTTGTTTCGCAAGAAATTATCAAACAATGCATCTAACAAGCGATTGTACCCTAAATCCCCGTCCAACTAAATTAACAAATTTGCATATACTCCTTTATTACATCTTTCCCCTTGCTTCAGCCTGCGCGTGAACTCAACAACAAACCAAATCCAACTCTTCTCAAATATGAAACAGCAGTAAGGCTCAGATAATCCAATCAATCGAAGAAAAGATCCAAATCCAAAATTCCCAATTGTCGCCCTTTATTTCCCCAATTCAGGAAAAAAAAAAACCCCTTCAGTTTTCAATTCTGCATTAATAAAATAGAAACTTGGCATCAAACACAAAGACTTCCGGCACTGGTAGTAGACTGAGTCTTCTAATCCGCGATGACAACGTCCTAAAATAGATGCAAATTGGCATCTTCTGTGGCTGATCAGACTCGCCGATCGAACTCTTCTCTGGTAGGAAGAAAGGCCAACTCGGCTGTTTCCACCGACAACAGAGGTGCAGATTCTTCTCTGATCGGACGGCCGCGGAGGTCCTCCGAGAGAGTTGTTCTTTGCAATAAAGAAAAAAATCCCTCCTTTCCCCCATTTTTTTTTCAATAGAGAAAATCCAACACTGAATTGCTGGATACCCAGAAAAAAAGCCAAGCTAGTAAGCTAACTCAAACAAAACACGAAGAAAATTAAAAAAAAAAAAAAGATATATGAATTAAGAAGGGAGAAAATACAATAATCACATTACATCCAATTCATTACACATCTTAAAATACAAATATACACAAAGGTCTTCAACTTGACATCTAATATCATTCCTCCCAATCTCTAATTTCAGCCTCTTCCTTCAACATTCCTCGTCCTTCATTCAATACCACCAAACTCTCAACGTAAGTATCCACATAGAAAGAGTCCTCCGCCCCACGAATTCCAAGACCCTTCACTCTTTGGGTTTCTGGTGAATACAAGACCAGCTCTCCATCTCTGGACGCCATTAGAACCTCCCCATCTTCTCTGCAACCCAAAGTCATTCCCAATCCATGACTCTGAGATGGATCCACACTCACTCGTCTACTCCAAGACTCAACTTCTTGGTAGTTTTCCAATGTCCAGACGGAAGATACAAATCTGTTCCCAAATGGATACCAACCACACTGCAAAACAGATAGTTTTCCTCCAAGAAGTATGATTTTCAAATTTTCTGGTGATTCATTGATCAAACAGTCTGGAAGAGGCATTATGGTAAACAATTCATCAACTATATCAAATCGCAATATCAAACAGCGAAAACCTCTATGATTCTCGCTATACGCGACCCAATGGACACCCTGATTGACAAAGGCCTGTGTCCATTGAGACTTCACAATTTCACAAGGAGGAGCTCCGCCATTAATTTCCCTCCACCCACCAGTTCTAAGCTCATATATATAAACAGTGGGGGAAATTCGAGCAGGATAAACTAATCTAATCACCTTGAAGTCGTTCGAGTAAGAATCGTAGCCAAAGCCTAGGGCATGCTTGTACGGGGTGAGGTGGGAGGTTAAGAGATCATCGCTGGGGCATGGAACTGGCACAAATCTTTGAATAGACGGGTTCCATAGGACAATACCGTATCCAGACAAGCAAAGCAATCCGTTGCAGTAACCGACAATTCTGAAATTCTGGTTCCAATTGAGAAAGGGGAATTTGAGGTCTCGATAGAAATCCAAGGTTTCAGTATCGAAATGAAGAGAGTAGCGCTCGTCTTTCAAGAAGCCGATGCCGTAGCAGCGCCGGATGAGGAGGAGGCGACCGGAGGTGGTGTTTGTGGTGGTGCGGCAGAGATGAGAGGAGATAAAGGCCGGGTTGGTGATAATAGAGCGCCATGACTTAGAGACGCAGATGCAAAGCAGGAGGGTCTTTAATGGTAGTTTCAAGAAGATATCGAACAGCACTTCCTGAGGAAGATGCTCCCCCGTCGCCATTGAGAGAAATCAGAGAAGAAAGAAGGATGGTTCCTCGAAGTCAGGAGTAGTAGAATGGAAGTTGTATTAGAAGAAGAAAGACGTACAGTGGGGACTCCGTCTGCCCATTTCTTCTACGGTTGTTGACAACTCAATACAGAATCTATCAAATGTATATACTTCTAATGTTGGCGTGACGTGGCACAAACTAACAATAAATAGAAATAAGTTTAAATATTTCCTAACCTCTTTTTTTTATATTTTTAAATTTGATATTCTTTTTTAGGTTTAAAATTTTCTCTCCTATTAATCTTATCGACTTACAAATGTTTATTACAAAAAATCTAAATTAGGTGCAGTAAATATAATAAAATTCACTTAAACTATCTAAATAAAAAGGAAATAGTAAAAAATTACTCAATAAAATGTGATTGCTAAGTTTGAAATTCTAATTATTTTATTGATACCTAAATAGTAATTGATTTATTTTTTAATTATACATTAAATATACTAATGATTGATTAAATTATTACTTAATTAGTCATAAAATTATTGAGTTGTAATAATTGGTAATTTAATTAGTAGATTATAACTTACTAGTAAATATATTATTGAATTATACTAATTAATGATTAAATTGATAGATTATTTGATTGATTTAATTAGTAATTAAATTGTAATATTAAAAAATAATTTGTCTAATAAATTAATTGATTTATTTAATCAAATTGCCTAATAAATAATTTTGATTCGGTTTGGTTCTAGTTTAATTTCTCACTTTGGATGGTCTGGTTCCATTATTTATGAACCGAAAAAAGTATGTGCGGTGCGGTTTGACTATAAGACCGAACCGACTTTTGCTCACACCTAACCAAGAGTATATATCGAAAAAAATAAGAAATTTACTACTAGAAAGAAAAGAAAGAAATGAATCCTTGCCCCTAACTTCCTAATTCTTTAGTATCTAGCTTGGTTATTCTTTAGAATTTGTTATAATTTAATCTATCAAAATATATAAAAATGAAAAAAATAAATGAATAGTTAAATGTAGGTTTTCTCACAACACAAGTAATATTTTGAAGATGACAAATAATCAGCCGAGTCAAACATACTTTGAAAAAATTTAATTTATCGAGTCTAACGAGTTAAACGATTCGAGTCTGACGATTTTAACAAATTCAACGAGCTGGGCCTAATGAGTTTGACCAAAATATTTTTTAACTCAACATGGCTCGTGAATCAATGTTCTACAAGTCGAGTCAAGCCGAGCCAACTAAATGAGCCGAACGAGCCTTAACGAACCTACTCTTAACGAACCAAGACTAACCACCCAAATATACATTAATGTTTTCAATTTATTATAAATATAATGTATACTTCAAAAAAAATTTAGTTATTCGAATTATAATAATTATTTATCATTATAATATCAAAAATAATAGTTAATCATTTAGTTACTAAAATTGTTCTATTAATATATAAAATTACATATAAATAATCACTAAGACTATTTAATAAAAAAGTATCGCATGAATATCATTACAATTATACACATATTAACTAAATTAATATCTATTTAATTGTCAATCATTTGTAATTAGAGGGAACAAATGAGTCGACAGAGCCTAGCTGTAACGCCTTATAGCATATATACCTTTTATTTTCTTTATTACTTATTTTGATCAAAACAAAACAAGTATTTGAAAAGTAAATAGCAGAAGACTTTTGAAAAATCTAAATTTAAAACTTAATATAAAATCAACATATAGTCTGTATAGCTATTAAAAAACAAATGATTAATAAAGCATTCTTAAAATAAAAAACAAACTTAATGAAAGATTATTTTAAAATCAAAATCCATTTTTCATAAAGACATCAACTTTAAACTATTGGTCAATCTCGCACCAACAACACTGAAGCCTCGCCCATGAGAACACCTCTTCAACTGTATATTATATTGTTTCTATTATCTTGTATGTCAACATTATTGATTTGCCACACAGTCCTATCATTAGGTCCCAAGCAAGGAGGTTAATTTATTATTATAGTTCTCTTTAGTTTGTAGGAGATGAGTTACGAATGAGTTTAAATGAAGTTCCAACCCCAAAAGATATGGATAATCCGAAGCACTTCCTAAAATGGGAACATGACCAAAACACTTACGAGTTTATACTATCATTGATTGGAGGAGAATCAAGGGGCAAGAACGACATGAATCAATGTCGTGGAGGGCCTTCAAATGTGTGATTTATTACTCATGAATTTAGAAAAGGAAAAATGATAATAAATTAGGTTACATGCAATAATCGGTTTGATAGAACTTAGCCAAGTAATTAATGACTGTTACAAAGGTCTTTAATTATTCTCTTTTGAATTTCAAAATTTCTTTTGTAAAGGTATTAATACCCCTAGTTGATGACCATTTTGAAGGAGCTTGAATTTAGAAAAAAAAAAAAACACTATTTTCTACCTTGCAAATGCTTTCACATTTTTATCAGATTTTATAGCCGTTGTGTGTGTTATACTTGGTTGATTTGTCTTCTGTAAAAGTTAGGCAAAATGACTTTTAATTTATCTTCCATCACTTTTTAGAGGTGATGTTATGATGTAAAGTTTAAGAATCTCACAATTTATCAAGTTGGAGTGCTAACTTATCCACAGGAGTGTAGCCATAATGTGGAACAATGTAATGACATCAAATTTGACCAGCTTGCAGTTGTTTGATCATCTCTCTTCAATTTGAATTTGGTGCTGAAATTTTGCAAGATTATTTCTTACTCACAAGGTGTTGAGCTATTAAAATATCAACTTTGAATTCCTAGACACGCCCCTTCTATAGATCAAACAATCCATGGCTAAAGCTGTGAAGAGTTTCCTTTTATGTTCAGATTTCCTTAAGGAATTTTATTTTTATTTCATATCATTTGGTATTAGAGTCCTTTCAACTCCTAATATTCCTCAAAATAGATGAACTTTCAAAGCACAAAAAAATTGAATTTGAGCTGTTTTACTGGAAACTGACAGATAATTTGAAAAGTAACAACTCGAGTTGTGCTTAGCTTTTGGGGCTGAAAATTTGATAGCTTCTACCCCTGAATGTTGGGAAAACGCCTTCAAAATATCATGCAAAGATTCACTAGGGAACATAAGCTATGTTGGAAGAAATGGAAGTTGCCAGAGTTTGGATTATTCCTTTGGCCAAGAACAATGTGTCAACTTGGGAGATGCATAACTCTCTCATGTGAAAGTGTATGGATGCAATTCTTGTGATTGGTTAGAGTTGTATGTGTTTGGTTGATTGTCTCAAAAAATGAGAAGATGAATCGTTGTGATTAGAAAGATACAATTGCAGGAGTGATGACTGCTCGGCTTGGAACCATCAGGTTTTTCGAAAAACAACTTGCACCAACTTGGGGATGATGCGACTTCAATGATTGGACTTAAGAGCTTCTACACCTTTGATAAGAATTTTCTCCTCTAAGAGAGAGTGGGAAAAAGAGTAGCAATTAGAGAATCTACTTACACTCACGAAGAGTTGATTCATGAACACTTACACTCCATTCAGATATTACTCACCGAAATGGAGGTAGTTGCTTAAAGGGAACTTCAAGTTTGGAAGAAGAGCTCTTCACACAAAATTTTCATTCAAAATTCAGCTGAAGATTACAAATTTTAAGAAGGGTATAAATAAAGCCTTCAAGGGAATTAAGGTTTTTCACTCATAGCTCTTACAATACAAGTAAAAATTCAAAGGAAGAAAATGAGGGAAATATGAGTGTTTGGCTAAATTATGTAACCAAGCACTTTATGGTTTCCTTTTGCCATGATGCGCTCTTTCTCTTCCTTACTAGATGGTCTCCACTATCAATTATAACAATAATACATAAATAAAGTCCAACACTAGACTTAAAATAAAACAAAAACAAGGTGGACTAAATGAGCTTTATAGAATTGGCCATGATCTTCCTCCATGAGGATTAATGGCTTCATACTTGAGCTTCTACTTGTATTTCAAACCCCTAAAGATTTGGTTTCTCTTTTACTTCACCTGAAAATATGAGAGTCATCTTTATGGTTCATCTTCTAGAAAACTTAGCTTCAACTCGGAGCGGAGAGAAATCACCTCATTCTCAGTCTATGCTACACAAAAATAATGTCTAACAAGCATTGTTTACATAATTTCATGTCTTTGATGATTTCATCATATGATCTTCTTACAAAATAGAAACTTGAAAATTTATTAGAAAATTTCACAAAAATAATGTCCCCCAAGTATTGTCCACAGCATATGCCTCATTCTTCCTTTGAATGGTTTTTCTAACCGCTTCATGCATGTTTTTCACTTGCTCGACCTTGTTGGATCTAATAGGATTTGTGAGATCTTTCGAAGATAATGGCACGAGATCTAGCATGGTAAGTGGATTAAAGCCACAAACCACCTCAAATGGAGTCTTTGTGTTGCGTTTTGCTCACTCCTATTGTAGGCAAACTCTATATAAGAGAGTTGAGTATCCTAATCAATAAGTTGCTTGCTAATGATGCTCCTTAATAATGTACCCAAGGTCCTAATGACGATCTCAATTTGACCATCCGTTTAAGGATGAAAGAATGTGCTAAAAGGCAACTTTGTGTTTAGCTTCCTACAAAAAATTTTCTAAACAAAAACTATAAAATTTAGTGTCCTGATCCGACACGATGAATTTTGGGATTCCATGCATGCGAACCACTTCTTTGAAAAATAAATCAGCCATATAGATGTCATCATCTATTTTAGAGAAAACTATAAAGAGTGCCATTTTTGAAAATCTGTCTACAACCATCATAAGTGATTTCTTGGCCCGAATAGTGCGAGGCAATCTCATAAAAAATCCATACTTACCTCTACCCATGGATGACTTATGGCAGCTTGTGTGACAACACAATACTAATTTCACTTCGGCTTTCCAACTAATAATCACCAAAGTTCACTACATTTCAATAGGTAGAATACAACTCGAATCATATTCAAATTACTAAAAATTTTAATAGAAGCTTGCTAGGTACGTGTATGAAGTACCCTTAAAATTTTGTAGTAAAATTTGCATCGGTTTAAGAGTTATACAAGAAGTAATTGAGCTTGCACAATTTGCCCAAAAAAACAACGAGTAATAAGTTAACTTCCCACATTCACAATTTCTTCAATAAGCAACCAAATGAGTTGAAATTTCAACACGGTCTGGCACCCTTAACGCTCTAAATTACCTACAAATCGTCCATTGTTTTTTTTAATACAATGGGAAGAAAAACGCCATCTAGAGAAGGTAACGCACCATTAAAATTCCTTTTTCTTTGTTCACACCTTAAGCGATACGCTGCAAATAAGGAAGGAGAATCTTCAATCAATGCATAGTATATTACACTTAAATAAGATAATTAATTCAAAATTAAATCAATTGATCCCTACCCCCAAATTGAAATTACGGTTTTCACATTCTCTTCCACTTAAGGAAATTTTATCCTCAAAATTTGGATCATATAAACACATCATTAAGCAATTAGGGATACTTTATTCTCATTTCCGATTCAATTTCCCAAGGGGCTTCTCTTTTATTGTGATTTTTCTACTGCACCCTCACCAAGGGTACTTCATGGCGATGTAGAACATTGATATCCCCAGCTTAAAATTTTCTCAAGTTTCTCCTAGTAGGAGACATTTTATTGGATAGACACTATAGTCCAAGATATAACATGTGATGGATCAGAAATATATCTTCTCAACATAGAAAATGGAAGACATTATAAACATAGTTTAACTGTGGTGGTAAATCTAAATGATAAGTCACTGAACCAACTCGCTCTGTAATAACCCGGAAATTTTAGATTTTAAATTTAAATTTCGAAATTTTTAATTTAATTTCTGGTTGGAGTTTCGAGAAATATTTTGAAATTCAAAATCTACTTTTGTGATAGTTTTCGAAAATTTTAAAAGTCGGGAGGGCAAGAATTTAACGAAGTTACGGACGATAAAAACAGGTGAGGGCATTTTGGTAATCTTTATTTATTATATATATATATAAAAAAAGAAAATTTAATATCACAACCGAATGGCTTCGGGAGGAAGCCATTCGGCTGTTACACCTTGGCACCGAGAGAACCGAGAGGGAGACGCGGGAGAGGGAGAGAAGACTCCAAGCTCCGACGACGGCTGGCGGTCGGAGGAGAGGTTAGTGGCAGCCGACGTGGGTAGGGAACTCCGACGGGTCAGGACGACATGTAGCTCGACCATTCCCGTGCTGAAAACTCAAGGTAAATCGCCCTCCTCCATTTCAATTTCTGCCAGCAAGTGGGGAGTTCGGTTGCTTCCAAACTCCCGCTTTGTTTGAACCCGGTCCCTGGTGTTTAGAGACTAGAGCGGGTGTGCTAGGGCGCTCGGCATTCCTACCCCGAACCCGACCAAGAACGGGTGGAGATGTCCCTTGCTCCTCTTTTATTTTGGTGGCCAAAGGTGTAGTACTGCCTGTGTTCCTGCTTCGGCTAGTTGTGCCAAAGTGTGGAGGAATTGCAGCAGGGGAGGAGGGGTGGGCATCGTTGGTGTCCTGGTTTTGAGAAGAAAACCAGGAAGGCTTGTGCTGCCAATCGAACTTTCTGATCGAGAAGCTTTGAATTGTTATTAGTTTATGCATATTGGATTGTAATGTGGCTGCTTGGTGAAGAAACTGGTGAAATTGGAACGAAGTTGAGATTTTCAATTTTTTCGTATTAAAAAACAGATTCTGTTTTCGGCCGTTTTGGTTAGGCTTGGGTTGATCATTTCAAATTCTGTTTTTATGGGTTAAAATAGGTTGTCAGAGGCACGTTTGGCCGCTGAAATCGTTCGATTCCGATATCCGACGCGAAAGTTATGCGCGTCAGAAGTTTATGTCAGATTTTGGTCCAAGTCAAATTAGTGAGCGTTTTTCGTAGAATTTTGACGTGTGATAGTGGCATGGCTGTTTTTGGTGCGTAAAGCTAGATTTGAGTGAGTTTTGGTTGAAGAAAAACAAAATGTGAAATTTAATAAAAAGGGGCAGATTTGGTTTCGTGGTTTTTCCACCTAGTTGCGGCTTACCGTTTTAAAATCCTTTCTAGTATATTAAACTAGGTTCCTAAGGGGACGTATGTTAAACTAGGTTCCTAAGGGGATGTTTAGCCACTTGAATCACTCGATTCCGTTAAAGGACGCAAAAGTTATGCGTGTCCGAATTTTAAGCTGGTTTTTGGCCGAACCAAACCAGTGATCCGTTTTAGTTGGAATTTCATGAGTGTAGTTAAGGAATGTTATTTTTAGCTATTTGGTGAATTTTGAAATAAATATTGATGAGTGATTGGTTGTGTTTTAGGTTGAGACACTTTTTGGCGAAGCTGTGCGTTGAGCGAGCTTAGGACGCCAGGTAAGTAGTGCATGTATGTGTTTTGCCCAAGTGGGCCTACACTGTAGAACTTTAGGGTTTATGTGATTGATTGTGGTGTGCGTGCGTATTGTTTGACATGCATCATATTTTAAAAACGTGAACGAAAATGGTTTTGAGAATATTTTGAGTATGTGGTGAGATGCGTGGTGGTGGCACCACGGATCCTGTTAATGTGCGGGTCGGTGCTTCACCAGTCGCGGATTCCGCTCGAGGAATGGGCCGGCTGGGCTGTCATGCGGCGTGAATGTGTTGACGGTGAGGGTGATGGGCAGTGGTACCGCAGATCGTACTAGTGTGTGGGCCGGTGCAACACCAGTCGTGGATTCCGCTCGAGGAGTGGGCTGACTGGGTTGTCGCGAAACGTGTGTATGTGGCAACTGTGGCCCCGTGCTGGGGAGGCTGGGACGGGGGCGACGTATCAGGATGTAGTGTGGCGCGAGGTACACCCTCACCCTGATGTGGTTGCTGTGTGGTGATGCGTGTGTTTAGCTTGTTGGCCTCGTTGCTGGGGAGTCTAGGACGGTGGCGACGTGTTTGGGTGTAGGGTGGCGTTAAGTTCCTCCTTACCCTGGTGCGGGTACACTACGCGTCACAGATGTGACAACATGAGTGTGAGTGTAGAGACTTCATGTGATAGGATTGCACTGTCGACTTTTACTTTCATATCGCATTACTTACTGAGCGTTAGGTTTATGATGTGTGTTCTATGGTATAGGTGCTGACGACCTTGCTGGTGAGCCTCGAGAGCCTAGTCCTGAGGCATAGTATGGTTGGCGGCGTGCGACCGAGCACCGAATGACGGATTTTGTTAGGGCGACCCGACCCGACCCGTGGGGATGGTAGGTGGTGGTCTGGTTTGTTTGCGGGTATTTTTCTTTTGCTGTGATGATGTACAGTCGATGAGATGAGTGGTATATGCGTCAGTGTATAGGTGTATATGGAGTGCGAGTGATTTTGGCGACGTATGCACATATTTTACATGTAGGAGCTTGGAATTGCTCTATACTGTGAATTTTCTTCATTTGTAGTTGATGAATTTTGTTGTCTTTAAACTCTGATTTTGTTATGGAGACCCTCTGGATGGTTGATAGATATTTACTGTTGGTGTTTGGTAAACTGTGTGTAGGGTTTAAATTTTGGGGATAGCCAGTTTTTAGGCGTTACTCTGCCGAAATTTCGGGAGAGAGGTTAGGAGTCGAAAGGATATAGAATAGGTTAGGATGTGTGCAGTGAATGCTAGAGAAGTGTAGATGAGCGTGGGAGTGCGGCGTGATCACAGGTGCGCGGGGCACATGGCCCTGCGGGTGCTCACGGGTCATGCGACGCCGGGTGAGGGTGTGCGTGCGTGCGGACGTGCTGTACAGCGGCAGGGTGCGTGGGGCACGCGGCGCTGTGAGCGTGCGCGTGACGTGGTGATGTTGAGTTGGCACGCGCAGGGCACCGCGAGGGTATGCGCGGAGTGTCGAAGTGGGGACGTGAGTGTGCGACACTGATTTTGGGTAGTTCGAGGGGTATGTTGGACTCCTTCCTAGCATTTCGAGTCTTGTCGGTTTATTTTAAAACTATTTTAAATTATTTCCTTTTTCGCTACATATTTTTATATTGAGGATTTCGTGTTCCCTCTTCGGGGCGCTAGTTGTTTTCGAATCGAGTCGAAAATTTTTCATACTCACAAATGTTCTTTTGAAGATGATTTGAAAACGAAAATGTTATTAAACTGAGTGAGTTGTGTCAAGTTTTAGTGTGTCATAGTGTGTATATGTAGACGTACTGTAGCGCACCGGGAACGTGGGGTTTTCTCGGGGTGTTACAGACTCTATGATTTGAAATGGGCCAATATATCTGGTAGCCAATTTTTCTTTTACACCAAAATGACTTACACCAAGACTAAGTCTTACTTTCAAAAACACGAAATCCTCTACCTCAAACTCGACTTCACTTCTCGAAAGATCAGAAGAACTTTTCTAATAGCTTTGAACTATTCTCAATCTTTCTTTAATTATTTAGATCTTCTTAGTTGTCTCTGGAATTAAATCGAGTCCGAGAGTAACACGTTCCTTGGTCTCAACCCAACATAAAAGTGATCGACAAGGTCTTCCATATAAAGCTTCATATGACAATATTCCAACAATGGTTTGTTAGCTATTATTGTGTACAAACTCTACTAAAGGCAAATGGTTCATCCAACTATCTCCAAAATAAAAAACACATGATCTTAGCATGTCTTTAAGAATCTGAATATTATGCTCAGACTCACCAGTTGTCTAGGGGTGATGTGTTGTACTCAAATTTAGTTCGATACCCAAAGCTCTTCGAAGGGCTCTCCACTACTTTAATGTGAACCGGGTCTCTGTCAAATAATATACTCGAGGGAACACCGTGAAGATGAATGATATTTTCAACATACAACTTACTTAATTTTGTCAAGAAAAAGTTCATTTTAACTGGAAGAAAATAAACAGACTTTGTCAATCTATCAACAACCATCCACACACATCAAATTTCTATATTATACTCGGCAAAACCATTACAAAATCCATGGGGATCATATCCCACTTCAACTCGGGAATGCGTAAAGGCTGAAATAACCTAGCTGGTCTCTAATCCTCAGCCTTAACCTGCTAGCAAGTCAAACATTGGGAAACGTATTCTTCTACATCTCGTTTCATCCCAACCCACCAATATTGACGCTTCAAGTTATGGTACATCTTAGTGCTTCTAGGGTGTAAAACAAATTTGAACTTGTGGGCTTCTGTTAAAACAACTTGTGTCAATTCTAGATCTTTAGACACTATAACTCGCCGTTTGAAAGACAAAAATTCATCTGGTTGATTTCACATCCGTTGTTCATCTGACTGAATTTTCTCAAGTCTGTCATTTTATCCATCATCAAATTTCTGCATCTCTTTAACACAATGAAAGAGTGTGGGGGTAGCAACCAAATTAAATACTATAATTGTTTGACTATCTTCCTTGTAATACAGTTCATAATCTTCTATAGCCAAACATATCTTCTAATATTCTAACAACAGACTGGAAAGAAATCTCTGATGGTAATGACTCAAGGCATCAGCTACAACATTAGTCTTTCCAAGATGGTACTCTAAGGTAAAATCATAATCTCCCATATACTCCATCAATTGACATTACCAAAGATTTAGATCACGCTGCGAAAATAGATACTTTAAGCTTTTAAGGTCAAAAAATATTTCAAAGTTAGCTACTTACAAATAACTTCTCCAAAATTTTAGAACAAAAATAATTGCAGCTATCTCTAAATCGTGCGTAGGGTAATATTGCTCATGTGTCTTTAACTGTTGGGATGCATATGTTATTACTCTATCTTTTGCATTAAAATACATCTCAATCCAACTCTTGATGTCCCTGTATATACTGCATATGGTATACTTTCATCTGGTTCTGCTAAAATTGGGGTAGTAGTCAACCTCTGCTTAATCTCTTCAAAAGTCATATGACATTTATTGTAACACCTGAAACTTTCCGCTAAAACTAATTTTTCAGATTTACGTAATTGTAATCGGCAGGGTTGTGATCGGACTTGAGAGCGGAGAATCTCTACCAGTAAGTATAACATTATTTTGAAGTTAATGGAGAAGAGAAATTTTTAAGAATCCAACTGAAACAGAACCGAATAACAGATTTATTAAGCGGTTAAAGGTTGAGTGCGAAAAGGTAATTTGATTTAATTATTATATAAAAAAAAAGAGTAGAAGCATGAAGCCCTTTTCTCTTCTTTCCTTCCTATGTGAAACCTCTTCTCTTCGGCGTTTTCCTTCATTCCAGTGATGTTCAACGACGATTCTCCTCCGTTCTCCTTCAATCTTTCGATTTAAGGTAAGTGTTCAGTTAGTTCTTAATAAATAGTTAATATTTTAGTTGTTTTGAGTGTTAACCTAGGAGGGAGCTGTGGGAAATTGAAGTTAGAGTTGATTTCTATCAGTATGTTGGTGTTTAAACTAGAAGTAGGAGTAGGTTCGGGATTTTATGGGAAATATTGAGCGTTTGGATAGCCGAGTGCTCGATGGTGGAACGGTTTCCGTTCGACCACATTCGGTCAAACTATAGGTGTTGGATTAAGAGTTTATTTAGACCATTAGAAGTTAGACGTCCTCAGAAGCCCGTACCATTTTGAATCGTCCAAATCGGACGAGTATTGGAGAAGTTATGAATTTCTGAAGTTGGTCGAAAATTGAGTTGAATATCGGGTTTATTAGAGAGTTAGTTTTGTACGAGTTATGACTTTCGAGCTAAGAATTTATGAGTTGAACGAAGTAGAATTGATGAATGTGTGATTTATAGGTATTCCAGTTAGCGAGCTAACTATGAGTTTCGGCATACGAATTGCTAAGGACGCCAATTAAGTAATGTAGTAGAAGTTTTGCCTTCGGGCCTACATCATAGTTCAGTAGGATGCATTGTACGTTTATTTTATATTATGCTTTCATGGTTGTGCATCACTGTTTTAAAGTAGAAGAACAAGACGAAAATGAATTTTCATGTATTTATGAGACGAAAACAATAAGATGTGAGTAGTGCAGAACGAAATTGAGAAGATACGTAAGTAGACAACGAAGGTGGGGTTGAGTGGGATGGTCCTATGAGGGGTGCCGTGAGGTATGCCATTTCCTCCCCCGCTTTACTTGGTGGCCTTGGTCCTATGAAGGGGATTACGAGGAGTACCACTTTACTAGGCCAAGGTTGGTTTTGTCCTATGAGGGGGACCGTGAGATGAGTCACCTTGGTCTAGCACGTAAAGAAGAACCCAGTAGTAAGAAGATAAATAAGATATAAGAAAGAAACGAAAACAAAAGTAGAGACAAAACTATAGAAACTGCATGTGTTAGGGGGTGTTTGATTTAGTGCATGTTTATGTGCATTACTTACTTAGAATTAGGCAAATAGTTGAATTCTGTGATGTAGATGATGAAGCGATTAGTTGGTGAGTACTCAGAGCGAGCGCAAGACTAGGAGGCAGTTGGAGGAGCACGCTCGTGGATGATCCGGTCATCTGTTAGAGCAATTTTGACGCGATATCCATAGGTACGGGTGTAGAGGTCGAATTGGAGTCGTTTTGAGTCATTTCGTTAAGAAAATAAATTTCAAAGGTTCAGTAGTAGATTGGATGTATTTAACGATTTTTAGTTGATTGTAAAAATAATGGTTTTTGTTGTTTTTAATATCGAGTCAAAATTGATCGTACTGGGAAAAATTGAGGGTTTATTGAGGTTCTGTGAGAGAAGTGCCGACCGGTAAGCTTACTGGTCGACCAGACCCTACATGTGTCAACCACGAGGGTCGACCTGCATGGGCAGAGCGGAAATAAGTATTGACCTATGGTTGTAGGTGTCGACCGGTAGTATGAAAAATGACAGCAGTGTCGACCGCGAGGGTCGACCTGCTTGGACAGAGAGGATCAAGGTGTCGACCTACGCCAGTAGGTGTCGACCAAAAATGAAGGAGATGGTGGAGGTGTCAACCGAAAATGAAGGAGATGGTGGAGGTGTCGACCGCGAGGGTCGACTGATGGGGACAGAGAGGATTGAAATGTCGACCACTAAAGAAAAGTGTCAACCGGTTTGAGGGTGAGTAGAAGGAGGTCGACCATGAGGGTCGACCTATGCCGGCAGAGACGAACGAAGTGTCGACTGGTGCCAACAGGGGTCGACCGAAAATGTCTTTTAATGTTTTAAAGATTTGATATTTTATTTAAAATAATTTTTACCCAAAAGTCTTCCACTGCGAGGTTTTCAGTCGATTTAAAAAAGTGTTGTTTCAAGTCGAAAAACAGGTTTCAAATGAATTTCATCAGTGGATCCTGAGTAAGAATAGTGAGTAGTAGTGGTCAGTGAACCGGGAATCGTGGTGGATTTTCGGGGCGTGACAGAGATGGTATCAGAGCTTTTACACAACCAGAAGTGTGGCTGACGAGAATGTCGGGCCTTTATGAGGACGGGTGGATCGTGAAGGTATTAGGGCCTGTCACAATTCCCACACCGCTTAGAGAAAAGTAGAGTGGATAGTTAATCAGTAGTAGGAGGAGATTTTACGGGGGTTAGAGTCAATAAGTCAAACCGTTCAAATGATTGGCTAACAGCGCCGATTGCCTCACGACGTACTTCGACAACTATAAGTGTTTAAGTTAGTTGTAGTTACTAGATATTTATGAGAGAAATTGATTGTATCTAGGAAATTAACTAAGATGTCTAGACAACCAGGACGCTCACGAGCACCGAGAGGGCCAACCGAACCAAGAGACGAGGATGATTCAATGATGATCCGACAGTTGACAGAGTTAGTAAATCAGCAGTCTCAGCAGTTAGGGATTCTGCTGAATCGAGAAGTACAAGGCAGTGCTGGCTTTAGCTCCAGCCATGATCAGTCAGGTGACAGATTTCGAAGGTTACGGCCATCGACGTTTGAGGGACAGTCAACAGACCTGACAGCTGCAGAGGAGTGAGTCCGTACCACAGAAAGTATGTTTAAGTATGCGAAGGTGGAAGAAGAGGATAAAGTTGCATTGGCCACGTTCCACTTAGCGAAGGATGCCCGATTCTGGTGGGAGTCTATAGAGACCACCGTTGATACTCAGCATATGTCTTGGGAGAAGTTCAAGGATGTCTTTTATGACAAGTATTTTAACGGCACAGTTCAGGCGACGAAGAGGATGGAGTTCTTGCAATTGAAGCAAACTGCTTCAATGACAGAGTACAACCGGCAACTCGAGTCTTTGTCTCGATTTGCCAGTAATTTGGTAAGCTGGAACAAAGATAAGGTGTTCCAGTTCATACAGGGATTAAAGCCGAAAATATACAAGGGAGTGAAGATAGTGGGTATACGGAACGTGCCTTACTCAGAGGTGGTGGCCAAGGCACCTGAGGTGGAAGAGGGCGAAATGAAGTGTGTTAGCAAAGAGAAGCCCCGAGGAGGTTTTTCCGTGAGATTACTCCTCAACAGAACAGAGGTGTCCCTCAGCAACAACAATAGAGAGACACTAAGAGGCCTAGTGATGGACAGAGCAATCAGGGGATAGGCAAACGGGCACAGGAGACTGGGAGGTATCCTCTGTGTTAGAAGTGTTTGAGATATCATCCTGGCGAATGTAGGTTGAGTTCCGGAAGATGCTATAACTACAATGAAGCCAGATATTTTTCAAGAAATTGCTCTAAGCCCAGAGTTATCCGATGTTTCAATTGCAACAAGGTGGGTCATGTTAGCAGAGATTACCTAGCTCTAAAGAAGGGTCCGATGCATACAACACCGAGAGTATTTGCCATGATCGAGTTAGGCAAGGATGACTAGCCAGCCGTAGTGTCAGGTACTATATTGGTAAACTCTGCACCTGCATATACTTTGATTGATTCTGGTGCGATGCACTCGTTCGTTGCAACTACATTCATGGTTAAGTTAGATGTATGGCCTGTGTCAACGGATTGTAGTTACGAGGTAATGTTACCTTCTGGTGGACGTATACATTCAAATCAAGTGGTGCAAGATAGCATAGGGTCGGTGGAAAGCAAGAATTTATCGGCCGATCTCATTATTATGGGTATAACGGGATATGACGTGATATTGGGAATGAATTGAATGTTCAAGCACTACGCTACAATTGACTGTAGGGTAGGCACGGTGAGTTTTCAACCGTCGGATGATGAGAAGCATACCTTTTAGGCCGCGAAAAATGCCAGGAGGATATCTGCAATGGCGCCTATCAGTGCTCGTCAAGTTTTGAGCGGTGAGTGTTTTGGCTTTCTCACCGATATTATTGATGTTCAAGTTCCCAGAGAGTTAAGATCTCAGGATATTCTCGTTGTTAAGGATTTCTTGGAGGTTTTTCTAGATGATTTGCCTGGTCTACCTCCGGATCGAGAAATAGAGTTTGCTATATATGTGTACCCAGAAGTTGAGCCGGTGTCGAAGAATTCTTATAGATTGGCACCAACGGAGCTAAAAGAGTTAAATAAGCAATTAGGAGAGTTGGTGCAAAAAGGGTTTATACGCCCTAACTTTTCGCCATGGGGCGCACCGATCCTTTTCGTTAAGAAGAAGGATGGGTCGTTATGAATGTGCGTCGACTACAGGGAGTTGAATAAGTTGACGATTAAGAACAAATACCCTCTGCTAAGAATAGATGATCTATTTGATCAACTCCTAGGTGCACCAGTGTTTTCAAATATTGACCTGAGATCCAGTTATTATCAGTTGAAGGTCAGGCGAGAAGATATTCCGAAGATGGTTTTTAAGACGCAATATGGGCATTATGAATTCATGGTGATGTCTTTCAGACTGACGAATGCCCCAGCCGTTTTTATGGACCTGATGAATAGTGTATTCCATGACTATCTCGATAAATTTGTTATAGTGTTTATTGATTATATATTGGCGTACTCTCATAGTAAGGAGGATCATAAAGAGCACTTGAGGTTGGTGTTGGGGACTTTGAAGCGGCACCAACTTTATGCAACGTTTTCTAAGTGCGAGTTTTGAATGGATAAGATTCAATTTCTGGGCATGTCATCTCGAGCGATGGCATATCTGTTGATCTAGCAAAGATCCAAGCAGTTAGGGAGTGGCCATAGCCAAAAAATGTCACAGAGATGCGGAGTTTCCTCAGGCTGACAGGTTATTATAGGAGGTTCATTGAAGGATTTTTGGAGATTACAGCACCTCTGACCCATTTGACGAGGAAAAGTGTCAAGTATGTGTGGCCCGAGGATTGCGAGCATAGTTTCCAGACATTGAAGCAGAGATTGACTACTGCTCTGATTTTGACGCTCCTTATCGAGGACAGAAAATTTAGTATTTATTATGATGCTTCCAAGGTAGGTCTTGGATGTGTGCTGATGCAGAAAGGGAAGATGATAGCCTACGCTTCTAAGCAGCTGAAGAATTACGAACAGAATTATCTGACACACGACCTGGAGTTAGCCGCGATAGTCTTCACACTAAATATTTGGAGGCATTAGCTATATGGACAGCCGTGTGAAATATATTCGGATAACAAGAGTTTGAAGTATATTGTTTCTCAGAAGAAGTTGTATATGAGGCAGCGGCGATGGTTGGAATTTGTGAAGGACTATGATGTTGAGATTAAATACTACCTCGGCAAGGCAAACGTGGTGGCTGATGCATTGAGCAGGGTGATGACATCCACTTCGGCGATGGATTCAGCTATGCCACTAACCTTGGATGCAAAATTTTAGAAGTTCAACTTGGAGGTAGTGTCGAATGTCTCGGCCATGTTATCGGCTATGTCCTTACAGCCTACGATTCTAAAGAAGATTAAGCAAACCCAGAAAGACGATGCGAAGTGCGATGAAATTAAAGCAAGCATGACTTCTAGTGACAGGTTGGAATTCAATTATTGTGACTACGGGATTCTTAAGTTTTGGAATAGATGGTTCGTTCCAAATAATGATGAACTAAAGAGGGAGATATTATCGGAAGCTTATTCTGCTAAGTTTTCTTTGCACTCAGGGAGCATCAAGATGTACAGAGATCTTAAGCAGCATTATTGGTGGCCCAATATGAAAACGATTCTGGCAAAGTATGTTGAGGCGTATTTAATTTGTCAACAGATTAAGGCTAAACACTAGAGGCCAGCGGGAAAGCTACAACCCTTGCCTATTCCCGAGTGGAAGTGGAAGTAGATATCGATAGACTTTGTTGTCGGATTGCCTCGGACAACAAAAGGTTATATGATGGCATATGGATGATTGTGGATCGATTAACCAAGTCAGCCCATTTCCTTCTAGTGAAGATGATGTACTCTATGGACCAGTTCGCCGAACTGTATGTTCAAGAGGTCGTACAGTTGCACGAAGTTCTGACTTCGATCGTATCAGACAGAGACCTGAGATTTACGTCGAAGTTCTAGAAGAGTCTTCACAAAGCCATGGGTACGCAGCTCAATTTTAGTACGGCATTTCATCCTCAGCCGGACGGTCAATTTGAGAAGACCATTCAGACGCTGGAGGATATGATTCGGGCTTGCGTACAGGAATTTCAAGGTTCGTGGAGCAAATACCTGCCATTGGTAGAATTTTCGTATAACAACAACTTTCAGGCTACGATAGGTGTGGCTCCTTACAAGGCTCTTTACGGGAGAAAGTACATATCTCCGTTATATTGGGATAAGCTCGGCGAATCACGATTAATTGGTCCAGACATTCTGCAACAAACTGCAGAAAAGATTGCATTTATTAGACAATGGATTTTAACAGCTCAAAGCCGACAGAAGAGTTATGTAGATCATTGGAGGAGAGAGCCATTATTTGAAGTGAACGACGAAGTCTTCCTGAAGATCTCTCCATTCAAAGGAGTTGTAAGATTCAGAATGAGAGGCAAGTTAAACCCTAGATTTATTGGACCATTTCTTATTACGAAGAGAATAGGAAACACAACTTAACAGCTGCAGCTACTAGCCTCGATAGATGGAATTCACAATGTATTCCACGTTTCCATGTTAAGGAAGTGTATGCGAAATCCTTCCTACATCGTGGAGCAGCAGGATATAGAGGTTCAACCCACTTTGACGTATGAGGAGATGCCAGTGGAGATTCTAGATTATTAAGTGAATATTTTACGCAACAAGAAGATTTCACTGGTGAAAGTATTATGGCGCAACCATAACGTAAAATAAGCAACCTGGGAGTGGCAGCAGGACATGATGAGCCGATATCCAGAGTTATTCGGGTAACAAATTTTGAGAACAAAATTTTTGTAAGGAGGGTGAAATGTAACAGCTGGAACTTTTCGCTAAAACTAATTTTTTAGATTTACGTAATTGTAATCGGTGGAGTTGTTATTGGACTTGATAGCAAAAAATCTCTACCAATAAATATAACATTAGTTTGAGGTTAATGGAGAAGAGAAAATTTTAAGAATCCAACCGGAATTGAACTGAATAACAGATTTATCAAACGATTAGAAGCCGAAAAGGTAATTTGGTTTAATTATTATATTTAAAAAAAAGAGAAGAGTAGAAGCATAAAGCACTCTTCTGTTCTTTCCTTCCCCGCGTGAAACTTCTTCTCTTCGGTGTTTTCCTTTGTTCTAGTAACGTTCAGCGACAATTCTCCTCCGTTCTCCTTCGATCTTTCGATTTAAGGTAAGTCTTCAGTTAGTTTTTAATAGATAATTAGTATTTTAGTTGTTTTGAGTGTTAAAATGAAGTTAGAAATGGTATTGGGTGGTTTGATAAAAACTTAGGAGGGCGCTGTGGGAAATTGAAGTTAGAGTTGATTTCTATCAGTATGTTGGTGTTTAAACTAGAAGTATGAGTAGGTTACGGGATTTTATGGGAAATATTGAGCATTTGGATAATCGAGTGTTCGATGGTGGAACGATTTTCGTTCGGCCACATTCGGCCAAACTATAGGTGTTGGATTAAGAGTTTGTTTAAACCATTAGAAGTTAGACGTCCTCAGAAGCTCGTAGTATTTCGAATCGTCCAAATCGGACGAGTATTGGAGAAGTTATGAATTTTCGAAGTTGGTCAAAAATTGAGTTGGATTTCAGGTTTAGTAGAGAGTTGGTTTTGTACGAGTTATGACTTTCGAACTAGGAATTTATGAGTTGAACGAAGTAGAATTGATGATTGTGTGATTTTATAAGTATTCCAATTAGCGAGCTAACTACGAGTTTCAGCATACGAATTGCTAAGGACAATAGGTAAGTAATGTAGTAGGAGTTTTGCCTTCGGACCTACATCATAGTTCAGTAGGATGCATTTCACGTTTATTTTATGTTATGCTTTCATGGTTGTGCATCATTGTTGTAAAGTAAAAGAACGAGATGAAAATGAATTTTCATGTATTTATGAGAAGAAAACAATAGGTTGTGAGTAGTGCAGAACGAAATTGAGAAGATACGTAAGTAGATAACGAAGGTGGGGTTGAGTGGCATGGTCCTATGAGGGTGCCGTGAGGTATGTCATTTATTCTCCCGCTTTACGTGGTGGCACTAGTCTTATGAGGGGGATTGCGAGGAGTACCACTTTACTAGGCCAAGGTTGGCTTTGTCCTATGAGGGGGACCGTGAGATGAGTCACCTTGGTCTACCACGTAAAGAAGAATCCAGTAGTAAGAAGATAAAGAAGATGTTAGAAAGAGACGAAAACGAAAGTAGAGACGAAACTGTAGAAACTGCATGTGTTAGGGGGTGTTTGATTTAGTGTGTGTTTATTTGCATTACTTACTTAACATTAGGCTAATAGTTGAGTTCTGTGATGTAGGTGACGAAGCGATAGCTGGTGAGTTCTCAGAGCGAGCTCAGTACTAGGAGGCAGTTGGAGGAGCACGCCCGTGGATGGTCCGATCGGCTGTTAGGGCAATTTTGATGCGGTATTCATAGGTACGGGTGTAGAAAAATAAAGATGCAATTCTCGAGGAGTTTCAAAAATTTCTCTGTTGAGGAAGATCGAGAAGCAAAATAATATTGTACAAAGTACGTGAAACACCCAGAATTGTTTTTGTTAAAACTAATTTTCGGATTTACGTAAGTGTAATCAGGGGATTTTGGGTCAGAATTGAGAGCGGAGAATTCCTACCATTGGGTAAAAGATTATTTTGAGATTAATAGAGAAGAGAAGATTTTAAGAATCCAACCAGAGATGAATCAAATAACAGTTTGATTAAACGGTTTAAAGTTGAGAGGAAATTAGTAATTAGAATTATTATTAGTATTATTAAAATGAAAAAAAAGAGGAGGAAGAACACCCCTTCAGTGTTCTCCCCCTCCCCCGTAAATTCTCCTCCTTCCCCACCCCGCGAAACACTTCATTCAGCGATTTTTGTTCCAGCGACGCACAACCGACAGTTCTCTCCGCTTCCTCCTCCATTTCTTCAAGTCTACGGTAAGTTTTAGTTAGTTCTTAGTAGATAGTTAGTTTTTTAGTTGTTTTGAGTATTAAAAATGAAGTTAGTGAGGGTACTGGATAGTTTGGTGAAAACATAGAAGGGAAATAAAAGAATTTGAAGTTAGAGTTTATTTTTATCCGTATATTGATGTTTAAACTGGAAATAGAAGTAGATTACGAGATTTTATAGAGAAAATTGAGCGTTTGGATAATCGAATACTCGGATTAGAGAACGGTTTCTATTCGGCCACATTCGGCCAAGCTGTAGGTGTGGGATTATGAATTTGATTAGATCGTTATAAATTAGATGTCCTCAGAAGTCCATAGCATTTCAAATCATTCAAATCGGACGAGTATTGGATAACTTAAGCATTTTCGAATTTGGTCGAGAATTGTGTAGGATTTTGGGTTTAGTTAGATTGATTGTTAGAATGTTGTTTCTCCTTAAAGTTTTATGAGCTGGATGAAGAAGAATTAATGGATGTGTGATTTTATAGGTTCTCTAGTTAGCGAGCCATATATGAAGTACGAGCTGCTAAGGACGCCAGGTAAGTAGTGTAGTAGTGTAGTAGGTGTTTTGCCTTTGGGCCTACATTACAGTTCGTTAGGATGCATGCACGTCTATTTTATGTTATGCTTTCGTGATTATGCATCATGGTTTTAAAATACGATAACGAAACAAAAATGAATTTCCATGTTTTTACGGAATGAAACAGCAGGTTGAGATGAGATTAATGAAATGAGAAGATATGTAAGAAGATAATAAAGGTGCGGTTGAGTTGTCTAGTCTCCAGAGGTGGACCGCGAGGTGTATCACTTCTTCTCCCCCTTTACGAGGTGGCCTTGTTCCGAGAGATGGACCGCGAGGTGTGTCACTTTACTAGATCGAGGTTGGCCTTGTCTCGAGAGGTGGACCGCGAGATGTATCACCTTGATCTAGCACGTGAAGAAGAACCCAGTAGTAAGAAAATAAAGAAGATGTAAGAAAGAGACGAAAATGAAAGTAGAGACAAAATTGTAGAAACTCCATATGTTAGGATGAGTTTGATTTTCGTGTTTAAGTTTTTACGTACATTACTTACTTAGCATTAGGCTAATAGATGAGTTCTGTGATGTAGGTGACGACGTTATAGCTGGTGAGTACCCTGAGCAAACCCAGGACTAGGAGACGGTTGGACGAGTGCGTTCGTGGACGACCCGGCCAGCTGTTAGGGCGTTTTGACCATGGTGGGCGTCGGTACAGGTTTTGGAGTGTAGTCGAAATGGTTTTTAGTCGTTTTAAGTTGTTTTGAGTCAGTTGGATATATAGACAGATTTCAAACTTTAGTAGTTATTTTGTTTAGGTAAATAATGATTTTGAGTTGAGGAAAAAGTGTACGTTGTAAGGTTTTTTTTTAGCGTTGAGTCGAAGTTTGATTGTTTTGGAAAGATTAAAGGTTTTAGGCAAAATTTTGTGAAGGAAGTGTCGACCTGTGCCCGAAAGAGTCGACCGCTCAGTGTAAAAACGAGTGCGGAGTGTCGACCTGTATATAAAGGGTCGACCAAACTCCGTAGGTGTCGACCACTTGGGTCAACCTACTCAGACAAAGTGGGAGAAAGTGTCGATCGGTATATACAAGTGTCGACCGTTAGTGTAAAAATAAGCAGAAGTGTCGACCTCATGGATCAACCGACGCAGACAGAAAGAAACAAGGTGTTGACCGGTGCATGCTAGTGTCGACCGATAATGTAAATTAAGCAGAATCGACCTCATGGATCGACCGACACGAACAGATAGAAACAAGGTGTCGACTGGTGCATGCTAGTGTCGACCGGTAGTGTAAAATAAGCGAAAGTGTCAACCTCATAGATCGACCAACGCAGACAGAGAAAAATGTAGTGCCGACCGGTACATGCAAGTGTCGACTGATAGTGAAAATTTGATGGAAGTGTTGACCGGTATTTACCCGGGTTGACCGAAGGTGATTTTTATGTTTAGAAAACTCGAATTTTATTTAAACTGATTTTAAATTCAAGTCTTCCGCTGTGACATTTTTAAACGTTTTCAAATGTGTCGTTTTAAGTCGAGGAACAAAGTTTTCAATTCTTACATGAATTCTATCTGAGTATTTGTGTGTGGGTAGTAGTAGAGGGAGAGCGGACCGAAAATTGGCGAATCAATTTTTGGGTCGCTATAGACATGGTATCGGAGCAGTAAGTAGTAGTAGTGAGCGTACCGAAAACGTATGGATTTTCGGGTCGCTACAATACGCTAACTCCAAATCGACTAGAAAAATCAAATAGGTCTGGGTGGTTGATAAGACCATATGATTTATCTATTTCACCTATTATATGTATAAAGTTAATATGTCAAAATAATTTATTTGAAAATATGTCATTGATTACCTTGCACATGATTTGGTTTATGACAAAAATTTGAATACACATTTTAAGAACTTCAAATTAGAATTTAATGTTTTAAAGTCTTAATTCTATTAACTTTGTTTACTTATAAGTTTATTCTTGTGCATGAAAGAAAAAATGATGAATTTGTTAAGAAAAAATGATAATTAACTTTCTGTTCTACGAAAAGAAATTTTTCCAAATCAATGGAAAAGCAAGTTGCATTTAGGAGGAAATTGAGCATTTCAAGTTCTGGAATGCATAAACAACAATGCCTACAAGATCACCTTTCCTAGCAAATATAATAATATTAGTCTATCTTTTAATGTTAATGACTTATCTTTATATAATGTAGAAGATTCGAGAATCAATTGTTTTTGAAGTAGTAGGAAATGATGTAAACCAAGGTACAACATAACTCAAGGCCGAGGAATATGATCTATCAAAAGTACAAAAACCCACATGATTTGGTCATGAAAATCCAAGAGAGTCATCTTAATATGAACAATAAATCATGGAGATGCATGGAATTACATGAGGATGCATGCAGAGGCTTAGAGTTGCAAAAAAATATCAAAATATTAAAATTGGCACAAAACCAGCATCTGGTGCGCGTGTCCAACTCGCCACCAGCGCATGAGCATCACCCAATGCATGCCCACGTCCGCGCCGAAGCACCACAATTTTCCACGTCCAAACTTTCCTTTTTTTCAAATTTCTATGATTTTCTTCCTATTTTTATGTATTAGTTAAGTTTTTTTAACAATAGATTGCTTTCTATAATATTTTTAAGATTCTTAAGGATATTTTTATTATTTTTAATATTTATTTTACCCTATTTAAACACTAAAGTTTTAACCATTTGGGACAATTGAATATTTATGAAAACTGAGCTTATATGTTTTTGTGAAATTCTTTGAATTCTCTTCCTAAGTTCTTATTGAGAAACTTGATCTTCGATTCAACCAACAAGTTTGGTTCGGGTCAAGCTTATTTTCTCTTGAATCATAAAGATGTTTCTCTAATTATTTTGCGTTGTTATTGGGTCTCGGATTCTCTAAAATTTAAGTTTTGCATCATTTTCACCCTTCTTTGGAACCAACAATGTAGGCACGACACGAGCTCAAGGATTCACGGAAGTATTCATTATCAAAGAGGTCTTGGAGTTGTTTATGCAACTCCTTTGCTTCATCTAGATTCAACCTATAAGATGGTCAATCAGGGAGTATAACTCTAGACTCCAAATCAATTTGATGCTTTATCCCTCTAAGGCGAGGGAGTCCTTGATAAAGCTCTTTCGAAAATACCTCTTGATATTGATCTAAAAGTAGTTAAAATACTTTTGAAATTTCTCCTAACCCCTCTAATCTTTCCTGAAATAAAATAAGAACTCCGCTCAACTAGGATTTCTTCAACTCATTCCTAGACATTAATAGATTGGATTTAGTCTTTCTTTCTTTCAATACTTCATAGTCCTTTGCAATTTGATATGATCGAAGTGGTGCTAATTTGATACTTCTTCCCCAAAACTTGAATGAATAATAATTTGAGTACCACTCATGAGAGACATTTCTATCATATGGCCATGGCTTCCGCAATAATAAGTGGTTTGCACTCATAGAAACCACATCACAAAATACCTTGTCCACATCCTCCAATTGAAAAGTGTATACAAACTTGCTTTGTAACTTTGACATCTTCTCAAGCATTCATCCACCTCAACTTGTATTGAGTTAGTTGTAAAGTGGTTTCCAACCCCAACTTCTCTACCAAATCTCAACATGTCACAGTGATGCAACTACCCCAATCAATAATTAAGGAGCATTCATTTTCCTTGATTACGCATCGGTTATGGAATATGTTTTTCCTTTGGCACTCATTTTCTCTCACTTATGTTATTAAGACTCTTTTGATTGTCATAAGAAGTGAACCTTCTTGGGCATGAAAATTTTCTTCTCGTGCATCATTCTCTTCAATTGATTGTTCTACAACCTCATCCTCACTTTCAACCTCGTTGGTACCTTCTCTAAGCACCATCACTCTCTTGTTATGTATGATCCAATCTGATGCACTTGAAACATTTTATCTCCCTTGACTTTGGTCTTATTGCTTCTCCAACCACTTTCTTCTCTAATATCCCCTTGTTGGACACTTCTTCAAATGCTATAACTTTCTTGTCAAACTTAGCTTGGGGTTTGTATGCAATAGAACCTTTTGCTGTAAACCGAGAACTAACTTCCTTGCTCTTCCTTTTTTCTTTGCCTTTCAACCTTCACGACAAATTGAATGACACTATCTATGGAATCAAAACGTTGCAACTTTACTACATCTCCAATATCTATATTTAATCCTTTGATAAACATTGAAATGGTTTGTTTCTCTGGCTTCTCCAATCCATACAGAATCTTGACAATCTCAAACCCAATCAAGTAGTTCTCAACTAATGATGCTCCTTACCTAAGATTTTGAATTTGTAAAACCAACACTTGTTTGTAGTGACTAGGCACAAATCTTTCTTTTCATTAGTGACTTCATAACCCTCTAAGTTAAGACATTTCATCCCCGTCACACTTTCTTGGAGACTTTAAATTTTCCCACCATAAACTAGCATAACCCAAAAGTTCAAGAGACATTAATTGCAACTTCATTTTCTCCAAGTAATTATGACATTCAAACACTTTATCCATCTTTTCTATCCAATCCAAAATATCATCACAATTACTAGTCTTTAGAGTCAAGATGGCTACCTTCATATGCCTCATTTCATTATTAGAACCATGACTTTGCCACAGACTTGCAACCTTCTTCAATTTAGTTTCTTCCTCACTAAGCCTTTCATGGCTTTCATCCTGGTTAGCTATTCTCCATGGATTGTCAAGTTTTCTTCTAGGCCTAGGTGTTTGAGGGGGCCTCACTTGACTCAAGCATTAATTGCTGCAGGTTAGCAAACATACCCCTAAGTTCATCGAGTTGTCCTTGCACACTAGGTTCACCTTCCTTCAAAGGTGGTGGGGTAGGTGCTTAAACTCTTTCATCTCAGCTTTGAGTAGTATTTGCTCTACTGCTTGTTGTCATGATGGAAAGGAAACTACACCAGAAAAATGTTGAAAAAATAGTAGGAAAAATAGAGCTCCAATACCAAATGATATGCCTTCAAAATGAGAAATTACTTTAATGGAGTGAAATTAGCTATGAGTTGTTTAGCCGACAGAAAATGGACGGTCCACTAAATTCACCCAACATATCTTCATTTCTAGGAATTGAAAGACCTATACTTGATTGTGATTTGATTTCATGACTATTCACACACACCTTCATTGTCCCATCTTTCTTTCTCTGGCGACTTGCATGTGGAGCGCTTTTGTTTCTTGTGGATTCATTTGATAAGATGACCGATTTGGTATCGCCCCTCTCAACAATAAATTAGTTTGGTGCTCAATTCCTTGAAGGGGTGGAAGACCTCTTCGATAGAGATGTCTTGATATTGGTCCAAAATAATTAGATCTCCTCCAGACTTTTTCCTAATTCTTCTAGCCGCTCTTGAAAGATAATCATAACCAAGGAATCTCTACCAAACAAGGACTTCTGCAAATCATTCCTAGACATGAATAAGGTTGATTTGTCCCTTCCTTCCTTCCTTCATCAATTCATAATCCAAGACAACTTGATCCAGACGAAGAGATGCTAGTTTAATAGTCTTGCTACAAAACTTGAAAGAATAAAAGTTTGTGAAAGCATCATTTGTTTGTAGGATCTAAAATAACCTAAGGGGGTAAATTAGGTTATTAACAAATTTTTCATGAGTAAATTACAAATTTGCACAAGTTCAAATATAATGATATTCTCAGCAATATGATTAGATTTTTGGAGTTATAATTTAGAGTGAATAAAATCTAACAAGTTTAGAGAGAAGAAATGTCACTGAGTTTTTAACGCAGTTCGACCAATCTTACCTACATTCGCGCTTCGAGATTCCTCCTTAAAGATTCTTTCTAACCTCAACTTCTTGAGTTCACTTGATTGATCTTGTGGGCGTCAATCTATGTCTTACAAGATTTTTCTTCAGGGATACACCCTTCACACGTTGACAAATAACAATAAAATTAGAATATCAATTAATACAATTTTCACACACTCTAAATGTATACAATCACAAGTTGATGAACTAGAAGAGGTGAGGGATCGGTTGAAAGCAAGGAATCTCAAGTTAGAATTTAGCAGCAATTCCTTGCAATTTTCAGATTCAATGATTTTGCATGAGACTTTACTCTTCTATTTATAAGGGTCTTCAAAAATAGATAGTTTGGTTGACACATCATCTGGATTGACCGACACTTTGTTGACATTGTGTGTTATTTTTTAAAGTCCTTCAGCAAATCAGTCGACACTTTAGCTTTTTGGTCAACACTTAAAACTCTCTGAATTTCTACATTTGGTCATACAGTCGACACTATCATTTTTTGGTCGCACTTGAAGCTCTTTGGAATTTCTGTGCTTGGCCATTCAGTCGACACTATCATTTTTTTGGTCCACACTTGAGGCTCTCTGCAATCTCTGCATTTGGTCATGTGGTCGACATTTAAAGCTCTCTGGAATTTTGTAAAATTGCCTAGCAGTTGACACTATGACATTTAGATCAACACTAAGTAGGCTTTTTTGCATTCATCTAACTTCAAGTTCTAAGGTCTCATTGTTGACTAAAATTTGTTAAATGCATATGTTAGTATGATTAAATACCCCTCTTAAAAGGCATTTCTAATGAGAAGCAATGATAGAATAATTTTCTTTACTTATTATCAACAATGATAACAATTAGCATTAATTAAGAATAATTTCAATACAAAACAATCTCAATTAAAAGCATCCATCATGAAAAATACATTAACCTTAAAACACTTTAAGTTAATAATCTCCCTTTAATGACAAAAAAATCTACAAGAATCTCTTTAAAATTAGTCTCTCCTATATTAATCTCTCCTCATCTTCCTCCCCCTCAATATATGCAAATATGAGACTTATATCAATAACTTACCTTTCTCTCCCTTGAGCATTATCAAAAAAATCTATTTATAGACTCCCCAAAAGACAAAAAAGCCAAACAATCAAAAACAAAAATAACTACTCAAACATTTTCAAATATTAGTTGCATTGATATATTCATATATAACGAGAAGAGTTTAAATAAAGTAGAAGAACTAGGCAGAGAAAATAGTACTAACCAAAACCAAACCTAATTAAGACCATATAAAAAAAAAAGGTGACTAAACTAAAGAGTGGGTTTCACCAAGTCCAGTACACAAACTGTCAACATAAATAAAGCCCCTAAATAAAATCATATGTCTTGCAGAGAATCATCAGAATGAGTTGGAGGAGGATCGGAATCATCAGGAGGATCCTTCATCAGTGAATATATGAGAATAGAAGATGAGATAGAGGTTTTCAAATTTTTTATCAATCTTTTCAAAACACAAGGAAGTCTAAGAGTTAAAGTGGATAAATGAGGTAGACAAGCTGGAGATGCACGCAGACTTATGATATATATTTTCTTTAAGGCTCGAGAAACCACCTCTACGGAAATCTAAATGAGAGTGCGTTTCAACAAATGGGGCATCGTGAAGCTCATGATTAGGCTGTTAATTTAGGTTAACAAATGGACTAGCAGATGAAGACCCATGATGGATAGTTTTAAAGTACCACTCATCATCCTCATTCCAAGCAATGCCCATCCTAGCGAGAGAGGATTCCATGTGGGTGTCAACTTTCTTCAAAGACAATAAAATTTCAGTAGAAGGAATTTCTACCCCATGAACTTGGAACACTTTCATCAAGAGAAGATTCATGGGAAAAGATTTTGCTAAATACATTCAACATACGATGGATAATGATAAGACGAACATTAAAATGTTCATGTCTGAAAAACTTGTTGAGAACATAGAAGTCCATACTGCTATGTGATCCTGATGACCATCTTTAGGAAATAGATTGTACGTAAGCATATGGTGAAAAGCTCTAGCACAAACGTTTAATCTTTAGTCTTAGATTTCATAGGTAAAGGTCCATTCAAATTTTTCACAATCATTCTTAAAAAATTTAAACGCTTATCAATACAAATAAAATCAGGATCCTTAGAGGGCTCATAATACTTTTCATTAAAATTGTCCACTACACATTCGAACAAACCATTTAAGAAACGAGGGGTCAAATTGATGTGTTTTAGCTTGAAATTTTTTAATGACAAAGAGTGTACTCCATGTTAACATAAAACATCGTAACTGGTGTTTCAAAATAAGGTTCCTCTAACTTGTATATCATATAAAAACCTAACAATTTACATTGTTCCTCCAACTCTAAGCCTAGAAGTCCAATAAATGAAACTCTTCGAAATATAATCAAAGACTTGAATTTAAAATCCATGTCATACTTCTCTTTAGAGTCCTCATAAAAGAAGAACAAGGTTGGTCATTCATAAGGAGGGGCATTATTTGGTGCCTTATTGGAAATCCATGTTTGCCGCTTCACGGAATGACCACCGGTATGAGAGGAGGATGGCTTAGAAGGATAGGGATGGAGAAATAAAGATTTATGGGCAAGATAAACCTTCAAACTGATAGAAACAAGAAAGTCTCTAGTGGAAAATTGAGACAAAATGGACGTTGTAGAATTTATATTGCGACTCATCGGTTGACACCTATGCACAAGTGTCGATCGCTAGTGCATATTTTGGCTTTTACAAAACCTTTAATGTAGCAATCTGAAAACTCACACGTTTCCGGTATGCTCACTACTACTACTCACTGCTCTGATACCATAATTGCAGCGACCCGAAAATCGACTCGCCGATTTTTGGTCCACTCTCCCTCTACTACTACTCACACACACACACTCGGGTAAAATTCGTGTAAAAATTTAAAACTTTGTTCCTCGACTTAAAACGATATCTTTAAAAAAGTTTAAAAATGTCACAACGGAATACTTTGGTTTAAAATCAGTTTAAATAAAATTCAAGTTTTCTAACACATAAAAATCATTTTCGGTCGACCCTAGCAAGCACTAGTCAACACCTCATTTGTCTCTGTTTTCATCAGTAGACACTATCGGTCGACGCTTCTCCGCTCAATACATTGACCGGTCGACACTTGTGAATACTGGTTGACACTTCATTCCTCTCTGCCCGCATCGGTCGATCCTTGTGGTCAACACTTTGCTCTATTTGACTCTAACGGTCGACACTTCATTCTTCTCTGTCCGCGTCAATCAATCTTTGCGGTTGACACTCCTGTTTATTTTACACTACCGGTCGACACATATATATATCGGTTGACACTTTTTTCCTCTCTGTTCGATTAGGTCGATCCCAACGCTCGACACCTACAGAGTTTGGTCGACCCCCTTACATGCAGGTCGACACTCTATACTCATTTCTACACTAAGCGGTCGACACCTCCTTGCAAAGGTTGACACTTCCTTTACAGAATTCACACAAACATCTTAAATCCTTCAAATACCAACTGAGTTTCGACCTAACGTTGAAAATAACAAAACTTTTACTTTTCCATCAACTCAAAATCATTATTTACATAAAAAAAAATGACTACTAAGGTTTGAAATTCGTCTATACATCCAAGTAACTCAAAACGATTCAAAACAACGTAAAACGACTCAAAACGACTCCGACTACCCCAAAACCCATACTTACACCCACCATGGTCGAAACGCCCTAACAGCTGGCCGGACCGTCCACGAGCGCATTTCTCCAACTGCTTCCTAGTCTTGGGCCTGCTCAGGGTACTCACTAGCTACTGCCTCGTCACCTACATCACAGAACTCATCTATTAGCTTAATGCTAAGTAAGTAATGTACATAAAAACATAACACGGAAAACAAACACATCCTAATATATGCGGTTTTTACAGCTTCATCTCTACTTTCGTTTTCGTCTCTTTCTTATATCTTCTTTATTTTCTTACTACTGGGTTCTTCTTGACGTGCTAGATCAAGGTGACACACCTCGAGGTCCACCTCACGGGATAAGGCCAATCTCAATCTAATAAAGTGACACACCTTGTGGTCCACCTCTCAGGACAAGGGCACCACGAAAAATGGGAGAATGAGTGATACACCTTGCAGTACACCTCACGGAACAAGACCACTCAACCCCACCTTCATTATCTTCTTACGTACATTTTCATTTCGTTCGTCACATCTCAAAATACTATTTCATTTCGTAAAAACATGAAAATTCATTTTCGTTTCGTTCTCGTATTTTAAAACAATGATGCATAATCACTAAAGCATAACATAAAATAAACGTGCATGCAACCTACTAAACTGTGATGTAGGCTCGAAGGCGAAACACCTACTACACTACTACACTACTTACCTGGCATACTTAGCAATTCGTAACTCGAAATTTGTAGCTCGCTCGCCAATTTGAAGAACCTATAAAACCACACATTTATCAGCTCTACTTTCCTTTCATTCCATAAAACTCTAAAGGGAATAACAATTTTACATATAATCTATCTAAACCCGAAATCCTACACAATTTCTGACTAAATTCGGAATTGCATAACTTATCCAATACTCGTCTGATTTGGACAATTCGAAATGCTACAGACTTCTGAGGACTTCTAATTTCTAATGGTGTAATCCAATTCTTAATCCAACACTTACAGCTTGACCGAATGAGGTCGAACGGATACCGTTCTGCAATATTAGTATTCGGCTATTGAAACGCTCAATTTTTTCCATAAAATCTCATAATCTACTCCTACTTCTAGCTTAAACACCAACATACGGATAAAAATCAACTTTAACTTTCAATTCTCGTATCTCCCTCATAGGTTTTTACCAAACTATCCAATACTCTCACTAACTTCATTTTTAATATTAAAAAAAACTAAGGAACTAACTATCTACTCGAAACTAACTAAATTATACCTTAAATTTGAAGAAGTGAAGGGAAACTGAGAAGAATCGCCGCTGGAGAAGAGGTGTCGTCAAGGGAGAAGTGAAAAGAGAAAGGTCTCTGAGTGAGGGTGGAGAAAACACTGAGAGAAGGAGGGGATTTTGCCTCCTTCACTCTTTTTTTTTTTTATAAATATATTATTAATATAATAAATTCTTAAATACTATTTTGCCATCAACCCTTAACCGTTTAATAAATTTGTTATTCGGTTCGTTTTCGGTCAGAATCTTATAATCTTCTCCTTCCTTTTAGCCTCAACATAATCTTTTACTTAATAGTAGAAATTCTCTGCTCTCGATTTCGACCACAACTTCACCGATTGCCGATATGAAATTCTGAAAATTTCTTTAATGGGAAATCTGAGTGTTACATTCTACTCTACTTAAAAAAAATTTTGCTCTCAAAATTTATTACCTGAACAATCCTAGATATTAGCTCATCATATTCTGCTGCCGCTCCCAGGTTGCTTCTTCCACGTTGTGGTTGCGTCATAATACATTCACCAATGAAATCTCCTTGTTGCGTAGCGTCTTCACTGCATAATCAAGAGTTTCCACTGGCTCCTCCTCGTAGGTCAATATCGGCTGAATCTCTATGTTTTATTGCTCCACGACATGAGAAGGTTCTTGAATACATTTCCTCAACATGGACACGTGAAATACATTATGAATCTCATCTATCGAGGCTGGCAGTTGGAGCTGGTAAGCTGTCTTCCCTATTCTCCTTGTAATAGGAAATGACCCAACATATCTAGGATTCAGTTTGCCTCTCTTTTCGAATCTTACAACTCCTTTGAATGGAGAGATATTTAGAAAGACTTCGCCACCTACTTCAAATTCTATCTCTCTCCTCCGATGATCTGCATAACTCTTCTGTCGGCTTTGAGCTATTAATATGCGTTGTCTAATAAATGCAACCTTGTCTGTTGTCTGCTGTAAAATATCCAGACTAACCAATCTTGCTTCGCCGACTTCGTCCCAATATAACGGGGACCTGTACCTTCTCCCATACAGAGCCTCGTAAGGAGTCATACCTATCGTAACTTAAAAGCTGTTGTTATATGAAAACTCCACACCAAAGGTACGTACTTGCTCCATGAACCTTGAAATTCCAATACGCAAGGTCTGAGTATATCCTCCAATATTTGAATAGTCATCTCTAATTGACCGTCCGTTTGAGAATGAAATACCGTGCTAAAATTAAGCTGCTTACCCATAGTGTAACACCTACAATTCGCCTCAAACATGAGCTTACTCTTGGAATTTATTGTGTTAAGAGGGCATAACAACAATCATGAATTAGGATAAGAAATTCATTGAGGAAGAGGATGGTGGAGAGGAAACAATGGATTTAGGTGGTTAGGGGTAAACTGTGTGTAGTGTAGTGGTGAGAAATAATAGCAAAAAGAAGTAGAAAATAAGTGGAATACGTGGGAAATGATGGCTGATGGGGTGGGGGGGTGATTGTATAATTAACCTTACTTTTGTGGTGGAAATTGAATAAGGGTAAGTTATATTTTAAATGTGTAAGATTGATGGGTAAATAAGAAAACTCATTCATTCTCCTCTCCCTTCCCACGATCAGCAGCCGAGGAGGCTTTGCCCTCCCCCCGTTTCTTCATTTGATCAAGATCAAAGGTTAGTTTTTGATAGGTTTTGTGATTTATGCAAAACCTTTGGAATTTTGTGCATTTTAAGTAGGTTTTGGAAAAGTTGATGAAATCCTAGGTTAGAGTTCCGAAAATTTCTTTTTCCTTACTATGTTTTCTTGTTATTCTGGAGGCTTAGACATGATATACCGTGATATAGGTTGATTACATAGAAAGATTTGAGGTTTTGTAGAGTTTAGTTGGAAATCGGAAGTTGAAACTACATGTAACTAGCTGATAGACTATGCGGTTTGGTTATGTAAAATAGAGTGAGACATTAGATAGTAGACATGTAGAGGTTTACGGAATATAATGGATCGTTTAAATCCGATGAGAAATGAGAGAGTTATGTCTGATTGAAAATAGGTATCATTTAGGTTTATTCTGATGATTCCTGAGCTAATTCCATGTACGTATTAGGTTAACGAGTTGAGCATTTGAGGTGACGGAAGCAATTGAGAATTTTACGAAAATTCAGGAAAGTAGTGGATTACTTGTGTTTTGCCTTCGAGCCTACACGACGGAACGGTAGGGTTTGATTGCTTGTTTGTTATTGGTTTGTTGGTTGATCGTATGTGTTGACATGCATCATGATTTTTGAACTATGAAAAATGAGTTTTTAGCATATTTATGAAATGCGAGAATGAAATGTAAAAAGATAAGAATAGATGTAATGTGGTCTCGAGTAGGGTCGCCTCGTCGTGTGATGGTGCTTGTGTGGTAGCAATATGAGAGGGTCTCTAAGAAAAATGCACAGATGAAAATATGTAAGATGTCGTGAGTGGGAACGCCTCGTCGTTAACGTGCTAGTGAGAAGGCCCTAGAGGGTTCCGTGATCGATGTTGGGAGGAGATTGTTGTATGGCCATCTCATGTGTAAACCTGACGAGTGCCTCCGATTTCGCTCCGCTGGGTCAAGATGTGGCCGTCCTGACTAGTGATAGGATGGGTGCCTACTTGATTCACATGAGAAAGTGGAAGATTAATAAAAACAAGAACGAAACAGAGTATAGAAACTGCATATGTTAGGGATTGAGTTTGTGCATTATTTTCTCGTTCATTGTTCCCTACTTGCTAAACATTAAGATTACGTTTTGGGTTTTGTGGTGTAGGTGACGACGAGCATTCAGGTGGACATTATGAACATGAGCGTGATTAGGGTTGCAGTTGCTGACCCGTGTTCGTGTGACGATGCAGGCAATTTTGTTGGGGCGACTCGACCATGGCGTGAAGGTGTAGTAATTTAAGGATCCTTTGGTTTTATATATATATATGTGTGTGTTCTAGGACACGTGTGATTCAGGTAAAGTGTGCACTGGTATTTTGATGTATATATATGTGTACGTTTTCCTTAAATCGCAGACCTTTGGGGGTTAGACCCATTTTTAGCTGTTACATTGCCAAATTTTATGAAATTCTAGGAGATGAAGTGTCGACCAAAGCCGGCAGGTGTCGACCGCGAGGGTCGATTTGCACGGACAGAAAGCATCAAGGTGTCGACCTGTATGTGGAAGTGTCGACCGATTAGTGTAAGTGTGGTTAGAGTGTCAACCGCAAGGTTCGACCGATGGAAACCGAGAGGGTTAAGTGTCGACCTGTGCATACAGGTGTTGACCGGTGAGCGTGATAAGCAAAGAGGTGTCGACCGTCAGGGTCGACCTATGAAAACAGAGGCAAACGAAGTGTCGACCAGTGCCATAGTGGTCGACCGAAAATGATTTTTACGTTTCAGTAAACTCGAGCTTTATTTAAATTGAATTTTAAATAAAGTATTCCGCTACAATGAGTTTAAACATTTTCAAAACGACATTTTAAGTCAAGGGATAAAAGTTTTAAATTTTTCACGAATGTAGTCGGGTGTTACGAGTAGTAGTAGTGAGCGAGCCGGGAAACGTGTGGGTTTTCAGGGGTGCTACACATAGTTTTGTGCAGACTTTTCCAGAACTTCAATGTAAATCTAGAGTCTCTATCTGACACAATCGAAGTTGGAACTCCGTGTAATCGTACAATCTCTTGAATATACAGTTCGGCAAACTGGTACATAGAATATGTCATTTTTACTGGCACAAAATGGGATGACTTGGTTAACCGATCAACAATCACCCATATATCATCATAGCCCTTTGTTATCCGAGGCAATCCGATAACAAAATCCATCAATATT
This sequence comes from Begonia peltatifolia, assembly GCA_022433055.1. Taxonomy (NCBI): domain Eukaryota; kingdom Viridiplantae; phylum Streptophyta; class Magnoliopsida; order Cucurbitales; family Begoniaceae; genus Begonia; species Begonia peltatifolia. Next base: position 8,637,384 of record CM039531.1, on the reverse strand, counting down.
TGCTCCAATTTCCATTCAGGAATCAGCAATGGCTGTATTTTTCTTGCCGGCCTCTGGTGTTCAGCCTTAATCTGCTGGCAAATCAAACACGCCTCTACGTACTTTGCCACCATTCTTTCATATCAGGCCACCAGTAATGTTGTTTAATATCCCTGTACATCTTGGTACTTCCTAGATGCACAGAAAACCTAGAAGAATAAGCTTTCGAAAGAATCTCCCTACGAAGTTCCCCGTTATTCGGAACATACCAACTATTCCGAAATTTGAGAATTTCGTCGTCTGAATAACTGAACTCCGACCTATCATTAGAAACCATGCTTGATTTAATTCTATCACATTCGGTGTCGTTCCTCTGGGCTTACTTAATCCTGTCCAAAATAGTGGGCTGTAGGGACATAGCTGTCAACATGGCCGACACATTAGACACCACTTCTAAGTTGAATTTTTGAATTTCTGCATCCAAAGCAAACGACATACTTGGAGTCAAAACTGAAGTGGATTCCGCCACTCTACTCAACGCATCGACAACTACGTTCGCCTTACCGGGGTGGTATTTAATTTCAAAATCATTGTCCTTCACAAACTCCAACCACAACCGCTGCCTCATGTTCAACTCCTTCTGAGTGAAAATATACTTCAGACTTTTGTGATCCGAATATATGTCACACGGCTGTCCATACAAATAATACCTCCAAATTTTCAGCGCGAAGACTACCACAACTAACTCCAAGTCGTGTTTCGGATAGTTCTGCTCGTAGGTTTTCAGCTACCTAGAGGCATAGGCTACAACCTTCCCTTCTTGCATTAGCACACATCCAAGACCTATCTTGCAAGCATCCCAATAAATGCTAAATCTTTCGTCCTCAGCAGGAAGTGTCAAAATCAGAGCAGTAGTTAATCTCTGCTATAATGTCTGGAAACTGTGCTCGCAGTCTCGGACCACAGATACTTCACATTTTTCCTCGTCAAACGAGTAAGAGGCATTGCAATCTTCGAAAATCCTTTAATAAATCTTCTGTAATACCCTGCTAACCCAACGAAACTTCGTATCTCAGTGATATTTTTCGGCTGTGGCCACTACTTAACTGCCTGGATCTTCGCTAGATCAACAGATATGTCATCGCTCGAGATGACATGACCTAGAAAATGGATTATGTCTGGCTAGAACTCACACTTAGAAAATTTTGCATAAAGTTGGTGTCGCTTCAGAGTTTCCAACACTGCTTTTTAAATGTTCCTTGTATTCCTTCTCACTGCGAGAAGAGACCAAGATATCATTGATAAACACTATAACAAACTTATCAAGATAATCATGGAATACTCTTTTTATCAAGTTCATGAAGGCGGCTGAAGCATTCATCAACCCGAAAGACATCACCAGGAACTCGTAATGTCCGTATCTCGTCCAAAAAGCCATCTTTGGGATATCTTCTGATCTGACCTTCAATTGGTAATAGCCCGATCTCAGGTCGATATTTGAAAATACTCGTACACCCTGTAGTTGATCAAATATATCATCTATCCTTGGCAGAGGGTACTTGTTCTTAATCGTCAGCTTATTCAACTCCCTGTATCGATACACATCCGTACAGATCCATCCTTCTTTTTGACAAAAAGGATCGGCGCACCCCACGGAGAAAAGTTGGGGCATATAAATCCTTTCTCTACCTCCTCTAATTGCTTCTTCAACTCTTTTAGTTCCGTCGGCGCCAATCTGTAAGGATTCTTCGACACTAGCTCAGCTCCTAGATATACATCTATAGCAAACTCTATCTCCCAGTCCGGAGGCAGACCAGGTAAATCATCTAAGAAAACTTCTTGAACAACTAAAATATCCTGAGGCTTTGACTCCCTAGAAACTTGCACATCAATAAGATTGGCGAGAAAGCCAAAAGACTCACCAATTAAAACTTGACGAGCAATGACAAACACCATGACACATATCTTCTTGGCATTCCTCGCGGCCCGAAAGGTGTGCTTCTCACCATCTGGGGGTTGAAAGCTCACTGTTCCCATCCTGCAGTCGATCGTACCGTAGTGCTTGAACAGCCAATCCATTCCCAAAATCACATCATATCAAGTTATGCTCATAATAATGAGATCAACTAGCATATTCTTACTTCCCACGGACACCACACTATCTCGTACAACTTGATTGAGTGCATTCACCCACCAGAAGGCAACATCACTTCATAACTATAGTCCGTTGCTACAGACCATACATTTAACTTCACTGCAAACGTAGTTGCAATAAACGAACGCGTTGCACTAGAATCAATCAATGTATAAGCAGGTACAGAGTTTATCAATATGGTATATGACACTACGGCTGGCTGGTCATCGTCACCCGACTTGATCATGGCGAATATACTCGGTGTCGTGCGCGTCGACCTCTTCTTCAAAGCTGGGCAATCTCTACTAACATAGCTCACCTCGTTGCAGTTGAAACACTGAGTCACTCTGGGCTTCGGGCAATCTCTAGCTAAGTGTCCAGCTTCGTTGCAATTGTAGCACTTTCCCGAGTTCAGTTTGTATTCACCCGGGTGATACTTCAAACACTTAGGGCACTGAGGATACTACACCGTCCCTTGAGGCCTTTTGCTACTGCCCTGACTACTCGAACTCTCGCTGAACCTCTTGGTGCTCCTCTGTTGTTGCTGCTGGGAGGTACTCCTACTCTACTGTGGGGTAATTTCCTTGAAAAATCTTCTGGAAGCTTCCCTCTGTTTAATAAATTTCATCTCAGCTTCCTCCACCTCTAGTGCCTTTGCCACCACTTTCGAATACGGCACTTCTTGTGTTCTGGCTATCTTTACTCCTTTATATATTTCTGTCTTTAATCCCTGTACATACTGAAAACTCTTGTCCTCATTCCGGCTCACCAAACTGCTGGCAAACCGAGATAAGGACTCAAATTGCCGATTGTACTCGGTTACCGACCCAGTCAGCTTCAATTGTAAGAACTCCATTCTTTTAGCCGCCTGTACTGTACTATTGAAATACTTGTCATAAAATACCTCCTTAAGCTTTTCCCACGTCATGCGTTATACCTCAGTGGTGGTCTTCACAGATTCCCACAAAAATATGCCCTCCTTCGCTAGATGAAATATGGCTAGCGAGACCTTATCCTCCTCTTCTACCTTCGCATACTTGAACATTCTTTCCATGGCACGAACCCATCCCTCTACAACTGTTGGATCTTTTACCTGACCTTCAAATGTCGACGGTCATAATCTCTGAAATCTATCACCCGACTGGTCGTGACTAGAGCTAGAGCCAGCACTTCCGTGAACCTCTCGATTCAGTAGAATTCTTAGCTGCTGAAACTGCAGATTCACATACTCGGTCAGATGTCTAATCGTCATCGAATCATCTTTACTTCTTAGGTCAGTTGTCTCTCTCGGTACCCTCGGACGTCCTGGTCGTTTAGACATCTTGACTAATTTCCTAGACAATGGTTAATTACTCTCATAAACATCTAATAACTAAAGCTAAAATTAAACACTTACAGTTGTCCAAGCACGTCGTGTGGCGATCAGTGCTGTTAAGTAATCGTTTGAACGGTTTGACCATTTGGCTCGGATACCATAACTGTAGCAAACCGAAAACCCATACGTTTCCGGTGCGCTCACTACTACTACTCACTGCTCTGATACCATAACTGTAGCGACCCAAAAACCGACTCGCTGATTTTCGGTCCACTCTCCCTCTACTGCTACTCACACACACACACTCGGATAAAATTCATGTAAGAATTAAAAACTTTGTTCCTCGACTTAAAACGACACCTTTGAAAACGTTTAAAAATATCACAGCGGAAGATTTTGATTTAAAATCAGTTTAAATAAAATTCAAGTTTTCTAAAACATAAAAATCATTTTCGGTCGACCCTGGCAAGCACCGGTCGACACCTCATTTGTCTTTGCTTTCATCGGTCGACACTTCTCCACTCAATACACTGACTGGTCGACACTTGTAAATACCGATCGACACTTCATTCCTCTCTGCCTGCGTCAGTCAATCCTTGTGGTTGACATTTTCCTCTATTTTACACTATCGGTCGACACTTGTAAACACCGATTGACACTTCATTCCTCTCTGTCCGCATCAGTAGATCTTTGCGGTCGACACTCCCATTTATTTTACACTACCGGTCGATAGATATATATACCGGTCGACACTTTTTTCCTCTCTATCCGTGTAGGTTGACCCGAGCGGTCGACACCCACAGAGTTTTGTCAACCCCCTTACATGCAGGTCGACACTCTATACTCATTTCTACACTAAGTGGTTGACACCTTCTTGAACAGGTCGACACTTCCTTTACAAAATTAACATAAACACCTAAAATACTTCAAATACCAACTGAGTTTCGGCCTAACGTTGAAAATAACAAAATTTACACTTTTCCATTAACTCAAAATCATTATTTACATAAAAAAATGACTACTAAAGTTTGAAATTCGTCTATACATCCAAGTAACTCAAAACGACTCAAAACGACTCAAAACAATTTAAAACAACTCAAAACGACTCCGACTACCCCAAAACCCATACTTACACCTACCATGGTCGAAACGCCCTAACAGCTGGCCGGACCATCCACGAGCGCACTTCTCCAACTGCCTCCTAGTCCTGGGCCTGCTCAAGATACTCACCAGCTACTGCCTCGTCACCTACATCACAGAACTCATCTATTAGCTTAATGTTAAGTAAGTAATGTACATAAAAACATAACACTGAAAACAAACACATCCTAACATATGCAGTTTCTACAATTTCATCTCTACTTTTGTTTTCGTCTCCTTCTTATATCTTCTTTATCTTCTTACTACTAGTTTCTTCTTTACGTGCTAGATCAAGGTGAGACACTTCGCGGTTCACCTCACGGGACAAGGCCAACCTCGATCTAATAAAGTAACACATCTTGCAGTCCACCTCTCGAGACAAGGCCACCACGTAAAGCAGGGGAAGAAGTGATACACCTTGTGGTGTACCTCACGGGACAAAACCACTCAATCCCACCTTCATTATCTTATTACGTACATTTTCATTTCGTTCGTCACATCTGATCCTACTATTTCATTTCGTAAAAATATGAAAATTCATTTTCATTTCGTTCTCGAATTTTAAAACCATGATGTATAATCATTAAAGCATAATATAAAATAAACGTGCACGCAACCTACCGAACTGTGATATAGGCCCGAAGGCAAAACACCTACTACACTACTTCTAGCATCCTTAGCAATTCGTAACTCGAAATTCATAGCTCGCTCGCTAAACTGGGAAACCTATAACCATTCATTTATCAGCTCTACTTTCCTTTCATTTCATAAAACTCCAAAGGGAATCGCAATTTTACATCTAACCTATCTAAACCCGAAATCCTACACAATTTCTGACCAAATTCAGAATTGCATAACTTATCCAATACTCGTCTGATTTGGACGATTCAGAATGCTACGGACTTCTGAGGATGTCTAATTTCTAACGGTCTAATCCAATTCCTAATCCAACACTTACAGCTTGACTAAATGAGGTCAAACAAAAACCGTTCCACAATCCAAGTATTCGCTATCCAAACGCTCAACATTTTCCATAAAATCCCTTAATCTACTCCTACTTCCAGCTTAAACACTAACATATGGATAAAAATCAACTCTAACATCAAATTTTTGTATCTTCCTCCTAGGTTTTTACCAAACTATCAAATACCCTTACTAACTTCATTTTTAACACTCAAAACAACTAAGTAACTAATTATCTACTCCAAACTAACTAAATCATACCTTAAATTTGAAGAAGTGAAGGGGAACTGAAAAGAATCGCCGCTGGAAAAGAGGTATTGTCGAGGGAGAAGTGAAAAGGAGAAGGTCTCTGCGTGAGGAAGGAGAAAACACCGAGAGAGGGAAGGGCTTCTGCCTCCCTCTGTCTTTTTTTTTTTATAAATATATTATTAATATAATAAATTCTTAATTACTATTTCGCCCTCAACCCTTAACCGTTTAATAAATCTATTATTCGGCTCGTTTCTTGTTAGAATACTATAATCTTCTCCTTCCTTTTAGCCTCAACATAATCTTTTACTTAATGGTAGAAATTCTCCGCTCTCGATTCCGACCACAACTTCGTCGATTACCGATGCGAAATTTCAAAAATTTCTTTAATGAGAAATCTTGGTGTTACATTTAATGTATCGACCGATCCTTTCATAGGTCGACACTTAGTTAAAAATTGATTTAAACAGAAGCTTTGAGGTGTCGACCGATTCTTTCATAGGTCGACACTTCCTTGAAAATTGATTCAACCAGAAGCTTAGAGGTGCGACCGAGTCTTTCAGAGATCGACACTATGTGGAAAAACTTGATTTTACTCATGGTCAAACCTAATTAATATTAATCGTATCTAAATGTTATTAAAAGTTTTTTCATCCAAGGGTTTTATAATAATTTCAGCTAATTGATCAATAAAGTTGACAAATTCTAGCAAAATATTCTTCTTTTGAATGTGATCTCTTATGAAGTGATATCTAATCTCAATATATTTGGTTCTAGAATGTTGAATAGGATTCTTTGCAATGTTGATTGCACTAATATTATCACACTTAATCGCAATCTTATCATAATAAAGATTATAGTCTTTTAGTGTTTGTTTCATCCAAAGCATTTGTGTACAACAACTTTCGGTGACAAATATATTCACTTTGCGGCCTTGCAAGTGCGCGCAAGTCGTGCAGCGTCGAGCGAAGGCGCGCGCAGAGGCGTAGCGTGAGGCAGGGTGCGTGGGGCGCACTGCGCTGTGGGCATGCGAGTGACGCGGCGGCGTCAAGTTGGTGCACGCAGTGCCATCAGGGTGCGTGCGGGGCGCCGCTATTGCGATCCGCGCGGGGTGTAGTTGGGCACACAATGCCGTGTTGGGGGCACGCAGTGCCGAGCCTTGGGCACACGACGCCGAACCCAAGAGGCGCACGGGGTGCGTGTCAGGCTCCTTTCCTGAAATCGAAAGTCATGTCGTTTTTTTTTAAACCCCTTTGAATTTTTTTTCGCTGCGTATTTTATATTGAGGATTTACGTGTTCCCTCTTCGGCACGCGAGTCACTTTCGAATCGTGTCAAAAAATTTTATACTTACAAATGTTCTTTGGAATATAATTTGAAAATAAAAGTAGTGTTCAATTGAGTAAATTTATGTTGAGTTTCTGGATGTCATAGTGTGTAATAGTAGTAAGCGCACCGGGAATGTGTGGGTTCTAGGGACTTTACAGGCCCAATTTTTTAGGACGGTCCATTTTGGTCATATAGCCTTTGGTTCACCTTAGTTCTAGGTTGGTTGATCATTTGGTTTACTGATTGACTAATATGGTTGCCTAGCTATTCAATATGTATATTTACATGATTCTTTTTTCTTAACATCTTTTAGTACAATTTTATGAAGTCTTACATTGTAAAATAAGATAGTTTGGTGACATGCTATAAAATTAGTCACTCTTTCTTTAACTATCCTGTTTTATATATATTGGGTATAAGACATAATATTGTATGAATATGGACCAACCCAAAGGAAGGTTGACGTTTGTACAGTTTCATGGATTGTTACTAATATTAAAAACATGTGACAATTATTAAGATACCATGTGAACATTGAACTTGTTCAAAGATAAGTTCATTATTTGACAGGTCTTACTGTCAATGTTTTACACTGGACCAAGTTACTAATTACAAGCTAACACGTTTTTGTCAAAAGACTAATTGTTAATGTTGTAACGGTTTCTTGTTTATGGATGCACTATATTTTGAGTTATATTATTGTCATATATATATGTATATTATTTTGTGAGATAATATTATTTCATTTTCTCTGTTGTTACAATTAACATCTCAAGTATAATGGGTAATCTTAATGTAGTTCCTATGCTTAATGGGACCAATGGGTAATCTTAAGATTATTCTCAGATGCATGGATCTAGACATTGCACTTAGGGTCGCACGCTTCTCACCTCTTTCAGCATTAAGTACTATTGATGATAAACGGGAGCTGAAAATGTGGGAGCGTTCGAATCGTGTAAGTTTGATTATTATGAAGCACGCCATTCTGGAAGCATTTTGGGGCAACATGTCGGAAGGCATTGATGCCAAAACATTCCTTGAAGAACTTGAGAAACGTTTTGAGAAAAACGAGAAGGCTGAGAGAAGCACATTTTTAGCTAAATTTATCTCACTCAAGTATAATGGAAAGGGAAATATCATGAAGTACATAATGAAAATGTCTCATCTTGCTTCAAGACTCAAGGAACTTAAGTTAGAGCTGTCAGAAGACATGATTGTTCACTTAGTCTTGATTTCTCTTCCTCCTCAGTTTGGGTAATTTAAAATCAGTTATAATTGTCAAAAGGATAAATGGACGCTTAATGAACTGATATCTTATTGTGTCTAAGAGGAAGAGAGAATTAAGAACAATCAAATAGAAAATGCTCATTTGGCGTCATCTTCCAAGGACAAAGGAAAGAAAATGAAGAAAAAAGTTGTTGGTGGTTCTTCTTAGTTGAAACAAAAGAAGTCTAAGGCTTCAATTGTTTCTTCGGTAATGGAGATTGGCACTAAAAAAAAGATTGTGTCAAGTATCAAACAGGACGTGTGAAGAAAAGTACACTTTTCAACCCTGTTTGCTTTGAGGTTAATTTGGTTTCTGTATCAAGACATATGTGGTGTTTAGATACGGATGCTACTACTCACATTAGTATGTCTATGCAGAGTTGTCTGAGTTACCGAAAGTCGAATGATGCTGAAAGAATCATCTTTGTAGGCGATGAAAAATTAGTTAAAGTTGAAGCTATCAGAGATTTTAGATTGTTACTAAAATCTTGACAATTTATGGATTTGAATGATACTTTTGTTGTACCGTCTTTTAGACGAAGTTTAATTTCTATTTCTGCATTAGACAAATTATTCTTGTTTATTTGGAAATGAAAATTTTAGTTTATCAATAAATTCATTTATAATGGGTTTTGAAATTTTATCTGTTTATGACAATTTATATATGCTTGAAACCATAGCTTCATCTAATGAAACTTTGCATATTGATTCAAGATGTACAAAACGTAAATTAACTTATAATGATTCAACTTCGTTATGACACAAACGTTTAGGTCACATCTCTCAAAAGAGAATTGAAAAGCTTGTGTCAGATGAGATTTTTGGCCCTCTTGATATAACTGACTTCAAGGTTTGTGTCAATTGTATTAAAGGGAAACAAACAAGTGTAAGAAGATTGGAAGCTAACCGAGCTTCAAAAGTCCTTAAATTGATATAGACGAACATTTGTAGACCTTTACGTACAGCATGTTGGAATGGTCAACTTTATTTCATATCATTCATTAACGATTATTCGCGTTATAGCTACCTATATCTCATTCTTGAGAAGTCTCAATCTTTGGATGTATTCAAAACCTTTAAAGTTGAGGTTGAAAATTAGCTTGTTAAAAAGATTAAGGTCATAAGATCCGATCGCGGTGGTGAATACTATGGTTGGTATGACGGATCAGATGAACAACGTCCAAGACCATTTGCTAAATACCATGTCGGGTGTGGTATTGCTCCTTAGTACACCATTTGCCCACCATGAATGGTGTCGCTAAAAGACGGAACATAATGCTTAAGGACATGGTAAAGAGCATGATTACTCAATCGACCTTACCTGAATCCCTCTCAGGTGCAGTACTAAAGACGACAGCTTATGTCCTTAACAGGATACATATTAAGGTGACGGCTAACAAATCCCGATACGAGTGTTGGACGGGCGGGAAATCCGTTCTTAAACACTTACACTTGTGGGAGTGTGCAGCTGAGGCAAGGCCTTATAAGCCTAATGAAAAGAAATTGGACTCTAAAACTATTAGTTGTTATTTTGTAGAGTATCCTGAACAGTCAAGGCGGTACAAATTTTACGATCCCACTATAAAGACACTCTTTGAAACGAAAAATGCCAGGTTTTTCGAGGATGTAGAGTTTGTGAGGGGAGATAAGAAATGTATAAGCGTTTTTACCTGGGGGTGAATTAGGTATTTTCTTTCTATTCAATTATATTGATTGTGATTACTATTAATTCAATTGATTACTCTTTAAGGTATAAACAAGACAATTATGAATTCTGTTTTTTCAAATAAATTTAATCCAAAGTAAATAAGAAGTAAAGATAAGAAAGAGATAACACTAAATTATTAACGCAGTTCGGCCAACCTTGCCTATATCCACGCTTCAAGGTCTCCCCCTTGAAGATTCTTCCCATCTTTTCCTGAGAACCTTTGATTGAATTTCACGGGTGTCGATCAACTACCTTTACACACATTTCTCTTAGGGATTCACCCTGTTTTTAAATTTCAATACAAGATAGTAAATTGAAATTCAAACAACATTCTCTCAATAATGTAATCTCAAGTTTGTATTTTGAGAGGAGTTGTAGGATTGAGAGAAATGAAACCTCTTTGAGGTTAAGAGGATTTTTTGTAGGTTCTATTTGTTGTGTTTTCTCCAGACTTCATTTTTCAATTTATAGTTCTTGTGAATTCTGTCTATGATTGGTCGACCTATATTAAAACTGGTTGACACCTTGTTACCATTGTGTGTAGATAGATGACTGTTGTAAACAAAATCGGTCGACCTCTTTAATGCTTGGTCAACACCTTGTTATCGTTAGACGTTTATAGGTCGACACCTATGTATACCAGTCGACACTTGAATTGATTCTGTTTGCATAGGTCGATCCTCGTGGTCGACACTTCAATCTTCTCTTCATTCAGCGATCGACACTTGTGCATATCAGTCGACACTTGAATTGGTTCTGTTTGCACAGGTAGATCCTTGTGGTCGACACTTCAATCTTTTTTGCATTCAGCGGTCAACACTTGTGCATTCGGGTCGACACTTGAGGCACTCTGAAATTGTATTTCTTCATTTATACTACTACAAACTCGATAATGACTTATTAGGACAAAATACCCTTTTTCAAGTGCATTTTCAATTAAGAAACGCAACAAGTAATTTACTTCTTATATTTATTCAATATGTTAAACATTATCAACTTATATTATACTTGAATCCATTTTATTAATCATCATAAAAAAAACATATTAAACTTAAACACATTTTAATAAATATCATCAAAAAACATATTAACTTTAAACACATTTTAAGTTAACAAGGAATACATTGTCTTTGAGGAGGAAATTGTTCCTCTTTCTTTGATTTCCCTTGATTTCTATCAAGTGGATAATGATGAAGACAATGTTAAATTACTTCTTGAACCTTTTCAGAAAGACATTCCCGAGGAACAAACTTAACAACCTTAAAAAACTATGTCATTACGGAAGTTCACTAGAGAGAGAAGGAGTACGATTTCGGATGATTACATCGTATTTCTACAAGAATATGAGGAACTCGGTGAGGTGGAAGATGACTCTTTCACTTTCAACCAAGCCATTAAAAGTTCTGATTCTCAAAAGTAGATTGATGCCATGAATGAAGAGTTAAAGTCCACAACAGACAATGATGTTTGGGATCTCGTCCCGTTGCCTGGAGGTTTGAAACTCATTGGTTGTAAATGGATTTTCAAATCCAAAAGGCATTAAAAATGCAACATTGAGAGATTCAAAGCATGTCTTGTTGCTAAGAGTTTTACTTGTAATAACCAAAAAAATTTCGAATTTTAAATTTAATTTTTGAATTTTTAATTAAATCTCGGTTGGAATTTTGAGAAATATTTTAACAGATAAATTAATTTATAAAACTCAGAATCTAAGTTTAGTGGCAGCTTTTGAAAATTTCAAGTCGAGAGGACGAGAATTTAACGAAATTACAGGCGGTTAAAACATGTGAGGGCGTTTTAGTAAATTAATTTATAATTTTTAAAAATTTAAAAAAAAAAAACAAAACAACCGAATGGCTTCGGGAGGAAGCCATTCGGCTGTTGAACATAGACAGCCGAGAGAGCGACGAGGAGCGAGAGAAAACCGGGAGAGGGAGAGGGGGCACGACGATTTGTCGACGCCGACAACGGAGGAGAACCGAATGCCGGTTAATTAAGAAGACTGTGGTGGAGACAAGTTTGGTTTCTCAAGCTCAAAACCAAAGGTGATTCCTGTTTCGGTTTTTCCTGTTTTGGCAGAGCTTAGTGCTCGACTTCCTTCCGTTTTCTGTGGACTTGGGCGAGATGTTTGAGTGAATTAGAAATGTGAATGTATGTGTTTAGTGGATGAACAGTAAGTGTCCGGTAGGAGTGAGAAAAACCAAGGGGCAGGTTGAGCCAAAATTTGGGTTAATGCTCGAATTTCTGATTTCTGGTTAGATTATGCTTGAATGAGTGAAACGTGACCTATTGGGTGAAGAAATTGGTGAGATCGAATTAAAGTTGAAATTCTGAGCATTTTGGTGTCAAAACTGGTTCTGTTTTTAGAGGTTTTGGCCTAGTTTCAATTATCCGTTTTAAATTCTATTTTAGTGGGTTAAACTAGGTTGTTGGAAGAACATTTGGCTGCTGGAATCGTTTGATTCCAATAACCGACGCAAAAGTTATGTCCGTCAAAAATTTATGTCGGATTTTAGGCCGAATCGAATTATTGAGCGTTTTTAGTAGAATTGTGACGCGTGATATTAGCGTTGCTAATTTTAGTGCATACGGCGAGTTTTGAGCGAGTTTTGGTTGAAGCAAACGAAAATGTGAAATTTGGGTGAAGGACATATTTGGTTTTTGGTGTTTTTCACCTAGCTGTGGCTTACAGTTTTAAAATCCGTCTTAGTATGTTAAAATAGGTTCCTAGGGGAGCGTTTGGCTTCTTGAATCGTTCAATTTTGATAACGGACACAAAAGTTATGCACGTCTGAATTTTAGGCCGGTTTTCGGCCGAACCGAATTAGTGAACCGTTTTAGTTAAAATTTTATGGGTTTAGTTAAGGAATGTGATTCTTAGCGTAATTAGTGAACTCTGATGCGAAGATTTACGAATCATTGTTTATGTTTTAGCTTGAGGCATTTTTGGCGAAATTGTGTGTCGAGTAAGCTTAGGACGCCAGGTAAGTAGTGCATGCATGTGTTTTGCCCAGGTGGGCCTACACCATGGAACTTTAGGATTTTGTTGTTTGACTGTGATGTGCGTGCGTATTGTTTGACATGCATCATGTTTTAAAAAGGGAACGAAAATAGTTTTGAGCATGTTTTGAGTAGATGGTGATGAGACGCGTGGCGGTGGTACCGCGGATCCTGCTAGTGTATGATCCGGTGCTTAACCAACTGCGGATTCTGCTCGAAGAGTGGGCTGGTTGGGCCGTCACGCGGAGTGTATGTGTTGGCGGTGAGGATGATGGACAGTGGTATCGCGGATCCTCCTAGTGTGTGGACCAGTGTCTCACCAGTTGCAGATTTCGCTTGAGGAGTGGGCCGGCTGGGCTATCACGAAATGTGTGTGTGGCAACTGTGGCCCCGTTGCTGGGGAGACTGCGACGGAGGCGACGTATCAGGGTGTAGTATAGCGCAAGGTTCACCCTCACCCTGATGTGGTTGCTGTGTGGTGATGCGTGTGTATAGCTTGTGGGCCTCGTTGCTGGGGAGTCCAAGACGGTGGCGACGTGTCATGGTGTAGGGTGGCGCTAGGTTTATTCTCACCCTGATGCGGCTGCACTACGCGTCACAGATGTGACAACATGAGTGTGAGTGTAGAGACTGCATGTGATAGGATTGCATTGTCGATTTTTACTTTCATATCGCATTACTTACTGAGCGTTAAGCTTATGTTATGTGTTCTATGGTGTAGGTGCAGATATTGTCACTGGTGAGCCCCGAGAGCCTAACCCTGAGGTGTAGGACAGTTGGTGGCGCGCGACCGAGCTACTGGATGGTGGATTTGTTAGAGCGACCGGACCCGTGGAGATGGTAGATAATGGCTAGACTGTTTTGGAGTATTTTCTTCTGTTGTGTCAGGATATATAGTTGATCGGACGAGTTGTATAGGCATCAATTGTATAGAAGTTCATGGAGTGTTTGTGACTTTTGGTGACGCACGCGTACTCTTTACATGTAGAAGTTTGGCAATGCTCTATACTGTGGATTTTCTTCATTTGATAGTTGATGGATTGTTATAGTTTGTTTCTTTTTAAAACTCTGATTTGGTGAGAATCTTTGAATAGATATTCTGGGAAGTTTTGGTGAACTGTGTGCAGGTTCAGATTTTTAGGATAGTCGATTTTTAAACGTTATTCTGCCGAATTTTCAGGAGTCGAGAGAGTATGGAATAGGTCGGGGTGTGTACGGTGAGATACTAGAAGAGTGAGGATGGGCGCGGGAGAGCGGCGTGACCGCAGGTGAGCAGGGCACGCGGCCCTGCGAGTGTACACAAGTCGTGCGGCATCGGGTGAAGGCGTGCATGCAGACGTGCTGCACGGAGGCAGGGTGCGTGGGGCACACGGAGCTGTAGGCGTGCGTGGGACTCGGCGATGTCGAGTGGGCGCGCGCGGGGCGCCAAAGTGGTGACGTGGATGTGCGGCGCCAGGCCAAGGCTCGCGGCGCCGCTACTCGGCGCGCGACACTGTGTTGGGTAGCGCGAGACGTGTGTTGGACTCCTTAAATTTCAAGTCTTGTCGTCTTATTTTTAAAACTCTTTTAACTGGTCTTTTCTGCTGAGTATTTTATATTGATGATTTCATATTCCCTCTTCGGGGCGCGAGTTGTTTTCGAATTGAGTCGAAAATTTTTATACTTACAAATATTCTTTTGAATATGATTTGAAAATGAAAGTAGTATTAAATTAAGTGAGTTCGCGTCAAGTCTCTGTATGTCATAATGTGTAGACGTAGTGAGCGCACCGGGAACGTGTGGGTTCTCGGTGCGTTACATTACTCAAAGAAAAGGTATTGACAGTAAGAAAACTTTCTCTCCAATATCTATGAAATATTCCTTTAGAACTATAATGATACTAGTAACTCATTTTGATTTAGACCTACATCAGATGGATGTAAAGAAGGCGTTTCTCAATGGTGATATTGATGAAACGATCTATATAGTGCAACCCGAGTTTTTTGATTTGGATAAATCAAAGGACTTAGTTTGCAAATTAAAGAAATCTATTTACAAGATAAAATAATCTTTCTGTCAATGGTATTACAAATTTCATCAACCAGTCATCTCATATGGTTTTGAGACAAATAAAGTTGATGATTGTGTATACCACAAATTTAGTGGGAATAAAATTATGTTTCTGTTTTATATGTCGATGACATGTTATTGGCATGGAACGATATAGGCTTCTTGCACGACACCAAGAAATTTCTTTAAAAGAAATTTGAAATGAAAGATCTTGGTGACTCCTCTTTTGTATTAGGAATCCAGATATACTGAGATCGTTGTCGAGGTATACTTGGATTATCACAAAAGAGCTATATCGAGTAAGGTTTTGAAAATGTTTGGCATGCAAGAATGCAAACCAGGAGATATCCGTGTTGCCAAAGAAGATAAAATAAATAAAAATCAATGTCACTCAAGTGACTCTGAAGTCAAAGAAATCCAAAAGGTTCCTTATATTTCGGCTATAAGAAGTTTAATGTATGCTCAAGTATACATGTGTCCAAATATTACATACATAGTTAACATATTAAGTAAATACTTAAGCAATCCTGGATTGGATCATTGAAGGCTGTAAAAAAGATACTCAGATACTTACAGAGAACCAAAGAGTACATGCTTACATAAAAGAAATCAAATCAGCTCGAGATCATTTGTTACACTGACTCTGATTTTGCTGGATGCCAAGGTGACTTGAAGTCAACATCGGACTATATTTTTCTTTTAGTTGAAGGAGCTATCTCTTGGAAGAATGCCAAACAGGGTATTACGACCTCTTCTACTATGACAGCTGAGTTGATACCATGTTATGAGGCATCCAACCAGACATTATGGCTGAGTAACTTTGTCACGGGATTATGAATCTCGAATGGTATTGAAAGACCATTTCGGATTTTATTTAACAACTAGTCAACTGTGATGTTCTCCAACAACAACAGAAGCTTCTTAAAGTCTAAGTTTGTAGACATCAAATTCTTTGTTGTGAAGGAAATGGTCCAGAATGGTTAAATATCTATAGATCACATTGGAACAAACTTCATGGTTGCGGATCTGCTCACCAAGGGATTACAACGCAAGGTCTTTCATGAGCGTGTTCCTCATATGGAGGTCATATCTCTTGAAGATATTGAGGTTTAGTGGGAGTCCTTATATTTTATGTGATTCTATTCTGTAGACATCTGCAATAAATATTTTGGTTACTGCAATATTCATTTTATGGGGTATTCATTTAATTCACTCTGTCATTTGAATTTTAATGATCTCAAGAAAGTTTTGGTTGAACTAGTTGAAAATAGGCATGTTAAATCACATTATATGTAATTTTCATGCTACACATATATATTTGATCTGTGTTATTTGATTATGTCGATGTTTGTGATTATGATAATTATGACAAAAATCGCTTTGATCCTACATTTGATATAATTAATGGATGCAATTGTTTAAGTATACTATATTTAGATGATAACAAAATTTGATATCATAAACATAAAGTTTGTGTAATAGATTAGTTTATAATTTGATTCAAGTGAAAGATTGTTAGAATTGTAAGGATTTATAATTTTATTTAGATCTAAATTGTCAAACTATAATTATACGTTATGTTATCATTAAAATGTGATAGATGTCTTGTATTCCTTGCTCTATTGAGTTTTTTTGAAACACATTTTCTTGTAAATGATTTTAGACTGACGTGACCTTGCACAAAGTAAACTTTATTCGTTTTGAAGTTATAAAGTAATAATTGTGGAGAAATAGTATGCATGTATTCATTACCAAAGATTATTTGAATGGCAATCTAAGGAATTTATGAGACTGTTGCAGGAAACAAATGAAGTCAATAAGAATAAAAGCTTGTGGAAGAAAAAAGAGAATCCTAATTGCAATGCGTATACGTTAATAACTAAAGGCTGGCTCATTTATTTCGTCTTAAAATTTAAGTCAGAAATGTTTTCAGAGTCACGTGATCTTCAGACAGCCATCTAATCAGAAGTTATTTTCAAGCTTGAGCTGGTTCACGGAGCTTTGACGACTTTGCGTGGAGGTACCAAACTTGTGTTTGTCTTCTTACATAATCAATGGAGGATCCTCGAAACTTGTGATTGGCCTGTTTTGTCTGGTTTGGAAAACGTCTTCTTATGTAGCCTACAATCTCATCATTAGTTGATATTAATTTGATTTTTAATTTTAAATGTAAAATATTGATTAAACATGATCGAACTGTTGAGATAATATTTAGTGAAAACTTGATACAGATATGACCACGGTGAACCTGATTTTAGAGTTTCACATGTAAATATATTTATTTTTTGTAGCCGGACAAAGATTATGATTTTTTGTATTTGTTACAATCTTGTTTTATGTGAGAGTTTTTTTTATTCTGGAGAGAAGAAACGCAAGTGGAATGGGGAGCATAATGAAAAATAAGGACATAATGTGATGATTGGGTTGATTTTGGTGATCAGGCATTTTCCTTTTTTCTTAAAAAAAAAAAAAAAAAAAAAAAAAGAATAACTAGTCAGGCCTTAACTAATGTTGGTTTGGTATGGTGTATTATGCATTCCTAGCGTCAAATAGAGGGACGTGGATTGTGATGGAATTTGGCTCCGCAACGTGTCACGCCTTCGCTGCTTCCTTACCCCACGCGTTGTCCACTTCCTTTTAGGCCCTGCATTTCTTTGTAAATTAATAGTCATGCCCAAAACGTGAATGGATGACCTGATTCTTGGAGAAGGCAAAATAAAAAATGTTAATGCTTTTAAAATAATAGTCTTATTGATCTCTCGGTTTCAGCTACGTTTAATTTAAAAATTAGAAAAAAATTTAATTCAAACCCTATTTTATTGGTCATGTGATCTTTAACCTCTTTTTTTTCAAATTAAATCTTATCGTATATATAATTTGCAATTCATACATTTTTATTTAATTTTTCGTTAAATTAATTATTTTTATATTTAAAAATTATAAAATTAATTTAAAAAAATAATAAATGATATTCAATTTACTTGAAATTTTTATCACATATTTACCCCATTATAAGAAGATAATCTGAAAAGTTTCGTAATTTTCTAATACTTGTATGATTTATTATATTTGTTTTATAAACTAATTAACTAAAATTCTAATAAATCGTTTAAGTATTAGAAATCACGAAAATTTTTAAACTATGTTCTTATAACGTGCTGAATATGTTATAAAAATTTTAAGTAAATTGAATATCATTGTTTGCCGTGGACATGTAAGAGAACGATCGGTTCAATTGAACCGATCATCCTTTCACGCTAAATGATAAATTAATAAATAACAAATGATATTCAATTTCCTTGAAATTTTTATCACATATTCAATACATTATAAGAAGATAATTTAAAAATATTCGTAGTTTTTTAATACTTGTACGATTTATTATAATTTTAGTTAATTAGTTTATAAAATAATTATAATAAATTATACAAGTATTAGAAAATTACAAAAATTTTCAGATTATCTGCCCATAATGTGGTATAAATTTCAAGTAAATTGAATATCATTTGTTATTTTTTTTAAATTAATTTATAATTTTTAAATATAAAAAATAATCAATTTAACGAAAAATTAAACAAAAAAGTTTGAATAGAAAATGTCGTATATGATAAGGTATGATTAGGCAAAAAAAAAAAAACACGTTAAAGACGAAATGAAAAATGAGTTCATACGATAGAGTTTTAATTGAATTTTTTCCTAAAAATTATTATCAATTTATCTTATCCAAACTAGCCGCATATATCACGTTCTTTGTTTATACTTGACTTTCAATTCTTAAAGCAAGCGATTATTAACCCAATTTAAAGGTTATCTCCTATTTGTCAAAGTTTAAAATTATAAGATAAAATATCGATAAATTTCAAAATTACATATTTTTAAAATAAAAAATATAATTTATATGTGCTGAATTTAGCAGATAAATTGTCAATAATGCCTAAATTATTGGTAGTTAAAAGATGAATATTCCATCTGTCCAAAAAAATAATTTAACAATTACTCTATTTATGACTTCTAAAGTGTAGATCTAAATCACATTTTACCATTTTTATTTCTATTTTTAACATATATTTAGGTTAGGTTATAAATGAGTAAGTAAAAAACATCAATTGAGCGAAAGTAAATTTAATAAATTAGACTAATTGGTGAAGAAAAAGAGAGAATTAGAAATTAATAGGATAAATAATTAGTAGGAGCGTGTAAAAAGTTAGTCAATTACTAATAATTATTTAATGTTACACCCATTGAAAATCATTCCAGAAATATTAAACAAAAAAGGAGCACTTTAGGCAAGCAATGATGTCAAAACTAGGACATAATTATTATGGTGACATTAAACAATGAACAATTAGAAAAAGGGGAATGTAATTAACATTATTAATGTATGCTAATTAATTATGAATTATTAAAAAGAATATTTTATTCTTGGTTATAAAAAACAACACATATTTTCTAATTATCTGAATATATATATATATATATTTCCATAATTTGTATTTTTTTTTTCCATCTTTATTTAATTGTGATTTTTTGACATCTGTTCATCATTAATTAGACATTTACGTAATTGTTTTCAAAATATTATTCACTTTCCATCAAATTAATCTAACAAAATTTTATTAAATTCACGCTCATTAGTAAAAGGTTTTTAAACCAAAACTCCGTTAATTCACACACATTAATCATTACTTGACGACTTGCACGTGCATACGTCGCAAGGGTGACATCCACACCCATATATACTAGTATAATTAAAATCAGTGAAAAATGAGATGTCAAAAGCGTAAATATATTTAAAAAGGAAGGGGCAGCGTTATAGTCAAAGAATGTGGGCTGAGGAAAGTTCTAGAGCCCAAGAGATGGTAAAGGAGTATCCGTTGGGGGCATTGGGTGACGTGGCGACGAACCAGAAAGGTGGGATAGGTGAAGTGCATCGTATTAAGTAAACCTGATAGCACTCCATAAACGCCCTTTCAAAACCCAAGCGCATTCTCTCTCTCTCTCTCTCTCTCTCTGTGCCAAAGTTTCACAGATTTTTCTTTCCGAGTGCATAATTCGTTACTTTTTCATCATCGTCGTTACTATTTGGCCTTCATCTTCATCAATATCGATATTTTCTTCGGAGGTGTGCGATGGAGGCAGGAGTTAATGCGCCGGAGAAGGAGAAGCCAACGGCGTGGATAGACCTCGAATCTCCGGGGAGCGGTGCGGCGTTGTTTCCTTCTTTGGAATCGTCTTGTGCTTCGTCTCCTTACAGAATCCCAAAGAGGCTTCGGCGAAGACTTGTTTTGGAGGGCAAGACTCCCAGTACAGTAGAGGAAATCGAGGCCAGGCTTCGCGATGCTGATCTTCGTCGACAGGTCCTTTACCTAATCCGAAGTTGCCTTCCCGGTTCTTTGTTTTTGCCCCTCAAACTGTTTGTATTTCTTATGATAATTGGAGATTGAATGAATTTTGTTGACCAAAGCTTTCTTCCTTTTTTTTTTGAGAAAATTAATTGGTCAGACGATCCAGATTTCAAAATTTATAATAAGTTTGAAGACTAAACGTACACACAGCTGCCTCGGAGGCTCATATGTTAATATATTATTATTAGTTTATTAATCTAACTTCTCTTTTTCTCTCTATCCCACTCTGCCGGAGAACCAGAATTTTTGGTTCTCTATTCACATTTTCATTTCCTGTCATATGAATGAGAAATAAAATTAAATAATTTTTTCTCTTTTTGTAGCCATCATCGTCTTGGTTTCGATGAAGAAATTATTGTGTAGATGCAATTGCCTGTACATTATTTAGCCAAGGCGTGAAGCAACTTCGGAGAAACGTATTGATAACAATTTGATTTTTTTTTCTTCATTCAATGGAATAGCACGGAGAATTTGAGGACTTCTTTTTTTATTCAAGGGATTACATTTTTACTATCTTTCTTTGGTCGAAAAAATTCATTTTGTTTTTAATTTTCCTCTGTTTCACTTTCGATGGTAGGTGAGAATGACTGGTTTCTTTCTTAGACGTTAGGTGTTAATTTTTTGGATCTTTTTTGGTTTTCCTTCGAGCTTCCTTGTTTCTGATTTTAAGACAGTATGTCAATTTTGGAGATATGTCAAAAAAGACGAAGCAACAGGAATTCCGAGAAGAATGGGAATATTTCATCCACTCCTGGACTACATTTTAATTATCCTGGAGTGATTTTAGTTTGGTTAAAACGATTTGAGGGGTGTAAAACTCCTCCAAAGTTGTGACTTTCAGGCTGTGACTGATCTCATTTCTTTCTTTCTTTCTTCGTTTCTTTGGGAAAGTTTTTGCTGAGAATTTATTGATTATTAGATTGGCGTGTATGTTGTGTGCAGCAATACTATGAGAAGTTGGCCAGCAAAGCACGATCTAAGGCAAGAAGCCCCTCTCACTCTTCACTCGAGGAAGAAGATCTTGGTCAGCGCCTTGAAGCAAAGCTTCAAGCAGCTGAGCGGAAGAGGTAAGATATTCAAATATAATATTTTTCTGTGGACATATTTTGTCATTTTTTCCATTTCCAATAGTGTCCCGTTGCTTAGACATTCGAAAGCACAAACATTATGCAATTAGCTGGTTAACAAATCGAGTTACTTTTAGACAAACGCTCTGCGATGAAGGATTTGTCAAGCTTCATATCCTCATCATCAAGGTTCAATTTAATCTGTTTTTAACATCAACTCTACGTTTCATAGTTGATGTTATTATATCTTTTCTTTCTCAGTGATGAAGATATTTGAGATAATTGTGTTTTTTCAAATAGCATTGTGCGCATCATTATGTTTTGTTTTTCTTTATATTACATGATATTGTGGTGAAAAATAATGGGCATAGACTGAGTCTTTACATTTTTTTTACTTTATTTTTTTATTCTGCTGGACATTACCCTCAAAAGGTTGCATGATATCTTCGTAACGTACCTCCTGTTACGCTAGTTTATGTTACTTTCCAAGTGATGTATAATCATATTTATTTCCAAGCATTTTAATATGGTGCCAATTTGAAGGTGTGCTAGTAGTTATGATGTTTTGAACTAATCTTAATTGATTTTTGGCTATTTTGTTGTTATCAATATACAGGTTGAGCATGTTGGCCAAAGCTCAGAAACGCCTTGCAAGATTGGATGCGTTGCGACAAGCGGCTAAAGCTGAGATGGAATTGCACTATGAAGAGCAACGATTGAAGCTTGGGTCTAAAGTTCAATCACGGTTTCAGAAAGCAGAGGAAAATAGGCTTCTTATTCTTAAGGCTTACAAACAAAGAAGGGCCACACTAAAAGAGAGATCATCTATATCACTATATCGTAGGATAGCAAGGGAAAACAAGTATAAGGAGCGTGTGCGTGCTGCAATTTACCATAAGCGTACAGCTGCCGAGACAAAGCGATTGGGATTGGTGGAAGCTGAGAAGAAGAAGGCGCATGCTCGAGCATTGCAAGTGAGGCGGGTGGCCAACTCTGTCTATAAACAACGTGAGCTCGAGGTTAGGATGAGAAAGGAACGTTTGGAAGATCGACTAGTGAGGGTATGGATGTTAGCATGTGTTTCAATGTGATACTTTTTTGCATTAATTTTCAAGCTACTGGGATAACATTGGACTTGCACCCTTATAATTTTCTTTTTGTGGATAGGCGAGGAGACAAAGAGCTGAATATTTGAAGTATAGAGGAAGGCAAAATAATCCTGTTCAAATGAATAGGATGCAAAAACAGGCTGAGCTTTTATCCTGGAAATTAGCAAGGTGCACGACCTAAATTTTTAGTCTGTTTTTATGATTTATGTTTCATTGTTGCTATATCTGATGGTTTTTTATGCATGCCTATTCTATGGCATCTGATCCTTCAAACAATGTTAGAAAAATTAAATTTTTATCACGATTAAAGTTTGTTTTAATCTCTTTCAATGATTAGTACTTCAATTTTGAATTACTATTTTCTGGTGACAGGAAGTTAAAGATATTGTAAGATGATATTTATCATATTGTCAATATGTAATACTGTTTTTTGTTTTTCTAACACTCACATTTAATAGGTGCTGGAGAAGATTTGTCAGGATGAGAAGAACTACTTTGTCCTTAACAGAAGCTCATGATGTCTTAAAAATCAATGAGAAGTCAGTAAAGTCAATGCCATTTGAGCAGCTTGCTGTTCTGATTGAATCTAGTGCTACCCTTAAAACTGTTAAAGCTCTACTTGATAGGCTCGAGAATTGCTTTAAAGTTTATAGAGTTACTGCCAATACGAGTAGTCAAACTATTATGGCTAATACAGATCATCAGTCTAGTTTGGATAACATAGATCATCTTCTTAAACGTGTCTCGTCTCCTGAAAAAAAGATTACTCCAAAGACTTCATTAAGGAGCAGGGCAAGGAAGAAAGAAGGTTCTATCAGTGAAGCAGCTAAAATTGCACTTAAAATGTCGAGATATCCAGTTAGAGTAGTTCTTTGTGCCTATATGATACTGGTTCATCCTGATGCAGTTTTCAGTGGACAAGGAGCGCGCGAGAAAGCACTGGTCGAGTCTGCTGAAGAATTTGTTAAACAGTTTGAGTTATTGGTAAAGATTATTTTGGAAGGGCCCATACAGAGTTCTGACGATGAATGTGACTCTTCATCCCCTAAACGATCGACCTTCAGATCTCAGCTTGTAGTGTTTGATAATGCATGGTGCTCCTATCTTAACTGCTTTGTGGTGTGGAAGGTGAAGGATGCACGACTGTTGGAGGATGATTTGGTGAGGGCAGCTTGCCAACTGGAGCTTTCTATGATTCAGACTTGCAAGTTGACTCCTGATGGTGATAACGTTCCTTTGACACATGATATGAAAGCTATTCAGAAACAGGTTTTCTTCCTTTAATTGTAGATTTATTCCACAAATCACATGGGGTGACTGGTAGTTCTAAATCTATGTCTGGCCATCTTGTACCTGTTATTTTTCTTCTAAAATTGTTATGCCACCTGTTTACCTATTCAGATATGAAAAAGTGTAACTTGATTTGTTATGGTTTATTAAAATTGTGAATGTACAGTAGGTATTCTTGTTAGGCTTAATTATTTCACTGAAAATGTTCGTATCATAGTTTTTCATAATTTAGATGAACATGGAAGGGTCTTTTGTATCACTTGGTGATATGGATCTGCCCACAACATTTAAAGATGTTCATTTAGTAGACAGGCTAACCATTTTGGTTCTTTGCTTTTAATGAAGGTGATAAATGATCAGAAACTTCTAAGAGAGAAAGTTCAACGTCTTGGTGGTGATGTTGGAATCGAGCGAATGGAAAGGGCTCTATCTGAAACACGAACTAAGTATTTTGTTGCAAAGGAAAATGGAAGTCCTACAGGGTCACCGACCATGGATTTTATTCCTAGCCCATCAGCTGCTCTTCCGCTTCCTTCTTCAGATGATGTAAAGAATGGAGTTGATGTTGAGAAGCCAAGACACGTTGTTAGATCCTTATTTAGGGATGATGATGCGATAGCTAAACATAAAGGCTTTTGTAATGAGCAGCTGGGCCCTGTTCCAGGATTGGTCACAGAAAATGAATGGCTGGTTAATGAATTTCTCCATGAGCAGTATCATATTTTTTCTGATAGCATGATCGGTAATGATAAACAGAAAGATAGCGTTAAGGTAAGTCTCTTTGTAATAGTTTGCTTTGGAGGGAACAGACTTTATCTCTGATCAGAATGCCCATGATGCATAATATTGTGAAGAACTTTCTTTAATTCTGGGCTTATAATTATTGGCGTGTATGTGATATCTTGGTGCTCTTTTCATCTGTTTTAATATGATATTGAAGTGGTGAACTCTGATTGTTCTTTTTTCCTTTACCGTTTTGAAAAATTCTCAGATGAGGATAAGAGAAACAATGGAGAAAGCATTTTGGGATGGCATTGAAGAATCCTTTAAACAAGATGAACCCAACTATGATCGGGTTGTTCAGCTGATGGAAGAGGTGCGGGATGAACTTTGCAAGGTTGCTCCAGAGAGCTGGAAGCAGCAGATAAATGATACCATTGACGTGGACATTCTCTCTCAGGTAGAGTCCTTTATTTCATCGTTGCTGCTGCTGCCAAAACTCACTTCGACTTTATCAAATTAAATGGTGGATTAATTTGTCACTTTGATTTTCTTTCTTTAGGTGCTAAAGTCTAGGAACTTAGATGTTTTTCACCTTGGAAGGACTCTAGAGTTTGCTTTAGTCACATTGCAGAAACTCTCCTCTCCTTCTAAGGAAGGTGAAAGAAAGGCCTGTCATGACATGTTTTTGAAGGAGCTAGCTGCAATTTGTCAACCTAGAGATGAATCAAACAATTCATGTGTTGTTGCAATGATCAAGGGTTTGCGCTTTGTCCTAGAGCAGATTCAGGTATCTAATGTTTTTCTTTTGTTTTTATCCTGGGATGACCATTTTAAAAAGAATCAGTTCATCCTTGTGTTGCAAAGCAAACTTGAATGAAAGAAAAGAACAACCACGAGTCTAGCAACAATCCTAAGAGTCAGAAATTTCTCTAAAATTAACCACAAATCTAGAAATCCACATATTTTAAACCCTAGTTCTAATTTCCCTCGATAATACCATGAAACAATGTTTAATACTTCATCATAATTCCCCTCCCATCACTTTAGGCCTTTTATTTAGCCCATTAGCCTCCCCACAAAATATTCCACAACACGTTGAACTATAAAATATTCAACTGCTAACACGCTCAACTAAATTGGCCACATCACTACAATAATTCCCCACTTTCCCCCTAAGTTTCTTTTTTTACTATTTTTTAATTGTTATACTGTCTTGTAATTGCAATGCCAAGCATTGGTTATTATTATTTTTTTAAATAGCTTTGACGATTGATAGTGATATGGTTATAAGATCCATCTTTTGAAAAAATGTGGCAAACATTTTTTATTACTATTGTTTTGATTGTTTCAGATCAGTCATTTCTGTTTTCATTCTAATATTTGAAATTTCTGTGACATCCCATTTTTCAAAATGATTAAAGAAAAACCGTGTTGTTTGAATGTATATGGCGTGTATCAGGTTCGTAGTGTATAACGATACTGACATTTGCAGGTGCTTAATCAAGAGATTAGTGAAGCTCGAATAAAACTTCTCAAGCCTATTCTAGAGGGACCCGATGGTGTGGATTACCTTCGGAATTGTTTTAGCAGTCGATATGGGTCGGTAACTGGTGATGGCAAATCTCTGCCACTAACAGTGCAGTGGATGTCATCTGTGTCCATTAGCAAAGATGAAGAGTGGGAGGAGCATAAGAATTCTCTTTTGGCTTTAGGAACTTGTGACGCTCCATCTCAGGCTTGTCTTCCCTCCATGGCACTTAGAACTGGCGGAGGTATGGGAGTAACCATTTCTGCTGCTGGAGATTCTTCAGGTAAGGTCATATGAATTACCAGATAATATCATCTTTTTTAATTTCATTTGGAAACTTTAAATTGAAGAGAGTGGGTTGTTTGGAGGATTCCTTACTAAGGAAGAAGCAATTCACAATTTCTTGACTTGTGGTTTCATCTATTATAAGGCCGGGAACTACCAGAATGCAAAGGAGGGAAAGTCGACTTATTAGTGAGGCTCGGCTTGCTGAAGTTGGTGAGCAGAGTATCTGGTCTGACTCAGGAAGAGCTACCAGAAACTTTTAGTCTCAACCTGTCTCGATTGAGGGCTGTTCAGGCTCAAATTCAACAAATCATTGTAATTATCATCAGGTAGACCTTAAGATTTTCTGTTCCAGTTAGCATTCATTTATAAAGTATCATATTTACTCATAAAGATGGGCCAAGTCCAATGCTGATTCTATGATGTGTGAATTGCAGTATTCTAGTTTGTCGGCAAACCATTATGAGCGAACGACTGACCACCAGTGTTTCTGAAATGGAGAGTGTCATCGTTAAATGTGTTGAAAGACTTTCCGATATGCTGAATTGTGTTCAAGATGCAGGTATTGATGACATCACTGAAGCAATCAGCAAGTTTGATGGGGAAGATGGCGAGAAGGTTCAGTCAAGGAGACTAATCATGGGGAGGATGATCGGCAAGTGTTTGCAATCTGGAGATGCAGTCTTTGAGAAGGTCTCACGGGCTGTTTATGTGGCTCTGAGAGGAGTCTTGCTTGGGGGAACTGGTCCCAACGGAAAACGATTGGTTGAAGCAGCCCTCCGGCTGGTT
This sequence comes from Begonia peltatifolia, assembly GCA_022433055.1. NCBI lineage: Eukaryota > Viridiplantae > Streptophyta > Magnoliopsida > Cucurbitales > Begoniaceae > Begonia > Begonia peltatifolia. The sequence continues at coordinate 8,610,057 of CM039531.1, read as the reverse complement.
GGAGCTGGTGCACAAACTGAGGAGGTGATGAGAGCCGGCCAAATTTTAGTGACGGCAGCCACTGTATCCGTTGTGGTTCATGGACCCTGGTATGCGCAACTATGCTGAAAATAGTTTGGAGTAGATAATATGCTGTAATACAGTTGTACATGCGTTTTAGTTATTTGTCCAAGGTCGTGTGCCACAGAGTGTGTAGACTGGACATAAATAGTGAATAATTTAGTATTCATTGGTAACGCTGGAATGTGTAAATAGTGATTGTTAATAAATAATTTCTTATGTATTTGTCATAGTTGGGGAGGGTAATATCATATGCCTTGGATCCTTCTTTCCGTGTATTTAAGATGTGACTTAAATTTAGGAATCAAAGCATCATCTTAAGTTTTGAATGCAATTTGATAGTACTGAAATGGACCTACTTAGTAATTGAGGAAATTATGAAGTTCTTCATGCATGCCTGTCTTGACATATTTACCCCATTAGTTTTCAATGTCCGCTCTCGTCCTCACCAGAAGATATGGGCGAGATAGAGAGAGAGAGAGAGAAAACAACAGATAATAAGATTCTCTCTTTGGAAGACTCTTGTCGCCATAGTCGATTTCATTTCTAGAAAATTCACAATAATAAGTTTTGAGCTCGAAAAGCTAGCAACTTCCACAATGACAGACATGTAGTGGGAGAGGGTTTGGTTCTAACCTCCCGAGATGTTTTGCATAAACATTTTGCAGGAGCAATAATTTGTTAATTTCTATGAATGTACCAATAAAATCAACGAATGTTGTCCTTGTTACAAGCATCCTAATTTAGCAAAGTCAACCCCTCATGGATCCAATCCTTAGCCAGTTCTATTCACGATGGGAGCAATTGACAATTGAATCTCAATCTTCTCTTATTGTCATTTAAGTATCCTTAGCGTTGCAAAAGGAAGGAACACACAATTCTAAGTTGTTCAAGAATATAATGGAAGTGGCATTGAGTTTTTTGATTGTCTTAGGATTAAACAGTTATATATCTCTATGTTAAGGAAAGTTATATAAAGCAATGGTAGAGTGTCCTTTTTATGAAAGAAGTCAAAGAAAATAACAGATATTTAATGCGGGGTCCCCCTTAATGATGAGGGACTCACATAATTTAATAAATAAAAAAATTTTAATTTTACTTTTGCACGTTATAAATAAAATGTAAAAGAAAAATTAAAACTTTATTCTGCGCGATTTGTGATGTTTTGTCTTCTTATGAAGAACTTTCTCTATAAATAGAGAGTTCTCGAGAAAAGAAAATCATTCGAAAAGAAGTGAAATCTTCTATCCAATAGAGAATAAGAAAATTACTTCTGACAATAGCAAGATAAATAGTAAGGATTATTTTGGAGGGAGGGAAAAGAAAGAGAGAGAAAAATAGGTGTGGTTCTTTTGTGTACATTGTGAGTTCTAAAAATGGTGATTTCTCTTAGTGAATATTTTCTAAAATATTCGATATTTAGAAAAATGTTGTAAATTATATTTTTCATAGTGAAATCTTTCTAGATTCGGTTCCCGTGATTTTTTCTCGATTTGGGTTTCCACGTAAAATTCTCGGTGTTCATCTTTGACTATTATTTCTCTTACTTTTTGGCCGTTATAATCTTACGGCGTGAGAAAATATTCTTGGTATTTTTCGGATTGCACCTGCTATCGTTATTGTTTGGTCAGTAGTGTATTTGTACTGTGTAAGTAAGTTCTGTGTATGACATTAGAATTTAAGTGGACTGTTTGTGATTCTCCAGTCTTTCTTGGTAACTTACTTAGAAAAGAGATTGTCAAAAGTATTTTTTTCTAGAAATTATTCTGATCAGTACTTTTGACGTTTTACAGCGGTGATATCATTATTATTGTTCCTGTCGATTTTATTGTTATTTTCCCAATAAGTAGTATCAGAGCAAGGTTATTATGCTGAAAAATATTGAAATCAAAAAATTCAATATAAATAATTTCTCGCTGTACAAATTAAAAATGAAGGCGCTATTACGAAGAGATTGTTGTGCGATGACCATCGACAATAAGCCAACAAAGAAATGAAATAAAGCTGATGAGAATGCAATGGTCATTTGACATATTACTCTAATAGATAGAATTTTATCAAGTATCTCAGAAATGATAATGGCAAATCAGATTTGGGATACGTTGATAAAATTATACGAGAAAAAGTCGTGGTATAATAAAATTTTCTTAAAACGAAAATGATATATCCTTCGGATGTCAGAATCTACAACAGTGATAGACTACATCAAATACTCTCAATACATTATTTTCTCAACTAATAGTAGTGAAGCACAAAATCGACGAAAATGAAACAGCTGAACTTATAATTCAAAGTTTACCAGATTCATATGATCACCTCATTGTATATCTGTTCAACGATACTGCAAAAATAATATTGATGTTCAATGATATTGCAACCGTAATTTTTTACGAAGAAAGTAGGCGGAAAAACAAAGAGCAGTTTTCTACGGAGACTTTATTAGTAACGAGAGGGAGATCAAATGAACGTGGAGCCTCTGGAGCTAACACATCATGAAGATCTAAATTGAGAAGTAAAAGGAGCGTTAAGAGTTATCATTGTGGCAAGATGGGCCACATGAAAAAGGATTGCTGGAAGTTGAAGAAAGAACAAGACATGAAAGGTGCTAAAGAAGAAACAAAGAGTATGACTACAACTGTCTCTAAGGGTGAAGATGTTATCGTATGCAAATATGCTGTCAACCTCATGATAAATGAATCATGTTGGGTGTGTGACTTTGGAGCATGTTATCGTGTTACTTCAAAAGTAGAGTATTTTTCATCTACACCCACGGTAATTTCAACATTGTTAAAATGGGAAACAGTCGCATTTTCTGAATAATTGAAAAAATGGACATCCGTATCCAAATCAACACAAGATGTGAGTTGGTGCTTAATGATGTCTGACATGTTCCAGATATTAGACTAAATCTAATATCAGTTGATGCTCTTGATGAGGCTGGTTTCAAGAGCAAATTTGCTGGCGAAAAATAAGAGCTCAGCAAAGGTTCGCTAATCATGGCGAAAGGGATTAAGGAGTCTAGTTTGTGTGTGACTCAAGTGATTGTGAAAGAAGTATCAGTAAATGGTGAACAAGATAACAAAGACTTGCACATTCTGTTTTTCAACTTAGGGCATCAGGTACTTTGTTGGAATGACCTGTTTTGTGTTCCAATTGGAAATCAAACTCTGAAATAAGTTCATGCTAGCGAACTTGTTTGACAGTTAGTTTTGGTTGATCAAAGAAGTGGCGGATGAAGTTGTTGTCAGTCTTCACCGTAAATTTTGAACCTAGCTGATATTGTCTCTATACTCGTCGATAGTGTACTACAAGAAACATCTCTTTCTCTAAAGCGGGGTATCTTATTTCTGCCTTTTTCTACTTGCTTTTTTTATATGCAAGACCATTTTGCCATGGGACTCTTCCTAGTGCGTAGTCAGATGCATTTGTTTCTACTTCAAATGATTCAGTAACATCGGCTAGAGCAAAGACTGGACTTTGCATCATTGCATCTTTGAAATTGACAAAACCATTTTGACATCCTTGACTGCACTCTCAGGGAATTCTTTCTTCAGCAACTTAGTGAGAGTAGCAAACGTCTTCGAGAATCCTTTAACAAAGCGTTTGTAGTAATTCACAAGTACTAGAAAGGAACGTAGTTTAGCAACAGAAGTGGGGACTTTCCAATTCTGAATTGCTTTGACATTGTCAAAATCCATACAAAGACAACTTTGGTCGAAGATGTGACCAAGAAACCCAATGATTTTCTAAGCAAAGGAACATTTCTCCTTCTTCATGTATAGCTGGTTCTCCTTGAATTTTTCAACGACAAGACAAAGATGAACTTTATGTTCTTTTAAGGTTTCGTTGTAGACCGCAATGTCATCTAAGTACCTACAGCAAATTTGTCTAGGAATTTGTAGAATACTTGATTCATGAGAGTGCAAAATGTTTCCAGCGCATTTGTTAGCCTAAAAGGCATTGCCAATAACTCAAAAGCTCCATGGCGAGTCACACATGTCGTCTTCAGTTCGTCACCCTCTGCAATTCTGAATTGATAATACATTAACTACAAGTCAAGTTTAGTGAAGTATTTGGCCCTGTACAACTGGTCAAATAGATTTGTGATCAGTGGAATGAGGTAATTGTTTGGTACAATGAACTTGTTGAGTGCTTAATAATCAATGCATATTCGTAGGCTACCATTCTTTTCTTCTGGAACAATACAAGTGCTCTAAATGGTGCCTTCTCTAGTCTAATGAATCCTGCCTCAAGTAATTCATCAAATTGTTTCCTCAACTCTAAGTAAGCTCAATTTGGTGATGTCTTAGGTAAGCATTCTAGCATGGTGTATTGGTACTCTTCCAAGACTTTGATGACTTCATGGTGCACTTTTTCTCCTCTTTCTTCATCTACGATCAATGAAACCAGAATGAAGGTCGGATCTTGGTGTTTCAGACTTTTCTTGAATTGCATAACAAAGATCACCTTTATATTGTTTGTATTTGACTGCCTTAGAATCACATGAATAATTGTTAGATTGTTTCTTGTAATTACCAAGTATTTGGTTAAGGGAATAAGAATAACTTTATGTTCTATCAAGAACTCAATTCCTAAGATAGTATCAAAGTCATCCATCTGTGCGACGACGAAGTTGATTGATTTTGTTCATGAGTTGAGTTTTAGTTGAGCTCTAAAATTCTATTGGTTTCGATTATTGAAAAGACAAAGTATTTAGTCAGCTTGGTGAGATCGTTAGATTTTTCTCTTTTTTTTTTTAATATTGATTTTCAAAATTAATTGTTCTTCCTGTTGTTTCTTTTAGTTTATTTTAAAAAAACTTATCAAGTACCCATTTTTTCATGATGGAAAACCAGATCAAATTTTGGTCTCGTGGATGTTGGCATATTGTCGAACCCTGTTAAATCCGATCAAATTTTGGTCTCGTATCTCATTATTTTTTGCTTTATTTTGTTGCGTATCATTAATTGACATAATAATCTATTTTTAATCACACAAAAAGGGAAAAAAGAATTCATTTACTACATAATCAATTTTTTATAAACTATTTTTCTCAACAAGTAATATTAGAGTCAAGTTGCTGAGTAGTCAAATTTGGTCAGATTTCGCCATAGTTAAATAAAGTTTGTAACTTAATATTTTTTTAGATTTTTTTGTGTAAATTAAAATGATTGAGGATTTCAGTTTCATAGTAACATTGAAATTAGACTATTATTATATGTGTAAACTTATTATGGGAAATATGATTTTTTGTAAAGATCTTCATAAGACAATTAACAGAGATACAACGAGACCAAGACAAGACGAATAGATATTGAAAACTGATACATGGAAAATGCGTCACCTGTATCAAAAATTGGGTTAATGCAAGTGTGTTTCGCTGTATTGCTTTAGAGATAGAGTTAATTAATTGTGGAAGAAATTAGAATCACTATTTAAAAGTCAAAGTGCTCCGAATAAATTTCTTACAATTAAAAGAGTTGTGAATTCGAAATACATGGATACACATAGTATCAATGAGCACATGAGCGAGTTTTAGGGTTAAGTGAATTAGCTACTTGGTATAAGTATCATGTTAGATGATTAACAAACATTGTTTTTGTTTAGTTTTATGTCATACAGTTGAAAATCACTTTAGGTTACATTTAGCAATTCAGTGTCAGATGCTAAATTAACTCTGTATATGGTTACAAATCATTAGAAAAAATTATTCGAATCATTCTTCTAGAGGAGGGAGGTGCTCTTCTAGTGATAAACAAGAAAGACAAAGTCGAAGTTAAAGTAAAGATCAATATAAAAGTGGTTTAACAAAAGGAAGATCTAAGTCAAAATAAAAGACAATGAATGGTTTCACTGTGTGACGTCGAGACATATGAAAAAGATTGCCGACTGTGGAAGAAAGAACAAGTCAAAGGGAAAGATAGTGAGTATGACAATGATAGAGACTACTACAGCTGTTTTTTATGGTGATGTGATTACTACTTATCACAAATCGAATGTGGGCCTAGACAGAGATGTCAGGTTGAACGACCCAATCATTGGAGAGAACTCATGCCCAATCCACTAGGCTTTACAAAGAAAGATTTTAAAATAAATTTAGCTCTAGTCCACAAGGAATAGACTGAAAGTCCACATAGTAATTAGATAAAAATAAGATAATGCAATCTTAAATGAATCTAATAAATACTGTATATAAAATAAAATATTAAAGAAATCAAAGAATTTTCTCCCTAGAAGAAGGAATGACACTCGAGAAAATAAAGAGGAGAACGAAAAATGAGATTTACTTCTCAACGAGCAACAATAATACCAGCCTCCATGATTCTAACCTAGAAGATGGAGGGGGTCTTTGGGATGAACAACTAACTCAATAGGAAGCCCTACACTATACTTAAATGCATGTGTAAAATTAGTTTTATCATTTTCTTACAAAATCATTAATAGTTATAAAAAAAATGCAATGTTGGTTTACATCAAAAACATTTTCTTTTCATTTCATTTTAAAACATGCTCCACAAACCGAGAAATTTCAAATCATTTATAACATTTTTAAACAAACTCAACAAGCTATCACTGGGGTAGGTTTGAAAACATTGCTATATATATATAAATAAAGTAAGCCTCCACCATTGTCATTTGAAAAATCATCTCAGTGAAAAATAAGAGTCACTAAAAGACCTAACCAATACACTATCATAAAAAGGCAAGGATCTGAATACTTGACAACACCTCATGAATCAAAAGAGGTGAGAAATGATGGCGATCCAAAGATCTAGTCACGTCACCCTAGTTGTCGATGAGCAAGCTCAGCAACAACATAACTCGCGAATCAAAACAGTGGCTAGCGACCCAAAGACCAGACATCAACACCACTCCTAAAATTGTAACATGAAGGAGTGCTTGACGAGTAAAGCTGAACTCCAACACCACCCACACAACACTCAAAGAGTGGCCAACGAGCAAAGGCGACACCACCCAATGTATCAAACAAAAATACCATGGCTAAGTTTAGGGATGCGACACCGCCATAGTATTATTCTCATCACATAAAAACAAAAGACCTTCGTTCAGCATAATGCATACATGATCTGACTCCATATTTTTGTTATTTGGCTTGTGCAACCCAAAAGAATTGACAACCAATATCAGAAACGCTTGACAACCCAATCAAACAATCAGCTCATTGGGCTATACATATAACAAATGAAAATGAAATATCATGCATTCATAAGATGAACATGTAAACCATATGTACACATATGTAAAATTGACGTGCTGGTGACTAGGCCTTGTTAGGGTTTTCATAGTTGTATACCAACCAAAATAGGTTTTGAAAACTATGCTATGCAAATGCAATACAATATATAAACCTCTACCTTAATGTCGACCACAACTTTACCTACTAACCGACATGCGGTATTGGGAACAGAAATAGGGAACGAGGCATCAAATCCAAGACGTTGGAAACAAAGACACTATGAGAGCTTATAACAAACCCAACAGTAAAACCCCAAATCAGAACATGAAGGGTAATAAAAGAAAACTATTTGGGGCTAAGAATCATAACCAACAAGGAACCCTAATCAACAAGGAACCACGTTAAAACCTCAAATTAGTATACAAAGACAATTAATAACTGGATCCTATATCAGCACTAGGAACCCAACCAAGAGACCGCGACAAACAGTGGCAAACAAAATTTTCCAAAAATTAAAAGACTGTGCTGTCCATCGGAGCCCACAAGTGGTCGATCAAAACTAGCATGGGTTGACTAGTCAACACCTCTTCTTCTTCGGTTTCCACAAGGGTTGACCATTGACCCTAACGGTTGACACTTAAAGGCGGGGATTGACACCTTGAGCAAATGTCGACCCTTGGCATATTGTGATTTGGGTTTTACTTTTGACTAATGACCCCATGCTTCAGCTTTTCTAACTAGGTTTGTTAGGGATTAATTTTGAAAAAGATGTCCATTGTGAAAAAACCCACTTCAATGCAGCTTTATCACTTACCAACAATGTTACTTCCAATAAAATCCCACCTTTCCTCCCACTAATGGTATGATAAGTTGCAATTAAATATGAGATCAGAAAAGTTAACCCTAGTTTACGAGTTATATAACTATTTTAACACATTTTTTTACCAATATAATATATTTTACTAGCTTTTTGAAAGTTTAAGATGTATTATTTGGAAAGGGAAAGTTCATGATATTAGTTTAATGAGCATATTAAATTTGGAGTCCAATAGCACTTTTTTTATTTTCATAATAATTATAAATGTAGAAACTGCATATGTTAGTATGTGTTTGTTTACAGTGTTATGTTTTTTATACATTACTTACTTAGCATTAGGCTAATAGATGAGTTCTGTTTTGTAGGTGACGACGCTATAGTTGGTGAGTACTCAGAGCGTGTCCAAGACTAGGAGACGGTTGGAGTAGTGCACTCGTGGACGGTCCGACTGGCTGTTGGGGCATTTTGACCAGGGCGGGGGTATGTGAGAGAGTTAGTTTATTTGAGTATAGTAGAATATGTTTTTGAGTCGTTTTGAGTTGTTTTGAGTCGGTTGGAGTCATGTGGACATATAGATGCATTTCAAACTTTAGCAATCGTTTTTCCACGTAAATAATGATTTTGAGTTGATGGAAAAAAGTACGTTTCATTGTTTTATCGTCGGGTCGAATTTCAGTGTCTTTTTCAAGGATTTAAGGTTTTAAAACAGATTTTGTGAAGGAAGTGTCGACTTGTGCCCGAAAGTGTCGATTGCTCAGTGTAAAAACGAGTGCAGAGTGTCAAACTGTATGTAAAGGGGTCGACCAAACTCTGTAGGTATCGACCGTTTAGGTCGACCTACTCGGACAGAGAGGGAGAATGTGTCGACCAGTGTATTCAAGTGTTGGCCGGTAGTGTAAAAATAAGCGAAAGTGTCGATCTCATAGATCGATCGACGCGAACAGAGAGAAATGAAGTGTCGACCGGTGCATGTAAGTGTCAATTGATAGTGTAAAATAGAGGAGAATATCGACCACAAGGATCGACCGACGCGGGCAGAGAGGAATGAAATGTCGATCGGTAGTCACAAGTGTCGATCGGTCAGTGTATTAAGCGGAGAAGTGTCAACCGATAGTGTCGACCTATAAAAACAGAGCCAAATAAGGTGTCGATCGGTGCTTGTCGGGGTCGACCAAAAATTGATTTTTATGTTTTAGAAAACTTGAATTTTATTTAAACTGATTTTAAACCAAAGTCATCCGCTGTGACATTTTTAAACATTTTCAAGGGTGTCATTTTAAGTCGAGGAACAAAGTTTTAAATTTTTATACGAATTTTACCCGAGTGTGTGTATGTGTGTGAGAAGTAGTAGAAGGAGAACGGACCAAAAATTGGCGAGTCAGTTTTCGGGTCGTTACAGTTGTAGTATTAAAGCAGTGAGTAGTAGTAGTAAGCGTACTGGAAACCGTGTGGGTTTTCGGGTTGCTACAGTCACCAGATAAGGAAAAAACATGATAAGCTAACAAGTGCATATGAAAATTGGAGTGCAACGTTTGCGGGCGCTGCACAATTTCAAGTTAGCAACGGATACGAATTTGTTATCGAAATGAATTTGGGTGCATGCAATTGTACTAGGTGGGGGGTTACAGGAATCTCGTGTTTTCATTCTATTTCTTGCATGTACTGGATGAGAGTAGCGCCAGAGAATTACTTGCATCGATGCTATCACAGAGAAAGATACCTGCAACTATACTCACAATATATTCGTCCCATCAGGGGTCAACTAATGTGGCTGCCCGTAAAAAGTATGCATGAAATCCTCCCGTCCAAAAGAAAGCGCCAACCTGGTAGGCCGCAAAAAACAAGAGTGTGAGATGCCGAATAACCGTCAAGCTTGAGAATTAGTAAGAAGAACACCACCGTACGATGCCGTATATGTCGGCAGCAAGGGTATAATGCTGGCACTTGTGCTAACCGGGGATCAACTTCAGGCGCTGCTTCTCAAAACACATTTATAGGATTCAATACCTTTGACGGGACGCATGAATCTTCTACACACAGCCGTAGCTGAAATTGTTGAATTAGTAATTTAATTTTTTTTATGGTACCATTTACTAATTTAATTTTGCAAAGTGATTGAAACTGTAATTATTTATTTTATTTTAAACCTCATGAAATTTACATACAACGACTGATAGTTTGAGGTTTAATGTAAAAAAAACCCAGTAATTTAAAACGTATGTAATTTCACATTTTAATAACATTACAGTACATAAAGTTAAAGTACAAAAACTAATATAAACTATGCCGGTGGGTCATCAGAGTCTTCGTTGGTGCCGTGGTTCACCATCCAATTCTGGAACCTCTCATTCATCTCTCTATAGGACTTAGCGAGATAATTTTAGGACTCAGTCAACTCTCTCTGAGAAGCGATCATCCCACTCTGTCCCAAGGCGAGCTCATCGATTCTACTTATGAGGTGTTAGATGTCCCGTTGCTGGCTCTGCTGTATCTCAAGCACTTGCAGATGCTGGTGGTGTGTCTGCTGCATTTCATACGTCTATTGGTGGTGCGTCTACTGCATCTTATACAGCTGCTGCAGATACTGCCTCGTGTTTCATCCACTAGCCTCATCCTCTTGGGGGCCTAATGGCAGAGATGTTGTCTCATCCATCGGCACTGCCTAAGAAGTGGATGCCCCCTGATTGCTCTCCTTCAACACTTAAGCGCCATCGACTTCAATAATGTCCATGTGTATCAGCTGAGTCATGTTAAATACATTGGTGGATCTAGGAGGTATTCTCTGCTCACCAACCGGCAGTCAAAGTCCAGCTCGCTTGAGGATCTTAAGAATCAGTCCCCATACGGGAGATTCGTTATGGGTGCCCGCCCGACCTCGCGCATGTGATTAAAATCAAAAAGTCAGAGTCAAAAGGCTTCTCATTGCACATCTTCTCCATGACGTAGAGGTCCACACAACTCACGAGATTTTGACGTCCCTCTCGCAGCAGAAAGGTGTGGGCTAGCAGGATGTGAAGAACTTGATCTTTAACATTCAAATCTTTGGATCGGGGTTTCACGAATGCCCCAATGTTGGAATTGCGGTGAATTCTCCGTAAAAACTCTACTCCTTTGGGGAATGTGAAAAAAGAGCAGTCTCAAGAAGTATGGTAATATTGCTTTGCCCCTTCTATGACAAACTACAACACTTCATTCAGTATCTCTGGACGTATCATAAACTCCCTACCAAGGATGTACGTCCTCAAACCAATCAAGATTTCATTTCTACTTAACCTTGCCAAGTTCGTGTAGAACAAGTGAACTATTATCTCGCAGGTATCGCCAGTCAATGCGTTGACCCCACGTAGGTCGATATTTTCAAACATCTCTTTGATCCCCATCTACTCACAACTTCTAAAGTCTACATTCATGCAAAAATTAATTGAGTATCTTCACAAATTCTGCTCAAACTTTCTCTGGCAATCTTCATTAAAAAATTTTATCCTATCAAGTTCACGTATAACTAAAATAAAATATATCTTCGTTGATAATACAAAGAAAAATGTTAAAATATACAAATATTAAAATAAATAAAAATAAAACAAAATGTCCATATTTTTATAATTTAGATAGAAATAAAAAAATAATTGGCATAAAATATAATAATAACAAAAATCGTAATTGGTTAAAATATTAAATGAATTAATATAAAAAATTTATTACAATATTTTTACATCAATACAATTAAAAAAAATATTAAAATAAGGATTATGTACGTGAGAAAAAGGTAAACAAATTTAAAAAAAAATTGTTCGTAAATAATAACTTCATAAGTTATGTAAATATTATAAAATCGTAAGTAAAATGTTTTTATTTAATTTAAACTCTAAAATAAATTGTCTCTATTTTTCAGATTTAGATAGAAATTGTTAAAAGAAATTGAAAAAAAAAATTATAATGAAGAAAAAGATTAATAGTCACAAACTATAATAATACGAAAAATATTAAAATAAAGGGTTTATCGGTTTTTTTTATCTGCATAATAAAAGAAATGAAGATAAGATATATTAAGAAAATAAAATATCTTCACATCTTTTTTTTTATTTTCGTAGTAAAAGAAACTTACCAAAATGTACGATAATATAAAATGTTAAATTAAAAAAAAAAATACTACTTACCTTTAAGATTTTTTTTTTCAATGAATAGTAAATTTGGAGGATTTTTTTTCTTAAAAATCCTAATCGAAACTATTAAAAAATTGAGATATATTTAGTAATATTATTGTCTGAACAGCTCTGTAATTTCTTCTTAGGCATCAGCCCCCATACATTATCTTATGACTTTGTAGAGATCTATGTCTCTAGCAAACAAGCCTAAGTCTGGTCAATGTAACCCCTTTTACGAGGAAACACCGCTTCTCTAGAAGTTACGAGGCTATTTTGTTGAATTTATGGAGAGTTTTTTTTTTGTCCCTAAGTATTCTCTACCTACCTACTTGTGTGTGTCAGGTATAAGTACCCTTTTATTAAAGGACGTTCAAATTTTTCCTAAGAGTATGACATGTGTTACTTCAGCACCGTAGCGCCTGGTACATAAATATTGGCTCGAGGTATTTTTTCTACCCCTTATGACTTTTAGGGAGACCTTGCGCCTTGAACCAATAACAATCTTTCTGCTAACGTAGCCTGTAACACCCCGAGAAAACTCACGTTCCCGGTGCGCTACAGTGTATCTACACACTACACACACTAACACTTGACATAACTCACTCAATTTAATACCCTTTCGTTTTCAAATCATTTTCAAAAGAACATTTGTGAGTATGAAAAATTTTCGACTCGATTCGAAAACAACTCGCGTCCCAAAGAGGGAACACGAAATGCTCAACATAAAAACTACGTAGCGGAAAAGAAAACCATTTAAACAGTTTAAGATAAAATGGTAAAACTTGAAATCCTAGGAAAGAATCCAACGCACCCCTCGAACTACACAATCCGGTACCGCGCACTCACGTCCCCACTTTGACACCCCGCGCGCACCCTCGCGGTGCTGCACGCGCCAACTCAACGTCACTACGTCTCGCGCACGCCCACAACGTCGCGTGCCCCACGCACCCTGCCGCTGTACAGCACGTCTGCGCGCAAGCCCTCACCCGGCGCCGCACGACCCGTGAGTACCCGCAGGGCCGCGTGCCCCGTGCACCTGCGATCACGCCGCACTCCCACGCTCATCTACACTTCTCTAGCATTCACTGTACGCATCTCAACCTATTCCATATCCTTTCGACTCACAACCCCTCTCCCAAAATTTCGGCAGAGTAACGCCTAAAAACTGGCTATCCCAAAAATTTAAACCCTGCACACAGTTCACCAAACACCAACAGTAAATATCTATCAACCATCCAGAGAAATCACCATAATAAAATCAGAGTATGAAGACGACGAAAATCCATCAAATGCAAATGAAGAAAATTCACAGTATAGAGCAATTCCAAACTCCTACATGTAAAATATATGCGTACGTCGCCAAAATCACACGCACTCCATATACACCTACACACTGACGCATATACAATTCATCTCATCGACTGTACATAATCACCACAAAGAAAAGTACCCAAAAACAAACCAGGCCACCACCTACCATCTCCACGGGTCAGGTCGCCCTAACAAAAATCCGCCATCCGGTGCCTCGGTCGCACGCCGCCAACCATCCTATGCCTTAGGACTAGGCTCTCGAGGCTCACCAGCAAGATCGTCAGCACCTACACCACAGAACACACAACATAAGTTTAACGCTCAGTAAGTAATGCGATATGAAAGTAAAAGCCGTCAATGCAATCCTATCACATGCAGTCTCTACACTCACACTCATATTGTCACATCTGTGACGCGTAGTGCAGCCGCACTAAGGTAAGGAGGAACCTCACGCCACCCTACACCCTGACACGTCGCCACCGTCCCGGACTCCCCAGCAACGAGGCCTAGAAGCTACACACACGCATCACCACACGGCAACCGCATCAGGGTAAGGGTATACCTCGCGCCACTCTACACCCTGACACGTCGCCCCCGTCCCAGCCTCCCCAGCACGGGGCCACAGTTGTCACATACACACGTTTCGCGACAGCCCAGCCGGCCCACCCCTCGAGTGGAATCTGCGACTGGTGTTGCACCGGTCCACACACTAGTAGGATCCGCGGTACCACTGCCCATCACCCTCACCATCAACACATTCGCGCCGCATGACGGCCCAGCCGGCCCACTCCTCGAGTGGAATACGCGACTGGTGAAGCACCGGCCCACACACTAGCGGGATCCGAGGTACCACCGCCACACGCCTCATCACATACTCAAAACATGCTCAAAATCATTTTCGTTCACGTTTTTAAAATATGATGCATGCCAAACAATACGCACGCACTCCACAATCAATCATATAAACCCTAAAGTTCTGCGGTGTAGGCCCACTTGGGCAAAACGCATGCATGCACTACTTACCTGGCGTCCTAAGCTCGCTCGATGCACAACTTCGCCGAAAAGTGTCTCAACCTAAAACACAAACAACCACTCATCAATATTTATCTCAAAATCCACCAAATAGCTAAAAATAATCTTCCTCAACTACACTCATGAAATTCCAACTAAAACGGGTCATTGGTTTGGTTTGGTTTGGCCGAAAACCAGCCCAAAGTTCGGACGCGCATAACTTTTGCGTCCGTTAACGGAATCGAGTTATTCACGTGGTTAAACGTCCCCTTAGGAACCTAATCTAACATATTAAAACAGATTTTAAAACGGTAAGCCGCAGACAGGCGAAAAACGCCAAAAACTAAATCTACCATTTTTTTATAAAATTTCAACCTTTGTTTTTCTTCAACCAAAACTCACTCAATTTAGCTTTACGCACCAAAAACAGCCATGCCACTATCATACGTCAAAATTCTACGAAAAACGCTCACTAATTTAACTTGGACCAAAATCCGACATAAACTTCCGACGCGCATAACTTTTGCGTTGGATATCGGAATCGAACGATTCCAGCGGCCATACGTCCCTCTAACCACCTATTTTAACCCGCTATAACAACATTTGAAACGACCAACCAGACACAGGCCGAAACGGCCAAAAACAGAATCTGTTTTTATACGAAAAATCTGAAATTCAACCTTAACCCGAATTTTCACCAATTTCTGCGCCAATCTATCACATTCTAATCTATTAAACATGAACTAACCAAACTTGAAGGTTTCCAATTCAGAAAAACTAAATTTTGAAAATCACAGCCCCTCGATTTATTTCCCCCTTCTTTTTTAGCCACCGGAATCCCATGAAGTCTGACTATTTCCTGAATATACAACTGGGCAAACTGGTCCATCGTATAAGTCATCCTCACAGGCAAAAAGTGAGACGACTTCGTCAACCTGTCCACAATCACCCAAATCGCGTCATGGCCCTTGGCAGTTCTCGGTAGTCCCACCACAAAATCCATGGTGATTCGCTCCCACTTCCACTCCGGTATAGGCAATGGTTGGAGCATCCCAGACGGTCACTGATGCTCCGCCTTCACCTGCTGGCAGACTACGCAGGCCTCAACATACTCAGCCACTGCTCGTTTCATGTTAGGCCACCAATAGTGCTGCTTCAAATCCCTGTACATTTTAGTGCTTCTCGGATGCACAGAGAAAGAAGATGAATGGGCATTTGATAATATATCCCTCCTCAGCTCTTCATCCTTCGGGACGTACCACCTATCCCGAAATTTCAGAATCCCGTCCTCTGAATAGCTGAACTCAGAATCAGGCCTGACCTCCATACTCGCCTTCAGCTCGCTACACTCCGAATTAGTCTCCTGAGTCTGCCTGATCATGTCCAAAATAGTCAGCCTCAACGACAAGGCAGAAATAGTGGCTGTCAGATCAGAAACTACCTCCAGACCAAAACTCTGCATCTCTGTCACTAACTCAACAGGCCGTATCGTAGTCATGGCAGAAGTCGAAGCTGTCACCCTACTTAAGGCATCTGCCACCACATTCGCCTTCCCCGGGTGGTACTTGATCTCCACATCGTAGTCCTTGACCAGCTCGAGCCATCTTCTCTGTCTCAAATTCAACTCCTTCTGCGTGAAAATGTACCTCAAGCTCTGATGGTCCGAGTAAATCTCGCACTGCTGCCCAAAAAGTCATAAGAATTTTTGCTAAAAACAGTTCCCATACAGATAATGCCTCCAAATCTTGAGTGCAAATACAACCGCTGCCAGTTCCAAATCGTGAGTGGATAATTCTGCTCGTAAGCCTTCAACTGCCTAGAAGCATAGGCAATGACCCTCTCACTCTGCATCAAAACACACCCCAAACCGATCCTGGAGGCATCACAATAAATGCAGAACTTCTCTCCTTCCATGGGCAGTGTCAATACAGGAGCCGTAGTCAACCTCTGCTTCAATGTTTGGAAGCTGTCCTCACACCTGTCGGTCCATTCATACTTCACATTTTTCTTGGTCAGCCGGGTCAAGGGGGCCGAGATCTTAGAGAACCCCTCAATGAACCTCCGATAATATCCAGCCAACCCCAAAAAATTGCGTATCTCGCCAGCACTGGTCGGCCGCGGCCACTCCTTTATAGCCTGAACCTTCACCGGATCAACTGAAATACCCTCAGAGGAGATAACATGCCTCAAGAAGTGAATCATGTCCAACCAAAACTCGCACTTCGAGAACTTAGCATACAGCTGATGCTGGCTCAAAATAGTCAATACAATCTTCAGGTGCTCTCAGTGCTCCTCCTCACTCCGCGAGTAGATCCGGATGTCGTCGATAAACACAATCACAAACTTGTCCAGGTACTCCCTGAACACTCTGTGCATCAGGTCCATGAATGCTGCAGGGGCATTGGTCAACCCGAAAGACATAACCAGAAACTCGAAGTGCCCATACCTCGTCCTGAAGGCCGTCTTCGGTACATCTTTCTCCTTCACCTTCAACTGATGATAGCCGGACCTCAGGTCGATCTTAGAAAACATTCGGGCACCCCGTAACTGATCAAACAAATCGTCAATCCTCGGCAATGGATACCTGTTCTTCATCGTCAACTTATTCAGCTCCCGGTAGTCAATACACATACGTAGGGATCCGTCCTTCTTCTTAACGAATAGAACTGGCGCTCCCCAGGGTGAAAAACTAGGGCGTATAAAGCTCTTATCCGTCAGCTCCTCCAACTGAGCCTTCAGCTCCTTAAGTTTAGTAGATGCTTAATCTGTACGGGTTCTTGCACACTGGCTCGGCACCTGGGAAAACATCTATCTCGAAATCGATCTCCCTGTTAGGGGGCAACCCTGGAAAATCATCACAAAACACCTCTGGGAACTCCTGCACAACAAGAATGTCCTGTATCCGAGTATCACCGTGCGACTGCGCATCCCCGACACTTGCCAAAAACCCCTGACAACCCTTACCCAACAACCCTGGAGCCTGACGAGAAAATATAGTAGAAATCCTGGTAAGACCTTTACCTGCTTTAAATGTGTAGCTCTCCCCGCTCGGGAGCCGGAAATGAACCTCTCTGGTCCTGCAGTCAATCTCTGCATGATGTCTGAATAGCCAGTCCATTCCCAAGATCACCTCATAACCGCTCATATGGAGTATAACTAGCTCGGCATATAACTGCTTCCTCCCCACTGTCACAACATTGTCTCGCACCACCTGTTCTGAATACAAATGCTCCCCGGATGGCAAAGTCACATCATAATATCGCTCGGCGGGACTAAACTCCAAGTTGGCCTTAACCACAAAGCTCGTCGACACAAACGAGTGCGTAGCACCCGTATCAATCAGGGTATAAGCTGCCACACCAGAAACAAAAATGTTACCTGCAATCACTGATGGCTGGGCAGCATCATCTGGCTCAAAAAGGGCAAAGATCCTCGGTGTAACTCTGGCTGACGCTCTGCTCGCCGCTGGGCATCTGCTGGCAAAGTGTCCCACCTCATTGCAGTCAAAGCAGCGGTTCTGACGCGGCTTCTGGCACTCTCTGGACATGTGGCCCACCTCGCCACAGTTATAACACCTCACTGGGCTTGTTCTGCATTCGCCCGGGTGGCTCCTCTGACACTTCGGGCACACTGGAAACTGTCCCGACCCCTGCGGCCTCTTAGTGCTCCCCTGGCTACTGGAACGGTCACTAGGCCTCTTCAGACCTTTCTGCACGGACGCCTCCCCGCTGACCTGTGGCAGCGACTCTCTGAATGATCTCCAAGGCTGCTTTCTGGGTACCTCCCGATAACTAGGAAGCTTCGCCCGAGCCTCCTCAATGTCCAGGGCATTCGCTACCACCTCCTTATACGGCATGCCTCGGGTCCCTGCAATCCGCATGCCCATATAAATATCTGGCTTCAGGCCCTGCACAAACTGATGTACCTTGTTCTCATCAAGGCTCACCAAATGTCCTGCAAACCGCGACAAGGCCTCGAACTGCCGTACATACTCAGCCATAGTGCTGGTCTGCTTCAACTGTGCAAACTTCACCATCTTCTGTGTCCTAATGGAATGACTGAAATACTTGCCGAAAAACACGGACCTGAACTCCTCCCAGGTCATGGCCTCCACATCTCTCATGGCTGCCACAGTATCCCACCAATGGCTCGCATCCTTGGCAAGATAGAATGCCACACTAGAAACTCTGTCCTGCTCCTCTACCTTGGCAAAACTCATCATCCTCTCCATACTCCGTATCCACTCCTCAGCACTAAGAGGATCCGTCAAAGGTCGGGGGTCTAAGTCTATGCAGCCTGTCACCCCCTCTGTCGGACGAACCCTGGACGCTAGACTGACCCTGGTCGTCCCTACTCATAAACCTCTCCAACTGCTGAGACTGACGGTGGACCAACTCGGTAAGCTGCCGGACGGTATCATCCATGTCGCCAACAGCTCTAGGAGGCGCCTCTCGTCGTGGCCGCCCTCCACCTCTACCTCTCACCTCTCCTGACATTTTCTACCTTTAACATGAATATAAAGCTCACATTAGTACTACAATAAATTCAAATCTAAACACTTACAGTTGGTGGAGTGCTCTTGTGCAGCGGCTGACGGTGTTAGGTAATCCTCTGAACGACGTCGACCCCGTAGCTCTAATACCATAACTGTAACACCCAGAGAAAACTCACGTTCTCGGTGCGCTACAGTGCATCTACACACTTCACACACTAACACTTGACATAACTCACTCAATTTAATACCCCTTTCGTTTTCAAATCATTTTCAAAAGAACATTTGTGAATATGAAAAATTTTTGACTCGATTCGAAAACAACTCGCGTCCCAAAGAGGGAACACGAAGTCCTCAACATAAAAACTACACAGCGGAAAAGAAAACCATTTAAACAGTTTAAGATAAAATGGTAAAACTTGAAATCGTAGGAAAGAATCCAACGCACCCCTCGAACTACACAATTCAGTACCGCGCACTCACGTCCACCGGGCCAACTCAACGTCACTGCGTCTCGCGCACGCTTATAGCGTCGCGTGCCCCACGCACCCTGCCGCTGTACAGAACATCCGCGCGCGCGCCCTCACCCGGCGCCGCACGACCCGTGAGTACCCACAGGACCGCATGCCCCGCGCACCTGCTATCACGCTGCACTCCCACGCTCATCTACACTTCTCTAGCATTCACTGTACGCATCTCAACCTATTCCATATCCTTTCGACTCCCAACCCCTCTCCCAAAATTTCGGCAGAGTAACGCCTAAAAACTGGCTATCCCAAAAATTTAAACCCTGCACACAGTTCACCAAACACCAACAGTAAATATCTATCAACCATCCAGAGAAATCACCCAAACAAAATCAGAGTATGAAGACGACGAAAATTCATCAAATGCAAATGAAGAAAATTCACAGTATAGAGTAATTCCAAGCTCCTACATGTAAAATATATGCATACGTCGCCAAAATCACACGCACTCCATATACACCTACACACTGACGCATATACAATTCATCTCATCGACTGTACATAATCACCACAAAGAAAAGTACCCACAAATAAACCAGGCCACCACCTACCATCTCCACGGGTCGGGTCGCCATAACAAAAATCCGCCATCCAGTGCCTCGGTCGTACGCCGCCAACCATCCTATGCCTCAAGACTAGGCTCTCGAGGCTCACCAGCAAGATCGTCAGCACCTACACCACATAACACACAACATAAGTCTAACGCTCAGTAAGTAATGCGATATGAAAGTAAAAGCCGACAATGCAATCCTATCACATGCAGTCTCTACACTCACACTCATGTTGTCACATCTGTGACGCGTAGTGCAGCCACACAAGGGTAAGGAGGAACCTCACGCCACCCTACACCCTGACACGTCGCCACCGTCCCAGACTCCCCAGCAATGAGGCCCACAACCTACACACATGCATCACCACATGGCAACCACATCAGGGTAAGGGTGTACCTCGCGCCACTCTACACCCTGACATGTCGCCCCCGTCCCAGTCTCCCCAGCACGGGGCCACAGTTCCCACACACACGTTTCGCGACAGCCCAGCCGGCCCACCCCTCGAGTGGAATCCGCGACTGGTGTTGCACCGGCCCACACACTAGTAGGATCCGCGGTATCACTGCCCATCACCCTCACCGTCAACACACATTCACGCCGCATGACAGGCCCAGCTGGCCCACTCCTCGAGTGGAATCCGCGACTGGTGAAGCACCGGCCTGCACACTGGCGGGATCCGTGGTACCACCGCCACACGTCTCACCACATATTCAAAACATGCTCAAAATCATTTTTGTTCACGTTTTTAAAATATGATGCATGCCAAACAATACGCACGCACACCACAATCAATCACATAAACTCTAAAGTTCTACGGTGTAGGCCCACTTGGGCAAAACGCATGCATGCACTACTTACCTGGCGTACTAAGCTCGCTCGATGCACAACTTTGCCGAAAAGTGTCTCAACCTAAAACACAAACAACCACTCATCAATATTTATCTCAAAATCCACCAAATAGCTAAAAATAACCTTCCTCAACTACACTCAAGAAATTCCAACTAAAACGGGCTATTGGTTTGGTTTGATTTGGCCGAAAACCAGCCCAAAGTTCGGACGCGTATAACTTTTGCGTCCATTAACAGAATCGAGTGATTCAAGTGGCTAAACGTCCCCTTAGGAACCTAATCTAACATACTAAAACGGATTTTAAAACGGTAAGCCGCAGATAGGCGAAAAATACCAAAAACCGAATCTGCCAGTTTTTTATAAAATTTCAACCTTTGTTTTTCTTCAACCAAAACTCACTCAATTTAGCTTTACGCACCAAAAACAGCCATGCCACTATCACACGTCAAAATTCTACAAAAAACGCTCACTAATTTGACTTGGACCAAAATACAACATAAACTTCCGACGCGCATAACTTTTGCGTCGGATATCGGAATCGAACGATTCCAGCAACCATACGTCTCTCTAACCACCTATTTTAACCCGCTATAACAACATTTGAAACGACCAACCGGAACCAGGCCGAAACGGCCAAAAACAGAATATGTTTTTATATGAAAAATCTGAAATTCAACCTTAACCCGAATTTTCACCAATTTCTCCGCCAATCCATCACATTCTAATCTATTAAACATGAACTAACCAAACTTGAAGGTTCCAATTCAGAAAAACTAAATTTTGAAAATCACAACCCCTCGATTTATTTCCCCCTTCTTTTTCAGCCACCGATACTCCCCACCAAATCTCTTAACCCAACAATTATCGACAATTCCCACCATAGATCGATCGAAAAGAAGAGCAGCATCACGCACTCTCCCCCTCGTCCAACAGAATAGAAAAAAAAAAAAAAAAAAAAAAAAACGGGGGGGGGGGTGGGGGCTCTGACTTCTCGGCTCTGCTGCCCACGATCACGCGGCACATACACACCGCGTACACCAACCCAACGCTCAGCTTAACATTCAGAAAGATTATAAGAAGACGGCCATCAAATTTGTCAAACAAAATCAAAGCAGGGGAGGAAGCATACCTTCAGTATTCAGCTCGGGAAACCGAACACGTCCCCCACCGCAGTCCTCTCGGCTAACCAGCGTTCGATTCTTCTCCGTCGTCGGCGTCGACAGACCACCGGGTTCTCTCCCTCTCACGGCTTCTCGCGCTCTCTCTCTCAGTCTCGCTCTCTCGGCCGCGCAACAATACAGGGTGGAATGGCTTCCACCCGAAGCCATTCCACCTTATAACTTATTTTTATTTTTTTTTTAAATTACAAATTATCAAAATGCCCTCACGTGTTTTAAATCATCCGTAAATTCGTTAATTTCTCGACCTCCCGACTTCAAATTCTGAAAACCATCGTAAAAGTAGGTTCCGAGTCTTAAAATTTTAAATTTTTTCGTTGAAATATTTCTCAAAACTCTGACCGAGATTAAATTAAAAATTTCGGAAGTAAAATTTAAAATCAAAATTTTCAGGTTATTACATAGTGTCCTCCATCCCTCAGAACTAACAAAGGGTATTACAGAAATATTCACCTATTATTCATCGACCATGTTTTCGACCAAATTTTAGGCCCTGGCTCACTCTCCTTGGATGAACTTTACAGACGAACCCACAATTACCGCGAACAAACATATGAATGACGAGGAAACTTTTTTTTCGATTATGCTAATACTTGTACTTTCTCTACTATTCTGCCCAAGCCTGATTGAGAAAGAATTATGGGACGTAAAACAAAAAATATGTTGCCTATACTATATTTTCCTTTTCCACCCAACTCTTAACCCATTAACAATAAATAAAACGAGAAGACCGTTACCAAACTCATAGCTTTGGGCCCACTATCCCAATCATGACTTTCCTACCCTAGTGAAAATTCTAAACAAGATAAATATTATTAATTACATACGTAATTTTATTTGTTTATGAGATTGTGTGTGTTGGAAATTGCCATACACGAGAACTAGAAGAATTTAGAAATGACTTGATGGTAGCGTGGAATGGATGATGATTATAATGGGCCAAAAGTGCTACGAACAAATTGGAATGTCAAATTGATGTTTGAGTTTGCATCAAGTAATAGAAAAAGACAATAATGAGAAGGATGTAGAAGGACAAAAGATGTAAGGTCCATGCTTAAGGAAAGATGTGGTTATAAATCAAAAGTTGAATTACAACTTGCACCTTATCCTTTCCAAAAGTTTAATTCGTATGTAAATGAGCTCGCTAACAATTTTTAACAAAAAAAATTTATCCAAGTCAATATGATCAAACCAGAAAAAATAAATCCTATTGCTGGCTATTATTTTTTATTTGGTGGCCCATTTACAAGAGTCTGGTCGACACAAGTATTAAGTCAGCTAGTTAAATTTCTTTTAGCAAAAAAATAAAATACTTTTTTTGATATAAACATGTTGATCTGAATCAAAACATGTGAAATTATAAACGAACATTTAAAAATAAAATTGAATTTACAATAACTTAATTGAAATTATCAGGGTCAAATTAAATTAAATGTCAAATTATAAGGACTAGTTATGCATAATAAAAGCTTTTTCGTTAACAATTCCAACCGTGTATCTTAATATTTAACATATAGTTTATTTATTTATCCGTAATGTGATTTTAAATCATTAGGTGTATTTGCAACATTTAAAACAATGACACTTTTTCTTTATGAAGAAAATAATTTTGTAGTTAGGATAAGATAATTGAGTAGTTAAATACTTAAAAATAGAAATGATAATTGAGTGAATAAGGATTATGATGCAAGTAATTTTTAGCTAATTACATGTGTCACAACCCGAAAAAGGCAAACGATGAAATATGGAATGATCTGATGAGGAAAATTCGAACTATCTAATCCTCATTGGCCATGAATGATAATATAGCAACAAAAGTTAAAAAATAAAAATAAAGGCGACTATTGGATGAACTCAAAAGTCCAATAGTGATATTCAGATAATGTGTTAATATAG
The DNA here is from genome assembly GCA_022433055.1 of Begonia peltatifolia. Classification (NCBI taxonomy): domain Eukaryota; kingdom Viridiplantae; phylum Streptophyta; class Magnoliopsida; order Cucurbitales; family Begoniaceae; genus Begonia; species Begonia peltatifolia. Next base: position 8,586,022 of record CM039531.1, on the reverse strand, counting down.
GTCCAAATAATATATTATGCAAAAGAAATGTATAATAATATGTCATAACAACAAGATTTAAGGAAATAACTAAATTCAACAACATAGTATCCCCATGAAATAAAATTAATATATACGACAAGCTCGATTCCCAGTCGACTGTTGCAAACTTTCCTACCTATAATATGAAAAAGGGGAGTACATTTGGAGTGTGATGCAAACCTCATATATTAGGAGATTCGAGATCTTTCAATAAGCAGAATAGTTCAAATGAACGCTTTTTTGATTCAGGAATAATTTAAAGAACTAAGACCTCAATCAAAAAATTCGATAAAATCGTAATTATCAAAATAAGAGTTTGACCCAAGCCATACCTGTTAGCTAAACCAAAGCTATCAAAACATGAGTTTGATCCAGACCAAACTTGTTGGTAAGAAGTAAAACTATCAAATAAGATTCTTCAAGCGTGACTTTAAAAAGATAAATGTTCTTCGCAATGAACCAAAGAAAAATCTTCTACAAAAAAAATTCAAACTTTTTCCATTAAATCAAAGGTATTTTGCCATTAAATAAGTTACACGTTTAACTAAATCAAATGCTAAAATAAAAAATAAAAAATAAAAATAAAGATAAAATAATTAATAAAATCGTGGGATCAAGTTTTTGTGTGATCGGATGTCATCTCATGTTTAAAATCTGTTTGAACATAATTTGAATTGATTTGAGTAAATTCGGTTGGATAAAATCTTTTCTACGAGATTTGGAGATTTGCATGCACTTGCATGTGCTTGTGTATGTGACTTTTTAATCTTCGTATGAACATGTGCTTAGCGCATGCCTTTTTAATTTTTACATGTGCATGGGCATTGCACCCTCCATTTTAGTTATTCGTGAGCATATACGCCACACCCTCTTTAAATCTTCACGTATCTTGGGCCTCCTTTGCTTTAATTTGATTATCTTCAATCTTCGACACATTCAATAGTTTTAGATCAAGTTGTCACGAATTCCTTCTCTCTTGGATCGTTAAAATCAATCATTGCAAGGTCTCATGCATCTTTTTAGCTTTGAATCACGTCATTGGGTCACAAATGTCCTCAATTGGATCATTTTCTTTGACTTGGGCTTGGTTGCTCTTTGGATCACATCATTCCTTTCTACTTCAAAAAGATTCCTTCTCGAATCTCCTGCATCATATAAAGATAAATCACTAATATTAAAAGATACAATAACATTATCATATTCACTAGGTAAGTCAATCTTGTAGGCATTGTTGTTTATACATTCAAAGACTTGAAATGATCCATCTCCCTATGGATGCAACTTGTTTTTCTGTTGATTTGGAAACTTCTCTTTTCAAAGATGTAGTTAAACTCAATCTCTGGGTTCAAATATAATCTTTTTGTGGCTTTTGTTAGCTTAACGTGCACAATACTCGTTTCTCTCTCGAATGTTCTCTTGTACTTTATCATGTAAGTCTCTAACAAATTTAGCATTTTTCTCTTTATCAAGATTAACTAACTTATTAGTAGGTAAAGATAAAACATTAGTAGGAGATAAAGGATTAAACTCATAAACAATTTCAAATGGTGAATATGAAGTAATAGAATGAACGACTCAGTTATAAAAAAATTCAATACGAGGTAAACATTTTTTTCATTGTTTTAAATTTTTAGAAATAATTGCTCTTAAAAATGTAGAAAGTGTTCAATTTACCACTTTGGTTTATCCATCCATTTGGGGGTGTGCCACAATTGAGAATAAAAGTTTTGTCCATAACTTACTTCATAAAGTTCTCCAAAAGTGACTTATGAACTTAACATCTCCATCACTCACAACGGTTTTAGGAATTTCGTGTAAACACACAACGTCTTTGAAGAATAAGTTCGCCACATGAGTAGCGTCGTTTTTCTTTGAGCATGCTATAAAGTGAGCCATCTTATTAAATCTATCCACTACCACAAACTTTGTCAAGTTGCGGTTGATGTTGTACCAACTCTAGTACTTCTCTTATCCTTTAGTTGCCACTTGATTTGTGTAGTAACTCCTCCATGTCGATGTAGTGTTGTAGATCCACCACATCCATAATTTCTCGATTCAATCCCCCAATAAATCAAGGCATGGTAGCTTCCTTATCTTTTCTCACATTGGCTCTTAACATGGCTAACTCCATCTCTTTGTGATATTTCTCCACGCTTTTGAAATCTTGTGTTAAATTTTAGAGTTTTCAACACACGTCTCTATAATAGTATGATGGAACATATCTCTTTTTCATGTTGGCCTTCAAATCTTCCCGTGTGCGGAATTCTGTTTCACCATTCCTCCTTTGGTTCTCAACTAATTAATCTCACTAAATACTAGCACAGTCTGTAAACTCCATGGTGATCAACTTAAGCATTTTATCATCCGAATAATTTTGAAATTCAAACATCAAGTCTATTTTCATTCCCAATCCAAATATATCCCTCGGGGTGGTTCTTCTCTTGAAAATGTGGAATATTTATCTTGATATTTTGCAAATCGATGTCATCTCGGTTTGTTCTCTCATATCTTTCTTTTGGGTAATAACCACTATACTCTTCGAATTCTCCATCAAAATCTCTATTTTGCCATGCATGGTTAGGGGTTGGAGTTTCTAATTATTGCATTCTCCAGTTTAGAGCCATGTATTGATCTTGCATGGCTCTCATGAACAACTTTAAATCAATATTATTGTGCCTTTCACTCATTGTTTTTGGCTCAAATAATCAAGCAAAGAAAAAATGTTAGTAATCAACAAATAAACCAACTTTACGGACCTCACACTCTCCCTCGTATGTTTACACTATGAAAGTCACTCTGCTCATGTTTCACTCTAAATATGACTTTTATAGAATAATCTCTCACTTTTGTCTTTTACCTCTAAATCTCTCTTTTAATTATTTAAATAAAAACTTGATCTGTAGTAAAAATTCAACAAGCCAAAAAGAAAAAAAAAAAAAAAAAAGATCACACCTTTAAGCTCAAAGTTCAAATATTTAGGAATGACTAAATCAAGAGTATAATTTTAAATCAATTTTGAAGAAGGCAACAACTAGACTTGAATCAGATAATCTAAATTGATAATAAACAATTTCCAAATGCTAAGAAAAGATGAAAATTTTAGAAAATAAAACTTTTCTGTCCTGTTTTTTTCTCTTTTGACCTTTGTGACTTTCAAGCAAAGAAGAAAAATTTCTCTGCTTTTTTATACTTGTAAATTTTCAAGAAGACGAAATCAAAGGAGTAGAAAAGATTGATAAAAAATTAAATTTTGAATGTTTGGCTGGAAGAGAAATCACGAAAAAGACTTTTTTTTTTTTTTTTACTTTTGATAACTCTTTTTTTAATATAAGGAAGGAAAAAATCAAGAATAAACACAACAAAACGATAAAGATAGCTTCTTGAATGAAATAATCAAAGCTCTAATACCAACTGATGCAAACCCCGAATATTAAGAGATCCAAGACTCTTCAACAAGTAGAATAGTTCAAATGAATGCATATTCGATTCAAGAATAATGTAAGGAACTAAGAGCGCAATCAAAGAATTCGATGAAACAATAGTTATCAAAACATGGGTTTTACCTAAGCTACACCTGTTGGCTGAACTGAAGCTATCAAAACAGGAGTTTGACCTAGACCAAATTTATTGGTAAGAACCAAAGCTGTCAAGCGAAATTCTTCAAGTGTGGCTTGAAGAAGATCGATGTTCTTCGCAAAGAACCAAAAAGAAATTCTCTCTAAAAAAACTCAATTTTTAATTTAAACTTTTTCTAGTAAAGCGAAATTATTTTGCTATTAAATAGGCTACACGTTTAATAAATCAAATGCTAAAATAAAAAATAAAATAAAATAACTAATAAAATTATTGATTAGGATGTTTTGCATGATCAGTGTCATATTATGTTTAAGATCTGTTTGAACATGATTTAAATTGATTTGAGTAGATCCGACTAGATATGATCCTTTCTACTAGATTTGAATGATTTGCATGCACTTACATGTGTTGTGCATGTGACTTTTTAATCCTCGTATGAACATGTGCTTGGCGCATGTCTTTTTAATTCTTACATGCACATCTGTGTCGCACCCACCCTTTTAGTTATTCGTGAGCATGTGCGTCGTACCCCTTCTAAATCTTCACATATCTTCGCTCTCTCTTACTTCAATTTGATTATCTTTAATCTTCGACCTATTCAATAGTTTTAGATCAAGTTGTCACGAATCTCCTCTCTCTTGGATCTCTAAAATCAATTCTTGTAATGTCTCACGTGTCTTTTTAACTTTGAATTGCGTCATTGGGCTGCCAATGTTCCCAATTGAATTCTTACTCCTGGGCTTGGACTTGGACTTGGTCGCTCCTTAAGATCACATCAGAGTGAGTTGACAAAATTCAAGAGATATTTAAGTAGTATATCTAACATTTTATAAATTAGGAGAGAACATGCATCATGAAAATTCATCTATTGAAGTAAAAACATATCTCAAAAGATTTTGTGAACCATCATGAAATGCATGATATGTCATAAATGAGTAGGAGATATGTCTCAAATTAGTTTTGTATAACAATAATATGCATAATTGAACATAATAAATAAATTTCCAACTTAACCGATAAATTTTACTTAACCATCAAGATCCAAGTCCGAAAGATTTTAATAAATGTCAAGGCTCAAAAAATCTATCATAAACCCATCATTAATAGGTATGAAAAACTATAAAAAAAACTTATAAACAATCTTTCAATCCAATTTGGTTCGGCATGGGCTAGTTCAGTCCAGCTCGATTTAGTCCAATTTTTTCGGTTCGATATTCGTTTGATTTGGCCTAGTTTGGCTCAGTCTAATCATGGCTTGATTTGATTCAATTCAAGTCAGTATGATCTGCTCTAATCAAATTCGAGTTGATCGATCCAATGATACAACAAATCAAAAGGCGTAGAATTTTGAACTTTTAACTTAAACAAAATAAAATTTGTAGAAAGATCCAACTCACTGTCAAAACTTAGCAATGACCCATGGAGTCTTGAATTCTTTTTGAAGATTTCAATCTCCTTCATTTGTTAACTAATGAAACTAGAATTTCTCTCGAATTTTATAGAAACACAACTTAGAATATTCTTCATTATCAGTAGCAATCACTCAGAATATTCTTTGTTATTAGTAGCAACCAATCTTTTCTTTTCATTGGAAAAAAAGACGCTAGAAAATCACATTTGACTTTTAATAAACGAAGTTTATCATTATTTCAATGGTTTTTTAATCTAAACCTAAAACTATGAATTTTTTTAAAACTAAACCCTAAACTATTAATCTTAACAATTCAAACTTTAAACTATTTAAAAATTAATAAATCGAATCCTGATAGATAGCCGATCACCGTCATTTCTCTGAGAACGGACGGCGGATCTAAAAGAACGGATGTCTGTTCTTAAAAATTTTAAAATTATTTATTAATTTTATAAATTAATTTTTAAAAAATATCAAATGATATTGAATTTATTTAAAAATTTTACCACATGTTCTCCACAATACGTAAGATAATCGTGAAAATTTTGTAATTTTCTAACACTTTTACGATTTATTATAATATTTTTACATCTGTTTTATAAAATAATTAATTAAAATTACAATAAATCGTTCGAATTTTATAAAATTACGAAAATTTCTAAATTATTGGTAAACGTTTCAACTAAATCCAATATTATTTACTATATTTATAAAATTAATTTATAAAATGAATAAGTCAATATAAACAAATACCAAAATATATTGGATTTACTTCCAAATTTTACCCCATGTTTAACAAGTCATGCAAAAATACTCTAAAATTTTTTGTAATTTTCGAGCATTCGTATAATTTATTATATTTATGATTTATAAAATAATTTATTAAAATTACAATAAATTGTACAACAGTTAGAAAATCATGAAAATTTTCGCATTACCCTTCCATGACTTGTTAAACATGTGATAAAAAGTTTGAGTAAATCTAATATCTTTTGGTATTTTTTTAAAATTACTTATTCATTTTATAAATTATTGAATTTATTTGAAACTTTTGTTTACCAAATCATGAAAAGATAATTTACAAATATTCGTGATTTTATAAAATTTATATGATTTATTTTTATTTTAATTTTTTGTTTTATAAAACAGATGTAAAAAAAATTATAATAAATCGTAAAGTGTTAAAAAATTACGAAAATTTTCATATTATAATCCCATGATGTGATGAACATGTGGTAAATTTTTAAATAAATTTAATATCGTTTGGTATTTTTTAAAATCAAATTATAAAATAAATAAGTAATTTTAGAATTTTTTTGATAACGGACGTCCGTTCTTTTAGATCGTCCATCAGTTCTTCTAAAAAAATTTTAAAATTATTTATTAATTTTATAAAAATATCAAACAATATTGAATTTATTAGAAAATTTTACTACATATTTATCACAATATAATAAAATAATCTGAAAATTTTTGTAAGTTTTTAACCATTGTATGATTTATGATAATTTTTTACTTCTATTTTATAAAACAATTAATTAAAATTACAATAAATCGTACGAGTTTTATAAAATTAAAAATAATTCTAAATTATCTTTCTATAATTTAGTAAACATGTGGTAAATATTTCAAGTAAGTTCAATGTTATTTACTATATTTGTAAAATTCATTTATAAAATAAAGAAGTAATTTTAAACAAATAGAAAATGATATTGGATTTACTTGAATATTTTACTTCATGTTTACCAAGTAATGCATAAATATTTTGAAAATTTTCGTAATATTTTAACGTTCTTATTATTTATAATAATTATTTTATTTCTGTTTTATAAAATAGTTCATTAAAATTACAATAAATCATACAATCGTTAGCAAATTAAAAAAAAATTTAGATTATCTTTTTATGACTTGGTAAGATTGTGGTAAAAGTTTCAAGTAACTAAAATATCTTTTTTTTTTAATTATTTTTTTATTTTATAAATTAATTTTACAAATATATCAAATGATATTTGATTTACTTAAAACTTTTACCACATATTCACTAAATCGTAAAAAGATAATTTAGAAATTTTCATAATTTTATAAAACTCATATGATTAAGTGTAATTTTAATTAATTATTTTATAAAACAAATGTAAAAAAATTATAATAAATTATACAAATATTAGAAAATTATAAAACTTTTCAGATTATCTTAACATATTGTGTTGAACTAAAATTTTCAAATAAATTTAATATCGTTTGGTATTTTTTAAAATTAATTTATAAAATTAATAAATAGTTTTAAAATTTTTTGAGAATGTATGTTCGTTCTTTTAAATCGGTCGTCTGTTTTCAAAAAACGGACGGTGATCAGCTGTCTGTCAGAGTTAATTTGTTAAGTTTTAAATAATTTAATATTTATATTTTTTAGATTGATAATTTAGAGTTTGGTTTACAAAGAATATATAGTTGAGGGTTTTAATTAAAAAAAAAAACCCTTATAACAACCTCCCATCAACATGTTATCCAGCTCATCTTCCATTTCTCTTATTGGATTTGCTTCCAAAGGGTAGGAAAAGAGGAGAGAGATGGAAGCGAGTAGGCATCTGAGAGGTCAACTGCTGGTCATTCCATACCCAAGCCAAGGCCATGTAAACCCGATGCTCCAGTTCTGCAAGCACTTAGCCTCCAAAGGGATCAAAACAACTGTAGCTGTCACAAACTTCATCTTCAACACCTTCGACCCACAATCGACGGATTCCGTTGGCTTCGAGACGATATCAGACGGCTACGATACTGCCGGTTTTGCCGAAGCCGAGAGCATCAGCGACTACCTGAACCGACTCGAATCTTCTGGAACAAAAACCTTAACTCAACTCATCATGAAATACCAAAACTCAGAAGACCCTTTTGTGTGTGTTGTCTATGATGCTTTTCTACCTTGGGTCTTAGACATTTCCAAGAACTTTGGGTTGGTTTGCGCTCCATTTTTCACGCAAAGCTGTGCTGTTAATTTCATTTACTACAACGTCTATCATGGGCTGTTGAAACTTCCAGTTTCTTCTTCTTCGCCAATTTCAATTCCCGGGTTGCCATTGCTGAACCTTCAAGACATGCCCTCTTTCATCTCCTCTTCCGGTTCCTATCCTCCATATTTTGCGATGGTGTTAAATCAATTCTGTAATGTACACAAAGCTGATTTTGTCTTTGTCAACACAGTCTACAAGCTTGAGGCTGAGGTAACTCTTCTTCCTTCAGCCTTTACTTTTCCGCCAAAATAGTTCTCTTGTTTAAACATGGACCACCTTAAAATTATGTTTTTCTTAATTGAGATTTCATGGAAATAAAAGTTTATGATTGTAATTTTCCAAAAAAATTTTTTTTTAAAAAGCAATAAAAGATATTATTGGCAAGCAACTAGGATTTATTATAGAACTTTAAATATTATTTGTTCCATAAACACAAAATTAAGGTAAAAATTTTTAGAACAATACATTTATATATACTTGATTCTTGAGGCTCGGCTCGTTGATTCAGCTCGACTCGAGTTGTTTAACATTGATTTGCGAGTCAGTTTGGGTTGAATTTTTTTAGTCCAACTCGTTTAAACTCGACTCATTTAACTCGTTAGGCTCGGTGATCTAGATATTTTTAGGCTTAGCCGCCTCGTTTGTATCTCTAAGTTGGGGTAGTGAATACAAAATTCTAAGGGGAAATGTTCTTTATCCAAAAATATAAAATGAAAGGACACGTTGAATATGTCAACGGAGAAGCTTCATTGTAAAGCTTTAGTCGTGAGATTTGGTTTGCTACGTGCCCTAATAAGATTGCAAAGTTAGAAAGGACCCTTGCTTTCCGTAGAACGTGTAAATAGATTTTGTAACATTTATTTGATAGCCGCATCTGGATTTTTGGTGTGTTGGATCAAAAATAGGAAGTAGAAGCAATGTCCAAAGTGTGTCCACGGCTGCTAACAGTGGGGCCGACGGTTCCATCATTCTACTTAGACAAGAGTGTCTACGAAGACAGGGAATATGGACTGAATCTGTTCAAATCAGACAAGTCGTCTCTGACTCGCCAATGGCTCGGCACGAAGCCGCGAGGGTCTGTAATTTACGTGTCTTTTGGAAGCATGGCCGCTTTGAGCGACACTCAGATGGAGGAACTGGCTCTGGGATTAAAAGAAAGCAACTGGTTCTTCTTGTGGGTGGTGAGGGAATCTGAAAAGGCCAAATTGCCAAAATGGATGGAGGAAGACGAGGAGGAGAATGAAAGATGGTTGATAGTTGAGTGGAGCTCTCAGTTGGAAGTGCTTTCCGACCAGGCCGTTGGATGTTTTTTCACGCACTGCGGCTGGAACTCAACCTTGGAAGCCATTTGCATTGGCGTCGCGATGATCGCGATGCCCCAGTGGACCGACCAGGCGACAGACGCCAAATATATTGAAGATATTTGGAAAGTAGGCGTTCGAGTTAGAGTCAATGAGAGTGGGTTGGTCCCAAAAGAAGAGATCAAGAATTGTATTAGACAAGTCATGGAAGGAGAGAAGGGAGCTGAAATCAAAGAGAATGCTGCAAAATGGAAGGGGGTTGCAGTGGAAGCCATTGCTGAGGGCGGCACTGCCGATCGCCATCTCGACCAGTTTATATCATATTTGATTGATCGATCACCCGATGACAACTTGTCATAGTTTATTAAATGTCTACCCCTCCAATAACCTTAAACCGTAATCGATTCACTTTAGCGAGTTTAACTTTATAATAACTAATATATAATTATTATTTAAATTTATAAGTCCATGTAATTGTTAAATTCTAACCTCTCATTTGTGGACCATTTTCATTTTCATCTCTAGGACCATTATCTTTTTGGAAGGCTCTTAGCGTGGTAGCCAACTTGATTGCTCCATTTCATTGAGGAGAAAAATAAAATCAAAACTACAAACATTGACATTGCTAAACATGTGTCATGTGGTGGGAGAGGATTTGCTTCTACCCATCACCAATTTTTGCAGCACTAATTTGTACATTAAATTATTGTGGAAGCAATAATTAGTGTTATAAATTATTAATTTCTATAAATACAACAAAACAAGACCAAATCAACGAATATCTTCCAAATAAATTGTTGTCCTTTGTACAAAGCATCCTCAAGTCAACAGCTTTTCTTTTATGAAACTATATTAGCCTTATTCACACGATAAATATTGAAATTCGACGCATTAAAAAAGTTGACCTTAACCTAACAAAATTCGTTCTAATAATCATGTGATCTTAAGAGTTAAAAATTTAATCCTCTCTCTTTGAAGCATGGAAGTAGTAGTATTAAATAAATCCAAAAAATAATGAAACTTGCAAATAATCTTCTTATCTTTGTCTTAGGCTCTTCAATTTCACTTTTCTCAACTGAAAAAAACTATTTTCTTATCTCCAACTCAGATTTGTGTTTTATTTTAAATAACAATTCCGAATAATAAGTCAGATTTGTGCTTCGTTTCTAAACGTGACCGAGTTATCTGATCTTTAAATTTAGTTTATTAATATATTAAGCAGTAGATGAAAGTGATGCAGTTAAAAAATAAATATATTAGACAAAAATTAAATAATTTAAAATTTTCAACAAAGTCTAATCTGCCCAATACGACATGGATTTGTCAAATTTATTTATTTTGATATTTTAGAGTTTTATGAGAAAATAAGATTTTTAGATTAAAAACTGTGGGATTAAGAACAGTAATTGATGCACGAAAACAATGTAGTGCAAGTGTTAGTTTGGACTAAAACCTATGAATCAAAGAAAACACATCGTGGGAGGGTAGGCGTAGAACATATAACGATTTCCGCATTTTTCAAGTACACGACACTTGTAAAGCCGTGGCATTATTAAAGAAGTGAAAGTCAGGTTATTGACACAAACACGTGTCAAGGTGTCAAGATGTTTGATCCCGTGACGCCATCTTTGGTGGCCGCCGTGTTTGACCTAATCGGGCTCATTTACGAAGGTGAACTTCGACGGGTTTATTGGATTTCTTTGACGCGAGATTTCATCAGTTTTGAGGTAATCGTTTTAAGTTTTCAAATTTTTATTTTAATATATATATTTTTTTGACATCTTGTGACTTGTCTTCTCTAATTACACGTCAATTATTATTATATTCGAATATTTTTGGTATTGTTATTTTAGCATGCATATTATTATTATTAGAATGTTTTTATTAATGTTGTCACCTTTGATTGAGTTTTCTAGGACAACTCATGATATCTTGTCCCTCCGTGAAATCTCTACGTTTATCAAGATTTGTTGTTTCCCTAGTGATCATCTCAACACCGTTTTTTCTCTCTTAATCTTGTGACAACTGTGCGAGTGCCACGAGTGACTTCAGCAATATTATTATTATTATTATTATTATTATTTAAGATTAATTTCACTTGACCTTAGAAATTATTTTTTTATATTTGTTTTTGGATAATATTTTTTATCCCTAATTGTATGCACGCTTATTATTTTCAAAATATTGAATCTAACACTCGGAAATTCTATTGAGTATAATCTATTCCCCCTAAATGACTCAATTTCTCACATTATAGACGGGGGAGTTGAGCTACGAGTGATCCAAGTTTCTTAGTTTTACTATATTTCTTGCCGAGTAACTTTATTAGTTGTGATATTGGGACAATAATTGACTTTTTCTTCTGTTTTGGTTTTCTATATTTTCATATCACGGTGGTCATTACATTATTGGACAAATTATATTTATTGTACAAACATCTTTATTTAAGACTTTATTATTGAATTATATTGGTGTCATTGTTAAACATTTGTATTAGCTTAACATTTTTGAGTTTTGGAATATCTAATTAATCATTTAGTTATTTAAGTCTTCCAATGCAACCCATTCAATTTTATTGTAGGTCGGACGGTTGGGTTGTTTCCCGTTTCTGTAATGGTAGTTTCCATAGTCGGCTTGGAGACGGTGAAGGGAGATCTTAGTTTTGATTCTTTAGAATGAGAATCATGTTTCACTCTAATTTGTTGTCATTCAAGAGGGTGTTAAACCAACCTCCAATCAAAGATGTTGTCTTGCACATCACCCATTTCTCTTCTTGGATTGCACTGCCTCTAGTGCTGACCATTTCATACCCAAGCCAAGGCCATACATACAAACCCAATGCTCCAGTTCTGCAAGAGTCAGTTCTCCAAAGGGGCCCAAAACACCTTCAACCTCCAATGAATGGATTTTGCTCATTTGAAGATTATATCAGATGGCTGCAACACAGCCAGTTTCTCCAAAGCCGAGAGCATCGCTTCAGAAGCCATTGCTGCGGGTGGCACTAACAATCGCCATCCTTACTAGGTTATATCAAATTTGATTGGACAATCACCAAATCATAATTTATCGAGAATAAATAATGCATTATCATATGTCATTCGCTCATGACGACGCTTCAATTCGTGCTGTAATAAAAGATTGTACTCTACTCTTGTTGGGTACCTAAGCAATAAAACTGTCCATTTCAATGACTAATACTCTGTAAACAATTTAACTCTAGTACAAATGCTGCACAACTCTGAAACTTTAGGGGCCCTGTTTCTAGTCTTTATTGATCATCTCTTTAACTTTACAGGTCAAAAGGCATCTCATAAAAAACAAAATCGAACTAATACAATTTGTATACTTACCATTAATCATCCTTTTTCTCACGATCGAGGCCGTAGAGTCCTTTCTATCTTTCTTTCCAGATATAAAAAAAGCAATTTGTATACTTACCATTAATCATTCTTTTTCTCACGATCGAGGCCGTGTGAGTCCTTTCTATCTTTCTTTCCAGATATAAAAAAAGAACACTGGCATTTCAAACTACTGACCAGAAAGAAATACCGTTGATATCGCCTACGATCCTCTATCGTCTTTTGTGTTTGCATCATCTGATTGGCTGCCCAATCTAACAATATCTTCTACAAGAATTTTACCATCTGTTGCAATGAACATATATAGAAACAGGAATTAATTTGTGCACTGCTGTAGATGAACAGGTAGATTATTATGCTTTTTAAACCAACAAGAGATGAGCTCATTTCCCGGGTCTCATTCTTCCTTTCACCACTAAATATTTACATCAAACACTTTGTAAAATGTTGATCTTAAAGTCATTTGTTTTATGATTGTATTTGAAAAATGATGAATTCCTAGCGGAGGCAGGAAAATATATAATCATAAAAAATTATACCTTTATCTTTGGAAAGATTACTGATAAGCTCTTCTATCCCATCCTTGCCTATGGTGTCTTTCAAGTACATAGCAGCAGCCGCAACCTCTTCCGGACTCACTTTACCATCAAAATCCCTGCAACATACAACAATCCTCATAATTAAGATCTTAGGAAAATGCATCTCAAAATGAAAGAATTTCCTGAGAAGCTGCATGGATTTGGTGCCTTGGAGTAAAGCTTTATGGAAGAAGCTGCACATAATTCTAGCAGGGCCATTAAACATGTGTGAAAATGAATCAGATCTTTTTATATTCAAATTTCAAAATACAGTGTTATCAGAAAATATCATATTTTTTTAAGCCCAAAAGTCCAAAATGCCTGGCCTTATTCTTGTTAACTCAGCTTCATAAAAATTATTTCGCTGTAAGCTATCAACATAACTTTCTCGAGAATGAAAGAGTCTCATCTTGACTCTTAATCTAAGCCCGCATTAACTAGTTATTTTCTAACAGGAGTACCCACTGTACAAAACACAACCACACAGGAAGAAGTAGCTGCATAATACTAAATTAACAAAATAAACTTAGATGATAAAGAGAAACATAAACCTGTCCAATAATTGCCATCTATTGCCGATTTTGGCATCAACATCATCAATTTCCTTCTCTAGATTTTGAAGTAGAGAATCAACCTGAAAGGTAACGACGATGAAAAATAAACTATGTTATGCTCCCATAATGGCACACAAAAAAATTCTACTGACAAAAAAAATATCCAATATTAAATATCTTACTTTTTCTGCAAGGGCTGATGAAACATCATCCCCCTCAGCCATTTCACTAGAGTGATCGCCTTCTTCTCGTGCAGCTCTATATGCCTTCATGGCCTCTTTTTCACCAAAAGAGCTGTCCTTTTCTATCATGCTATTGTAAAGTTCTATCTGTGAAATATACAGACATTATGACATTATAATGCTAATGTAAGTGTGTCGGACAATCAGGTTAAAAGTATTCACTGGTTTAATATGACTAGCGGCTCAATGACAGATCACCTCCCTACAACTTGAAAATGATTTCTGGAAATGGTAACTAGCAGTTAAAATTCTATAAGGCGCAATTTTCGATCAACATTTATGGTGCCATCTTATTAATTGCACAACTGAAAAGTTTTCATGCACACATCAGGGTAGAAGTATAGAACAACTCCAAGTAGCCATTTATAAACAGAACAGCAAAGTCGAAAACTATTTGTAAGCAGGACACAAAAGTACCTCTTTATTAACCACCTTCAGGAATTCTTCCCGTTCTCTGCTCACAGACTGCATAGATTATAACATTCAAATAACCCTTTCCACTAATTAAATAAAAAAAATGAAACCAATCATCCAAACATGATCATATCCAGTGCTTACAGATGCGGAAGCTAAAACAGCCAATGCTCGACTGAGTTCACAGAGCTGCTCTTGTTTGTCCACTGCTCTCAGCCGAGCTTGTTCTTGTGCATCTCTAGCAGTCGGAGTTATCATCTCATTCAATGCAACATCTTCTTGACTTGATTTGGATTCCTTCATTCTGGCTTGTTCCTCTTCTTCTTTCTCTTCCTCCTCCTGTATTATATCAAAGTTGTCATACATCAACTCCAAAGTCATTTAAACTTTTGAGAGAAATATGAGGCCAAAAAATTTAAATAGAGTTAGCTGCATTGCAATCTAGATTCTGACCCAGGTACTTACCCTTAGAACTCATGTTCATAACAAAACATTTGAACTACGCCTAACAAACTAAAAACGAAAACCAGCTAAAAAATGCCAAGAGCATAGCAGAGGAGCAACAGATAAAAACCTTAATCAACTCTTCTTGCATTTCAAGGAATTCCAACTTCCTCCTCCTTTCTGATACAGAATCTTCAGATGGCAAAGCTGTAATACCAACTGTATCAACAACCTCATCTGGCAAAGAAGATAATGTAGCTTGGACAGCTTCCTCTGGTCTCAACTTTCCAGATACTGTGAAGGCCCTGCACATGGTAGCATACAAGAAATTTCAACAAATTTTCCACAACAAAAACAGAAAATCCTATGCCGATACAACCCAATATAACCTGGAAAGGATCAACAGGGAAGGTGGAACTGAATGATTGAGAGACAGATCCAACCAATCATGAAGCTGCATAGAGTAAATAGATAAGAAACCACCAACATATGACGGAAAAAATATAGGATCCTGTAAGACTTAGAAAACCAATTCATTAATTATCCTAAGCTGCAACTCAATTAAACATTTCCCATCATCCTCACTCTCCTCGAAAGAAGATAATGGGAAATAAAAAAGAAAAAGATTCAGAGATCATGAGCAAAGTAAAGACAGTTTGCATTTGGCAAATCCAGGTAATAATTTCACGATAAGAACAACAAAGGATGAAAAGCTTCAAGCAAACAACCTGTTGCCGCATTTCTTCCACGGCAAGCAATCCAAGCATGCCACGTTCCCTACAATCCTCACAAAGTTCTGCTTCTGAAAGAGACTCTATACCCTCTGCTCGAATCAATTTATCATCCTCCTTGATCCTTTTGAAAATAAAACGAATTAGAATTACATAAAATGCTGGAGCGCACGCTCGTGTGTGTGTTGTTTTGGGGGGGGGGGGGGGGGGAAGAGAGAGACCACTGCAATCTTTTCCTGAGCATATAGCGCAGATAAGTATCTGTTCCGAAAGGACTAATTCCCATATACTTGCACATATTCACTAACCGAGGCCTAATGATAGAAAAGAAAATAAAGAGAAGTGTATCAATATATTGTACTTGATTCATAAAGATGTAAAACACGCACAAAAAAGGTCCAAAATTAACCTGCTGATATTATCTAGAGTAAGTTCATCATTAAACAGCTTTGCAAAGCTTAAAATTTCCTCGTTATCAACACGCGTACCTTTCCTTAACTGCATAAAGACACATACATAAGACAAACCATAAGAGAATTGTGGAAGAAAGACACCAAAACAGAATATACTCTGCTCAAAAATTCGTCAAGATCTTCAGCTGTCTTCCTAATCTCTCCACTTCGCGAGTTTTGAACTTCCCTAGCCATTTCTCTGGCTGTGTCTTGAAGGAACTTGGCATACTCTATTCTTGCAATAAGCTTCCTTTTCAATGCTTCCTGCAGGTGAATCAAATTAAATGAAACCAGACATTCATCAAACTGGATAGGAGAGAAATTCCAATGGTCTACATGAAACTTAAAGATAGCTCTAAAAACTACATCTTCAAATACCACTCTATTCCTCTTGTTCTACATACTTAAAAAAATTATAATGTTAGATGAGTTTAGGCACTGGTTCTTTGTCCAACCAACCCAGACCATCCCAATGATTAGCCAGAAATATAAAGCTGTACACAAACTACCTATTCTATTTAGGAAACAAAATCCAAATCATACAAATCTCTATATTCTAGGAATATATACTTTCAACAACCCGCAGCTCATAATGTTTAATTAGATCCGTAATTAGAGATGGTTTTTAATCTTCCTTTGGAATCCTTATCCCTAAAAATAGTTTTTCAAATCTAGTCATCATGACAGATTTACAGAATATGACTTGCTACATTTTAGCAGACTGTTAAAGTAAATATGCTTCCTAGCAAATTATAAACAGGAGAAAGAAGGTTGAATTGTTTAGGAAGAAAAACATTTTGTCTTCTAAGTTTCAGAAGGCAAATTTTGGCACCCAAACATGAAAGTTTATGCACCAAGCACACAATTATCCCATTTGCCAGGGGATAATAACCAGAACTCTAGACCTTAATGAAAGATTCAATTATATACATTCAGTCTCTTTTCTAATATAAACTCAAAACTAGACAAAAGGAAGAACAGCTCTAGAAGCTGAATGTTAACAACAATAGTTTTCGGTTATGAAGTGAAAAAACCAAAACAACCATTTTTTATAAGAAACAAAAACCTGAGAATCTAGATTCAATAGATACAACACTCACACCTGTTCTTTCATCTTGTCCTGAAACGTTGATGGCAGCATATTGGGAAATAACTTCAAAAATACTGGCAGCAGAAATTCCATAAATGGAACAATTATGAAAACAGCAAAAGGGACTAGCCTAAACATATCAGCTGTAGTTCTGGTTAGCTGTTGTCTCTCCCTTCTAGAAAGATTCTTTCCGCCTGCAAGTTTTAAGAGTAATCTTGAACTGATTCTCATATCAGCCCACAGAAGCTTAAAACCCAACCAATAATGCTGCAATGTTGATACAAATTCCCCTTTCCAATGAACAAGCTTCTTGGCCCAGTCCTCTCTGCCCAAGGAGATCAAATAGAACCATAAATAAAATAGATATTAAATTTGTATAGTTTACCAATGATGAACACATAGTACATCATGAAACATCTAACCTGCTCATAGAAGCTACAGCTCTTAAAGCCGAGCCAACCCCTAGTAAAGCAGACCAAACTCTTCCTAAACCAGATTTGGCAAAGTCACCAAATTCCTGTGCACGTTTGGCCTTGGCCTTGGCCTTGGCCTTTGCACTGGTCAAACCTTCCACTGCTTGATCACACTCCTCAGGAGATGCTTCTTTTCTTTTCTTAGCAACAAACTCATCCCTACTCTCATCGTCACTTCCAAATTCAGGGTGTTTTGCTGCAGCTGTGGAAGCATTCCGTATGGGTAGTGAAATCCATTGGATTCGATTAGGGGATATGATTTCTAATTGTCCAGTCCAAAGACATGAAATGGACTCTCTAGAGCATGTTTGCCTAAATTGTCTCATTCCAGAAAAATAGAGCAATTCTTCTTTTGCCACTGAAGGTTGATTTCCATATTCTATTTGATTCAGACAACTGCCATTAGGAGTAGTAGAGCTATGTGCATCCAAATCCTTAGAAGCATGACCAACTACTTGGAAGCTTTGTAGCAAATGAGTAGAGGAATTCGGATTATTAGGAACAACCCTCCTCCTTAAAATTGCTTTAGAAGCCATTGAAGAAGCTTTTGTGCTTTAAGAGCAAAAACACATTCACATTTCTTGAGAACCACTTGGTAGAGTAACTAGATGTGAAGTCGAAATGAAGCCAATCAAAATTGTGAACTAAAAAATAATCAAGTATATAGTTTCCATAACTTCCAGGCAAAAAAAGACAACGACTGAACATTTAATCATTTATCACGTGATAATTGCTACATTTATAAAATACCCTTTTCTCCTAAGATGAAAGTAAGAAGACATTAGACTTACATTGTCCACATAATACACACTGATAATTTTCCACAGTTAAATTGCTCATTTAATACAATTGAAACATACAGAAAAAATGTATACGAGCAATAAAGATTAAAGTGAATACTGACTATAATGATGACGACAATGCTAGTAGTAGTAGTAATAATAACAATAATAATACAGAAAAAAACGAAAAACAATAAGAGAATCTAAGTACGACAAATTGTGGAGTCGGGAAACAAATAGAAATCCAGGAAAGTTCAAAGTAGCGAAGAATAATAAATGAATTGTAGTGCCCATAAATTTCATGAGAAAAGGCACCCTATTTCAAAATGAAAAATAAACCATACCAGAAAAAAAAAAAAAAAAAAAAAAAAGACATTCAAAAGCAAATGAATGAATTTTCTATTTTCAACTAATCAACTATGTTGTCTAAAGAACTGAACGGAAAGAGGAATAGACTTCCAACGCGTTCAACAAAAATAAACAAAAAAATCACTAGAAACACTAGCAGATTAGTAAAATAGCTGCCACAGCCTGTAACTTTACACAGTACCCAATCTAAAAGGTCACAGAAAATAACAACCTCGGCTAGCTCAAAATAGGGAAAGAAAAACAAGATGTGATCCGAACAAGATTGCAAAGCACAGTTAAGCTTACACAAATTGCAGAACTCAGAGCCAACGACCAAGACAATAAACAACTTCAGAGAGAGAGCTGAATTTTAGGGTCTAAGAAAAGATCGCGGGAGAAGGAAGGGGTTTAGCGGAGGTATAAGAAGACGGTGCCTCGTTCTGATGTGGCAACGCATCGAAAGAGGTGTACTGATACGATTCATCTCCCCCGTCCGATGGATTTCAATAGCTGATGAGCTTTGTTTCATTATTTCATAAACAACTTGTTCAACAAGTCCAATGATGTTACTATGTGAAGGCATCATATTCAAATTCAAAAAACCAAATTAGGACATTTTTAATTATTCGATTAATCAATTAATTATTTTGAAAAATCTCGTAATGTTCTTGCTCAGGCACGTAAACATGTATTTTTTTCACGAAAACTATACGCAAATTGGAATGAAATTTAGCCTCTCTTTAGTCAAATGGTAATTTATCTCAAATATTTTTGTGTTAGAATTTATGTACTTTGAGTTGTCACAATAAATTTTTATCGAAATTTTAAGTTATGATTCTTTTTTCGTTGAAAAGATACTCAAATCTATTATTTAATAATTCGTGTGTTATTACTCAACATTTTGCTCTCACACAAGATCGACGAGTAACTTATTTTTTTTTTTTATTCGTCTCGTTGCAAGATTTTCAAACTTTGATGTTGAAATTTACATTTAGGTTCGAAACTCTAACTCGAAATCCATATCACTCCTCACAGCATTGTTCATTAAGATTGTCCATAAAGCGACTAGCTACTCTCGCGTGAGTGGTTATGTCAAGTCTTGTATGACTTACATTGATTATTTTCTTAACTAAACATCGATATCGATCCTTGTTATCTTTTTCTTTATTGATGATATCAGGATCCGGTCTTGCCCTTAACCCAGCCTCGACTGCAGGATCGGATTCCCGAGGTAGAAAGGATGTATGTCGAGTTTTCAAATTCATAAATACGTTTGTATTTTTAATTAATCTCGTATTTCTTATACTTGACATCTTAAAATAAGATATTTCCATACAATATATATATATTTCAGACTAAATTTTCAAATATGTATGCATTAAACATATTTATATATACATTATTATCAAAGCTTTTTAACGAAAGCTATTACAAGTTTACATAGATCACACACTCGCAACCTTTCAAAATGAGTTTATAAGATTTCTAAACTGCTTATCCCGATTCCAAAACAAAAGAAAATCATCTACCTCGATGGTTTTAACCTATATGTCTTCTAGTCCTTCAAGTTGTCTTTCTTTTCCCGTTTCGATGAACGATCTCGTTATCTGAAAAATATGAATATCCATAAAATGAGATTTATGCCAAGTAAATAAGTCTAGCAACTAAATTATCTAATTCAGACTCTATTACATTATCTAGAACCATTCACCATCTTTTACCCAACAATGATTATTTTGAAATCCATTTAAATCAATTTATCATTTGAAATCTATGCCGATGTTAAAATATATGCATGCTAAAAAAACCATCAATCAATGTTTAAAACCAATTTTAACAAATATATAAATCCAATGCAATAAAATAAATAAATATTGCATGATTTAAAACTATTATTTTTCTATCAAATTTTCAAATGGCTTTTCACGTTCAATTTAAAATGTAAAGATGCAATCCACTCTAAATCGATCTCATATGACCATTACACAAACCTACAAATTTTTAAACTTTCACTGATAAGGTTGTAGGACCTTACACATTACTTTCTCTCGAGATTTAAAAATTTTCAAACAAAAAAGGACATACTATTAAACTATCCAATCATTTTTATAGGCATACTTATCATATATAAAGAGACAAGTACAGTCCAATAGATTCTTATGTTACCACGACTTCCAACTTCTTTTTTCCTAAATGCATGGTTTAAAATGTTTATAAAGCAATGTTATGCACATTTAAAACAATGCAACTCAACTCACCCATGCGATTGATATTTAAAATCAATATGCTTAATCCAACGTAAAACATCGTTTTCAAAATTTTATGTTTCAATATTTCAATAAAATCATAAATAAACAAATTTTCAAAATTCATTGTCCAATTTTCATAAAAACGATATCGATTTATCACTTCTACCAATTTAATCTCCACCAAATCACAATTATTTCTAAACCTATCTAGAACCACAGTAGAAATATAAATTATCTTCATCTAGTAATGTAATAAAGCATAAATTAACTATTTTAACCGTTAGAATCACTTATCGATATGTCAGTTCCTCCACTTCATACAGACTTTTTCACTGAACTTATCGATTTTTACGCCAAACTATTCCTCTCACCAAGATGAACAACTTTCTTTAAAGGATTGAATCTCAAATCCTCATATTTCTCCTCCTTCTTCCCTTTTTCCCCTCTCCTTTTTCATTTCGCTTTTTCTCTAATTCTCACTCTTTTCTCCCATGTAAATTTGACAATCTTCGGCCACCTCAATAATTTAAAAAACCTTTTAAGGGTAATTTGCCTTTTTATCATGTTTATCCCTCCCAAACTATCATTTTGCCCTCTTTTTTTTGCTTTTTTACCAATTAATCATAATTAATTAATTTTTAATCATTATTAGTTTTAATCTAACATCAATTAGATTAATTATAATCTAATTTACTTAATTAAATAAAATTTGAAATCGTTATTTTTATTTTTTTTAAACAGCAGCCGATCGATCGACGCTACTATGTTATGAAACCCCTCATTTTGTTTAGTAGAGGCAATCGATCGCTCTTTAGGGGCGATTGATCGACATCCCCTCTGATTCTAAATCTCATTTTTCATCCAAACAGCCGATCGATCACGCCACTCTTGGCGATTGATCGGCACCCTCTCGGGCCCGATCTCAATATTTCAATCAATTTGGCGATCGATTGCCTACCTTAGGAGATCGATCGACCCTGCTTTGTAAAATTATAATTTTTTCGAAATGTCAAATTTAGCCTTTTATCATATCTTTTTTCCAATCCAACTTTTTTCACATATATTTACACATTCTTTAAGTATAGATATACACGATTATACTTTTGAATTTAAAAATTCGAACCATTTCATTAACAAAAGTCCTAACTATTACAGATGTTAAGACATAGATCAGATTTAGTGAGTTTGTTTCCATTATCCCCGCCATGTATGTCTTTATATCTCACCACTAAGAACAAATGTTTGACTACCCAAATAATTTAATTTCAAACTAAATTTGCTAGTTGTTTTTTCAAGGATTCAATTACTAAAATTGTGGCCTAGGGACAGGTCACAGTAGAAATACTAGGTCTAGTGACTTGATTCCTGAAAAGGGAACTCGATCACCCACCCTAAAGCTAGATGTGATAGCGGAAGTGTTATAATATATACAAGTTAAGCCCACATAGTGAAATCCAAACAAATAATGCAATAGTATAAAATATTTAACAACATTATCTAACCGTGCAAAAAAGTAAAGGAAATCCAAATAGATTTATAAATTAAACTACTCAAATCTTACAAATGATTACCATAAGGTTCAAACAGAGAATAAACAACTTGCTGCCTCCTCCAAATTCCATCGAATCTATCCACTGTTCTCTTTATTTGGATTGGGAGGGGGTCGTTAGGGTTGACTGACTAACTTAGTAGAAACATTATACCTAATGCACATTCTTTTAAAAATGAGTTTTCTATCTTCTTTTAAAAACTTGATTAAGCTTCGAACTATACATGAGTTTTATAAAATCTGTCTAAAGAAATCTCTTTCCTTCTTTTTATCAAAACTAGCTTTACGAGTCCTTTGTGAGGTAGTTATAAAACCACTACATACATAAATGACTATATAACAAAAATAACTCTCACTGTTTCCATATAAAATGTCATCAGTGAAAAATGAGTATTTTACAAGGATCACTCCAACACACTATCACAGAAAGCTGAAGATTCAAAAACCAAACAATGTCTAATAAGACCAAAGAAAATTGTGATGGCAATCTGAAGATCCAACCCATCACCCAAGTGGCCAACAACTGACAGTTTGCCATGACACCAACTCGAACCATCAACATATGATCTAGTTTAGAGATTCAAAATCCAAGGAGAGTGTCATCATCATCCTATTGCCAGTTTTCCATACGTACAAACAATACCACCCTCACGCAATAGAAGGTGTACAAGATAGCCTTGTGATACTTTGACATCAAGGCTGCTTAAAGTATCAATAAGATTCATCTTCCCAACATATCACAGCAAAAATGTCTATCATGTATGCTGAAAATAAACGTAAGAAAAACATACGTATATATACATATAGATACCGACGTGCTGGCGATCAGATCGGATCGTACTTTTATGAGAGGCAACCTACCAAAATAGCATTCTCGCAAATAATGCAATGTAGAAAGCATAAAATTTCTACCTTGACAATAAGTACTTCTCGTCCTTACAGAAGCGGCAACTTCTGCGGTTGACCAGACTGATTTTGCGGTTAACCAAACTAGTCCATGGTCATCTTGTTAAGCCGACTCCTCCCACGGTTGGCTGAAGCGACATTTGACGGAATGTCCCGACAATCGCGTCTTTTCTGCAAATTTTTGCTCTCATTCGACCATTTATCTTGCAAGGACTTCACATACACCAATATACTCTCAAAATATCCAAAAAACACCAAAGGATTTTACCTCATTTGCTCGAATCTGAATCTCAAATAAAATCCTAAATGTAAACTCGAGAATGGAGGGGGATAAATAGATTTACCTTCTAATCTTCTTTACAAAAGTTGATGCTCGATGCATTGCTAGCACAACCTTAGTCACCAAGCTCGATGATTTTCACAACAAGAATCTCATCTCATTCTGTCTCTCAACTGCTCCTATTGGAAATAAGGGTTTGTAACCCTATTTAACATTTTTTTATTATTATTTTTTGTCTCAACTCTTTAATTAATTTATTTTTTATCTATTTATTCTTTTAAAAAATTTCTTCACTAACTCATGGTAAAATTACAATTACTCGACATCACATCACTCAAAATTTTTAACTACACCATAATTCTCCAAATTACAAAAAAATCCAACGTAACAAAATTAAGACAATTGAATCAACTTATGTTACATCGTTAATCAATAACTAAAAATATGACAAGGTGAATTTAATAAAGCATAAAATTATCAAGTGACTAGAACATTATTCAATGTGCCATCAATTTCACCTGCGTAGACAATTCAAATTCTGGATACGAGAGTTTTTGATGGATTTTTAATTTTACTTTACCTGTGCACTTTAAATTGAGTTTTGATTTTGGGATAAAAATGGCCGTTCTTTTTTCAGTAGGTTTTGCCTTTAAGATCCATATTTTAATTGCAGTATCATACTTGAATAAAAGTTTTCAAGATGATTTTTTTATGTTGTTCGAGATTAAATTGTCTTGTTGTTTTGAAATTTTCAAAGCGTAATTTGGTCAGATAATCAAACTGATCAAACTGGTAAAAATTAAGAGTAAGTTATCTTAAAATAATGTTTTGTCTGAAGTTAAGATTTTCAGTGAATTATAATTTATTGAAAATCTTAAATAAATTATAAAAGTAAATAATCTTTTATAAAAGAAGGGAGGAAAGCTCCATCTTTGATAGTGAGAAACGAAGAGAGAGTGTGAGTATGGCATTGCACGACGAGTAGATTTTGTCGCCCGATCTGAGTTTTTGACGTCCAATTCTTCGTTCTTTAATAGCAGTCTTCAAGGGTACCTAAATTTTAAATCGTTTTCATTAGATTTCTTTGAGTATTTGTAGTTTCGTCAAAAAATCTAATTTCGAGATTAAAATTTCGAAATCATTTATTATAATAGCTGTATGTGAGGTGGTTTTACATTATCAAGGTGGGGTGTGGATCTCAAACCTGATAATGCTGAAATTGGTAGAAAAATCAAAGTTTCATGAACTCTAGTTTCAAAAAAAGCCACCCAACACTGTGCCGCCATGATGTGGTGCCTCAACGCTGAAATATCTTTCATGTTTTCTAAACAGAGACATAGTCAACGCTGCGAAGCTAAAGGTATTCTTAGCGCCTATGGGATTATATTTGCTTTATTGGAGATTTATTTTCATTTTGGTATCATTTGGTGGTATCAGAGTTCAATATTATTTCCTTTGAGATTATATTTATTTATTGGATATTTGTCTTTTTTGATATTTTTCTCAAGATAACTAATGATGAAAGTTTGAAAGTTACAAAAATACAATTTGATGTTTTGCCACAATCAATTAATCATTTGATTATGTAGTTGCAAGATGGTGGTACTCTATCAACTCAAGTAGAATATGATATGGTAGAAATGATTTTCATTGAGGAAAAAGAAGCCTTGAAGATTTATGTTTCATCTTTTATAGGAGCTAATTAGGGAGATGAATACATAAAATAGGAAGAAGAGATTGACAAGATTTTTTGAAAGTGGCCATTATTCAAGCAAGATCAAAGGAAACTTGCTTTGTCAAGACTCAAAGAACAAGCATCATTGTGGAGAAACTTTGATATTGAGAGAAAAAGAGACGAAGAAGAAACTTACAGGACATGATGAAAAAATTCTATGAGAAAAAGGTATGCTGTAAGACATTTCAAATTGGTTATGTCTTTGCCTACAAATACTAATCGTGAGAAAGATTAAGTGAGTCAAGAGAGAATGAGTCACCAGAAGAGTTGAGTTCAAATGATGTCATTGTTAGATGCTCCAAATATTTTTGTTTTGGACATGCCAATCGATCGGCAGGTTCTCAGCTGAGTTTGCATAAATTAGCCTGCAGTGCCGATCGATCGGTTGGGTGCTGCATCTCCCAGATGAGTGCCCTTGCGCGGTCCGCGGGCACACTTGTGCCGTGCGCGCTCGCCAGTGCTCGTGCACCGTCTGTGCGCGCCAGCTCCGTCCACGCCCGATAGCGCTTGGGCACTGTGCCCTCCAGCAGCGCTCTCCCACTGCGCCTGCGTGCCCCCTCTGCCAACCAACTTTCCCAACTTTTCACCATTTTCTTCAACTAATCCTACTCCAACATTCACCTAATTCATAAAAACATCTTCCAAACTCCCTTACCCTAATACCTCCATAACTTCATACAAATCGTATAAAACACCTCACCTAATCATCAAAATTCCTCATCCAAAAACCCTCCAACATAACATATAATCAGATCTTATGGCTTAGAAGAGGTTTTATCCTACGAATGAGTCCAATAATCATAACCACAAAACATATCCTATCAATTTACATAAACCCCAAGAAACCTACATTATAATCAATTTATAAACTCTCTTATACATAGACATAGACATAGCATCGTATACCAAAAACTTGGAGCCTACCCACGGGTCAAAATCACTTGGCAGCTACAAACCCTCCACCGTGAGCTCGTCCCTCCAACTATTGCCTATACATCAACTTGAGGCTCATAGTCCTCACCTGTGTCTTCTTTACCTACGTCATCAAAGTTTAAACTAATGAGCCTAACACTCAGTAAGTGATGTAAAATGCATAATGCTCGTGCATGCATGATTTGTAAAACTTGTACATTCTTCACTCTACTTATCACTTGACATGGGTTAAGGGGGATTTACATGGGTAGTAGGCACATAACATAACAGGGCCACCAAAGTAGATATACATGACATAACAGGGCCACCGAAGTGGATATACATAAGTCACACTCAGCCACGACCCACAACTTACATAGCATAAAACATATAAAACTTACATAGTTTTGTGATGTGCCCTAGAGGGCCATCACTCGATCACAAACCAAGGCACGGGCTTTATCAAACCTGTTCACTAACAAGTTCAATTCTTTTGCAGGTATTAATGATTTTGAATGTTTATTCGCAGACTTGAAATGGGACCCGAGCACAAAAGATAAAGATCAACCTTTGCACTTGCTATCATGGAAGCTAAAGGTGGAAGCACATGAAGAAGTGATTTGTCTCCCTCTGAATTAATTTGTAATCAAATTTTTATTTGGCAAACATTCGCCCTTATGTTTTTGTTGGCAAATATTCGCTCTCCTATAATGTTTTATAGTTGCAATGGATCCTTAGGCATTAGGATTAGATGTATGTTAGGTTAGATGGTGGTTATAAGCAACAATTGGGCCGAAGTTTAGCAGCACATTGATGCAACAAATGGGCCAAAGCTTGAAGAGTGCTCTGGTGTGTAAGTGGACCAAGAATGGCTAACCAAGTGGCCAATTTCGAAGCTCAAGCCCATTCTAACCTTCAGTCACCCTAGGTCTATAAATACATGGCTATTGGTATTTGTAAAGGTTATTGAATCTATGAGAATAACCTCTTTTGTGTTCAGCCGAAGTAGCCCTGAAGCTTGATGAACGGTAAGGCTTGGTTCGCTCAAGAACCGAGAAGGAGTGCATCTCCTTTTGAGCTTTCAATCTCGAGGTTGCTTGAATAGCCATTGTTCCACTATTCTTCCTTCTCTTTACGGAGAAGGATACACGAGGAGAGTGGTCATTAACCTGTTCCATTTGCTGTCGTCTTCCTTTGTAAGATTGTTATGCCGAGAGCCTAAAAGATTGCTCATCGGTCAACATTCGATTTTTCTGCTTCTTTTCTCATCTGTTCCATTTGTGGGTAGAACACGGCTCATTCGAGGGTGGAATCGTGTCATGTGGTATCAGAGCCATGGATAGCTTCCCCTGAATGTCAGCAAACGAGTGGATTGATCTTTGTTACACATTTTCGTTGCTGCAAAATTTTTCATTTCTTTTCTGATTCGTTGGTTTTGGAAAAGCAGAAAACGGGTTCTGTTATTATTGTGCCTAACATATAAGGATCTATTTAAACTTGAACACTACCTTTGATCTTTTATTACTAGACAAAATTTAAAAATCGAAACTTATGTTTTAATGGTAAACCCAGAAACGCAAAACCATTTATTCTCTCTATTCAACTGTTAGCTGTTTTTCGTATTTGTGTTTTTTGTACTCGAAGTTGGTTATGTGATTATTTGTATTTGTGTTTTCTGCACAACCTATCATGCCCCGGAAATCCTATACGATTTTCGGTTCGCACACTTCTACTACTCACTTACTACACTTGAAAAATTTGAATAAAATTTAAAACTTTTGTTCCTCGATTTAAAACGACATTTTTGAAAATATTTTAAATAGCGTCGCAACGGAAAACTCGATTAAAATCAATTTAACTAAAAATTCACTTAACCAAACCTTATGGAGAGAAACCGGTCGACAGCTATAAGCCTCGGTCGATAATTTGTTCGTCTTGGGTCTTTTCGTCGGTTGACACTTGAGAACACCGGTCGACACTATGTTCGTCTCAGATCTTTTTGTCTATCGACACTGAGAACACGAGTCAATACTACGTTCATTTTGAGTCTTTTCGTCGGTCGACACTGAGAACGCCGGTCGACACTACGTTCTTCTCTATCCACGTAGGTCGAAAACCGTGGTTGACACTTCTACACTCATCTCAGAGAGCGGTCGACACCTGCTTTCGCAGATCGACACCTACGTACTCTCTGTTTTCTAGCGGTCAAACCTTGCGACCGACACTCTACTATCTTTACACTAATCGGTCGACACTTCCATATACAGGTCGACACCTGATGTGGCTCTGTCTCCGTAGGTCAACCTTCGCGGTTGACACCTACCGGGTTTGGTCGACCACTAAGCTTATCGGTCGACACTTACTCTCCAGAACTCTGTTTAAAAACCTTAAAAAATTCACAAAATTGATTGGACTTCGACTCAATGCTAATAATAACCCAACGCACACATTTCCATCAACTCAAAATCATGATTTATATAAAGAAAACGACTACTAAGATTTGAAATCTGTCTATACATTCAACCAACTCAAAACAACAAAAATCATTTTGATTACACACCTAAAACTCGTACCTATACCCACCATAATCAAAACCCCCTAACAGCCAGCCAGATCGTCCATGTGCGTACTCCTCCAACCGCGTCCTAATCCTGGGCATGCGCTGATTACTCACTGGCTATGGCGTCGTCACCTACATCACAAAACGCAACTATTAGCCTAATGCTAAGTAAGTAATGCATAAACTTAAACCCTGAAAAACAACCACATCCTAACATATATAGTTTCTATAATTTCGTCTATACTTTTGTTTTTATATCTTTCTTACATTTTCTTTATCTTCTTACTATAGGATTCTTCTTTACGTGCTACGTCAAGGTGACACATCTCGCGGTCCACCTCTAGGGATAAGGCCAAGCTCAATCTAGTAAAGTGACACCTCGCGGTCCATATCTGGGGACAAGGCCACCACGTAAAGCAGAGCAAGAGTGATACACCTCGCGATCCACCTTTGGGGACAAAACCACTCAACCCCACCTTTCTTATCTTTTTACGTATCTTCTCATTTCATTCGTCTTATCACATCTTATTTTTTCACTTCGTAAAAATATGAAAATTCATTTTTCGTTTCGTTCTCCTACTTTAAAACAATGATGCAAGTCTTCCTGGGTCTAGAACAGCAAATGGGAAGGCTCTTTCTCCTCACACTCACTCTTATGTATATCCTTCCCAAATCCTAGTGTTGGCTACCATCTTCAAAGCTATTGCTGCGGAACTCATGGGAAGAGTGGATGATCTGCCAGCTCTTGCAGAAATTTGTCAAAGTTGTTGCGAACCCCCAATTCCGCAGTGACCACCACTCTAAGTCAGCATCTCATGCTGCGCGATGTAATTGCATCGAACATAATTTCTTATTTTTATATATTTAAAAATATTGAAGTTTCTTTTTTTGAAATTATATATTTAATTATATCATTTATTTGATTTTTTTGAATATATATTCAAATTATATAATTTTGTTCGATATTTCCTTTTTCTAATTATTTAGAATCCGATCTTTCTTTAGTCGGCTGTAAAGTAAGCTCAGTAGAATATGCCAGAAAGCAAAGTCAAGAGGGTCCAACATTTCCATAATGATGGTGTTTTTCCAAAATGAAACTTTGTTGTTCAGCATCTTGGACGAGCCGATTCAGTTTTTCTTAGCAGTCATCTTCCGAAAGATCATCAACAGAATTAGGTAAGTTTCAGTTAGAATACAATGTCAATTATTTTTTGTTCAATCTAGGGGAGATCTTACTAATAAGAAAATGAAAAAGACGAAGGCTCCAAATAGGTCAACCTCATCACATATAGATGCGAACAGGTTTTTTGACAAACGACTTCAAAGTTGTAGTCTAGGGAGTTTATTCTATAGTGATGGTCTAGGTTCCAATGTGAGTTGGGACAGCCCCCTTTGCGAAGCATGTAAGCATAACATAAAATAAACATGAAATTCATCCTACCAAACTGTGATGTAGGCCCGAAGGCAAAACTCCTACTACATTACTTACCCGGTGTACTTAGCAACTCGTATTTTGTAGTCTGCTCGCTAAACTGGAGAACCTATAAAATTACACATCTATTAGCTCTACTTTTCTTTCGATTCGTAAAACTCTAAAGGAAATAACAACTAAACCTCCACTCAGTCTAAACTGGAGTTCTAACTCAATTTTGGACTAACTTTCAAAAATTCATAACTTTTCCAATACTCGCCCGAATTGGACGATTCGAAATGTTACGGATTTCTCATGATGTATAATTTCTAACGGTATAATCCAATCCCTAATTCAACACATATTACTTGGCCAGATGCGGCCGAATGGAAACCTTCCATAATTCGAGCACTTGGCTATCCAAACGCGCAATCTTCCCCATAAAATCCTGTAACCTATTCCTACTTCTAGCTTAAACATCAGCATATTGATAGAAATTAACTCTAACTTCAAATTCTCGTATCACCCTCCTAGGTTTCGTCAAAACCACACAATACTTGATATAACTTCATTTCTAACACTCAAAACAACTAGAGAACTAACTATCTACTAAGAATTTACTAAAACTTACCGTAAATTTGAAGATTGATGGAAGATCGGAGAAGAACCGTAGGCTGGAAGGAGGATCGCTAAAGGAAGGAGGGAAGGAGAAGAGAGGAGTTTCGGTGTTGGGGAAGAAAACACTATTGATGTATTTTGTTATATATATTTTTTATAATAATAATAATAATAATAACCTAATTACTAAACTGCCCTCAACCTAT
This sequence comes from Begonia peltatifolia, assembly GCA_022433055.1. NCBI lineage: Eukaryota > Viridiplantae > Streptophyta > Magnoliopsida > Cucurbitales > Begoniaceae > Begonia > Begonia peltatifolia. The sequence continues at coordinate 8,554,809 of CM039531.1, read as the reverse complement.
AATCATTTAATAAATCTTCTATTCTATTTGTGTTCGGTTGAAATCTTAAAATTTCTTCTTGACCATTAGTCCCAAAATAATCTTATACTTAAAAGTAGAAATTCTCCGCTTACAATTCCGACCAAAACTCCACCGATTACAACTACCTAAATCCAAAAATTATTTTTGGCAGAAAAAATCCAGGTGTTACATTCCACTCTCCTTACAAAAATTTTGTGCTTAAAATTTGTTAGCTAAACAACTCAGCATACCGGTTCATCATGTCTTGCTGCGCTCCCAGGTTGCTTCTTTTACGTTATGGTTGGACTATAATACTTTCACCAGTGGAATCTCTTTGTTACATAAAATCTTCACTGCATAATCAAGAATTTCCACTGGCTTTTCTTTATACGTCAAAGTGGGTTGAATATTTATATCCTGTTGCTCGACGACGTGGAAAGGTTCTCGCATACACTTTCTCAGCATGGAGACACGAAATACATTGTGGATCCCATCCATCGAGGCTGGTAGTTGTAGCTGGTAAGTTGTTTTTCTATTCTCTTCGTAATAGGAAATGGTCCAACAAATCTTGGGTCCAACTTGCCTCTTTTTCCGAATCTCACAACTTCTTTGAATGGCAAAACCTTCAGGAAGACTTTATCACCCACCTCAAATTCTAACTCTCTTCTTCGACGATCTGCATAATTCTTCTGTTGGCTTTGAGTGGTTAAAATTTGTTGCCAAATAAATGCAATTTTCTCTACTGCCTGCTGCAAAATATCCGAACCAACCAATCTTGCCTCCCCGACTTCATCCCAATATATCAGAGATCTGTACTTCTTGCCGTAAAGAGCCTCGTAAGGAGTCATACCTATCGTAGACTGAAAGCTGTTGTTATACGAAAACTCCACCAATGGTAGGTATCTGCTCCATGAACCTTGAAATTTCAGTACGCAAGCTCGGAGCATATCCTCCAGCGTCTGAATGGTCCTCTCACATTGATCGTCCGTCTGAGGATGAAATGCCGTACTAAAATTGAGCTGCGTACCCATAGCCTTGTGCAGACTCTTCCAGAACTTCGACGTAAACATCGAGTTTCTGTCTGATACGATCGAAGTTGGAACTTCGTGCAACCGTATGACCTCCTGAACATATAGTTTAGCAAACTAGTCCATAGAGTACGTCATCCTCACTGGCAGGAAATGGGCCGACTTGGTTCATCGATCCACAATCACCCATATGCCATCATAACCTTTTGTTGTCCGAGGCAATCCAACAACAAAATCCATTGATATCTGCTCCTACTTCCACTCAGAAATAGGCAATGGTTGTAAATTTCCCGCTGGCCTCTGGTGTTTAGCCTTAATCTACTGACAAATTAAACACTCATACACATACTTTGCCACAATCTTCTTCATATCAAGCCACCAATAATACTGCTTAAGATCTCTGTACATCTTGGTACTCCATGAATGCACAGAAAACTTCGAAGAGTGGGCTTCAGGCAGTATTTCTCTTTGTAGTTCTTCATTACTCGGAACGAACCACCTATTTCGAAACTTAAGAATTTTGTCGTCCGAATAACTGAACTCCGACCTATCGTTGGAAGCCATGCTTTATTTAATTTATTTGCATTCAGCGTCGTCCTTCTGGGCCTTCTTAATCGTCTCTAGAATCGTAGGCTATAAGGACATAGCCGATAACATGGCCGAGACACTCGACACTACCTCCAACTTGAACTTCTGAAATTCTGCATCCAAGGTCAGTGACATAGCTGAATCCATCGCTGACGTGGATGTCGTCACCCTGGTCAATGCATCAGCCATCACGTTTGCCTTGCCGGGGTGATATTTAATCTCAACATCGTAGTCCTGCCTCATATTCAACTCCTTTTGAGAAAAGATATACTTCAAACTCTTGTGAGCCAAATATACTTCACACGGCTGTCCATACAGATAATGTCTCCAAATTTTTAGTGCGAAGACTATCGCGGCTAACTCCAGGTCGTGGGTCGGATAATTCTACTGGTAATTCTTCAGCTGCCTAGAAATGTAGGCTATCACCTTCCCTTCCTGCATTAGAACACATCCAAGACCTACCCGGGAAGCATCACAATAAATACTAAATTTTCCATCCTTGGTAGGGAGTGTCAAAATTAAAGTAGTAGTCAATCTCCGCTTCAATGTCTGGAAACTGTGCTCGCAATCCTCGGACCACAGATACTTCACACTTTTACTTGTCAAACAGGTCAGAGGCGCCATAATCTTTGAAAATCCTTCGATGAACCTCCTGTAATAACCCGCCAGCCCGAGGAAACTTTGTTCCTCTGTGACATTCTTCGGCTGTGGCCACTTCCTAACTACCTGGATCTTTGCTGGATCAACTGATATGCCATCGCTCGAGATCACATGTCCCAGAAACTGAATCTTATCCAGCCAAAACTCGCACTTTGAAAACTTCGCATAAAGTTGGTGTCGGTTCAGAATCTCCAACACCAACCTCAAGCGCTCTTTATGATTCTTTTTACTACGAGAGTATACTAATATATCATTGATAAACACTATAACAAATTTATCGAGATAGTCATGGAATACTCTGTTCATTAGGTCTATAAAGGCAGCTGGGGCATTCATCACCCCGAACGGCATTACCAAGAATTCATAATGCCCATAACGCGTTCGAAAAGCCTTCTTCAAAATATCTTCTGGCCTGACCTTCAACTGATAATACCCCGATCTCAGGTCAATTTTAGAAAACACTTTCGCCTCTTGAAGTTGATCAAATAGATCATCTATTTTCGGCAGAGGGTACTTGTTTTTAATCGTCAGCTTATTCAACTCCCTGTAGTCGATGCATATTCGTAACAACTCATCCTTCTTCTTGAAAAAAAGAATCGATGCACCCCACGACGAAAAGGTAGGGCGTATAAATCTTTTTTCCACCAACTATTCTAATTGCTTCCTTAACTCTTTCAGCTCTGCTGGTGCCAATCTATAAGGATTTTTTAACACTAGCTCAGCTCCCGGATATACATCTATAGCAAATTCTATCTCTCGATCCGGAGATAAACCAGGTAAATCATCTAAGAAAACTTCAGGGAAATATTGAATAATTAAAACATCCTGCGGCCTTGAATCCCTGAGAATTCGCATATCTATAAGACTGGCGAGAAAATCGAAAGACCACCAATCAAAACTTGACGAGCACTAACAGATATCTTCCGGGCATTCTTCGCGGCCTGAAATGTATGCTTCTCACCATCCGAAAGTTGAAAACTTATCGTGCCCGCCCTACAGTCAATTGTAGTGTAGTGCTTGAACAGCCAATCCATTCCCAATATCATGTGATGTCCCGTTATACCCATAATAATGAGATCGACAGATAAATTCTTGCTTCCCACTGACACTACGCTATCTCGCACCACTTGATTTGAATGCATACGCCCACCAGAAGGCAACATTACCTCGTAACTACAGTCCGTCGACATAGACCATATATCCAACTTAACAATGAATGTAGTTGCAATGAACGAGTGCGTCGCACTAGAATCAATCAAAGTATATGCACGTACATAGTTTACCGATATAGTACATGATACTACAGCTGGCTGGTCATCATCGCCCGACTCGATCATGGCGAATACTCTCGGTGTTGTACGCATCGAACTCTTCTTTAAAAATAGTTATAAAGCAATGCTATGCATATTTAAAACACGCACTCATCTATGAAATTATTTTTAAAATCAATTAGTTCAATATTATATAAAACACAGTTTTTCAAATACTAGGTTTGATAATTCAATAAAAATCGAATTTAAACGACATTTTAATAAAAATTGAAATTTAATCATTTTCAAAATTTATAGTTCAATTTTAGTAAAAACAATATTAATTTAATTCTTCAACCTATCCAATCTCAACCAATTCACCAAAAATCTTTAACCTATTCAAATCCATTGCAGAAATATATTATATCTCCACCTACTAATGTATTAAAACATAAATTAACTGATATAACTAATAGATTTACTTACCGATATGTCGGTTCCTTTACTTCACTAAAACTTTTTCACCGAACTTATCGATTTTTATACCAAAACGTTGCTCTCAATGAGATGAACAATTTATCTTAAAGAAAAAATTGACGAATTTCACTTTTATTTTTCCTTTTCTCTCTCTTTTTCCACGATTTTCTCTCCGATCTCCTCTCTTGTCTCTCTCTCTCTCTCTCTCTCTCTCATGAAGTTTTTTCTTCTCCACGTACCAACCACAGATAAACTGCCACTTAACCCTTTTTGAATAGTGCCTTCATGGTTAATTACAAATTAACCATGCTTATCTTGGTAAAAAGACCAATTTGACTTTATGTACTTAGAAAATTACAATAAAACCTAGCTTAATTAATTACTAATCACCATTAGTTTAATCTAATCTGAATTTGATTAATTTTAATCAAATTTGCGTAATTAAACAAAAATTTATTCAAAAAATTATATTTTTTTATATATTTTAAAAATTGAGAGGGGCAATCGATTGACTATTTCTGGCCGATCAATCGGCACCCAATTTTCCTAAAATCTCATTTTCGTATTCAACAGCCGATCAATTGCCTAAAGTTTCATTCTCGGATATGCCATTGGGAAATCCACCATTTTGGCGATCAATCGTCAGGCAATCGATCGGGCAAGTAAAGAAAATCTTATATTTTCGTCTTTCAACGTATCCTTTCTTCGATCTAACTTTTCCAACGTATATTTATAAATACTTCAAATATAAATATACACATTTACAAATTTCTAAAAATAAAAATTCAAACCATTACATTCTCCCCTCATTACAAAAATTTTGTCCCAAAATTTATTTCTAACTTACTTTTCAAATGAGGGTATTTTTCTTTCATCTCGTTTTCAAGCTCCCACGTAGCAACTTCTCTTATTTTCTACAAGACTTTTATAGTAGGAATCACCTTATTTTGCTACACGTTTTCTAATAAATCAAGAATAGCAACTGGTTCTTCTACCATTAACATATCTGGTTGAAGATCTAATTTTATCAAATCCAACACGTGCGAAGGATCAGGTTCATATTTCCTCAACATTGAAATATGAAAAACATTGTTATTTCCTACCAATTGAGGAGGTAGTGCAATCTTGTAAGTCACTGGACCTACTCTTTGTAATATCTGAAAAGGTCTGACAAATCTCGGAGATAATTTGCCACATTTTCCAAATTTGCTCAAACTTCGATGTGATTTGACTTTGATAAATACCTAATCACCCTCATTGAGATCTAGTGGTCATTGTTTATCAGCATAGCTTTTTTGATAACTCTGAGCAGTTTCTAATTGTTGTGAAATGAGTTTGATCTTTTTGTTGATTTATTTTACCAAATTTGACCCTAAAAGTACTGTATCACCTGTCTAGTACAGCACAATGGAGATCTGCACGGTCTCCCATATAATGCTTCATACGGTGTCATACCAATACTCGCCTGGTAGCTGTTGTTGTAAGTGAACTCTACAAGATGCAAATGATTCTCCCAGCCACCTTTAAAATCCATTACGCACGCTTGTAGCATATCTTCTAAAGTTTGGATTGTCATCTCAGATTGGCCATCAATCCGTGGATGATAGGTTGTACTGAGATCTACCGCTGTATCCATAGCTTTTTGTAATCCCTACCAAAATCTCGAGATAAATCTCGAATCTTGATCTGATACTATAGAAATAGGTACAACATGCAGTCTTACGATTTCCTTCAGATATAATTTGCTGACTTGGTCAATCGTATGAGTACTGCACATAGGTAAAAAGTGACTCGATTTGGTAAGCTGATCCACTATTACCCACACAGTATCATTTCCCTTTGACAATTTCGGTAGCCCTATTACAAAATCCATTGTGATAAACTCTCATTTCCATTCTGCTACTGGCAACGGGACGAGCATTCTAGGTGATTTCTTATGTTCCACTTTAATTCTTTGACACGTCATGCACTTGGAAACGAATCTTGCTATATCTACCTTCATTCCTTTCCACTAGTACTATTTTCTAGGATGAATTGCAAATTTCGAACAATGATTTTCTCTCAAGATCTCTTCCTTTAATTCCTGATCATCTGGAATCACTAGACGACCTGAATTACTATCCTTGGAAAAATTCTCAATCTCATTTGTTTCAATCTTATTTTTCAACTCGGCGATTTCAGTTCTACTGGCTTGTGCTTCAAAAATTTGTTGTTTCAGGTTGGGCTTCACATTAATATTTTGAAGATATACATGTTCATTACTTTCCCTTAAGTGCAAATTGAACCGATCAACTTTGGTTCACATTTCGTACTCCTTAATACCAAGACTAGCTGCCATAACTCGAGATTTTCTGCTCAAAGCATCAGCAACTTTTTTGGCTTTGCCTGGATGGTACAGGAGCGTGTAGTCATAATCCTATAAAAACTCCATCCACTGTCTCTATCTCTGATTCAACTCCTTTTGAGTTAATAAATATTTCAGACTTTTGTGATATGAAAATATTTCAAATGTTTCACCATATAAATAATATCTCTAGTGTTTCAGAGCGAACAAGCTCCAGATCGTGGATTGGATAATTTCTCTCATGTGGTTTCAATTGCCTCGAAGCATAGAAAGTAACTTTCTCATTTTGCATCAGCACGTATCCCAAACCATTTAAGGATGCATCACAATAAACCACACAGCCTTTTTTTTTTTCCAGAATTATCAAAATAGGTGGGGCTACTAGCTTTTTCTTAAGCAACTTAAAAGCCATTTCACATTGGTCGTGCATTCGTATTTCACACCCTTCTGGGTCAATCGAGTCAACGACATAAAATTTTTTTAGAAGCCTTCGACGAATCTTCTGTAATATCTGGTCAATCTGAAAAAACTTCGTATCTCACAAACTGATTTAGGTTGCTCCTAATTCTGAACTGCTTCAGTCTTAGAAGGATCAACTGCAATATCCTTTTTTGAAATAACATGCCCTAGAAATTTAACTTCTTCTAACTAGAATTCGCACTTGCTCAATTTCGCATATAGTTGGTACTGTCTCAACAGGCTCAAAACACAATGCAAGTGCTACTCGTGATTTGCTCTCGACGAGGAATACACCAAGATATTGTCTATGAACGCAATAACAAAGCTGTCCAAATATTGTTTGAACACTTTGTTAATCAAATCCATAAATACAGCAGGTGCATTTGTCAGACCGAAAGACATTACCAAGAATTCGTAATGGTCATAACAAGTTCTGAAAGTAGTTTTCTGAGTATCTTCTTCTCGAATTCTGAGCTTATGATATCTTGATCGCAAATCAATTTTTGAGAACCAGCATGATCCTCTCAACTGATCAAACAAATCGTCAATCCGTGGAAGTAGATATTTGTTCTTCACCATCACGGTGTTCAACTTCCAGTAGTCATGTAACATTCTTAAAGTACTATCTTTCTTTTTGACAAATAAGGTTGGAGCACCCCACGGAGACGTGCTAGCCTGTAAGATTCCATTCTCTTGTAATTCTTCCAGCTGCACTTTTATTTCTTTCAATTCTGCTGGTGCCATACAATAAGGAGGAATTGAAATCAGATTAGTACCTCAGATACACTTGAATTTTGAATTCTATCTCTCTTTTCGGAGGTAGATCGAGTAGTTCATCAGGAAACACATCCATATATTCATTGCTAACATCGATATAGTCAACCTTGTTATCACCATCTAGCTCTAACAAAGGTTAGCTATCCATCCATTGAATTCAATTGAAGTTCAAGGAAAATAGTATCAGATTAAGTTTCCATCACCATTGTAACGAACCCGAGGACTTCCCAAGTGATCACCTAACTTAGTATTGTTCTCGCCGGAGCACTGTTAACTTTGGAGTTCTAATGAGATCTGATGTCATTATGCTCTCAAAACGTATCTTACTATCTTGAAAGGATTTGTTTACATATGTTTCATTTCCATCTAGCTATGTGGTATTGTGATAAGCTGCTCTCGGCCTTCACAATAGATCGATAGCTCCCTTTCATGCCACATCTAAGGTTGTGTATAAACTCTGATACCATTTATAATGAACTCCTTCATCCCAGTAAGATATTGTCCGCTTTCGATCTCCCTTGCAGCTCTTTCGGATTTATTTTGGTGAAAGATTCTCAGTCGATCACCCAATATGGTACTACTCTCGCCGGAATACTTTCAAGTTCAGAGTTCTTATGGAATCATATGTCAATTGTGCTCCCAAAACGCGTCTTATTTTCTTAGGAGGGTTCCTTTGCATATGTTTTGTTTCCATCTTCCTCACAAGCGATGTGTAATTGCGCCCGACCTCCTTTCATAATGATATAGGATTTGCCTAAACTCGAATTCGAGATTTGCCTATACTCGGGCTCAAGTTCCCAAGTTTTGCCCCGCAATCGCACTCATGATCTTACGGGTCATCAATATGGTACTTTTCTCGTCGGAGCACTCTTAAGTTCAAAGTTCTTATAGAATCCGATGCTAATTGTGCTCCCAAAATGCGTCTTATTTTCTTAGGAGGGTTCCTTTACATATGTTTCATTTCCATCTACCCCACAAGCTATGTGGAATTGCGTCTGACCTCCCTTTCATAACGATATGTGATTTTCCTATACTCAAATCTAGGATTTGCCTATACTCAGGTTTAGGTTCCCGAGGTTTGCCCCGCAAATGCACTCATGATCTTACGGGTCATCAAAATCCACTCCCCCCCCCATAGGCCCCAACGTCATCGTTGGCCACATTTTTGGTTGGGTAGAGACTCTGATACCATTTGTAACGAACCCCTTCATCCTAGTAAGATATTGTCTGTTTTGGGTCGCCATCACAGATTTGTTTTGGTGAGAACTTTCCAGTCGGTCGCCCAACATTGTACTGTTTTCACCGGAACACTATTAACTTTGGAGTTCTTATGAGATTCGATACCAATTGTGCTCCAAAATGCGTCTTACTATCTTTGAAGGGTTCCTTTATATATATTGTATTTCCATCTTCCCCCAAGCGATATGGGATTGCGTCCGACCCCTTTTTTGTAACGATCCGAGATTTGCCTATACTCGGGTTTCTCCAAGGTTTGCCCCGCTATCCAACATTTGCCTTGCAATCGCACTCATGATCTTTCGGGTTGTCACAACCATAAAATGAAATGGTTTCACCTTGGGGAATACATATTATTATTTTCTATATGTAGCAGTCCATAACTGCCCTATATCTGGATAACCAATCCATCTTTTAAATGATATCAAACTACTCTAACTCCATCACTATCTGATCAGCCACAATCTAATAGTCTTTAATCCCCAAAACACATGACTGACATGCTTTATCTACCACCATAATATAAGGTAAAGTTGTAATTTCTAACCCCAAAGCACAAGCAACTGAAGTAGACATAAATGAGTGTGTTCCTCCAGAATCAAATAAAATTCTTATTTTAGAATTATAAGGTAAGAAAGTACCTTCAATCACTGTATTGTCTAACTGTTCACCAAAAATGCCAAAAGCATGCACTTTTGGCTGTGGGCTGGTAGCTTGAGAAGTATTAGCTTCATACTATCTAGAGGTTGGTTGAATTGGTCGGAAACTCGAAGGAAGACTCTGAGTAGGAAACTGAGTCAGTTGACTTCCCTATTGAGCATTAAGATTATCGACTTTCCACTTTTTACAGAATAATAGCAGGTCTGACTGTCGGTGGTCTGGAAATTGCCCCCATTGCTTCTTGCTGGTCCCATTTGGTGTGAACCCTATGATTGGATTTAAGGTTAAGATGGAGTAAATCTAGGCTTTTTCAACTGTTGTTCTCCTCTATCAATAACTTCTTGTTTCTTCCTTTTTACTTTCCTCCAAGATTCTCATTCATCTTTATTGACCTCTAGTTTTCGTTCAAGTAACACGGCTCTCTCCACCATATCTGGATAAGACTTGATCTTCAAAGCTACCAATCTATTAGAAATGTCTGCTCAAAAACCCTGTTCAAATCTCTGGGCCTTTGCAGCTTCATCAGGAAGGAACTGGCCTGCATAACTGGTCAACTCCTCAAACTTTGTCCGATAATCTTGCACCATCATGTTTTTCTAGACCAGCTTCAGAAATTCTTTTGTTTTAGCTTGTCGTACATACCTGGGAAAGAATCTTTTCATATCAAACTTTTTCTTCATTTGTATCAGCCATTCTTTAGCTATGGCTGGATTGCTCTCTCCTATAAATACTGGTGGTTTAGCTTTCCGAAATCGATCCAAAAACTTCATTTCCGAAGAGTTTGCACTTTCCACTGCTATATTGAGCAATGTTTTTGTTCACAATATCTTCTAAGGCAGTGCTAGCCCTCTCCATATCAGCTATATCATCAGCTAAGCTATCGATTCTCCTAATAGAATCTCCCCTCTCCATCTACAAAATTTTCATATCTTGATCAGATAAACGTTCACCTTTAAGGCAATTGATAGAGACATTCTGAACACAATCCCTAACTCTCCCAACTAGTTAGAACTATTATTTATAGCTTTAATACTATTTGTAATGAACCCCTTCATCTTAATAAAATATTGTTCGCTTTGAATTGCCCATACAACCCTCACGGATTTGTTTTGCAAAGAACTTACAAGTCGGTTACCCAACATGGTACTGTTCTTGCCGGAACACTCTTAACTTTGGAGTTCTTATGAGATCTGATGTCAATTGTACTCTAAAAATGCGTCTTACTTTCTAGAGGAGACATCCTTTACATAAATTTCATTTTCATTTTCCTCCCAAGCGATGTGGGATTAAGCCCGACTCCATTTTCGTAATGATTCGGTATTTGCCTATACTCGAATTCAGGATTTTCTTATAGTCAGGTTTCTCTTCGGTTTGCCCTGCAAACCGAGTTTTGCCCCGCAATCATACTCATGATCTTTCGTATCGACTTGGTTCAGAGCCTCTACTTAACCTAAGATGTGGCCAACGAGGATATTGAGCCCCCATGAAGGAGGGTGATTGTGACGACTCGAAAGATCATGAGTGCAACTGTGGGGTAAACCTCAGATTGCGGGGCAAACCTCAGAGAAATTCGAGAATAGGCAAATCGCCGATTCGATTATAGGCAAATCCAGAATCATTACGAAAAGGGGGTTGGGTGCAATCCCGCATCGTTTGAGGGTAAAATGAAAATAAAACATATGTAAAGAATGTCTGCTCTAGAAAGTAAGACGCATTTTTGGAGAACAATTGACATCAGATACCATAAGAACTCCGTAGTTAAGAGTGCTCTGGTGAGAGTAATAACATGTTGGATGACCGACTGAGAAGTTCTCACCAAAACAAATACGTGAGGGATGTATGGGCGACTCCAAAGCAGACAATATCTTACTAGGATGAAGATGTTCGTTATAGGTGACCCCTCGTTCCGTTCCATGTGCGATGACCCCCTAATCTCGGCTTCAATATGAGATTGCGAGGTGGTGACTCCTGCCAAAGTTTGATCTATCACATTTTACATAATTTAATATTTTACTTGTTAAAATTTTTAGTTTGAGGGTATATTAAAAAAAATTCATAATTGATGGTTTAAATTGATTTTAACCCTTCCTCAAATATTCATGATTACCTCTGACCTCCCAGCAACATATCCTCCCTTAACCCAAATTATTATCACTACTGACATGGTGGTCCTTAGAAAAGGTACCATGTTTGCCCACAAACCATGATGGAGAAGAAATGAAAAGTGTGAATGTGTGTGTCGATGGTGAACAGAATATTGTCATGGAACAAATGAGTGAAATGGAAGATGCGTAAAATAGAAAAACCCTAGGCGGGTCTGAGAGCTATCTCACGTTGTACTCATGGGTGCATGTCTTCCCTTGGGAAGACAACTACCGTTGGGAACTAGTTCTTCGTCCTCAACCTTTTAGACTCTCAAGAGATATAGGAAGGGAATAGTAAGAGTTTATCAAACAACCTTAAGTTTGGAGAACAATGGAGGCACACTTTTACGATTCAAGAATCATGGCTTGCCTTTTCAGTAATTTCCAAATCACTTGGAAGGAAAATATGGTTTTCTATTAATTTGGCAAAAATTCTATACACCCACTAATAGCAATACTTAAATAGAAACCTAAGGTGGCTAGATAGGATTTTTGGAATTCAAATTGGAGGAAGGAGAGCCATTGATAAAGAAACACAAAGTGGGCGGCCAAGATGATGTCATGTGCGTGCGCCCAACGGTGGAGGTGCAATCTGTGCCTTCCTTTATCTTCGATGCTCCTTTTACCATGTCATCAATCCATATGGTGCCCTTGCATAAGCCTAGTCCTTAGTCTTTAGTGCCCCTTCCAACTAGTTCTTGATTGGAGTGATTTTTTGAGTGAATCGAATTGTGAAGTCCAAACCAAAACTAAGCCACCAACAAACATCAAAACCCTAACTACACAATCTATTCCTAGTTGTTTAAGGATGCATGAGTTAATAAGTTTAATACAACAAAGCTAATATTTGACAAGAGATAACAAAAAAAAAAAACAAGTAAATGGTTACATGATTTTTGGGTCGGAAAGAAAAATTCCCATTGGGACTTGAGTTGAGTTCATCTGTGTCCTCACACATCAGAGTGCACAACGGTTGATTCATATCCTCCAAGTTGGGCTCCCATGTCATCACCAATGAGATCAACACCTGCAAGAAAAACAAGCCCATTAGTAAAATGTTAAGTAAATTAAGGGGTTTATTTTGTAATGTCAGGATAGGCTTCCTTGGGATGTCAACTACCAATTGCATCATTCCTCTAGAGGTTTAGGATCTTTCATCTAAGAAGAATACCATCTTTTTTCTTTTTCTAAGCACTGTTTTCATTATCCTTTTGGCACTATACATCTTATACTTGCATATTAGTTATGTCCCCATGCTTAGCGAGAAAATGAAGACTAAATCAAGTCCCTAGGTCACTTGATCCAAAAAACTCTATCCAAAAACTCTATTTCCAATAAACCTAAACCTTTCGTTAGTAATATTTGTCAACTTTTTCATGGAACTCAGCAGCTGATTCTATAGGTAGAGGTGCTCAAGGAATAAAATTTCCTAATAAATTAATAAGAGAGGGGAAAGAGGTTGCTCGCTAAGCAAGTAATACGTGACAATTCGCATTTGATTTGACCCTCATTGACTGTTCATGGGAAAACGCACATGAACCTACACCTAAGAGTTTAAAGTAGTTAAGAAAAAGTTTAGATATCATTCGTGAATTACCTCTAAGTTCATGGAATAAATTGGTTTATTATCTTTGATTCTTTATTGCTTTCTTCTAACTTTAAGCACCCTTTATTCTTATGATTCAACTTATTGCAATAAAAACATTGAATCTTGGATTGAAGTTGCAACTTAGTGATCATCACTTGACAAGGCTGTTCCTTAGCAGCAGGGCGAATTCATTTTGGTAAGGTAACAAAAAAGTCCAAATGATATTTGACTGTCTAGACCTTTTAAACTCAGACTCCAAAGTAGGCTGTACTCGTACAACCTTTTTGGTCAAAGTCTCACCTAAGCTATGATGCTACGCAGTGTCATTGACCCACTGATTAACATAGATACCACTTGCCTATTTGATAGCATCAAGTACGTTATAATCATATTTGTTGATTTAAGGAAAATATTCACTTGGACCCTTCCCGAGTTATTTAACAAATAAGAATCTAAAGTCATTTCTTAAACAATTTCACCGTCAAGATATTGAATATGCAACAAATTAACTCTTGACAGGGGCCGATCTCACTAAAGTGAGATTGAGGGGTACCACTCCTTGCATCGGCAGGTGACCACTCCATTCACAGTGCAAAAGTGCACTCTCCAAGAACGGTGGGTGAAGACCTTCTGCACGAGGGGATGGGGACCCCCCATTCAAAGTGCACTTTCCAGAACGAGGGTTGGTCACCTTGTAATGCGGGGGATCTCTACCTCCCGTTCTAGAGTGCGTGTTTTTGCACTCTATAGAACGAAGGGTGGTTACCCCTAGTGCGGGGTGTTTCCACCCCTAATTTTAGAGTGCATATTTTTTAACTCTCCAAAATGGGGAGTGGTCACTCTCTAGTCCAGGGGGTAGGGATCCCCCAATCTCTGTTTAGAGAAGAGATCGGAGGGCTGATCTTCGCGATTATGCAAATTTCAACAAACCCTAGCTCTCGAAATCCCTCCCTGACTTCATTCTGGCGACAATCAACCAAACTCACATTTATTTACTCTTACAACTTGGTGGATGCTAGTTCTACTAGCTCTTTTGAGTTAGTCGATGAAACGAATTGTGATTTGCACATGGAATGAGAAGCGTATTCCTCACCTATTTATGGCGAGCTATGGGCATTCAATCATGAAGAAATACAGGTACATTCTAAGTTGAAAACAATTGATGAAGAAGAGCTTCGTTCATTATGCGAGTTGGAGGATGATGAGTGCTAAAGTAGACTGGTAGGCGACGTTTGTGCAACAAGTTTCTATTTGGGAAAGAAATATAGTTCATTGAAGGAAACAGAGATGAAATAGTAGATTATACGTTGAAGAATGATTACGGGATAAAATTTATTAAGAGTGATGTTTGACGACTGATGGCAGTGTGTGAAGACGGATGTGAATGACGATTGCATGTTTCGAAGATGTAATGTGAGCTTACATTTCAAATAAAAAGTTTGAAAGAAATTCACAACTATGCACGAAAAGTTGAAAGTCAGCATGTTTTAGCAAAATGGGTGGCAACTTAATATTTTGACAGATTTAAAAGTCATATGGGATATTCCTTTCATTAACAAGATAGTTAGGAAAGATTTCAATGTCAACATTACACCAAGTCTATCAAACAAGGCAAGAAGGGAAGCTCGAAATCGAAATGAAGGGAAGAGCGACGAACAATACAAGCTATTGTTGGCGTACATAGAAGAAATTTGTAGATCTAATTCGAGCAGCACTGCGGTCATGAAATTAAATTTGATGCTTGAGTCTACATTGAAAGTTATATTTGAAATAATGTATATGTGTATTGCTGCATACGAGAGTTGTTTGCTTTAGTGTGATAGACCGATTGTATGCTTGGATAGTTGTCATCTTAAGGGCTCATATCCAAGCCAACTACTGATGGCCATCAACGTTGATGGTAACGATGGAATTTACCCAGTTGCCATTGCAGTTGTGGAAGCAAAATGCAAAGTCTCGTGGAATTGGTTTCTGGATGTACTAAAAATAGACATAGACACTAAGACGGACTACGACTGCAAATTTATTTATGATTGACAAAATGTATAATTCATTTGCAATTGTTGATCATATGTTTGTTTGTACATACTGTGGAGTATGTTTTAATTGTTCATTCACATGTTAAAGGTTCTTGTATGCTATGGAGAACGTATTGCCCTCAACTGAATACCTGATGTGCCATGGATCTGCCACTTCTCAAACACTCGATGAAATATTTCTAACATATTTTCAAGTGTTCATTTTATAAGTCTTCATGTAACACCCAAAAATATTATTGGCTAGTTTACTATGCATGCATAGTAAATTTTGTTAAGTTATAATTCATTTTGAATAAATGAAGTTAATTTTTTTAGAAGAGCCAAACTTGATTTCAAAAAGGGAAGTCTTCACGTATGAAAAATAAAGGGGAGAGATTTATGAATAACCACATGTAGTTTAGGTAAAACTACATGTAGATTTATATAAAGTTAAAATAGTTAAACTTATCATGCTTTTGTTGATTATGTGTGAAGAAAATGAAAAGGAAAGTAGGAATGATGCTCACGTTGTTGATTATTTGGATGAAATGAAGCAAATAGAAACTACATGTAATATGTTAGAAGCTACATGTAGTTGAGTGCATGGAAAAAGGTAATTTACTAGGTTTAGAATTAAACACCTCAGCACTCAAATGTTTAACCCTTAGTCTTCTCTCTTCCTCCCCTTCACACAAGCTCCCTTTCTCCTCCATGGCCGACGACATTTCCCCACATTGAAGCTCCATTTCCTTAAAGATTAATAAGGTAAGACAAAGGTTGGTTAGGGTTTACGTAAACTTAAGGGTTGAATGCACAATAGAGGTGATTTTTATGGAGTGTTATGAATGTTGGAATAACCCTAATGGATGTCCAAAAATTCTGAATTAGATGCTCTATTTCTTCTTCTAAATGATGTTTAAATGGATTAGAGAGTTTGGTTGTTAATGGAAAAGCACGAAGATAAGAGTATGTGCATGATTGTTCAATTAGGGTTAAAATGCAAGGCAGTTTCAGTTTTGTTTTTCTGCCATCTATTGTGATTGATTTTTGATAAAAGGTTTATGCCATTGAAAGTAGACTTCTTAAGGATTTCATAGCAATCTGAATCATCAAATTTGGTTGAGTACAACATTAGATATGACAATTTGAAGTTTGGTTGGAAATTTTGGTCCATTTTGGGTTTAAGTGAGTCATCATCAATTGTTTGATATTTTTTTGGATTTCTTGATTTGGGAACTGAGAGTATATTAGAATGTATGAATTGATGACTTTTGAGATTAAGGACACCTTGATTTGGAAATTGGTATGAGTTAAATATTATGTATGTGAGTGAATTGTAAATCCAATTGGAAGTGATTCAACTTGGTATAGTTCATGTTGAAACTACTTGGTTGGATGCTTGAATTGATGGATTAAGCTTTGAATTAGTTATAAACTTGATATAGATGTTTGGATATGTTGGTGTTGGATTGAATGGACTTGAAATTATGTTTTGGAATTGAGATTGTTATGTTTTATGGAAGATGTTAATATGGATGTTTATGATATTTGGGTTTTCAGGTTCTACAGCTAAGATTATGGATTGAGATAAGTTTGCTAAGCACATCAAGTAAATAGTATATGCATGTATGTTGCCTTTTTGGCGTACATCACAGAACATTAGAATTGTTTGCATGTTTATATGTATGTTTAGCCTTTTTATGCATCATGTTTTAAAAAACATACAAACTATTTATGCATATGTTTTCATGTGTAGTAGGAATATATAGCAACTAATAGTACGCGTAGTGTTTGGAGGAAGTAATTCACCCTCCAAATGTATAGCGGTGGAGAAAGTGATCCGCTCTCCACTGGGTAGAGGATCGTGTATATGCGTGCAATAGTAAAATAAAAACTGCATATGTTAGGTTATCGATGAAATGTTTTCATTTATATTTATATTACTTGCTAAGCATTAGACTTATAGACGAGTTTTGTGATGTAGGTGAAGAAGAGCAATGCGGTGAGATTACACGAACTTGTTAGGCATTTGGAGTAGCTGTTGAGGGAGTACGACCATGGCGACATCTTGACAAACTTGTTTGGGTGATTTTGACGGTGGATGTGTATGAGTGCTATAGTTTAAAAAAATGTAAAATATACTATTTTGAAATTTATTGAAATATTTTGAAGTGTTTTAAAGGCTTATGGTTTAGTGGTCCAAATGTTTAAAAAGTAATAAGAAAGTGATAAGAGTTGAATGAATGATTAGAAGTGATAGTAGGAGTTTAGTTTTAAATGTTTTGACAAAACGTATTTTGATGTATAAAAGGTTTTGTATGAAATGGTCAATTTTGGGAATGAAAATGTTAAGTTTTGATTATTTAAAATATGAAACTGCTTCAATTGGTTTTGGATTTTTCAGGAAAAAGAAACCAAAGTGGGAGTCGATAGGTTAGATAAGAGAGCCGACTGATCGCCAAAGTAAAAGTAAAATGTATTTTCTTTGTTTTGATTAATAATTTAACTTGGGTTTTAAATGAGGTTTTATTACGAATGTTAAAGTCTTCTGCTACGTTTTTCAAACGATTTACTTTAAAAATTTAAAGTTAAGTTTTGAGAAAAAGAAAATTTTAAATTTTATGGAAATTTTCACACACTGTAACGAGGGTTGTTACACTTCATGGAATAACCTGCTTCAAGGAATTCAATATTTTCAATTTATTATCCATTTGCATTATGACATTCCTCAAGGTGAAGAATAAATGGAAAATCAAGCCCACCTCCAAAGATGATTGGACTTTCCAAAAAAGCTGCCGTAAAAGTGACCTCCAAAGCTTATTTGACATATTAGACTGTCTTGCCAACGTTATTACAGCAAGTGTGCTTCATGAAGAATGTATCTGACATTTCAAGGTTTTCAGAATGGGTTGGATCGAGGAATTTGGACATTATTTGCTTAATCAACCAGACCAATTACAGAGAAGCCATTTTCTCACAAGAAAACCGAGCTCAAGGCCCAATTCGAGAACCACCTTTTTATTTCCTTTTAAACTTTAATTATTTTATGTTTTTATTTTATGCATAACTAAACACTTTTAAGAAGAAAAGTGGGATGGATTTATATTAAAATAAGTGTTGGGAGGGCGCCTAGTTGGCACGGCGCAAGTTGTCTTTCAACATTAGGAAATAGCTGATTATTTCGTTTTTGTGTTCTTTCCTTTTGTTTAAACATTTTGACCTAATTGTGGGGCTATTTAATCCCCCCTTATGACTGATGTTCAGTAGCTATTATTGAATCAAAAACTCCGAAGTTTTTCTTCATTTCTTTCAAAGCTCTTTGAGCCTAATCCTCAGTGCCCACAAAATGAGTTACATCCGTGAGAGTGTTGTGTAATTGCCTTCCAAATTCGGGAGTAAATTGGGAGCTATTATTACTATTCTTTTCTCTATCTTCTCCATATATAGAATTTCATAGAAAATGAGTATAAACTCTCACCTTTGGCAAGTTAGAGTGTACTTCATCAAGAATATCCACAAAAGCCGAGTGGTGCCTACTTATCACCTTTCTCAAACTAGCAATGTCTTTTTCATCATATCTCATCCACTACGATTTAGACTCTGAAAATTTAAGGGTGTTTTGTCTACTCTCTGATCTTTAAAATTTAAGAGCATTTAGTTCATCCAATCAAAAGTTATGATTTTTGGAAGTTGAGTAATTTTCAGATAAGAATCTGTTTCATCCGAAAACAAATTTTTTATTTTGTTTGTGCAATATCTTTTTGGCTATAACGAGGTTGGATCTACAATTTTTAAGTCCATCTCAATCACATCCTGAGTAATCCTCTATTAAAATTTCATAATATTTTATATCCAAATTGATATAGTTGTGTTTGTTGGAATATAAAAATATTTGGTGATTGTCAGTTGAAAATCTGAAGTAAACTACTATTCGTGTTGTCACACAAATTGATAACTTGAAGCAAGTCAATACCAATATTGCCTAAGATATCTTTATGCAAATTTCAAAAAAGACTTTCGGAAGAAAACATACAAAGATGCAGTGTGGAAAGCAACTAGCGCTACCACGTCATCTCATTTTAAGTGGGCAATAAGACACTTACATGCCATTGACTCGGCAGCTCACGTAGAGCTCTGCTACATTAATCTGAGATTTTGCATGGCTCATGCATTCACTTCGATCCCCAAATGTGCTACGGGACTCAACAATTTGAGTGAGTTTTTCAATAAACTTCTAATACGTACAAGGGACAAATCAATTTTGACAATGTTTAAGATGATCATAAAGTGTTTGATATTTCGGACAGTAAAACAGAATGAAAAGACGGCTCAGTCAACATACATCTTCTGTCCTCAGCTTAGGCAGAAGCTCGCGAAGTGACGCAAATCAAGTATGACAATTTGTGGTTCAACATAAACACTAGATCCATCTCAAATATCTAATTGATAATTCACCGAAAATTCACCAGATTTCAAGCAGATAACAATTAAATGAACTCAAAAAATACAAAAATTTAACACAGCCTTACTTGATATATTGACAACACCCTCTAAAAAGTTTAGATATTAATTCACAGAATTGAAGAAGTTATGAGGTGAACACCGATGTTGGTTCGATAGGCGCTAATTTGGGTTGCCTAGCAGAACTTGGTTGCTTGTAATGAAGAACACACCAACAATCCGAATATGAAAGTTTTTTGCTGCCTTATAGGGATGCCCACTATCAAATAAGAAAGTAGAAAGGTAGCACTAATAATAGTTTAATGCAAAACTCACAAGATTGGAAAACAATTTTTAAGAACAAACAATTCGGATGTGTATCGTGCGGTGTTTGAAAACTTTAGGGTTTAAGAGCAGAAACTTTAGCAAATATTCATTTTGTCTTCAATATCAATACATAAGAATACCTAAATAGCACCTCTTTAAAACAATAATTAGGAAATCTTACTAAAATTATAATTAAAAATTTTTATAAAAATATAATTAAGAAAGCTTTATAGAACTATAATTAAGGAAACCTTCGTAACAAGGAAAATAAAGGAATTAGGAAAGGGGATTCGGGCAAAGGTTTCAGTCTGTCTTAGTGTGGGCATGTGCGTGCACATCCTTGTTCCGTTCTCTCTCCACCAATCAGCTTAATACCTTCTTCACTTGTTGATTGTAAGCTTGAAAGTTTCGGATTGCTCCCACATTAGTGCATGGATTGACTTCTCCTTGTCTCCCATATTTGGTGTGAGCTCTCTTGGATCTTTCAACGTGTCACATATAACTTGAACATAAAGGTTAATTAGATTTTTAACTCTTGATTGTGTGATTGCACGTTGGGTTACATCATCCTCTCGGAGTGATTGAAGATTTGATCTCAAATCCAATGGTTGATTCACACTTTCTTACTCTTCATCCTCAATGTATGGGGATAAGTCTTGGACGTTGAATGTGGTTAAAACCTTGTATTCTCCTGGTAAATCAATTTTGTATGCATTATCGTTGATGCTCTCCAAAACTTTGAAAGAGCCATAGCCTTTGGAAGTAATTTGGATTTCTATTGATTAAGAAACCTTTCCTTTCTTAAGTGCGACCAGACTAAGTCTCCTTCTTTGAATATAATCTCCTTCTTTCCTCTGTTGGCCTGTTTAGCATATATCTCATTCTTCTTTTGGATCATCTTTCTAACTAATTCATGCATGCTTTTCACTAGCTCAACCTTATTGATTCCACTTGTATTGGTGAGCTCCTTTCACGGTAATGGTATGAGATCTAAGGGTGTGAGTGGATTAAATCCATATACTACCTCAAATGGAGTCTTTTGCGTTGAACCATGCACACTTCGGTTGTATGCAAACTCAATATATGGGAGTTGAATGTCTCAATCAGTGAGTCGCTTACTAACAATACTCCTTAATAATGCACCCAAAGTTTTGTTGACCGCTTCGATTTTTCCATCTGTTTAGGGATGAAGGAAATCCTAAATAGTAATTTTGTTTCCAATTTTCTCCATAATGTGTTCCAAAATGAACTCAAGAATTTAGTGTCATGATCCGAGATGATGGTTTTAGGAATTCCATGCATGCCCACCACCTCTTTGAAGAATAAATCAGCCACATGTATGACATCATTCATTTTAGAGCAATCAATAAAGTGCACCATCTTTCAAAATCTATCAATAACTACCATGATTGAATCTTTCCCAGGCTTGGTGTGAGGTAATCCTAACACAAAATTCATGCTCACTTCTACCCATGGAACTGGTAAAGGAAGATAGAGTTCTTGAGGTAAGACTCGGCTTTTGGCCTTCTTGCACTCTTCTACTACTTTGCGCACATCCTTGATCAAATGAGGCTAATAGAAATGCTTCTTGAGAACCTCCAAAGTTTTCTTCTCTCCAAAATAGCTAGCTAGGCCACCGCCATGAGCCTCTTTCACTAAATCTTCTCGGATACCCCCTTTAGGAACGCATAGTTTTCCTAATTTGA
The DNA here is from genome assembly GCA_022433055.1 of Begonia peltatifolia. Taxonomy (NCBI): domain Eukaryota; kingdom Viridiplantae; phylum Streptophyta; class Magnoliopsida; order Cucurbitales; family Begoniaceae; genus Begonia; species Begonia peltatifolia. The sequence continues at coordinate 8,533,107 of CM039531.1, read as the reverse complement.
AAAGATAGTCATCAACAATATAGTAACCACATTCGACTTTATCTTTGCTTAGGACATAGTATTGACCAAAATCTTGGTCCTCCTCATACACATCTTTGATCCACTCAAAATTGAAAAATTTAGTACTCAATTCGGTTAAGAGTGTATATCTCCTTGAGAGTGCATCATCTACCACATTGTTTTCACCCTTTTTGTACTTGATGATATATGGATACCTCTCTAAGAATTCCACCCATTTTGCATGTCTTCCACTAATCTTCTCTTGGCTCTTAATGTGTTTAAGAGCTTAGTGATCGGTATGAATGATAAACTCCTTGGAAAGGAGTTAGTGTTGCCATATCTCTAGTGCTCTTATCACGGCTAGGAACTCATTATCATAAGTTGAGTAATTGAGTGCGACTCCTTTAAATTTCTCAAAAAAATAAGCAATTAGTTTTTTTTCTTGCATTAATAGGCTCAAATGCCTAAGTCGGATGCATCACACTCCACTTTAAAAACTTTGTAATGCCTGAGCCGGATGCATCACACTCCACTTTAAAAACTTTGTTGAAATTTGGGAGCATAAGGATGAATGCTTGACACAGTTTGCTTTTGATCAACTAAAAGCTTTGTTGACAACTTTGAGTCCATAAAAATTCTTTGCCCTTCTTTGTTCAATCAGTGATGGGGGTCATGATTGCATTAAAATCTTTTGATCAATCTTCGATAAAAGGAAACTAGATCATGGAAACTCTTTACTTCTGATATGCTTGTAGGAATCAACCACTCTTTAATGGCCTTTATCTTGGATTCATCTACCTCTATGCCATCTTAGGTGATAATAAACCCAAGAAAATAAACCATCTCTTGAGCAAAAGAATACTTCTTAAGATTAACAAAAAGTTTCGCAAATCGAAGTGTTTCAAAGAGAATACTGAGATGCTCTAAATATGATGTGAAATCCAAGCTATAAACCAAGATATCGTCGAAGTAAATCACTATGAACTTCCCCAAGAAATCCTTGAGCACATAATGCATAAGCCTCATGAATGTGCTCGGGGCATTAGAGAGCTCGAATGACACTACCAACCACTCAAATAATCCATATTTTGTTTTGAATGTCATTTTCCATTCATCGCCTCTTCATTCGGATTTGGTGATAACTACTTTTAAGATCCACCTTGAAAAAGAATTATTCTCTATTAGTTCATCAAGCATATATTCAAGTCTTGGAATAAGGAAGTAGTATTTAATAGTGATTTGATTGATAGTTTTACTATCAACACACATCCTCATTGATCCCTCATTTTTTGGCACCAATAGCGTGAGAACCACGTATGGACTCATTGATTTCCTATTGTAACATTTCTCAAGTAGCTTCTCCACTTGATTTTGTAAGACTTTTGTTTCCTCTGGATTCATTCTATAAGCAAGGCAGTTTGGAAGCACCACTCCCGGTTGAATATCAATTTGATGCTCTATGCAATGGAGGGGAGATAACCCTTGTGGCTACTCTTCTGAAAATACATTTTGGAATTGATTGAGGAGAGATTTCATGGCTTTGGGAATTTATCCCAATTCTTCAATTCGGTCTCGGAATAAGATGAGGACAATCATCCCTTGCTCAACAAGCGATCTCCTCAACTTTTTCTTAGACATGAAAAGAGTGGTTTTGTCTTTCTCTTCTTCATTGCCTTTTCATATTGTGCTACTTGCTCGGGTTTGAGTGGTGCAAGTTTGATTATTTTTCCCCTAAGATTGAATGAGTAGTTGTTTGTGAAACCATCATGAGAAGCTCTTCTATCAAATTGACATGGCCTCCCAAGTAAAAGATAACTTATACTCATAGATACTACATCACATAGGAATTTGTCTTTGTAACCACCAATGTCAAACTCTATGTTCACTTGTTTTGCCACCTTGATGTCATCTCTATTGTTTAACCATCTAAGCTTGTAAGGGGGATGAGTGGTAGTTTCCAATCCAAGCTTGCCCACTAATTCAATGGAAGAAACATTTGTGAAACTCCCTACATCAATGATAAGAGAACATGTTTTCTCTTTGATTAGGCATCGATTATGGAAAATATTTTCTCTTTAACAATTTTCTTCACTTGATTTGCAGATGAGTATATGCTGAGTGATCATTAATAATGAACCCTCTTGTGCGTGCCAAAACTCTTCTTGAACCTAAACATCATCATTAGAAGCTTCCTCTTATTCATCTCCACTAATGATCTCATCCGTGCACTCAAAGAATATCACCTTATTGTTGGGACATTAAGAAGTCATGTGCCTCAAGCCGAGGCACTTAAAACATTTTATCTTCCTTGTCCTTGACCCTATGTTATCCTCCACTACTTTCTTGTCTTCCACTATCTTTTGAGACCAACTCTTAGTGAAAAGCTTCTTGTCTTCGATTTTTTATGGAGCTTTGTAGGATATCTCAATTTTTGGTAAGACTTGAGAGTGAATCCCTTTTCTTTTCTCTTTATTTGCCTCTCAACTTTTAAGGCGAGTTGTACCACCATATCTATATTGTCCATTGCATGAAGTTCCACGGTGTCTCAAACTTTTCTATTCAACCCTCTCACAAATCTTGCTATAGTATTCTTCTCGAGTTCATTTATGGCCCTCCTTATTTTGAGAGTTTTAAATTTGGTTAAATATTCCTCAATCGATTGTGCATATTGCTTCAAGTTTTGCATATGCAAGAATAGTTCTTTCTTGTAGTGGCTCAGCACAAATCTATTTCTTATTAGGGTTTTAATGACCCTCCATGTTGTAATAGGTTCTAGTTCATCACGTCTCCTTTGTGCTCGGATGTTATCCCACCATAGAATTGCATAATCGGCCAATTCAAGAGAAATCAATTGAAGTTTCACTTTCTCGGAGTATTCATGGCAATCAAAACCTTTTTCAACCTTCTCCACCAAATCTAAGAATGCATCTCCATTGAAGGGTGGAATGATGATTTTCAAGTACGTTGCCTCATCATAGTTGTCGTGACTGCACCTATTATGAGAGACATCAAAGTGCTCATCCTCAGAATCTCTTATCTCCACAAAGTCCTCATTTTGGTTGATCGACCCTTCTTCTTGGTAAAAGAGTGGGAGGAGTCCTTACTCGATCCTCTCTTAAATTTCTCATCAAATCATTGGCCCTTGTATGGTCCTCCCTCATCTCTAGTACGAAAGCATCAAACTTACTATTCAAATTATTGATTTGGCCTTGAAAGCTAGATTCTTCAACATTCAAAACCGAACTCAAAGGTGGTTGAACACTTTGTCCATTGCGTTCTCAGTTTTAAATGTTTTGTGCACCACTTCTTGTCATTATGATAACCAAACAAAATATACCAAATTTTCAGCAAATAATCTCAAAAATACACGAAGCTCTGATACCAAATGACGCAAATTAAGTATGACAATTTGTGGTTCAACACAAACACTAGATCCCTCTCGGATATCTAATTGAAATTAAACACCAAAGTTCACCAGATTTCAAGCAGAGTAATCACGATTAAATGAACTCAAAAAATCATGAAAATTTAACACAACCTTACTTGATATATTGAAAACAACCTCTAAGAATTTCAAGATTAATTCCCGAAATTGAAGAAGTTATGAGATAAACACCGATGTTGGTTTGGTTGGCGCTAATTTGAGGCGCCGAGTAAAACTTGGTTGCTTTGAACGAAAAACACTCCAACAATATGAAAATGAGAGTTGCTGCCATATGGGGAAGTTTACTATCAACTAAGAGAATAGAAAGGTAGCACTAATAAGAGTTTTCTACAAAATGCACAAAATTAAAAAACAATTTTGAAGAACAAACAATTTGAGTGTGTATCGCACGGTGCTTGAAAACTTCGGGGTTTGAGAGCAAAAACTTCAACAAATATTCATTATGTCCTCATTATCAATACATAAAGATGCTTAAATAGTACCTCTCTAAAACAATAATTAGAAAATCTTACTAAAACTATAATTAGAAAAGCTTTAAAAAACTATAATTATGAAAACTTAAGTAACAAGGTAAATAAAGAAATTAGTAAAGGGGCTTCGACTGAAGGTTTCTGTCTGTCTTAGCATAAACGTGCGCGTGCATTCTTTTTTCGTTTTCTCTCTGCCAATCAGCTTAATACCTTCTTCATTTGTTAATTAGAAGATTGGAAGCTTCAGATTGGTCCCACTTTAGTGCTTAGATTGGCTTCTCCTTATCTCATATACTTGGTGTAAGCTCTTTTGGATCATTGAATGTATCACTTATAACTTGTACATAAAGGTAATTAGCTTCTTAACTTTTGATCGTGTGATTGCACCTTGGGGCACATCACGAAGTGAGTGCTTGCAGCACGAAATTGGAGTCTTATTTTTAGAGGAGGGGCTTAATTTGAGGTGAGCAACGACTACGAGCAAATATGTGGTCAATTTGAATAGACGAGATTGCAGTTGTTATCAGTGAGAGCTAACTAGCATTCTGTGTATTTATGTGATCTCGTGCATGCATTTCACGAGAGTTGCACCAGACGATTATGTTCGTCTTTGCTATCATTGAGACACTTTTCTCAAAATGTACAGAAACTTCATTCATCCGCTTAGTGGCTCACACATGTGGACCGAAGTAAATATGCGTGAAATTTGTTCACCGACTAGAAAACATCAACCTGGGAGGCCTAAGAAAAAAGTATGCGAGATGTCGATGAGTCATGAAGTGCAACAATCTGCAGAAAGACATGTGGAAAATGTTAGCATGCGGGTCATAATAGTCACACATGTACAAAATTTCCTTTCACTTCAAGTGCTACTTCTGCTTCTTCTTCAACGTCGCATGATACATGTGGGGTTCAACGCGACAAGGACTCAAGTGATAATTAAAGTTTATACATGAATGTCGTATTTGAGTATATTGTAATTAGGTTATTTTTATTTTTGTGCAAAGTCATCTATCCATGGTAGAGACAAGCATTTTAGGTCATGATGTAAATTTGTGAAGATTATGTAGAACTTGTAAAGATTGTGAATTTGTAAGACGATGAATTTGTAAGATGATGTAGTTTTTGCATTTTTGTGTGAAATTGTAGGATTCCGAACTTGTGAACTTGTAAGAAGTTGTATTTTGTCTAAATTGTGATCTATAAAAAAAATTGTAAAATTAAACCGAGTTTTCTTTATTTTTTAACTCTCCTATAGCAATTTATAAAAATTCATGTATAAAACACAAAAAATATTCAACCAGAAAAAAAATTACAACCGTTCTCGTGCTCAAAGTGTAATACCAAAATACAAAATAATGAAAGTAAATTACTACTATTCTCATCGAGAAAGTAAAAGAAAATAAATAACAACCATTCCGAAACAATACATTACAAATAATAAAAATAGTCTTCATCTTCAAGTTTAGTCTTCTGCGAGTCCCTCTTCCCCTCCCATCATCCATTCCTCGACTCTAGCATCCAGAGCTTTATATGACGGCCACAACTCGTCAATTGAGACTTCCACATCTCTCTGGGCCATAGTCAACTGGTCTACTTTGTTAATGAGGATGTCCAACTTTTGCTCAACTCGATTCCATAGATTGAACTATTGATTGCACTACATAAGCGGATCCTCTATATGAATATCCTAATATGTGAATGTCAGTGGATGAGCAACCGAGTTGGAGGCTTCACAATTGACCTTGAACACCCATATATCTCCAACTTCAATTATGCCCATCTGAAATAAATGTTTCCTGTCAAAGACATCACTCGCTCTTGAGATTCTCATCACGCGGTGTTTGAATGTCAAAAGACTCCAAGATCTTCTGGATCAACATGCTATACGACATGTTCTTAGTTCACATCAAGCTAAACTCTATTTGGTTCAAAACCAAATATCCCAGGTCAAACATTTTCCCATTATACAGTTTTTCCATTACATAGACATTCATACAACTCACCAGATTTCTATTGTCATCCTGTGGTAGAATAGTGTAGGTTATCATATTGTGAATAACCCGAGCTTGTACAATAAAGTCTATTGATTTTGATTTGCTGAACACTTGAATTTTGGGATTTAGGTGAATTTTTCTAAGGAGCTCAAATCTTTCTCCTTCTTTGATAAATTGGCAATCCCGAGATGCATGGTAATATTGCTCAAGATTTTCATTGTCGCCACTCGAAAAATCAATCACTTGATTTACGTATGATGGGGATATCATCATTTCTGTACCTAGTATATACGTCTTCATCTTACCACGCTCCCCTACCGAGCCAAATTTGATTAAAACAGCCTAATCATACGCTCACAACAATCACCATTCAACTCATACAAACCTCGCCGTCCAATTCCTTCAAACAGATTATGAATTCCTAATGAGTCAAAACTTGAAAACTAAATAATCTTTGAAAAAATAATTGACTAGTTTGTTATGTTCTCGTTAAACATACATTCACATAATGCACTTCTAAATTCATTGGAATGATACCCGGTGCTTGGTGGATGGACTTTTCTCAGCCGCCGGTTAGTCGAACCACCTTGTTATGCTGGAGGTCGGTTACTCGGAGCAACTTGTGACGGATCACCTTGTGTGAATGGGGCCCTCCGTTTCAACATCACTTTCGAAGCCATTTTGAGCAAGAATCAGGCAATTTCGCGATATGAGTTCGGTTTGGCACTGGTTGGTGGATAAAAAGTTGAGTTGGAGCTAGAAGTTGGATGCCAATCCTTTTGTGCAAGCAATTGGACTGGTTTTGTGCAGTTATAGAGGCTGATTGTCACCAAAACGGAGTTGAGGAGAGTTTTCGAGGGCTAGGGTAGGAGAATGGGGGTGGAAATTGTGTGAATTGTTAAACTTACGTTCACACAATGCAGGTCTAAATTCATTGGAATGATACCTGGTACTTGATGGACGGACTTTTCTCAGCCGTCTGTTAGTCAGACCACTTTGTTGTGCCGAAGGCTGGATAGGTAGAGCACCTTGTGACGGCTCACCTTGTGTGACTGCAGCCCTCTGTTTCAATATCGCTTTCAAAACCATTACAAGCAAGAATCGAGCGATTTCGCAGTGTGAGTTCAGTTTGGCACGGGTTGGTGGATATAGGGTCGATTTGGAGAGGGAAGTCGGATGCCAATCCTTTTGTGCAAACAATTGGACTGGTTTTGCATGGTTATGGAGGTCGATTGTTGCCAGAACGGAGTCGGTGAGAGTTTTTGAGGGCTAGGGATGGAGAATGGGTGATGGAAATCGTGAAAATTGGGATCGATTTATTTATAGTAGCTCATCCCACCCGCTCCCCCCTCCTCGATCTCTGGCCTAAACAGAGATCGAGGGGTCCCCACCCCCCGCATTGGATGGTGACCAACCCACGTTCTAGAGAGTGCAAAAACACGCACTTTGTAATGGGGGTGGCACCCCCCGATCTCACTAAATGAGATCGGCGCTTTCGCCAAGAGTTGATTTGTTGCATTTTCAAGACTTTGACGGTGAAGTTGTTTAATAGATAACTTAGGTTCCTATATGTTAAATACCCCATGCTTTGAAGGTCCAAGTGAACATCTCCCTTGATCAAATATGCATCAGTTTACAGTAAAACAAATTTTACCCAAAAAACAAGTTGAAAAATAATATTAGTTGTTGCTAGATTCAAGAATCACAAAGCTTATATTACAAAAATAGGGTTCTTGAGTTGGAAGACATGGCGACAAGATGTGAACAAATCGTCTTATTATGAAAAAGCATTTTACAAAGAAAGGAACTGTTCCAGCTCCTTAACAAGAAGGATGAAAATGAAGCAAGAAATGTTACATTAAGTTTCTAACGTCATTCCACCCAACCAATCCAAACTTCCGATTTTGATCCCAAGCTTTCTTTTACATCCTGCATATTGTTCAGTGCAGTGGTTAGAACACAGCACTCATACAGCTTTTTTGGAGACTTCAGTCGGCCAAGTTTTAAATTTGGAAGAATGGACTTCCTTAAGACAAAAACACAGACTACACATACCACGGAAGCTTAAAAGTGTCTTTCCACCATCCTTGTTTTGAGCAGTTGGATACTATTTTATCCAAACGAACAATAATCTCTGAAAATGTTGGCCGTACAACAGGTTCTGGATCCCAGCACTCCTCTATTAACCTGATTACATGAAAAGAAAGAAAACACAACATAAGATTATGAAGCTACAGCCATGTCAGACCAATCTTAAGACTCTTACTCTCTCAAATCTGGCGGATAACTTTTTAATTTGATCTTGAATTGAGGTCTTTGTCCTTCCAAACATATTGTTTTTGCGACCTCTTCTGGAGGTTTAGGATGGAAAGGCTGTATGCCCTCAATCATCTGTGTTTTACAACAATAAAATTATTGAGGATCAGCCAAGAGGAGTCACTACAGTTCAAATATGCGCCAAACTGCTAACGAACTGACAAATAATGATAAAGCATGATTTGTTTGCATACGACGATGAAGTAATGGGTTTCCATGTCGACAAATGACAAAAAGTGGCGTACATATGCAACAGAAGGACAAATCATCTCATTGAAAAGATTTTAAACAATAAAATTTTGAGAGAGTTCTAATCCCTATACTACATGATGAGTAGGAACAAGATAGATACCTCATACACAATAAGACCAAAAGAAAATGAGTCCACACTTCTGTCAAATATTTCATTCTTGTAAACCTCAGGAGCCAAATATAAGCCTACAGTAAATAAGGCATGAGAACTGATAAAGCATGCAGATAGATTGCTGAAGTGATTAAAGAAGCCAGTGACCATGGTTTAAGTAATAGACTTATATAAAAAACCCTTAACTAATACTATATAAAACTGTATAAATGAAAACCAAGCTAACCCGTCACAGATATAGGAAAAAGATGCACTTCTACATCTTCCTTAACATGGAAGAAATTCAACACTGCATAATAGCTACAACTCTTTTTCAAAAGGTCCACCTATATACCTTATTCTTTCTTTACAATAGGTTTTTAAAGGCCTAAAACCTCTGAGTATTTTCTCGTTACAAAAGCATTTTTTATCAACAAAAACCAAATTGAGGAAAAGAATACAAGTCAAATCCATTTGCAATTATCATCCTTAGAAATATTGATAGAGAAAAGAGAGAATTGACTAAAGACAAAAAGTTCCATGTTATGAGTTGGACTTTAGCTACAAATGTGTTTTTTAGTCCCATATTCCCATCCAATAAAAAGTCAAATCTCTTGTAGGCCTAGCACAATCCCATGTCGAACACGAGATTTATGTTGCATACTTGAACTTACTTGAAAGATCAATGTTAGTCTCAGGGAGTGCTACTTTTGCTTTGTCGGGAGAAATTTTTGACAATCTTATCAAACCAAATCCAGCTACTTTCAGTTGACCTCCATTATCGAGCAAAATATTTCTGGCACCTTACCAAAATTTCAAATATTAAAGAACAAATGACTAAAATTTTCTAATTGATATTAATATTAGAGACTTTTGCATTCGGTTGCCTTACTTTGGCCTTAGATCACAGTGGATAATAGCGTCTGGCTTACATTCATGAAGATAGTTCATTCCCCTGGTAACCAAAAATTACCAAAACAATCACAAATATGAAGAAAATTCAAAATAAAAACAGGGGAATGGATCAAACTACCGTCCTATTAGCAGCAAGCTAAAAGTAGATGGACATAATAAGTAAATGTAAGAATAACTGGTAGAGAAACAAACATGCCTAGCAATATCGAGCGCAAATCTGAGAGCTTTAGATGGAGAAAGGCGTCCTTTCTTTTGAAGATAACTAGCCAAGTCTCCCTGAAAGACATTATGAACAATATTGAGGTCAGTGCAAGATCAAAAAACATAATTTTTTTCCAATTAGTCTCGCAATTAAATTATACAATTTGAAAATACTTTACACATTGACTTTGAAAATGAATATTGTACCACACAGATTATTAAAGAAAAAAGACGAGAATGTGAAGCACCCTCCACTTTTACAGTCTACCAGAGGTTAAAGGATAGTATTACTCATTGTCTAAACTTATTTATGTCCCTCAAAATAAAAAGTAATACCAATTTGGTTTCCTACAAATAAGAGATCACAACAACTAGGTTACAAAGAAAATGTGAGGATGGTTTCTATTGGTAATTTATGGTAGAAAAGGGAAAACAGCCAGGAAAAACATACAACAAAGAAATATAAACCAGTTGCAAGAATTAGTTTTCTATCCAAATAAATTTGAGAAGAAAGATGAGCCTAAAATAAACTGACCTTCTAAGTAAACATTTTTACCTATCTTCCTTGCTTCAAAGGCCAGAAGACAGATAGAAGAGAAAGATTTGACACATTCAGAGACCATACACAGATAGCACAACGTAAAGACTGCACGGGATACTGATAATTTAATAGCCATATTAGCCAACTTGCTTACCTTTGAATGATATTCTGAAACAATCATCATGGGAACATTCTGGGTAACTGCTCCAACAAACTGAACTACATTTGGATGACGGACCTTTTCTAATATTGTCAATTCGTGTCTGAAAGCATTTCTGTTCAAAGAAGGAAACAAAGAGCTACAAATTATTTCTGAGAATATAAGCTAGGCTTGCAGGCTTTTACAATCTATAATAATCGATGTTGAAATTCTGAGATCTTTCCCTCAATGACCAGACCAGAGAACGAAATATTTGAGTCATGATCTGTTCTAATCAAATGCATAGTTTATCAAATTTATTAATACAAAGGTGAACAAGTCAATCAGAGAGCAAAATCAAGTTTATAACAATCAACTACTTTCTTTGCAATCATGAATTATTCTGCAAAATAAATGAGATTCGCATGGCATAACTAAGATATTAGATATTAATCACCATGCAATCACACATTGATTTCCAAACTGAATTAAATAATAATATGGGTGCGTCTGCTGACATTCACAAATACACAGACATTCATCAACTTAATACTAAACTTTGAAAATGCGAAGTTCCACTGAAGTAGAAGATCCTAAAAACATGAATCCAAGAACTATTAATGGAAGCATAAGTTGAACACATACATAGTATCAGGGTTTGAGTAGCTCTCTTTATCAAGTATTTTTACAGCAACCTTTGTCCCATTCCATTTGGCCACTTGATATGTTCCCTGATTAGTGGAAGAAGAACTATGATCACATTTAAAACCAACATGTCTTTATGATTAGTGCAAAAAAAGTAACTAAATATGTCGAGACAAATCGAAACAGGAAGTCACATTGATCTACCCAGTCATATTCAAGAGTGTTCAACTGCAATTTAAATATGGTAATCTTCAAACGAAGGTAAGGACAGTACCTTCTCAAGCGAATTACTTTAAAAGGTTTTTCCAATCATTAAAATAATTGTATTAATGTAAGAAAAGTATGGTAAGAGGACATAGACACCAGCCCTTACCAAGTTGTATACAACGTATATAATCGTCACAAAGATAATTACTATAAACCCAGAACTAAGAAATTGCAAATTTACAACCCAGTCATTCCAATAGATAATTGGCAGATATAATCATTGAAAACTAACACAGACAATCACCTTCAAATTGTATAAAATCAATATAATGGCTCAAAAGCACTTGAACAAACAGTGTCGAATAACAGGGAAATGGAATAATAAATCTACCTTTGAGATACCATCACTCCTACGGATTTGAAGCTCAAGTGGATTAAGCTCATACTCTGGAACTTCACGGGGATTTGCAACAGTCATTGGCGTCTTCCTGATTTTCTGAAATGGGAAAAAAGGGAATTTCGTACAAAGATCGCCCGTGGCAAGAAATTTAGAATTATCAAAGGGAAATAATTGTGCATTTTACTGGATTTTTTGCACCGCGTGCCCTCAAAATGTTGAAAGCTTCTGTCTGCCCATAGTATTTGGCATCAGCAGCTGCCTGGCATGGTAAGGAGGAACTTCATTAAAGAATCACATAGGCCAAAGCTCCAAAAGGCAAAGAAACAAGAGGAAGAAGATGAAAGAAACAAGAGGAAGAAGATGAACTTTGTTCACATTTTAGACTCCCAAATGCAATCAACACTATAACAAATTAAGGGTATTTGAAAGGTAAAATATAAACATTCACACTTATACACAACGTTGTTAGGAAAAGAATTGGAATCAAGGGAAGAATATAGAAGTCGAAAAAGTACCGTACTGCCCCAGCGATCACGAGCGTCGATATTAGCCCTGCGGCTAAGCAAAAGTTTGACAACCTCGATATGGCCTTCGCATGCGGCGATATGCAGCGCAGTTCGTCCATCTAAGTCGATGCTATTCACGTCAACTCCTTCATCGAGCAACTCATCGACACCTTTAACGTCTCCCCGGCACGCCATGAAGAGAAGGTTCATCGTGACGTCCAGGTTCTCCGGGACGGTGAGGTCATTATCATGGCCAAGGCTGCGCCGAATAGGGTCCATCGAAGACTGCCTTCCGAAGCTGAATCTCATGTTGTTCCGCCTTGGGTCCAGAGACGACTGACGCGTGAACTGCCGGCTCAGGTTCCGCCGAATCGAACCCGTGGAAAACTGTCTCGATATCCCTCTCTTCAACTGAGCAGCAATATTTTCCATCCCTCGCCCACTCTCTCTGAAACCTGCAGAGCGGAAACGACTCAGAAGGAGCAACCGCTACATATCGGGAAGCATTGGGATGGAGAGCTCAGGGAATGGAGGAAAATGGAAGAGGAACAAAAATGGTAGCCAAATCTAGAAAGAGGAAAAAAGAAGAAGAAGAAAGGGTGGGTTTAGAGAGAGGGAGAGAGAGAGGGAGAGATGAGATCCTAAAGAGAAGGGATGGCCATGGCTACGGAGGTTGGAGAGGTGTGGCGTAGATTCTACTCTCACAGTCTCCCTGAAACTTCGCTTCGTTACTTTTCTTTTAAAGCAAATCCAGCTGTTTCGCCTCCTCGGCAACCATACCATGTCAATTTAATATCTCCAACGTTGCATTTGTCTCTTTGCGGTTCGGTTCGGTTCGGTTCGATTCATTTTAATTTATTTTCACATTTATCTGATAAATGTGAACTACAACCGCAAATTTTCTCTAATAATCCATGTTTACACTGTAATTTTATCGTTTAATTTCACAATTTAATGTATTGCATATGTTATTATATAAATATTTGAAATAATAGAACAAATCAATAAACAAATAATAAACGAGTCACGTATTATATTGTAGATATATTATTATTTTTTTCTAAAACCATATCAGTTGAAAAATATTATCCGAGAGAATTTTTCATTAAAACTTTTCTTGCTCACGACTTAAAAATAATTAATTTTGAGACAATATTATCTGGTTTGATTGGTTTTGTCTTGTAAATATTTTGTAATTATATAAAAAAATTTAAGTTCAATTTGGTTTGGTTTTTGCTCATGTTACGATAGACGAAATAGAGAAATTCAAGTTTGGTTTTTCTAGATTGTAAGCCAACTAAAAACTCAATTCAGACAGATTTAAACCGGTTTGAACAGACCGGTAGCACCTTGATGAGAACCAAAATGATAGTAGGTTGACTCGGTAAACGCATTGACACCTTATCCACCTTCAACCTGGCATTATTAGAACAAGGAGAAGTATAATTGTTTTAAATTGAATGACGATGACCGACGTATCTCATGGGGAACGACCTCCTAAATCTACTCCTTTTTGTCAAAGTCAATACCAGATTTTGAACCTAGATAATATTTTTTTTATTTTTTACTTATTAATAATTAAAATAAAATTAAAATTAAAATTAATTTAAACCTCCAGGCATAAAGTTAATTAAAACACTTACATCAACTAAAAATCTTAATAATTAAAATTTTAAACAGTCTAAAATATAACAAATCAAATTCTTGTAGAGCGGCTATCACTCCTTCGAGTTCTTACTTAAAGAAGAGTTCTAATCTTGCTTTTCTCGGTTTACAACCACCATTGGTTGCCCAAAATCAATCGGGCTCTCCAAGAACTCTAAACGAATCTCTACCAAAGCTCCTATCTGACCGAGACCTCCTGCAACACTTCGACGAACAACCTTCAATGCAAAAGAAATCTCTCCAGTATGCAGCAGCTTCGATCGAAGAGATAAACACACTATGTTTCAGCCGAGGGAGAAATGCAATGAAGCTCGCGAAGGAAGGGAGAACCAGTTAACTTAAAGGTGGTCAAACCGAACTGGCCTAGCTAAATCATATTGGTCCAACCTAATCAAATCTAATCCAATTGAACTGAACTCAACCTAATTTTTATCAGAATTGACATAGACCAAATTAGATTGTTTCCGGAGTGTCAAAATTCGACCAAAAACTATCCAAAACGATCCTAATATGACCAAATCGATCTAAGAATAAATCAGTAAGAAACTTTTGCCTAAATTCTTTTAAAATGGATTTATTAAGATAAAAAATTAATATCAAATATTTTATTTAGGCAAAAAGAAATCTCGAAAGTCATTCGAATCGATTCAATTCAACCATATCCAACCTAAGAGTACACGTAAAAAATTTATGCTTGAATTCTTCTGAAATTAGATTTATTTAATTTGAAATTTGATACCAATATTTTATTTAGGCATGATATTAATTGGAATATTGGAAAAACCCCGATAACCCTAACCTCTCTGAATCCATATAAGTGAAAATACCATGTTTTCAACATTTTGGCTACAATCATACATCACAAAATCTATGTTATTTTCTTATAATATTTTATTACATGCTTTCGATATTTAGTCACGCATGTTTAGGTATTGATATAGAATTGTATAAAGATGAAATTAGTATGACATTTTGTAAGTGTTTGAATATTATGAAATTGACGGAAAATATGTGATAGCAAAGCCTGAACGACTGTGAGATGACTAAATTTAAATGAAAATCAAATGATTATGCTTGAACAACAATGACATGATTATGTCTGAACGACAATGAAATAGTTATGTCTTAACGAAAATGAGATGACAAATCTTGAACAACAATGAGGTGACTAAATCTGAACGAAAGTTGAAAAATGAGTTTCAACCAGTATATAACAGTTAAGTCAGGATTCAGTGAAATATAATGTTAATTTTGCACCTGCACGTGTTTACGTTTACCGAGTTATTCTCATAGTTTGTAATTTTATGATGTAGGTGAATTTTTATCTGAATAAAAAATGACTTTGATCAAGAACCTTCTAGAAGCAAGCGAGCATACAGAAGAAGAAAATTTTTTTTGGTCAGAGGAAGTAGTTTAAATTAGTATGTTTCATTTTTTTTTATCTATTTCATATTTTTATTTCAGTTAAATAAATTATGTTGAATTTATCGTTAATAAAGTTTTATGAATTGTTTTAACTTTGCATTTATTTCATCTCTGATCAAGCTATTTAATGTTTGAACTTTGTTTTAAAAGCTTTTGCACATTTAATAATTTCATCCAAAGCTTTCAAATATTTTGAAATTATGGTTTTTAGCGCTTGATTTTAACCTAATTTGATAAATATATTTAAATAGTTTTTAAGATTTTCAAATTATGATTTCAAATTGAAAAAAATAAATGAATTTCAAAACTAGGAGCATTACAGTTTGGTATCATAGTAACAAAGTTTATAAAACAGTGACTTATCTGTATGCTCATGTGCACCTGAAAAATTGTCGATCAACAAGTAAGTACGTATTAAAATTTATATTTTGCCAATCGTAGAAGAATTAAAAATGAATAGGATGTTGTACTAGATTGAATGATAGATATGATCAAGATCCAAGCAAGGCAAACTGAACAACTATCGCAGGCAGCTAATACTGCGGCCCATGCAACTACTGCCATGACCCAAGTAGTTAATATCCAGGCCTAAATTCTTAACAGGCCTCCACTTGCTGATATTGATTTTGATAGATTTCGAAAATTGGATCCTCCAATTTCTAATGGTAAATCTGGCAAATATGACCGTAGCAGACAATTGGATCAAGACCACTAGTGAGATTTTTTAGCATGCCAAGATTTCTGTAACATCCCGAGAAAACTCCGCGTTCCCAGTGCGCTATAGTACATCTACACACTACACACACTAACACTTGACATAACTTACTCAATTTTGTAACACCCCGGGAAAAACCCCGCGTTCCCGGTGCGCTACAGTGCAACTACACACTACACACACACACTAACACTTGACATAACTAACTCAATTCAATACCCCTTTCGTTTTCAAATCATTTTCAAAAGAACATTTGTGAGTATGAAAATTTTTCGACTCGATTCGAAAAACAACTCGTGTCCCGAAGAGGAAACACGAAGTCCTCAACATAAAACTACGCAGCGGAAAAGAAAACCATTTAAAACAATTTGAGATAAAACGGTAAGACTTGAAATCCTAGGAAAGAATCTCACGCACCCCACGAACTACCCAGTCCGGTCTCAAGCACTCACGTCCCCACTTCGACACCCCGCGTACACCCTCGCGATGTCACACGTGCCAACCCAACGTCACTATATTTCGCGCACGCTCACAGCGCTGCGTGCCCCACGCATCCTGCCTCTGTACAACACGTCCGCGCGCACGCCCTCACCCGGCGCCGCATGACCCGTGTGCACCCGCAGGGCCGCGTGCCCCGCGCACCTGTGATCACGCTGCACTTCCACGCTCATCTACCTTTTTCTAGCATTTACTGTTCACACCTCAACCTATTTCGTATTTCCTCGACTCCCAACCTCTCTCCTGAAATTTTGGCAGAGTAACGGCTAAAAATTGACTATCCCAAAATTTAAACCCTGCACACAATTCACCATAACCAAATCAGAGTAAGAAGACAACAAGAACCCATCAAATACAAATGAAGAAAGTCCCCCAAAACACTACAACCCCTCTATACAATCTCAAAAGATCAATGTCTATACAACCCCGCTATCTACACAAATACCCAACATGAAATGATAAATCCACTATCACCTACCACCACCACGGGTCGGGTCGCCTTAACAAAAATCCGTCATCCGGTGCCTCGGGTGCACGCCGCCAACCATCCTACGCCTCTGGAATAGGCTCTTGAGGCTCACCAGCAGTAACGTCAGCACCTACACCACAGAACACACAACATAAGCCTAACGTTCAGTAAGTAATACGATATGAAAGTAAAAGTCGACAATGCAATCCTATCATATGCAGTCTCTACACTCACACTCATGTTGTCACATCTGTGATGCGTAGTGCAGCCGCGCCAGGGTAAGGAGGAACCTCACGCCACCCTACACCCTGACACGTCGCCACCGTCCCAGACTCCCCAACAACGAAGCCCACAAGCTACACACATGCATCACCACACGGCAACCACATCAGGGTAAGGGTGTACCTCGCGTCACTCTACACCCTGACACGTCGCCCCCGTCCCAGCCTCCCCAGCACGGGGCCACAGTTGCCACACACACACGTTTCGTGACAGCCCAGCTGGCCCACCCCTGGAATAGGATCCGCGACTGGTGTTGCACCCGCCCACACACTAGTAGGATCCGCGGTATCACTGCCCATATCCTCACCGTCAACACATTCACGCCGCATGACGGCCCAGCCCTTGAGTCGGATCCGCGACTGGTGAAGCACCAGCCCGCACACTAGCGGGATCTGTGGTACCACCGCCACACGTCTCACCTCACACATCAAAACATGCTAAAAATCATTTTCGTTCCCGTTTTTTAAAAATATGATGCATGTCAAACAATACACACGCACACCACAATCAATCACATAAACCCTAAAGTTCTACAGTGTAAGCCCACTTGGGCAAAACACATGCATGCACTACTTACCTGGCGTCCTAAGCTCGCTCGACGCACAGCTTCGCCAAAAGAAAGCCTCAACCTAAAACACAACCAATTTCTCATCAGTATTTATCTCAACATTCACCAATTAGCTAAAAATAACCTTCTCTAACTATACTCATGAAATTCCAACTAAAACGGTCCATTGGTTTGGTTTGGCCGAATACCAGTCCAACGTTCGGATGCGCATAACTTTTGCGTCCGTCAACGGAATCGAACGATTCAAGTGGCTCAACGTCCCCTTAGGAACCTAGTTTAACATTCTAAGACGGATTTTAAAACGGTAAGCCGTAGACAGGAGAAAAACGCAAAAAACCGAATCTGCCATTTTTTTTATAAAATTTCAACCTTTGTTTTCTTCAACCAAAACTCACTCGATTCAGCTTTTACGCACCAAAACAGGCATGCCCCTACCACACGTCGAAATTCCACGAAAAATGGTCCCAAATTTGACTTGGACCAAAATCTGACCTAAACTTCCGACGCCATAACTTTTGCGTCGGATATCGGAATCGAGCGATTCTAGCGGCCACACGTTGTTCTAACAACCTATTTTTAACCCACAAAACAGAATTTAAAATGATCAACTTAAGCCTAGCCAAAACAGCCAAAAACAGAAGCTGTTTTTATAAAAAAATCTGAAATTCAACCTTAACCCAAACATTTCCAAATTTCTCCGCAAATCCATCACATTCTAATCTATTAAACATGAACTAGCTAAAATTGAAGACCTCCAATTCAGAAAACAAAGTTTTGAAAATCACTGCCCCCCGGTCTCTCCCTCCCCCCCCTTCTCTCTCTCTCTCTCTCTCAGCCACCGATGCTCCCCACCACTCTTAAAACCCCACAATTATCGACAATTCCCGCCATCGATTGGTTGAATAGGAGAGCAGCATCACGCCCTCTTCCCCTCGACCAACAGAATAGACAGAAGAAAAAAAAAACAGGGGGAGGCTCCGAGCTCTCGGCCTGTGCCCTGCTGCCCCCCGATCACGCGACACATACACGCCGCGTACACCAACCCAACGTTCGGCTTAGCCTTCAGAAAGATAGTGGGAAGACGGCTATAAATTCTATCGAACAAAATCATAGCAAGGAAGAGAAACGCACCTTCAGTATTAAGCTCGGAAACCAAACACAACCCCCTCCCACCGTAGTCCTCTCGGCGAACTAGCGTTTGATTCTTCTCCGTCGTCGGCGTCGACAGACCACCGGTTCTCTCTCTCTCTCTCGGCTACCCGCGCTCCCCCTCTCGGTTTTGCTCTCTCTCGGCCGCGCACAACACAGGGTGAAATGGCTTCCACCCGAAGCCATTCCACCTTGTTATGTTATATATTTTTTTAAAATTTTTAATTTAATTGCAAATTACCAAATTGCCCTCACGTGCTTCAATCGTCCGAAATTTAATTAATTTCTCGACCTCCCGACTTTAAATTTCGAAAACCAATCGCAAAAGTAGGCTCCGAGCCTTATAATTCAAATCTTTCCCGTTGAAATATTTCTCAAAACTCCAACCGGGATTAAACTAAAAATTCTGAAAAATTAAAAATTAAAAATTAAAATTCCCGAGTTATTACAAATTTAATACTCCTTTCGTTTTCAAATCATTTTCAAAAGAACATTTGTGAGTATGAAAAATTTTCGACTCGATTCGTAAACAATTCGCGTCCCGAAGAGGGAACACGAAATCTTCAACATAAAAACTACTCAGCGGAAAAGAAAACCATTTAAAATAGTTTAAATTAAAACGGTAAGACTTGAAATCCTAGGAAAAATCCAACGCACCCCTCGAACTACACAATCCGGTACCGCGCACTCACCTCCCCACTTTGACACCCCGCGCGCACTCTCGCAGTGCCGCACGTGCCAACTCCACGTCACTGTGTCTCGCGCACGCTCACAGTGCCGTGTGCACCACGCACCTTGCCACTGTACAGCACGTCCGCGCGCACGCCCTCAACCGGCGCCGCACGACCCGTGAGCACCCGCAAGGCCTCGTGCCCCGCGCACCTGCGATCACACCGCACTCCCATGCTCATCTACCCTTCTCTAGCATTCACTATTCACATCTCAATCCATTCCATATCCCCTCGATTCCCAACCTCTCTCTCGAAATTTTGACAAAATAACGGCTAAAAACTTACTATCCCAAAATTTACACCCTACACACAATTCACCATAATCCAACAATATTTAACTATCAACCATCCAGAGTAAACCACCATAACAAAATCAGAGTTTAAGGACAACGAAAACCAATCAAATACAAATGAAGAAAGTCCCCAGTATAGAGTAATATCATACTCTAACATATAACAGTACGTACGTGTCCCCAAAACACTACAACCCCTCTACACAATCTCAAAAATCAACATCTATACAACTCCGCTGTCTACACAAATACCCGACATAAAATAATAAATCCACTATCACCTACCACCACTACGGGTCGGGTCGCCCTAACAAAAATTCGTCATCCGGTGCCTTGGGCGCACGCCGCCAACCATCCTACGCCTCTAGACTAGACTCTCGAGACTCACCAGCAATATCGTCAGCACCTACACCACAGAACACACAACATAAGCCTAACGCTCAGTAAGTAATGCGATATCAAAGTAAAAGCCGACAATGCAATCCTATCACATGCAGTCTCTACACTCACACTCATGTTGTCACATCTGTGACGCGTAGTGTAGCCGCACCAGGGTAAGGAGGAACCTCACGCCACCCTACACCCTGACACGTCGCCACCGTCCCGGACTCCCCAGCGACGAGGCCCACAAGCTACACACACGCATCACCACACGACAACCATATCAGGGTAAGGGTGTACCTCGTGCCACTCTACACCCTGACACGTCGTCCCCGTCCCAGCCTCCCCAGCATGGGGCCACAGTTGCCACACACATACGTTTCGCGACAGCCCAGCCGGCCCACCCCTCGAGTAGGATCCGCGACTGGTGTTGCACCGGCCCACACATTAGTAGGATCCGCGGTACCACTGCCCATATCCTCACCGTCAACACATTCACGCCGCATGACGGCCCAGCCGACCCACCCTTCGAGTGGAATCTGCGACTGGTGAAGCACCGGCCCGCACACTAGCGGGATCCGCAGTACCACCGCCACACGTCTCACCACATACTCAAAACATGCTCAAAACCATTTTCGTTCACGTTTTTTAAAATAAGATACATGTCAAACAATACACACGCACACCACAATTAATCACATAAACTCTAAAGTTCTACAGTGTAGGCCCACTTGGGCAAAACACATGCATGCACTACTTACGTGGCGTCTTAAGCTCGCTCGATGCACAGCTTCGCCAAAAGTGTCTCAACCTAAAACACAAACAATCTCTCCTCAGTATTTATCTCAAAATTCACCAAATAGCTAAAAATAACCTTCCTTAACTACACTCATGAAATTCCAACTAAAACGGTGCATTGGTTTGGTTTGACCGAAAACCAGCCCAAAGTTCGGACGCGCATAACTTTTGCGTCCGTCAACGGAATCAAACGATTCAAGTGGCTAAACGTCCCCTTAGGAATCTAGTTTAACATACTAAGACAGATTTTAAAACGGTAAGCCGCAGACAGGTAAAAAATGCCAAAAATCGAATCTGCCATTTTTTGTAAAATTTCAACCTTTGTTTTTTTTCAACCAAATCTCACTCAATTCAGCTTGACGCACCAAAAACAAACATGCCACTATCACACGTCGAAATTTCATGAAAAACGCTCACTAATTTGACTTGGACCAAAATCCGACATAAACTTCCGACTCGCATGACTTTTGCGTCGAATATCGGAATTGAACGATTCCAACGGCCATATGTCCCTCTAACCACCTAATTTATCCCACAAAAACAGAATTTAAAACGATCAGCCGAACGTAGGCCGAAACGGGCAAAAACAAAAGCTGCCCCAAAACAAAACGTCTGATTCTTGATTTCTATTCAAATTTCACAACTCCTATATACAATTAGTCGCATCCCACTTATACATTCCGGCCAAGCTTGCCGTAATTGAAAGGAGGCCGAGCACCAAGCTTGGCCAACAACAGGGAAACCGACAAGGCTCGCCTTCGGTTTCCCCCTTCAAATTCCTGGCACTCCCTCCTCAACACTTCGGCCAAAATCACCGAAAATGGAGGGAGGCCGAACCTTACGCTCGGCCAAACCAGACAGTAGCAGAGGGAATAAGAGGGAGACTTACCGAGCAAATGTACGTTCTGCACCCAACGGAAAAGAGGGACTCCAGTAAGGCGCCCAAATCGTCGGTGGCAGAATTGGTCGGAAACCCGCCCTTCGCAGTCGTTGGCCGAAACACTCGGCTCTCACTTCGAGAACCCGAGCTGCTGAAACCGAACGGTTTCGGTTCGTCGGGACAGCAGCACTTGCTCACAACTCGCACCTCGCACCCACGCTCGTCGGCCGTCGATCGCAGCTCCGACTTCGGCACACGATCGCGTTAGCTCCTCGGTCGCCTTCTCTCGGCACTCGGGTGCTCTGCAGAAATCAGCCGAATGGCTTCTTCCCGAAGCCATTCGGGTGTTTTCATTTTTCATTTTTTTTAAACAAATAATAATTTACCTAAACGCCCTCACGTGTTTTAATCTTCCATAATTTCGTAAATTTCTCGACCTCCCGACTTTAAATTCCGAACACCATTGCAAAAGTACGCTCCGAGTCTTAAAAATTTAAATTTCCCGTTAAAATATTTCTCAAAACCCCGACCGATATTAAATTTAAAAATTTCGGAAATAAAAATTAAAATTCAAAATTTTCGGGTTATTACAATTTCAGAGGAAGAGAAGTTAGATTTCGAGTCCTCTATGTTTCACATGAAGGTACGTTTCAAGTGTAATTCTATGAAGGTGATGCATCTAGTCACTACCATGACTTAGGAGAAGTTTCAAAAGCTTTTCTATGAGAAGTATTTTACGGACTCTACGATGGATGTCAAGGCGGAAGAATTCATAGCTCTAAAGCAGACAAAAAGTGTAATTTGACTATTTGCACAATTTTGAGCAACTTTTCCATTATGCCCCTCATATAGCTAGTAATGAGATTATGAAAGTGAAGTGATTCGTCTAATAATTGAGAGCAGAAATATTCAAGGATATCCATCTTATCACTACCAATGATTCTCCGTTTGCATTCATAGTGAAAAAAAATGTTGCACGCAGAGAAAGGAGAGAAATAAGTCATCAAAGCTTAGGAGTTTAGAAGAAGGTATAGTCATGCAACTCAAACCACAAGGAATAAATTTTTGCAACAACAATGGAATGAATCTAAACAACTAATGATCAGTGGACCTGCTGAAAGACCTTCTAAGTATGTTAAAAGCGAGTCCACGACGTTGTCTAATATGCTCATGCGTCTCCCGTGCAAAAAGCCACATGTTGGAGAATGTCACGCTCAGACAATGACTTGTTTTAAGTGAGGTCAATAGGAACATTTTATGAAGAACTATCCAAAGAATGGCAGAGAGCAAACCAAGATGACTGCTAGAGTTTTTGCTTTAACAAAAAGTGAAGCTGAAAGAAATGCATCTATTGTGACAGGTTCGATTTTTATTTCTGCTATACTTTCTTACATATTAATTGATTTTGGAGCTATACACTCTTTTATATCCCTTGAACATGCTATTAAGTTAGAAAATAAAGTAGAATTTTTTTACTACAAATTGGAAGTAGCTACACCTTCGAGCAAAGTTGTGTTTGCCAAGTCTATTATTAAAAAATGCGATGTGTGTATTGAGGAGAACCAATTAGAGGCTGATTTAATTATTTTGACGATGCACAATTATAATGTTATTCTTGGAATTGATTGGCTTAGCAATCACTATACAACTATTGATTGTCGCAAAAAGATGGTAAAATTTCAGTTGTCTGGAAAAGAGCCATTTTTTTCTATAAAGACTCTAAAGGTTTCAGAGTTCTAGTGATATCAACTACGTGAGCTCAAAAATTATTGAATTTTAGATGCATTGGAATTCTAACTAGTGTCATATGTTCTGAACTTGAAGGAGCCACGACTTTGAATTAGGTGCCGATAGTCGGTGTAACGCCCCGGAAACCTACCCGCTTCCGGTTCGCTACTGCTCTGATACCAACTCTTGTAACGCTCCGGAAACCTACCCGCTTCCGGTTCGCTCACTCACTCTGATACCAACTCTGTAACTCATATAGCAAAATTTCGTAAAATTTTAAAATTTTTATTCATCGACCTAAAACGGGATTTTTAAAAATATTTGAATCAGCATTGCAGCGGAAAAATCGTTTAAATTCGGTTTAAATAGACTTCACCATTTTAAAACACAGAAATACAAAGACCAGTCGACACTTGAGTGGTCTCGGGTTTTTCATCGGTCGACACTGGAAACACCGGTCGACATTACATTCCTCTCTAGTCTTTTCATCGGTCGACACTAGAAATCACTGGTCAACACTTCTATGCTCAGCTAAGAGAGCGGTCGAGACTTGATTTTGCAGGTCGACACTTTGACTCTCTTTGCCCACGCAAGTTGAATCCCGCGGTCGACACTCAACCTCCCATTTACACTGACCGGTCGACACCTATGGACTTCGGTCGACATTTCACACCAATATCAGTAAAAATCAACACCAGTTCATTTAAAAACGCACGACAAACATTCCTCGATCAAATTCACGAAGTAAAACCCATAATTTGAAAACATAACTTCCCAAGTAAATCTCAAAACAACATAATTCTTCCTCAATTGACGACTACACCCGTACCACGCTACCTATAACCTCAAAATCTACACATCGTTATTCAACTCAAAACACTTACAAAAATCCCACCATCTAACTCGCCATGGTCGTGTCGCCCCAACAACTGCCTGCACCAGCATGCATCGTACGCCTCCAACCCCCTACTAGGCACGCTCATCACCTAGCAACTCACCAGATAGCTCGTCGTCACCTACACCACGGAACACAAAACGTAAGCCTAATGCTTAGCAAGTATGGAATATGAATTAAAACCAATGCACAACTTAACCCCTAACACATGCAGTTTCTACACTTTGTTTCGTTTTCGTTTTGTTGCTTTCATCTTTCATTTTCATGTGTGAGTCAAATAGGCGCACATCCGGCTTCACTCAGGACAGCCACACCATGGAGCGAGATTGAAGGCACACATCGTGATCTCACACGGAACGGCCAACCCAAATCTCCTCCAAACATCGATCGTTGAATCCTCTAGTGCTCTCTCACTAGCACATTAACGACGAAGTGTTCGCAAACCATATCATCTTACGTATATTCATCCACGGGAACCCCCTAGTGCTTTCTCACTAGCATGTTAACATCGAGACGTTCACCCATGCATGGCAAATCTTTTCTTATCTGATTACATTTCATATACACAGTTCAAAACATGCTCAAAACTCGTCTTTCGTAGTTCAAAATCATGATGCATGACAACACAATATGCACAACCCATTGACCAAACAACCAAACAACAATAAAAACAAACAAACAATCAAGCAAACAAACAATCCTACCATTCCATGGTGTAGGCCCGAAAGCAATTCATAAATGATCCATCACTTACCTGGCATCCTTGAAATCTTCTCGTACTTCGTAACTTCGTGCTCTAACTGGAATACCTATAAAATTATACATCTATCAATTCTCACTCATTCAGTTCATAATTTCCTAACTTGAAAGTCCTAATTCATACTAAAGCTGAAACTCCTCACTAAACTTAAATCCCGAACAATTTCCAACCAACTTCGAAAATTCATAACTTCTCCAATATTCGTCCAAATTGGACGATTCAACGTACTACGGGTTCCTGAGGAAGTCTAGTTTCCTATGGTATCATCCATTTTTCATTCGGATGTCCACGACTTGACCGAATGTGGTCGAAAGGACACCATTCCAAAATTCACATACTCGGCCAATCGACCCAATCTTTCCCACTAATTCCTGTACTCCACTCCTATTTCTATCATAAGCACCAATATGCAGATTAAATTCAACTCTACACTCAACTTCTCGCATTACCCTCCTAGATTTTCACCGAATCCCTCGATACCCTAGTTAACTCTGTTTTTGTCGCTAAAACAACCAACACACTAACTATCTACTCAAAACTAACTAAAACTTACCGTGATTCGGAAGAACGGAAGAAAAATCGATTGTTGAGCAGGAGGAGAGATTGCCGACTCGCGAGAGAGAAGAGAAGAACAGGGGAAACGGGGAAACGTTGCGCTAAGAAGAGGGAGAACACCGATGGTGTTCTCTCTTTTAACTTCTTTTTTTTTTTTAATAATATTACCTAATTACTAAACTGCCCTCAACTATTAATCGTTCATAAATCTGCGATTTCGTCCGATTCTGGTGGATTCTCTAATTTCTCTATCTACCATTAGTCTCAAAATAATCTTTTACTCAAGGGCATAAATTTTTCATTATTAATTCGAACTAAAACACCACCAAATATAATTACAAAAATCCGAAATGAAATCTAATGGAAAATTTATGGGTGTTACAGTCGGTGATTTTTCTGATGTCTTTCCTGATGAATTGACAAAATTACCATCTATGAGAGATGTGGAGTTCTACATTGATATGCTATCTAGAATATTGTCAATCTTTAAAGCTCCTTATAGAATGACATCAAGTGAATTAAACGAATTAAAGACTCAACTTAATGATTTGTTGGAGAAAGGATTTATTCAACCAAATTTTTCACCATGATAAGCACTGTTATTATTTGTGAACAAAGAGGATGGATCTATGACGATGTGTATTGACTATTGAGAGCTCAACAAAGTCACTATTAAGAATAAGTATCCACTCCCAAGAATTAACAATTATTTGATTAATTAAAGGGAACGACAATTTTCTTGAAGATTGATCTCAGATCTGGCTATTATCGACTAAGAATTAAATAACCTGATGTGTTCAAAAGGCATTTCGCACAAGATATGGCCACCTTGAATTTTGAGTTATGCCGTTTGGATTGAGTATTGCACCAGCCGCGTTTATGGATTTGATAAATCTGATTTTCAAGATGTTTTTGGATGATTTTGTGATAGTTTTTATCGACGATATTCTTATCTACTCGAAGAATAAGTGTAATAACCCGGGAATTTTGAATTTTATCTTTAATTTTTGAAATTTTTAGTTTAATCCCGGTCGGAGTTTTGAGAAATATTTCAACGGGAAAGATTTGAATTATAAGACTCGGAGCCTACTTTTGCGAAGTTTTTCAGAATTTAAAGTCGGGAAGTCGAGAAAGTTACGAAATTTCGGACGATTGAAACACGTGAGGGCAATTCGGTAATTTGTATTTTATTATTTAAAAATAAAAAAATAAAATAAAAGAAAATTTTTTTTTAAACACCCGAATGGCTTCGGGAAGAAGCCATTCGGATGTCTTCACCACGCACCTGAGAGGGAGCCGAGAAGGAGACGCGGGAGAGGGGGAGAGATTCGAGCTCCGACGACCGGAGGAGAAGGATTTCGGCAGTCGACGTGGATAAAGGGCTCCGACAAACCAGGAACGACTTGTAACCCAGCCATTCCCGTGCCGAAGACCCAAGGTAAACTGCCCTGCCTTTTTCGTTTTTCCGCCAGCAAGTGGGAAGTTCGGTTACTTCCGAACTCTCGCCTGGTTTGAGCTCGGTTCCTGGTGTGAGGGGGGCTGGGATGGGCGCGCTAGGGGCTCGGCATTTCCGCCCCAAACCCGGTCGAGGAGAGGTGGGAATGTCCCCTGTTCCTCCTCTAATCGTGGTGGCCGAAGATGTAGGCTACCTGTGTTCCTACCTCGGCTTGTTGTGCCATGGTATGGAGGAATTGCAGCAAGGATAAAGGGTGGGGGAGGGGAGAGCTGGTAGTGCCCTGGTTTCGAGAGGAAAACCAGGGAAATTTTGCTGCCATTCGAGCTTTCTGATCGAGAAGCTTCGAAATTGTTATGAGTTATGCATAATGGACTGGAATGCGCTGCTTGGTGAAGGAATTTGCGAAATTGGATCGAATTTAAATTTTCGGCTATTTTTAGGTTAGAAGCAGATTCTGTTTTTGGCCATTTTGGCCTAGTTTTGGTTAATCGTTTTAAATTCTGTTTTGCAGTTAAAAATAGGTTGTTAGAGAAACGTGTGGCCGCTGGAATCGTTCGATTCCGATATCCGACGCAAAAGTTATGCGCGTCGGAAGTTTATGCAAGATTTTGGTTTAAGTCAAATTAGTGACCGTCTTTCGTGAAAAATTCGACGTGTGAGAGTAGCATAGCCATTTTGATGCATATATCTAGTTGCGAGTGAGTTTTGGTTGAAGGGAAGTGAAAATGTGAAATTTTAATAAAATGGCAGATTCGGTTATTGGAGTTTTTCGCCTATCTGCGGCCTACCGATTTTAAATCCGTCTTGGGATGTTAAACTAGGTTCCTAAGGGAACGTTTAGC
Source organism: Begonia peltatifolia (assembly GCA_022433055.1). NCBI lineage: Eukaryota > Viridiplantae > Streptophyta > Magnoliopsida > Cucurbitales > Begoniaceae > Begonia > Begonia peltatifolia. The sequence goes on along the minus strand of CM039531.1, from coordinate 8,504,892 downwards.
CACTTGAATCGTTTGATTCCGTTGACAGACGCAAAAGTTATGCGCATCCGAACGTTGAGCTGGTATTCGGCCAAACCAAACCAATGGACCGTTTTAGTTGGAATTCAATGAGTGTAGTTAGATAAGGTTATTTTTAGATAATTGGTGAATGTTGAGATAAATACTGATGAGAAATTTGTTGTATTTTAGGTTGAGGCTTTCTTTTGGCGAAGCTGTGCGTCGAGCGAGCTTAGGACGCCAGGTAAGTAGTGCATGTATGTGTTTTGCCCAAGTGGGCCTACACTGTAGAACTTTAGTGTTTATGTGATTGATTGTGGTGTGCGTGCGTATTGTTTGACATGCATCATATTTTTTTAAAAAACGGGAACGAAAAGGATTTTTTAGCATGTTTTGATGTATGAGGTGAGACGTGTGGCGGTGGTACCGTGGATCCCGCTAGTGTGCGGGCCGGTGCTTCACCAGTCACGGATCCTACTCGAGGGTGGGCCGGCTGGGCCGTCATGCGGCGTAAATGTGTTGACGGTGAGGATATGGGCAGTGGTACCACGGATCCTACTAGTGTGTAGGCCGGTGCAACACCAGTCGCGGATCCTACTCGAGGGGTGGGCCGGCTGGGCTGTCGCGAAACGTGTGTGTGTGGCAACTGTGGCACCGTGCTGGGGAGGCTGGGACGGGGGCGACGTGTCAGGGTGTAGAGTGGCGCGAGGTACACCCTTACCCTGATGTGGTTGCCGTGTGGTGATGCGTGGGTGTAGCTTGTGGGCCTCGTTGCTGGGGAGTCCGGGACGGTGGCGACGTGTCAGGGTGTAGGGTGGCGTGAGGTTCCTCCTTACCCTGGTGCGGCTGCACTACGCGTCACAGATGTTACAACATGAGTGTTAGTGTAGAGACTGCATGTGATAGGATTGCATTGTCGGCTTTTACTTTCATATCGCATTACTTACTGAGCGTTAGGCTTATGTTGTGTGTTCTGTGGTGTAGGTGCTGACGATACTGCTGGTGAGCCTCGAGAGCCTAGTCCAGAGGCGTAGGATGGTTGGCGGCGTGCACCCGAGACACCGGATGACGGATTTTTGTTAGGGCGACCCGACCCGTGGTGGTGGTAGGTAATAGTGGATTTATCATTTCATGTTGGGTATTTGTGTAGATAGCGGGGTTGTATAGACATTGATCTTTTGAGATTGTATAGAGGGGTTGTAGTGTTTTGGAGGACTTTCTTCATTTGTATTTGATGGGTTCTTATTGTCTTCTTACTCTGATTTGGTTATGGTGATTTCTCTAGATGATGGATAGATAAACATTGTTGGATTATGGTGAATTGTGTGCAGGGTTTAAATTTTGGGATAGTCAGTTTTTAGCCGTTACTCTGCCGAAATTTTGGGAGAGAGGTTGAGAGTCGAGGAGATACGAAATAGGTTGAGGTGTGAACAGTAAATGCTAGAAAAAGGTAGATGAGCGTGGAAGTGCGGCGTGATCGCAGGTGCGCAGGGCACGCGGCCCTATGGGTGCACACGGGTCATGCGGCGCCGGGTGAGGGCATGCGCGCGGACGTGCTGTACAGAGGCAGGGTGCGTGGGGCACGCGGCGCTGTGAGCGTGCGCGAGATACAGTGACGTTGGGTTGGCACCTGTGGCACCGCGATGGTGTACGCGGGGTGTCGGAGTGGGGATGTGAGTGCTTGGGACCGGACTGGGTAGTTCGTGGGGTGCGTGGGATTCTTTCCTAGGATTTCAAGTCTTACCGTTTTATCTCAAATTGTTTTAAATGGTTTTCTTTTCCGCTGCGTAGTTTTATGTTGAGGACTTCGTGTTTCCTCTTCGGGACGCGAGTTGTTTTTCGAATCGAGTCGAAAAAATTTTCATACTCACAAATGTGCTTTTGAAAATGATTTGAAAACGAAAGGGGTATTGAATTGAGTTAGTTGTGTCAAGTGTTAGTGTGTGTGTGTAGTGTGTAGATGCACTGTAGCGCACCGAGAACGCGGGGTTTCTCGGGGTGTTACAATAAGAAGGAATATAAAGAACACTTGAATATTATTTTATCAACGTTGAGATGTGAGAAGTTAAATGCAAAATTTTCCAAGTGTGAAAATGACTTTTCTTGATCACATTGTTTCAAAGGAGGGTGTATCAGTGGATCTTGTGATGCCCAGAATTTTCGTTAAATAATTTTTAAAATTTTGTATCGGTAAACGGCGAAATTCTAGTGAGAATTAAGAACAGAAAATTTAGCCGGATAGGTAGAAGATTATTTTAGGGCTAATGTACAAGATGGATTTATAAGATTCTAATCAGAAACGAATCGAATAACAATTTGATTAAATAGTTGATAGTTGAGGGCGAAATAGTAATTAGAATTAATTATATTAAATAATATAATTAATTCTTCTTTTATAAAAGAAAAGACGAAGAAACATAAAGTCCTTCCCTGTTTCTTTTTCCTTCCCCGCGTGAAACTTCTTCTCTTCTGCGTTTTTCTTCGTTCTAGTGACTTTCAGGGACGATTCTCATCCGTTCTCTTTCGATCTTCTGATTTAAGCTAAGTCTTTAGTTAGTTCTTAATAGATAGTTAGTATTTTAGTTATTTTGAGTGTTAAAAGTGAAGTTAGAGGGAGTATTGGGTAGTTTGGTGAAACCCTAGGAGGGGATACGAATTTGGAGATTTGTAGTTGATTTTTATCCTGTGTTAGTGTTTAAGCTGGTAGTAGGAGTAGATTATGAGTTTTTATGGAGAAGATTGAGCGGTTGGGTAATCGAATACTTAAGTTACAAAATGGTTTCCGTTCGACCACGTCCGGCCAAGCAGTAGGTGTTGGATTAGAGTTTGGATTAGACCGTTAAAAACTAAACGTCATGAGAAATTCATAGCATTTCAAATCATCCAAATCGGACGAGTATTGGATAAGTTATGCAATTCCGAATTTGGTAGGAAATTGTATAGGATTTTGAGTTTAGTTAGATTAGTTGTGAGAGTGTTGATTCCCTTAGAGTTTTATGAGTTGGACGAAGAAAAATTAATGGATATGTGGTTTTATAGGTTCTCCAGTTAGCAAGCCGTATACAGAGTACGAATTGCTAGGACGTCAGGTAAGTAGTGTAGTAGAGCAGTAGGTGTTTTGCCTTCGGGCCTACATCACAGTTCGGTAGGATGCATGCACGTTTACTTTATGTTATGCTTTAGTGATTATGTATCATGGTTTTAAAATACGAGAATGAAACGAAAATGAAATTCTATGTTTTTACGAAATGAAACAATAGGATGAGATGTGATGAACGAAATGAAAAGATGCGTAAGAAGATAATGAAAGTGGGGTTGAGTGGTCTTGTCCCCAAAGGTGGACCGCGAGGTGTATCACTCTTCCCCTGCTTTACGTGGTGGCCTTGTCCTGAGAGGTAGACGGCGAGGTGTCATTTTACTAGATTGAGGTTGACCTTGTCCCTAGAGATGGACCGCGAAGTGTGTCAGCTTGATCTATCACGAAAAAAAGAACCCAGTACTAAGAAGATAAAGAAGATGTAAGAAAGAGATGAAAACGAAAGTAGAGATGAAACTATAGAAACTGCATATGTTAGGATGAGTTTGTTTTCAGCATTTTGTTTTATATACATTACTTACTTAGCATTAGGCTAATAGATGAGTTCTGTGATGTGGGTGACGACGCTATAGTTGGTAGTACTCACAGAGTGTGCCCAGAACTAGGAGGCAATTGGAGGAGTACGTGCATGGACAGTTCGGCCGGCTGTTGAGGCGTTTTGACCAGGGCAAGGGTATGTGAGGGAGTTAGTGTATTTGAGTTTAGACGAATTTATTTTTTAGTCATTTTGAAGTGTAACTGGATTTCAAGCCTTTAGTAGTCGTTTTGGTGTATAGGGTTGGTTGGAATTTGTTGGAAAGGATTTATTTTTATTATTTTCAACGTTAAATCGATTTACATTGGAGGGATTTAAAGTTTTCTGTAAATTTCTGTAAAGAATGTGTCAACCTATAGGCTGAGCGGTCGACCAAGGTTAGCAAATGTCAACTCGTATTCAGGAGGTGTCGACCGCTTAGTGTGAAAATGCGCACAGAGTGTCGACCTGATTGTAAGGGGTCGACCAAACTCTGAAGGTGTCGGCCGCCTGGTCGATCTCCGCGGACAGAGAATAATAAAGTGTCCACTGACACCTTAAAGTGTCGATCCGTAGTGTAAAAATAGCCAGGAGTGTCGACCGAAAAAATCGACCGATGCGGACAAAGAGAAATGAAGTGTGTAACACCCAGAATTTTCCGCAAAAACTAATTTTCAGATTTACGTAGTTGTAATCGGCGGAATTTTAGTTTGAATTGTAAGCGGAGAATTTTTACTCTTAAGTATAAGATTATTTTGATGTTAATATAGAAGAAAAAAAAATTTAAGAATCATACCGGAAACGAACCGAATAACAGATTTATTAAATGATTAAAAGTTAAAGGCGAAATAGTAATTAGGATTAATTATATTAAATAATATATTTTTTAATGAACGATATGAGAGGTGCCCCGCCCCCCCCCCCCCCCCCCTTCTTTTCCTTCTCTGCGACATCTCCTCACCCACAACGCGAGAAACCCTCCTTCGTTGACGGCAACCGACGATCTCTCTCAGTTCCTTTGTACTTCATCAATTTACGGTAAGTTTAGTTAGTTTTGAGTTAATAATTAGTTATTTTGAGCAGTAAAACTAAGTTTAAAGAGAGTATTTGTTGGTTGTAATAAAACCCTAGGTGGGAGGTATGAAATTTTAGAATTTGGTCGAGTGTTAGTCGTGTATTGGTGTTGAGCTGGAAGAATGGGTAGACTATAGGTTTTTATGGAGACATTTAAGCGTTTTAGAGAGCCCAGTAACTTCGGTTACGGAACGGTTTCTGATTGGCCACATCCGGCTAAGTTGAGGATGTCCAATTAGAAAATGGATGAAATCATTAGAAACTAGACGTTCTGAGCAGCCTATAGTACTTTGGATCGTCCAATTCAGACGAGTATTGGAGAAGTTATGAATTTCTGAAATTGGTCAGAAATTGAGTTGGATTTCGAGTTTAGTAGAGAGTTTTGGTTTTGTACAAGTTATGACTTTCAAACTATGAATTTATGAGTTGAACGAAGTAAAATTGATGAACGTGTGATTTTATAGGTATTCCAGTTAGCGAGCGAGCGAACTACGAGTTTAGGCAAACGAATTGCTAAGGACGCCAGGTAAGTAATGTAGTAGGAGTTTTGCCTTCGAGCTTACATCACGGTTCAGTAGGATATATTGCACGTTTATTTTATGTTATACTTTCATGGTTGTGCATCATTGTTTTAAAATAGAAGAACGAAACGAAAATGAATTTTCATATTTTTACGAAGTGAAACAGTAGGATGTGAGTAGTGTAGAAAGAAATTGAGAAGATACGTAAGAAAATAATGAAGGTGGGGTTGAGTCACATTATCCTATGAGGGGACTGCGAGCTGTATCACTCTTCTCCCGCTTTACGTGGTGACATTGTCCTATGAGGGGGACCAGATCCTATGAAGGGGATCGCTAGGTGTGTCACTTTACTAGATTGAGGTTGGCTTTGTCCTATGAGGGGGCCACATCCTATGACGGGGACCACGAGATGTGTCACCTTGGTTTAGCGCGTAAAAAAGAACCCAGTAGTAAGAAGATAAAGAAGATGTAAGAAAGAGACAAAAACAAAAGTAGAGACGAAACTGTAGAGACTGCATATGTTAGGATGTGTTGTTTTTAGTATTACGTTTTATGCATTAGTTACTTAGCATTAGGGTAATAGTTGAGTTCTGTGATGTAGGTGACGACACCATAGCCGGTGAGTACTCAGAACATGACCAGGATTAGGAGGTGGTTGGAGGAATACGCACGTGGACGATCTGGCCGATTGTTAAGGCATTTTGACATGGTGTTCATAGGTAGGGGTTAGGGGTCGAGTAGGAGTCATTTTGAGTCATTTTCAATAGTAAATGAATTTTAAATGTTTGGTAGTAGTTTTGATGTATATAGCGATTTTGAGTTGATGGGAAAAGTGCACATTTGGTTATTATTAGCGTTGAGTTGAAGTCTGATCGATTTTGTGAAGTTTTAAAGGTTTTTAAACAGAGTTCTGGGGAGGAAGTGTCGACCGATAGGCTTAGTGGTCAACCAAACCCGGCAGAAGTCGACCGTGAGGGTCAACCTACAAAGACAAAGCCACATCAGGTGTCGACCTGTGTGTGGAAGTGTCAACCGGTTAGTGTAAAGGTGGTAGAGTGTCGACTGCAAGGTTCGACCGCTGGGAAACAGAGAGTACGTAGATGTCGATCTGTGAAAGCAGGTGTCGACCGTTCTCTGAGATGAGCATAGAAGTGTCGACCACGGGATTCAACCTACATAGACAGAGAGGAACGTAGTGTCGACTGGTGTTCTCAGTGTCGACCGACGAAAAGACCAGAGACGAACGTAGTGTCGATCGGTGTTCTCAACTGTCAACTGATAAAAAACCCCAGACAAACAAAGTGTCGACCGAGGCTTATAGGTGTCGACCGGTTTCTCTCCATAAGGTTTGGTCAAGTGAAGTTTTAGTTAAATTGATTTTAATCCAGTTTTCCGCTGCGATGTTGTTTAAAATATTTTCAAAAATGTCGTTTTAAGTCGAGAAACAAAAAATTTAAATTTTATTTAAATTTTTCGAGTGTAGTGAGTGAGTAGTAGAAGTGTGTGAATCGGGAACCGTGTAGGGTTTCCGAGGCGTTACAAAGTGTCGACCGGTGCCTGGAAGTGTCAATCGGTAGTGTAAAATAGTCGAGAGTGTCGACCTCAGAGATCGACCGAGGCGAACAGAAAGAAACATAGTGTCGACCGGTGCACGCAAGTGTCGACCGTATTTACCAGGCTCGACCGAAATTGCCTTTAGTGTTTGAAAACTCAACTTTTATTTAAACTAAATTTAGTCAAGACTTCCTCTGCCACGATTTCAAATGTTTTCAAAAAGGTCGTTTTAATTCGATGAACGAAAGTTTTAAATTTTTTTTTACTCAAATTTTTTCGAACGTAGTTGAGTGAGTAGTAGTGAGCATACCAGAAACATGTGGGTTTCTGAGTCGCTACAATTGTGGTATCAGAGCAGAGAACGAACCAAAAACGATTAGGTTTTCGGGCGTTACAGATCCAGTGAAGATTGAAGTTGTTAGTAAATGACCACAACCAAAGAACGCAGCTGTGATAATGAGTTTTCTTGGTATTGCGGGTTATTACCAGAGATTTGTAGAAGGTTGAAGTTGTTTCAAAATTAGCAACCCGCTTGCGAAACTAATCAAGAATGGTGTTAAGTTTTATGGACTTAAAGAGTACGAACAAAGCTTTTAGGAGCTAAAGAAGAGATTGATCTCGCCACCTATACTTACTACATCGTATGGATTAGGAAAATATGTGATATATAATGATGCTTCAAAGTATGAACTAGGATGTGTTCTCATGTGAGAAAGAAAATTTTTAGTTTATGTCTCGAGACAATTGAATGATCACGAGAAAAATTATCCAACTCATGAAAGTCTGAAGTATTTTCTAACTCAGAATGATTTAAATATGAAGCAACGCAGATGGTTGGAATCAGTAAAGAACTATGACTGCGAGACTATTTACTATCCTAGCAAGTCTAATTTATAGATGATGCATTGAGTAGAAGAGCATCGTCACAAGTTTCATCATTTTGGCAGATTCCAGGAAAGTTAACTAACGAGATGCAGAAATCTGATATTGAAGTTGTACCGTTTGGATTATTGAAAAGATTCTTTACTATGACGCTTCAGCTAAGTTTGCTTAAACAAATAAATTACAAATAACGTGGTCATACATTTATTTGCATGGTGAGAGGTGAATTGGAGGATGGGAAAGTGTCTGAATTCTCTTTATCAGATGATAGAATTATCTAGTTCAAAAAGAAATAGTGTATATGTGATAATGCTGGATTAAAGAGGGCTATATTGGAGGAAGCACACTCAAACCCCAACTCAATACATCCTGGTTCAACCAAAATGTATCGAGATTTGAAACAATATTGTTGGTTGCATGGATTGAAAGTGGATGTAGCTAAATTCATCAAAAAATGTCTCACTTGTTAGCAAGTCAAAGTGGAGCATCAACGATCTGCTGGTACATTGCAACCACTTATGGTGCTTTAATGGAAGTGGAAGCATATGCTCCCTAAAAGGACTTCGTGGTGGGACTTCCAAAGACAGTTAAAGGTCATGACTCTATTTGGGTTATAGTTAATTGGCTGACCAAATCGGCATATTTTCTCCCTATAAGCACTACATATACTATAGATCAGTATGCTCGGCTTTATGTTCAAGAGATTGTCAAACTTCATGGTATGCCCACTTCTATTGTGTCTGATTGAGATAACACATTTTACTTCTAAATTTTGGAAGAGTATGCAGAAAGTTATAGGTACTCAGATAAACTTCAGTATAGCTTTTCACCCTCAGACAGATGGATAATAAAAAAAGACGATTCAAACGAGAGGATATGTTACGGACTTGTGTTATTGATTTCCAAGAGAATTGGAGTAAAAACCTTTCATTGGTGGAGTTTGTTTACAACAACAATTATCAGTTTCAATTGGGATGACACTTTATAAAGCTTTATATAACAGAAAGTGTAGATCTCCAATGCATTGGGGTGAAGTGAGTAAAGAAATACTTGTTGGATCAAATATTTTGAGGCACACTGTTGAGATTGTTGCATTAATCTAAAAAAACATCTTATGCCTCAGAGTAGACAGAAAAATTATGCTGATCAGACAAGAAGAAAGTTGGAGTTTGCAGTAAGAGATCAAGTTTTCTTGATAATCTCACCAATGAGAGGCATGATTCATTTTGGAAATAAAAGAAAGTTGAGCCCAAGATTTATAGCCCATTTGAAATCTCAAGAAGAGTGGAAGAAAACACTTATCAGTTGAATTTGCCGGATTCATTCAAGTATGTACACAATGTATTTCATGTCTCGATGTTGAAGAAATATATTTCAAATTCCTTGCATGTCTTACCAATGAGATCTATAGACTTTGCAATCAATCTTGATCAATTATATGATAAATTTTTGGGTCAAGCGAGTATACAGAAGAAGAAAATATTTTTTTGGTCGGAGGAAGTAGTTTAAATTAGTATGTTTTAATTTTTTATGGTATTTTAAATTTTTATTTTAGTTGAAATTCTGAATAGATTATGTTGACTTATCATTAATAAAGTCTTATAAATTGTTTTAACTATGCATTTATTTCAATTTTTTACCAAGATATTTAATGTTTGAACTTTGTTTTAAAAGTTTTTTATGCATTTAATGATTTCATTCAATACTTATCAATTTTTTACCAAAATATTTAATGTTTGAACTTTGTTTTAAAAGTTTTTGCGCATTTAATATGTATGGTTTTTCACACTCGATTTTAAATCTAATTTGATAAATAAATTTGGAAAATTTTTTTAAAATTTTTAAGTTATGATTTCAAATTGAAAAAAATAAATGGATTTCAAAGTTTGGAGTCATTACAAAGATGGAATGAATCCCTACATGTGTAACCTCACCCATTTGAAGTACATCCTTAGTTATTTTTATCTTTTGTTATGACTAAATATTTGGTTTTTCACTTTAAATGTTTATGTATCATGCATTGTACAGACCAACAACAATGGTGCATTTAATGACAAAAAATAGATATTATTGTTTCTAACGAGCTCAAAAAGAAGTTTCAACATGTAGTGCTGCAGGTTTGTAATGCATATTTATGTCAGAAAAATAACCTTCCTTATATAGTCAAAGAAGAGCTATTGGTTGCCTTATGTCAAAGAAATCTTAATTTTAGGTCCTTGAAATAATTAATTATATTATCTATTGCAATTTAATTGATTTTTATAATTGTATATTTTGGATTCTCATTGTTGTTTTCATCGTATATGTAAAACTAGATTTATATTAAATTTTGAAAAGATAATCTTAATCTCAATAAGTATTTATAGTATATCTTCTTATGATATTAATGTTCTAACTTCTCAAAAACTTTCTTGGATTGTTGTCTATAACAGGTGTCTCCTATTTTGCTACGCCATTATAGTAGAGAAACATAGAGAGAAAATATTTTTCTATTGTATTATGCAAAAGTAAAATAGAATGTCCCTTTTGGAATAGAAGATTATACATACATATATAAATACATTAAACTAAAAATGATTAATAGCTAACTAATCAATACACTAATATCTTCCCTCATGTGCAAGACATAATGCCAAAGATCTTGGATATAAAATCAGAAAAATGCGAGGGCAGAAGTGGCTAGGTGAGCATCGACAAGTTGAGTGTCTGATGAAGTAAATTTGACCATCAATGATTTATTGAGCACCTTTTCTCGAATGAAATAGTACTCAATTTCAATATGTTTGGATTTGGAATGTAATACCCAATTAGATGCTAGATACGTCACACTCAAATTATCACACAGAATGATACGTAATACCAGATTTGGAATGTAATACCGGATTAGATGCTAAACAATACCTATTTCTTTGAAAAGAGATTGAAGCCAAAGAATTTCTTTTGCTCCATTAGCTATACTTCGATATTCGGATTCAGTGCTAGAGCAAGACACAACCCGTTGTTTCTAAGAGGACCAAAAATAAGATTTGGACCTAAAAATATGTAAAAACCACTTGTGCTCTTGCGATCACCCTGGACACGAAGTTCAATCTGCATTTGTATAACAAGTCATGTTAAAACACTGCGAAGGTTAGAAAGAGATCCCTCAAGATAATGTCCCTTGAAGATAGCACAGAATTCTCTTGACAGACTGCCAGTAAACATCAGAAAGTGCATACACAAATTGACAAACCTTGTTTACAACAAAAACTGTATCTGGTCTTGTAAGACAACAGTATTGGAGATCTCTAATAATACTACGATAGACAGAACCATGGAGTAGAGGTGTACTAAAATTTTTTGGCAAAATTGGACTCGATACCACGGGAGTGGGAAGCTGCTTGCAAGAGGCCATGTAAGCCCCATGAAGCAATTTAGATATGGATCGTGATTGAGAAAAGTGCATACCGACAGGGGTTTGAGTAACCAAAATCCCAAGAAAAAAGGAGAGAGGGTCGAGATCACGAACCACAAACTGGGAATGCAAATAAGAGAGAAAATAATCCAATAGAGAAGAAGAATTACCAGTAAGAATTATGTCGTCGGCATAAATCAACATAACTATAATGGAGGAGTTCTTCTGGTAGATAAACAATGATATATAAGACTTTGATGCTGAGAAACCTCATGCTAAGAGAGTAATGAATAACTTGTCGTACCAAGTTCTAGGAGACTGCTTAAGTCTATAAAGTGCTTTCCGTAATAAACAAACAACGGAGGGATGAGAGAAATCCACAAACCCCAGAGGTTGTTGCATAAACACAATATCAACGAGATCGCCATGTAGGAAAGTGTTACAAATATCAAGCTGTCTAATAATCAAATTGATGAAAACCTTAGGAATAACAAACCCGAGACCCTTCAACAACACAGAATAGATATTCAGAAACACTTTTGAAATCAAGTATAAGGAACTGGACTCCAATCAAACCTTGCTGACGGAACCAAAGTTATCAAACAAAGAGTTTGACCCGCAACCAAACTTGTAGTTAGAACCAAAACTATCAAGTTGATCTTTCAAATTTTGATTTGAAGAATATCCAGTTCTTCACAAAGAACTAAAAAAAAAAATTCTCACAAAGAGTAATTCAAAATCTTGTATATTGATTGTATGACGCTATAGGATTTATGCATTTAAATAGGCTACAAAATATTCTAATTTAATAAGAAAATAATTATGAAATATCTAAATATTAGGAAACTTAACAAATTAAAGGAAACTCAAAAGACATTAGGTAATCAAACAAAAAGAAACTTTGACCAAATATTAAAAGGAAACTTGGACCAATTTGATTGATAAATTTTGTGGCTCTCATTCCTAAATTCGTGCCCCACTTTTCTTCAAGAATTAGAAAATAAGTGGTTGCCAATTTAATAGAGAAAAAGGAAACTCTGCATGAATTTTGCAAGTGCATGTTTTATTGTGGTGCTTTTATCTCACTTGCCATTAAATCTTTAGGTATTTTTCAAGTGTTTTTTGTCTTCTTTTCCTCCCAAGCATCCTCTACAATACTGAACAAATTTATTAATTTCAGCTCTTGTTGAAAAGAATATTTCTCTTGAATTTTTAAAATCAATTCATGTAAGGCTTCATATATTTTTTTGGTTCTTGATCTTATTATTGGACCTCCAATATTTTGATATGGATCTTTAACTTTGGACTTGAAGTTGGTTGCACCTTGATTCGTATAATTCCCTTCATCCTCGAAAAGATTCATCCTTGAATTTCCTGCAACATATAAAGATAAATAATTAATATTAAAAGTAGCACTTACATTACCATATTCAATAGGTAAATCAATCTTTTAAGCGTTGTCATTTGTGCGTTCCAACACTTGGAAGAAACCATCTACTCGAGGTTGCAACTTGTTCTTTCTTTTGTTGACAAATCTTTTTTTCCTTAAGTGAATCCAAACTCAATCTCCGGGCTTGAAAATAACTTTCATTTGGCACTTGTTTGCATGACTTGCATAAAGTTCAACCTTTTTTTCAATATTTTCTCTTACCCTTTCATGTTGTTCCCTAACAAATTTGGCTCTTTTCTTTCCATCAAAATTAGCAAACTCGTTAGTAGGCAAATGTAACATATCAATTGAAGTTAAATGATTAAAACCATAAACAATTTCAAATGGTGAATAAGATGTAGTAGAATGAACAATCCTATTATATGCCGACTCAACATGTGGTAAACAATTCTCTCATTATCTTAAGTTCTTCGAAATAATGGCAACAAAGTAGAAAATGTTCTATTTATTACATTTGTTTGTCCATCCGTTTGCGGGTGAGCTACGGTTGAAAATAAAAGTTTACTGTATAGCTTATTTTACAAAGTTCTCAAAAAGTGACTAAAAAACTTAGCATATTGATCTCTCACAATAGTTTTAGGTAAGTCATGTAACCGCACAATCTTTTTAAAGAATAAATCTGCAACATGTGTAGTATTATTACTTTTCAACCATGTAATAAAATATTCCATCTTACTAAACCTATCGACAACAACAAAAATACTATCCTTTTCACTTTGAGTTCTCGGCAAACCTATAACAAAATTCATAGAAATATCAATATAAGATTAAGTAGGCACTGGGAGAAGGGTATATATTTTGTACGGTTTGATCTTCGATTTTAGCTTTTCTACACTCAATACATTTATCAAAAATTAATTGCACATCATGTCTCATCTTAGGCTAATAAAAATCCTCACATAAAACATTCAAAGTTTTGCTTACTCCAAAATGTTCTATTAATCCACCTTTATTAGTTTCTCTAATAAATAATTATCTCAAGGAACACTTAGGAATACAAAGTCTATCTTTCTTAAATAGATAACGGTCATGCTTGTAATAGTCACCATATGCCTGCTTTTCACATAATTTTCAAATTCCATTAAAATTTGAATCTACTTAATATAATTTCTTAAAAAGTTCAAATCTAAGCAATTTAGATTGTAAGGAAGTTAGAAGTATATACATTCGAGACTATGCATTGGCCACTACATTTTCTTTACCTTTCTTATATTTGATCATGTATAGAAATTTTTCAATGAATTCTATCCAATTTACGTGTCTTTGGTATAGTTTTCCTTGCGACTTCAAGTGCTTCAAACTCTCATGTTCTTAGTTAATAATGAATTCTTTTGGCTACAAATAATATTGTCACGTTTGAAATGCTTAAACTAATGCATACAACTCCTTGTCATATGTGGGATAGTTCAAAATCGCTCTATTAAGCTTCTTGTTAAAGTAAGCAATAGAATTTGAATCCTACATTAAAACACCATAAATACATTTTCTCGATGCATCACATTCAATCTCAAAAGCTTTATCAAAATTAGACAAACAAGCAATGGTGCATTGGTAAGTTTAACTTTTAAGAGATTAAATGATTGATCGCGTATTTCAGTCCACTTAAATTCAACATTCTTCTTTACAAGATCACTTAAGAGAGCTGCAATGGTACTAAAATTTTTAATAAACCTCTTGTAAAAACTCGCTAATCCATGAAAAATTCTTGCCTTGTTGGCGTTCTTTGGTCTCGATCATCCCGTAATTGCTTTAAATTTTTCTTCATCCATCGATACTCTACTTGAACTAAATACAAAACTAAGAAACATTACCGAATATATGAAAAATGTGCACTTCTTTAAGTTAGTGTATAGTTGATTTTCTCTTAAAGCATTAAAAATTGAATTCAAGTGTTCAACATGTGCATCTTGAATTTTACTAACTAAAATATCATCAAAGTACACGACAACAAACTTTTCAATAAAAGATCTCATCAATCTTATAAAAGTACTATTGGTGCATTAAACAAACCAAATGGCATTACTAACCACTCATTTAAACCATATTTAATTTTAAAGTCGATTTTGCATTCTTCTCTCTCTTTCATATGAATTTGGTAATATTCATTCTTTATATCTATTTTTGAAAATAAGCATGCACCATGCATGATGTGCCAAGGAGGCCACTCCTTCAATCTCACACTAAGGTCCAAGCTTTAACTAACCTAATTACTAACAAGTTTAATTCTTTTGTAAGTGTTGAAGCCATCATTAAAGACTTAGAATGGAAGCCTAGCACAAGAGACATGGAGCAGCCCTTGCATGTGCTCACTTGGGAATCAAGGTTGGAAGATCAATAAGAGTAAATTTGTCTTTCCTAAATGCAAATTGTAATCGAACACTTTACATTTTATGTTTTGACAAACACATGGCCTTATTTTATATTTTGTTGGCAAACATTGGAATTTATGTAATTTTATTAATTGCATGTATCATTAGGCATTAGGATTAAATATATGCTAGGTTAGATGATGGTTTGAAGTTGGTTCAACTTATATTTGCATGGCTTGTATGCAATGACCGCACGGACCAAGAAAAAATTGCCACTTGAGAGCCAAAATGGAGTGGGGACTATTACCCTTTTTGGGCAATCACCTTGCTGCCAAATGAAGATACTATGTTGGAATTTCCTTACTGAAGAAGACTTGGATAGATGACATGGCTTCAGCTGGCTTTTGGATCAAATTAGTTAGCAAACATCTTGACCATCCAAGCTTGGAAGTGCGTTACCCTTGATCGAGCCTTCAACGGCTCTTTTGAGCTTCATCTTAAAACCAAACTTTAGTCATCCTTAGGTCTATATAAGCATGATTATTGATGCTTGTAGTGGATGTAGAATGAATGAGACTATCCTTGTTTTGCTGAAAAAATCGGGAGTGGTTCTGGTTACCAAAAGGTAAGCCTCGGTTATTGCCAACCGAGAGCAGTGCGTCTCCTTCTTGCTCATAAGCTCAAGGTTGATTGCTGAGTGATTGTTTCATCCTTCTCTCCACTTTTTCAAGAGTAGGAAACCAGAAGAAGGTGGTTAAACATGTTCCATAATCTGCCATTTCTTTCCTTGGAAAGAAGTGTATGTCGAGAGCTCTAATATTTGCTCAACGAACAGTTTTGGGTTTGTTCTGCATAACTTCTTTTTCTGAACGTATTTTGCTTTGATATTTTAAGGTTACTCTTAACTCATAAAATAAGTTCCACATAAAATTCCAAGTAATTTAGAGCTCATTTTCCTCAAGAACTTTCTGTCTATTTTTAAGTCTCATTACCTTAGCCGAGCACTTTTAGTGCTAACGATTTTATGGGTGAAGAACGTGTCTTTTGCAGGCCATAAGTGTGTCAATGTAACTCATCAAGCATATTATACAATCAAAGAATAGGATGTCGATATTCTACCGTGATCTTGTTGATAGCTCGACAATCACCACACATTCGCCAAGTTCCATCTTTCTTCGGAACTAAGATGATGAGAACCAAGCATGGACTAAGGCTTTCCTTTACAAATCTCTTCTCCACTAGTTCATTCACTTTCCTTTGGATTTCCTTTGTTTCTTTAGGATTAGGTCGATATGCCAACCGATTAGGAATTGATGTTCGCAGCATAAAATCTACTTGATGTTCAACCCCTCTCAAATGAGGTAACCCTCTCGGTAATTCCTTGGAAAACACATCTTAAAATCCCTATAAAATGGAAGAAACAACACTCAAAAGAGAATGAGTTAGGTCATTAGTTGCGAGATAAACATCTTTGTACAACAGTATAAGTACTTCTTGCATTGCTATTATCACACTTTTAACCTAACTTTTTCATGTTATTCCACTCATTTTCTAATTCTCCTCTTATTTTCTCTCCTTGCACTTTTTTCTCTCTTTCATACTTCTTTTCACTCATTCTACTCTCTTCTTTTTCATGTTTATAAGTGAAAAAAATATAGTTTATAAGTGAAGTTCTCCTTCCTACCTAGTACAATGCAACAAATCTGTGAGGGATGTGGCTCAAAGCAAACAATATTGTATTAAGATGATTGTGGGGATGTTACATAATATGATAAGAAAGTAATTAGAAAACATCTAAAGATTAAAAAACTTAACAAATTAATAAAAAAAAAAACTAGAAGGAAATTAAGTAATCAAACAAAAGAAAACTTTGACCACATAATAAAAGGAAACTTGGACCAATTTAATTGATGAATTTCGTGGTTCTCCTTCCTAAATTCGTGTCCCACCTTTCTTCAAGAATCAGGAAATAAGTGGTTGTCAATTTGATAGGAAAAAAAAATTGTGTATGAATTTTGCATATGCATAATGTAATAAGAAAGTAATTAGAAAACATTCAAATATTAGAAAACTTAACAAATTAATAAAATGAACCTATAAGGAAATTAGAGAACCAAACAAAAAGAAATAGAACTTCATTGCTCACTTCCGACCCTGAGCTCTCTTCAAGCCAATGCTGCCATCCAAAGATTTTCTCGTCCTCCTTTGCAGTTCAAGTCTGCTCCGTACAAACCTAATTTTACACCTCATTCTGCAAACTATCAAGGTGCACACGAGTCGGTTTCTAGTTCAAATCCAAACTGGCGCTCACCCGACCCACCTCCTCTTTTAAGCTCAGATGTCAGATTTGTAACAAGCTGGGTCATTCGGCTGTGATCTACTACCATCGACTCAACGGATCTTACATACCCCCCTAACTACAATTTCGCTCTCTCTAACTTCATCTCTTCCCCTGCTCAAGTGCACACGGCTGAGATTTTACCTCTGCCTCCTTCTACCACGTCTACTGCTACAGCACTATGGATGCTAGACTCAAGAGCTACCCATCATTTCACAATGCAATCTTCTATTATGCTCAAACTCACTTCTTACAATGATCCTACTCAAGTGGTGACGAATGATGATAAGTCAATCCCTATTGCTCATTCTAGTGGTGCTGTGCTTCTGACAAATACATGCCCCCTTCTTTTACAAACTGTCTTTCATACTTCTCTCTCCTCTCATAATCTTCTTTGTATTAACCAGTTGTATCATGAAAATCTTATTTTTGTTTAATTTCACTTTGATTATTTTCTTAGTAATGATTAAAGCTCCCAACAAACTCTTCTTATACGGGGATCCCGTAGTAATTGCTTGTAAAAAACTCTCTCCGCTCCTAAAGTTCTGATTCCAAGTAGAGAAATGTAGAGGGGGAATATTTTTCTATTAGTATTATGTAAAAGGAAACAGAATGTCTCTTTTGGAAAAGAAGATTATACATATATATATATATATATACACTAAACTGAAATGATTAATGGCTAATTAATCAATACACTAATAGTTGTAGGCGTTGGGGAAGAAATTGTCCAATGATTTCACTGTGCTTAGTATTGTTCTGTTTAACAAACTCTTAAATTAGTTTTTTTTTTCTAAACTAGAACTTGAGCTTATAGAATAACATATTAATACAAGTAGTTGCAGTTTTCTGGAAAATGATTGTCTCAATAACCTTGCAACGAAAGGAATGTGAAAATTCATGGCTTGCCATTCAAAAAAACTAGGTAGATATAGTTTACTTGGAATTTTTTAAAACTTGTTATTAACTGCATAGCAAAATTAAATACATCTTATTAATAAGAAAAAGTTAATTGTATTTATCTTTTCTAATTAATTAATTAAGATTTTTAAAAATGGAATTTAAAGAGGGAGGAACTTATCCTTAAATGGAGTCACGGGGCCCACATCATGGGTCGACACCTTAACTTACCAGACGTCATGGGGCACAAATATTATCTCTACTCAATAGGCTATTATAATTTTGCATTTTGAACACGTTATATATAGGGAAAAATATTGTTAATTCTTATAGTTTAGAATTCGTTTTAATTTATTCTAGCATTGGCAAATGGGCAGGCAAGCTCTATCTCTTGCCCCGATACTGTAGAGGCAATCTTCTTGACTCGCGAGTTTGCCTGCCTGGTCCCCAGTGGGTTTTCCAACGAGGCTCGCAGGCCGACTCACAGCCAACCCGACTTGAGTGACGCTCTCACAAACTTTTATAACATCTCCGCTTGTTCAACAAAGCATATTTTACATTATTTTTATCTATACGAATTAATATTTATTACAAATTATACGGGAAAGAGATGACATCATCTACGCCGTCTAGGGGCAGAGCTCCGTCTTCCAAATCAACAAATCCAGCATTCCAATCAAAGGAGGTAGGGCTCCGAGCATAGCCAAGCACCGGCGTCTCTCTCGCTTACGAATCCTCCTTCCCCAACGTTCCTCTCGCTTCTGAATCATTCTTCACCGTCAGCCTCGCTCTCCCTGCATTGCCTTTTCTCTTCATCAAATCTTCAACTTGTAATAGATCACTTATTGCTCACTTCCGCTCTTCCAAGGCCTCCGTTCAGTACCGGGGTAATGGTTTTTGGAAGTCCCACACCAATCGATCGATAGAATAGAAAACTAGACCTTGTGGAAGACGAAGCTGACCACCTTCAAGGTCATAGATTAAATGGATATACACTGAGGAAAAATATGACATCGTAAAACAAAGTTGACTTGAATTAAAACAAATTATAAATTAATAGCCAACTTTAAAATAGCGACGGTTGCTTTTGACTCTAGATGGTCAAAAGTGGGTGCTGTGCGTGAAATTGATGGGCACATCGTGGGTACTGAACTCCCGTGCAAACTTAGTTTAGCTAATGAGTTTGAACAGAGTTGCGTTGGGTTGGGGCTGGATTTTGACAATTCCATTCAATTCGTGAGTGAAAAAGCATATGAGAGAGAATTGGGAACAAATGTTATTGGATACCATCCCAACCAAACAAAAAAAGAGTAAAAGGGGAGCAAAATTGGCTCCTGCCTCTCTTCCCATCATCTGCAAAGTGTGTCCAAACCAATGGATATTAATGACCCTCCAAACAAATATAAACACTCTAACCTAATCCAAGTAGAAGAGTGTTACAATCTTCCTCAGATTCTTAGCCTCCTGACATGTTTCCATCAGCAGCCGACTATCATGAAACGCAAAGCAAATTACTTGCTGCACATGTGAAATTATGTCCATATTACACAACCTGCAAATTCACCATCACAATCCATCAGATTTAGTGACTTCAAACGGCGTTTTTGCTCGATAATGCCCGTACCTGCTCGCTTCTATTAAAGGCAGATGATCGTTGTGCGGTTTCTCTATCACATTCTTTACCTGCCAATGCAACAGAAAGGCTAAATACTGTTTGCTTAAAAACAAAAACATGAAATTCTACAACCATTTCTCGATTTGTTCACGTCGAAACCCATTACTCCAACAGTTTACAACCAAAAGAGTTGATCTGTCATTATCTATCTATACCATTAAATGGATTGTCCCCCTCTAAGTGATCATTCTAAATTCTTCACAGCCCTCTTAACCATGAAAACTCAATTTTTCATATATGTTTGAAGACAACCATCCACATTTATCATTTCTCCGCAATATTAGCGGCTCATATTCATCATCAATGCACCCACCAAAATGGTTGATTTAATTTCATGAAGATCCTAACAAAAACTTGGTTTAACTGTCAAAGCATGCAAGAATTGTCAAAATATAAAGTTATCATACCACGACCGGTTATGTCAAATAAATAACAATGGATATGGTTCAGCTAGTCAAATAGCATTGCCAAGCAATTTTCAGCTTAAGAACAAAAGACACTTAATGGTCAATAAATCTCAAGCCAGAAAAGAGACAAAAAGCAGTGCAATTCATTTTATTACAAATCTGCATCATGTAAAAGAAACTCACTTTGGACAATAAATCCTGGCTCTCGGGAGGTTGCCTTTTCAAACTTTGAGGCAAAATGACTGTCAGCAGCTCCGGTTTCTCAGCTCTTAATGCACCTCTGATTACGGCTGCATTGGTCCCAGATGCTCCTGACGTATAAATATGATTTTTCTGCACGAAAGACTTGTGAGAATCCATACATATCTCTCCTTCTACTTAATGGCCCATGGCTGGTTAAGATACTAAACTTAGAATCTCTAGATAAATACTTACAGTTATAATCATAGCATAGCTTAGAATCTCTATAAGTTCTTGATGCATGAAACCCATGTTCCTCGTTCCAAAGAAGCCAATAGCTCTAGGGCCTTGCTGCTGAATGGCCAACAACTCCTGCTACAAAAATGGTGTAAATGTCAACAAAAGTTAAGTTTATGTACTAAATGGAAGCACAAAATTGGAGCCCAGCTAACTGTCCTCTCAGATTGAAAATCTGAAAACAAAATATATAAACTTGCTTCAATGGAAGTGCGGCAAAATCATAGGTTATGGTCACAGTCCAAAGAGCTTAAACAAATAGGTGTAGTCTACGCTAGATATGTCATATAAGCAGAAAAACACACATAAATGATAACTTGATGCTCAATCCAATGCCGATGATCATAGTAACAATATGATAATGTCGTCAAGTCACTATGTCTGTTCATGGATCCCATAAAAGAAATTTAAATGAACCTTTTCTGACAGTAACGAGTGACGAAAAGATTGTAGAAGGCATCTAAATTTACATCCAACTATGGCAGAAAAAGTGAAAATCAAAAAAGAAAACAATAAAATTTGAAATTATGAAATAAATTTCGAATAATGCATAATGTTAAAAAAGGAAGAGGACCTATAAACACTCTTCCCAGCAGTTTCACTATCATTAATGATCCTATTATTATGTAACTTAAAACGGGTATTATTGACCCTCTTTGAGATCCAATTTTTTTATGCATTAGTATGATATATTGGATACTCTTAAGCTTTTTTCGTCACACTTACAAAACAACGTAAATGAAGCAATGAAGATTTTAACTCCTTTAGTGTGCAATATACATCCTCATTTAACTAAGTTTGCAAGGATAGTAGTCCACAACAAAAGATTGGAGAATAACCTGTATATAATCTACATCAGGACTTGGTTTGAATTCTGATACCAAAACTGCACTTGATCCTTCAACAACAGATTGAGCTTGGGTCGGAATCTGAGTTAGTACTTCATCATCCGTGCCAAGCATACACATTTCATGCTTCTCGCAGTACTCTTCATTATCCAGGTATTGATCTTGTCTCATAAACCCGCAAAGCCACTATACCAGTACATAAAAACACAGTACCTGGTAGTAAATCATTAGTGAAAACCAACCATTCACAACCACAACAATAACAAGATCACTTGAGCTCCAAACATATTTATTCCAAATGATCTTTTTATTATATATTCACTTTTTGAACAGATAAAAGACGTTTCACCACCAAAAATTAACAAAGGGCTCAATTTAGTGGCACCACATGCCAAAAGGGATAAACAGAGGAATCTGTACTCTTGAGGTATGGCCCCAGTAAACTCTTTTGCAATTATTTTTATATACATCTTGTCATCTTAATGGAAAAAAAAGGTCAATGCAACTGAACAACTGATAGGAGGAAAAATGGAACCTTTGATGGTCGAGTATGGGCAGGTAATTCTGAATTTTAGTTGTCAGAAGAAATAACAGGCTTTGACGAATAAAGGACCACACTTTTGAGGTTTAAAACTAATCAATTTGATAAATGGAGAAAAGAATCATTATCATAATCTAGTTGGTTTTCACAGTCTTCACATTGACTTTGTAGGCAATTGGTCACTGCTTGAAAGTTGAAACAATGAGACTATTGTCACAATCAGAATTACTCAAGATATACTAACTAACCGACATAGCGATATCTCATCCTGTACCATTACATTTTTATCATATTATGGTCTAGATATAGCTTTGACATCAAAAGTGGAAGCAATAAGAGAAATTAGTTAAAATGTTAAACCATTATCAGAGAGTAGAGCAATATTTTTAACATGCACAACATGTTTAGAAGGGGTCTGGTCTAAACGGAGCAGAATCTTATCTATTGAAGCATTCATTTTAGCAACACCTGATAATACAAGAAAAAAGCCTTGTTTAGAAGTACATGTACAAAAAAAAAAGGAAATTCTCAATCGAGTACACGAGGATTGTAGGTTGAAGAATGGTAGCTCAATTATCATACAATGACCTCTAAAAACATACACACATATACAAAACAGAAAAGCCTACATGCTGTGAACAGAAGCATAAACAAAAGATTAACTAGGGAAAGAGAAGGTGAACCATGGATGTGGACAGAGAGCGCCGTCTTTTTCCAACGCATCCATGACGAAAATGAAAAGAATAAGGAAAAGGAGGAGGAGATGCAGAATATGGGTGGTAATAAAGCGGGGATGGGTGGATGGTTTTTAGGAGTTTGGAGTGAAAATTAGAGGAGGAAGCAGGGGAAAAGGTAGAGGCTGAGGTGAGAGGGCAGAATGGAATGATAGAAAAGGATGCACTCATTTTCCTGTTCCAGCTATGGCGCAGAGATTTGCTTTTTCTTTCGAATTCCCTTTTTTTGGGAAGAAGGAAAGGCAAATCTACGCAGAAAGCCACAAACAAAGAGTTGGCACTCAGCTGGAAGCTGGGCGCCACCGGAAAAGAAGAAAGTTTTTGCTTGCCCAGAAAGAAGAGTTTGAGTATTTGCACAGTGGACAAAAAAGGGTTTCTTCCTTTGAATCTAGGCAAGTGAAGGAGCAGGAGGTCGCCCCAAATTATTATTACCAATATTTCGTCTATTTATCTCGTACTCACACTGTTCTTAATACTAGTTGGATCTGCTGGATCTGGGTGCGATCCAATTACGGATTGTTTAAGGTACGTCATTATTGTAAACTCCATAAAATGCAGAAAATTAAAAAATCTTAACTCTCCGTGAATACCACATGAAAGATTATGCTATTACAGCATATTATGAAAAATTACATTTTTAATTTTTAATATTATAAAAAATATTATAAGTATATGACAAGTCTAATACATGTCATTATAGTAAACTAAAAAAGTTGAACCTCGAAGCACGATCTTTGATCGGCCTCCCATTTTTTAAACTGATTGAACCGGCATGTATTCCTCTCCCTACTTAAATCTTCAATACTCTCTCAACTATTTGTTTGCTCTTGCGACAATTTTCTGCGTTCA
The DNA here is from genome assembly GCA_022433055.1 of Begonia peltatifolia. Taxonomy (NCBI): domain Eukaryota; kingdom Viridiplantae; phylum Streptophyta; class Magnoliopsida; order Cucurbitales; family Begoniaceae; genus Begonia; species Begonia peltatifolia. Next base: position 8,481,331 of record CM039531.1, on the reverse strand, counting down.
CGCTAGATATGATTTTTTTTTCTAATTTAGTTTTGCGATCTGGAAAAAAAAAAAAAAAAACTCATACTTAAATGCTAGGTTAGTCATATATTGCAATGGCCCAATCCCATGACTTGACTACTGTGGGTTAGAAGGACCTAGTGTCTGATTGCCGTACTCATGATATTTTCTTCTTGACTAAGGAATTCTTGCCCTCCTTAGTTCTCGAAATCAAGACCTGTCAAACTGAAATACATGAGTTTTTGCACTAGTAGCACAATAAGGATCCATTCGAATGTTACTTACTTTTATTGGTATAAGAACTTCACTCTCTACAAAATGGATGTGAGAAGCTCCTTTCTAAATTGATAAATTTTGAAGGAGGGTTATAGAGCAACTTTCAAGTTTTGAGACACGTGATAAGTTTGACAATGTGCATAAGTTCAACAAGACATTTTATGGACTTAAAGTAGCTTATAACTTGGCACGAGAGATTGAAAAAATTTGAAAGACATTTCAAAATAGGACAAATAGACTTAACATTGTTTACCAATCACAAAGGTAAAGATATGCTCATTGTGCAGTGTTGATGATGTCATCTTTGGTGCAGCAAATCCATCATTTTGTAAAGAATTTGTAGAATTGATGCAAAATGAATTTGAGATGAGCATGATAAGTATGATTCCTTTTTTGGTTTGCAAATTAGGCATCTAAAGAATGAATATTCTTGAATCAAGAAAAGTACCTCAAGGGACTCACGAAGAGAATTGGAATGGATAGTTGTAAACCCTCTCTTACACCTAAGAGCACTTCTAAAAATTAGACAAGGATGAGAGTAACAAAAATGTGGACATAAGGAGATTTCGAGGAATATTCACTATTGTACTTCATAGCTAGTAGATCGAATATTTTTTTTATTGTTTGTTTATGTTCTCGATTTCAACCAAGTTTAAAGGAGTCTTACTTCAATGTTGTAGAGAAGATATTCAAATATTTAAGGGGGACATGTGACTTAAAAACTTGATATGCCAAAGGAACTACATTTGATTTAGTCGGATACTATGAATCTGATTACATTAGAAGCCTTGTGGATAGGAAAAACACTATGAAACATGTCAATTTTTTGAAGAATCTTGTTTCGTTGTTCTCGAAGAACCAAAACTAGGTGGCTTCCTCTACGACTAAAAGTGAGTACATATACTAATTAGGAGCGATAATTGTATTACTTTAAACATCTTTAAGAGTCTTAATCAACGCTCTTGCACTAAGCATATTGAGATTAAATATCATTTTATTAAAGATTTTGTTTAAAAACGATATGGAGCTCTTGAATTCACAACTACAAAAAATTAATTAGCTGCGATCTTTATGAAACCACTAAATTAGATGACCTTCAACAATATTAAGATTCAGTTAGAATTGATTCAATTTAAGATAATTGATAATCTAATTTTTAGAGTTTTGGTTGAACTACAGTGGTGTCAAGTCGTCAACAATAGACAACCTCAAGTTCAGAACGGTCAACCGATGAATTCAGTTAAAAGTTGCTACGTACTACTGCACAATGAAAAATCCATTTTTCGCCAATCCCAGCCCTCTCCTCTAGAGATCTGACTCTTCTCTTGATGAAATCACTCCTCATTAGCTAGCTTAAGTGTTTCCTCTCACAAATATTTGATTTCTCAATCCATGAAACCCTAACTCCAAGCCTTGATGATATATTTGAGCCACTCAATCCCCCGGCAATTTTTTCCTCCATTCAGACTCAACATACCTTGTCATAAGATCAATTTCTTCATCATACCTTGTGGTAAATTCAATTTATTCAACGACTTGAGTAACTCCTAAAGTAGTAGGAAAATGAAAAAGTGGTGTTAGTCAAGGAGGAGCCTTCTGACCCTGTCTTCAACCGAGTACTACGCTACATTGTTTAGGACTGCCTTATTGCGAGGATTAGTATGAAAACAGTGCTAAACTTCAGTCAATTATCTGCTCCATGAAAGCATTATTCTCATGTTTTTGTTCATTGGATATTGAAAATTCTTTGAAAGACATGGATGGGACTTGATGGATTTTAGAATCTGGGTCTATATGAAGTTACGTTCACAGGAAAGAAAACATTCTAACCTCGAAGAAAGTCAATTATTTGATAGATTTTGGATTGGGTAACTCAATTGACAAATACTTGAATAGCTTAAGGGAGCTCAACTTTGTGAGACGGGACGAAGGACCGACTTTTTTTTCAAAGAAAAATTCACAAGGATCCTAATATTGGAGTCGACTATGACCAAGAGCAAATGATTTAATGTACATGGTCGAGTCATGCATTGCAGTTGTACAACCTTCTGCCACAAGAGGGTAAAACAAACAGCTCACATGTATGGTCATCCAACTCATGTGAGTGATCCTAATGACCATCAAGAGGAGCTTATTAGAGAAGATTTATAGTGGGCAGTGATTCAGTCCCAAATTCATCATCTTGCATCATATGATCAATGTAGGTGGAAACTATGCGAAGTCCATTCCATACAATCTTCTGCCAACAAACGTTTTTTGGATGACTGGATTCCAATTCCCCTAAATGAGCTGGCTAAACAATTTCGGACAGTAGAACACGCTTTTCATGGTATGGGAATTGAGAAAAATGCTCAAGGTGTCTGGATATTCAAGACAGTCTGTGCCACTTTGACTTTAACAACACCATTGGATTAGTCTAAGGAGAAAATCGGTGGCCATAATGTTTCAATGGAGGACATTCCAACTCAGTCTTCTCCTTCTCGATCAACACGATCATACTTAGAAAGGAGAATCTCTAGTATTAGAGTAAAGCTAGATCTTTTAGCTACATGTTTCTCTAGTTTTATAATGGATATGGACATTCGTTTCCAAGATCAGTTTGCCTAATCGTTACACGTTCAGGCTGATACACGTGCAGGATTTGCTGTTATCGATTGCCGCCTTGACAAGCTATTGGATACTTGTTGGAACAACATCTTTTCATACGCTTGTAAAATCTAGTATTTTTATATTAATTATTTTTCTAAAAGAAATTTGCATTATTCATTGTCAAATTATTTTGCATTAACTAGAATAGTTGGAACTGATTAACGTTAGGCTACATAAGATTTTTTTGATTAAATATCAAATCATTAATTTGAAAAGTTGCAGTAGTGTTAAAATTTGGAGAAAACAAAAGTTGGGTAAATTAGAATTTACCTATGGTAAAAATTTAGATAATATTCAGAGTTTGTCGAATGAAAATTTAAAAAAAGATGTCCATTTAATATAAATAATTATTTTTTATATTTTTCAAATAAAAAGATTTGTTAAGAGAGAGAGATTTTTAGTTCTAGTTCACGACTCCTACAGTGATATCTCTCGTGTTTTGATTTGAGATTCAGATGTCAATTTGTTATAGATTCCGACAGTGTCCCTCTTTCTAACAATTTGGATTCAGTTCCTTGTTTCTCGTAGCTTGTTCCCGATAGCATGTGTCATCGAGCTAGTAAGGTTGTTGTTGTTGTTGATGTAGAAGTTTCTATATTGTATTACATTGCATTACATAATTTTTAAAATTTATTTTGGTAGATTGACACTGATAAAAACTTTAATGGGGCATGTTCACCAGCACATCAGTTTTTATGTATATGTACTTACGCTTTACAAGTTTAAACTCCAAGTGCATGATATTTCATTTTAAATCATTGGTACGTCCAATGAGCTATTTTGATTGGGTTTGACGAGCCTTTCTAGTATCTGACTTTAGTTGTTCTGGACTGTAGCGACCGAGCAACCAAAATAATTGGAATCAGATTAAAATGCTCATGTTGGGGCTGATTGAGCCATGGATTTGGTTTTCAGTTGTCATGGGTTGATTTTTGGTTGAGCAACCAAAGCAATCACAGTCAGATGATATACACCTTCTAATAAATAAAGATTGTTTGTTTATACGTTACAGAATAATGGCAATAAGGTGGTGATTACGTGTTCATTGGGTTTTAAATCCCTAAACTTGTCTAGAGTGTATTGATTCATGCGGGGTGATGTTGACTCGGAGCTTAGCTCGTCGACCACTCTTTGGGCGTGATATTAGTGGTGTCTCGGGAGATTGTTAGTCACTGACACTCAAGTGACATGTTGGATCTTCAGATTATCGTCCCAATTTTTTCAGTCTCTTGAGTCGTTGTTGGATCTATGGATCACAATTGTTTTGTGATAGTATAATGCATGAGTCTTTGAGTGACCCTCCTTTTCACTGGGATTGTTTTTAAAACAAAAATAATAGTTTAGTTTACATATAACTACTTACATATATAACAATGTTTTCGAATCTGTCTCATCCATAACTTAATGAGCTTGTTTTAAAAATGTTGAATTAGGATTTGGTGATTTAAATATTTGGCTCATGGAATCGGTTTAAAAATGAAAGGAAAACATTTTGAATGTAAACGTAGGCCTGTATTTTTATAATAGTCCATAATTTTAAAAGAAAATGATAAAATATACTTTATACATGCATATGAGTATGGTATAAGGTTCTCTATTGAATTAGTACTCACTCCCAAGACTCCCTTCATTTTTTAAATTAGGATCGTGAAGGCTGATGTTGTTGTTGTTTGTGGAAGAGTGAATCCCCTTCTTCGCCTTCCTCTTTATTTTAACTTGAGTGTTATTGTTTGTCTTGGTGATGAAGGTCATTGTTTAATTAGTCTCCTGATTCTAGTATGTATAAGATTTTTAAGTGTTTAGTATTTTATTTTTCTGTATAGATTGTCATTGGTTTATTTAAGTTTTTGCACTATCTTATTTTTATGTGATCTCTATGTAAATTTCAACTCATTTTATGTAGGATAACACCCAGTTTATTTGAAAGTCTTCCAAGGTAAATTCTAACCTAAAACTGGGTGATCGAGTCTTCACAGAAGATTGAGTCGTTCAATCTAGCGCGTTTCTAACTAGTCCTACCTCCGGGTCGTGACACTAATGTAATACCATCATTTTTTTAAAAAAAAAAAGCTTATTGTATTATAATACATTAATTGATATTTTTTTTGTAAATTCTAATTATTTTAAATATTAAATTACTCATATTATTAAATGAACATCATTATTGTTCATGTAAAATAAAAAATAGAAGATTACACCTAAAATATCGTTGGATCTTGTATTTATTAAACTTCATCAGAAACAATTCGCTTGGACGAATTTTGCGAGAAACAATCAACCCCACTTTGCCCCTAGTTTCTGCGTGGATTTGAACGAAAGGTATTAGGCATTTCCATAATATTCAGGTAAAGTTAGGGGCAGAAAATAACATAACTGCTTAAGGATTGCTTTCCCAGTTCCCCTCCCACTCTCTATTCAAATTCTCTCTCTCTCTCTCTCCCCCTGTGTAGGAACTCAGGGCTGCTCCTCCGAAATGAACCCTTCTTCTGTTTCGCAGAAATCGGGGAAGAAATCCTCAGCCCCGCCGGCATTACGCTCTAAGATCCATAGCAAGAGGAAGCAGCAGCTCTGTCTTCGGAACCCATTACAGCTGCACGACCTCAATGCCATTTCCACCCGCACCCACAGCATTGAAGCTCCTAAAGGTTGTCTGAGCTTTTTCCTTTCCCATTCTTCATCTTCCTTCTCTTCTTCTCCAGCTCATGCCAGTAGGCAAAAATCTCTTCCCAAAACCCCCAAATCTGCTCCTCATGGGCGTCCATCTCGACCATCCAAATTAAAGCCTTTCAAGGAGAACATCGCCACGAGTCTTCTCAAAGAAAACGCAGAAAACCATAAATCTCAGAAGTCGATGACTTTGAAGAAACACTCGCCGTGCTTCCACAGATGGCGATCTGAAAAGTTACCTAACATTAGAGGCAGAGAGAAACCAGGAGCATTATCCAGCATCTTGGCAAGTAAGGCGCCCTCTACTTCTCACTCCGGCGAGCTTAAATCATGTGGTAATAGCTCAACTTTTACTCCTTTAAGTAAAATAGCTGGTTGGTCAGGTCTGGATTGCGTAATTGATTCAGTAGTTGAAGAAGACTCTCAAGCAGGCGACCTAAAAACGCCTCCTATTCAGGCCTCTGTATCTCCAGAAATAGAATGTGGTTCGTCCATGGTTTTTCCTGCAACTCCTGTTTGCTATGGTGCTGGTTATGTTGTTTCTGGCGTTTCTGACAAGAGGAAGTGCAAACCCAGGGGGATTCTCACCATCAGAGAAAACCTTGCAGGCAGTGGTGAAGTCTGTGCTCTTACTAATCTTGATGATGAAATTGATAAGAGGAGTGATAAATGTGTGTGTGTAATCCCTTTACCTATGGAAGCTTCTGTGAATTGGATTCTACCCACCTGTAAAGAAGAAAATGAGGATCAGGAGGCAAATCCTGATTATCCTTCCCGTGAGTCTGAGATTGTTAATGGGTCTATCACTCTTCAGTCGCCATCTTCATCTTTATCCAATGATGGCATTGCTTCAGATTTATTCAACTGTAATAATGCTTCAAATGTTACTTTCTGGAGTAGGAGGAGAAGCAATTTTCAGTCAGAAGCTGAAGGGTCCTCGGGGCCTTCATCTGGTAAGGTTTCCACTTTGGAGCATACACCTAATTGCCAGAATGTTAATTTAAAAGGAGGAAAGCAGAGTAGTGATCTCCAGGCTAAAAGTTCTCCATTCTCCATAAGTTCACTGGGTAGTGGAAATGTCATTCAAACTCCCCAGTCAGACTCTAATTCATTTTCAGGGAGACAAGGTAGCCTAGCATCATTAAATACTGACATTAATCAGATACACCACTTTCATTCTGAACAAGATGAATTTCTTCCAATGGAAAGCTTATCACCTGTGCAGAAGAAGTCAGTTATGGACCAATCCGAATTAAGTTTCCAGTTTGATTGCCGGTCCACGATGTACAATTCTTGCGATCTAATTGACTTTCAAAAAGTCTTGAATGATTGGACTTACTGGCCTTGCATTCCTACTTCCGATAAGATTCCTGAACCCGGAATAAGGGTATCGTGGAGGGAAGGATTGATTAGTCGAATCTATGAAATGGATGAGTTTGATTGTTGTAGATGTTTATCAGATGAAGAAGAAAATGAATTCAACATTGGGAGTCCTCCTTTAGGCAACTCGCCTAGTACTGAAATCACTAAAAATGAAGAAGAGGTAGGTGGTAAAGATGAAGAAAATTTGATTACTAGGACATCATGTGCATGTGCAGAGTCTATTTGCACTGATGGAGGAAGCCTTGTTGCATCAGGGGATTCAGACTGGAATTTATGCTACAAGAACCATTTGTTTGATGTGTGATTCATCCCCTTCAATTCTAATGGTTAAGTTTAATTCACTCACGGTGAAATTTGTTTTTTTTTATTCTGAATTTTTTCGTCTGTCAGCAGGTGGCTCATACTGAATGGAAGAATTTTTTTAATGGAGTTTTACTGCAGAGTATAATCTTTTGAAAGTGATTTGAGCAGAGCTACATTGTAGGTGCTAATGTTAGAAATTCAATGCGAGGCAATCTTTCGAACTAATGCATATAGTGTAGCTTAAATAATGCCTGTGCAAATGTAAAATTTGAAACCAATTCTGGTTCTCTTTTGGTGAAGGTCTTCATATCATACCTGGAAGTTGTAGTAGGAAATCCGTACAAGCAATAGCCTAAATCTATGAACTTTTAGTGAATATTTCATAAAGAGTTTGTTGGTGATATTTTTGTTTTGGAATAAGTCGTTTATTCTGATATAGCATTAGCTTTGTGTAGAATAGATGTAGACTTGGATGAAGGGTTGAGTGAGTTGAAATTGGTGGCATAAATGGTTTGCAGGAAAGAAATAGTGCAATCATTATTCATATGGTCTTTTTAGGCAAGAGCGTTGAATTTCTTGGAAAATGTCCAAGAATGTCGTGTAATTTGAAGTATTGAAGAAGAGAAGATTTGGCAAGAAAAGGAAGAATTAAGAAGCTCAAGAGGGGAATTTGGGTTTTTCTGGATCCAATGGAGTTTCCATTTCCAAATCCTTGCAGAGTAGGTTTGCTTATGCATACTTCGACTAAACCTACCTATTTTATAATGTATTGTGCTCCTGAAACTTTTCTTGTACTGAGTTTTGATATAATCTGAAGATAGTTGAGCGCAAAGAGATTTGATCGATAAAGTTTGAAACAGGAGTTGAGCCAACACTTGTATCATTAGTTATGTTTGATTGTGTCCGAGTATTGAATGTGAAGGAGATGATGTCATAAATCTTTGTAGGCGTTTGTTTGCTTGCTTGCATGCAAATTATTCAACTTCCAATTTGAGCCGCTCTTTATTCCATTTCTCACTCTGAAATGATTTGATAATGTATGAGAAGATGACTCAGAAATCCTGCATACCATGAAATTATTTAGTGGAAGTCAGTCAATGCTCATCCAATACCATTCTGTTTATATCAAAGATAATGACAATGGCACCTTTGAGTTATGATTAAAAAAGTGATTTTTGCAATGTTACTGGACTTTTCTAGTGCAAGGCAGGGTTTTTTATCCGATCAAACCGATCCGGAGAGTCATGATTTCACAAGGAATTTGAACCCAATCAATTTCTTCAGGACAGACTTTGGATCGAGTTTTCTAACGTTCCTTGCAGACCAAAGCAAGAGCCGGCCATAGAACGTACAAGCCAAACCCGGACGGTCTGGTTCAATTCTACTGTATTGAAGAATTAAGTTGGAATACTGTCAATCAATGAAAAAGTCAACACCAACGACAATAACACCACCACCAACCCCAAAACTCTCCCCACTTCCAGCTTTCCTTCACCGCCAGACTTGTTCTGCTTTCTTCTTCGTTTGCAGAAAGTAGCATTGACTTCACCAGAGAGAGGAAGAGAGATGGAGGGTCTGATTCCAATGTTTTACACTGCCGTCAAGAAGCATAGATCCCGCAGCCAATACACCCGCCTCTCTCCCTCTGCCGCCCCTCCCACTCACCGGTTTCCAGAGGCAGACTGCTACTCTGACAACCAGATCAGCTCCATGCATCAGACTTCTGTTTTTCCTCGTAGAAATGGCTACCACCGGTCTATGTCCGTGGGAGCTCATGATTTGGCCTTCTCGCCAGAAAATCGGAAGAGATCCATTGGAGGTTCTGACGTTGCTCCTCCTACTCCTACAAAACTCACAAGGTTTAGAAGTCAAAGAATGTTTTCCTGTTTATCTGTTGTCTAGAAGAATCCAATTTTCTAATAAAGTTTTTCCATTGATTGATGGGTCTTTTAATAATAGATCAAAGTCTAAATTGTGCTTCGTTAATGCATAAATACTGACAAGTAGCTCGATGTCATTAATGCCATGAAGCCTGACAAACAAGTTTATTCATATATGTTTCTCATTTGCTCACTCTTCTTTCCATGTCTTTATCTCCTGCGCAAGGATAAACACAATTTCCACAGAACCCGCTAAGGGTCCCAACCCATTTACCATAATTCATGCAGATATATACATCTTATATAACGGTGTCATTACATTTTTGTACATTCATATTAATCAATTCAAGTGATCAAATATTTCATAATTTTAGAATTTTATCACAATATTTTTACTAATGAATTTAGTGTATATCTAAGATAAAATAACTAAGTCCAAATATCTAGAATTTCATAAATAGATGCAATTCAAATGACAAACATAAGCAAAACAAAGAAAGTTCACATTAAAAAAGTAAAAATAAGTAAATTCAGTTCAAAATATACTCACACAAATAAAAAAGAAAAAGACTCTAAAAATTAGATGAAAGTTTAGCATCGGAAGAATGGGGGAACACAAGAAGCATCTCTAGGCCTAGACTCAGGGCTGTGTTAGTGTTTTCTTCTTCTTCGTATTGACAAAGTTCCTCAATTGTTGCAAGTTTAGCTATTATCAATACTTGAACTGAAATGGTGTCCTGAATTTGTCAAGCTATTACTTCAACAGACGAACCAAAGCTACCTATGCTAGTTGAGAGAATGTGCAGACTCTCCTCGAATTTGGTCATTGTCAGGATGAGATTGTTGAGATAGAACATCCTCCATCGCAACATTTTGACAGGTAGATGGGGAAGTAGGAGAAGACGAGGTTGAAGCTTGATGTTTTACTTTGAATACCCATTTACCTTGGACTTTAATAATTTTTATCCAAACTAAGGGGTAGTTGTAGTATATATCCATTGTCTTTTCTCATAGACTCCTAAAAGGGTGCTACAATCTCAAAATATTTAATGATCTTCTGAATCAACGTGTCATACAGCAAATTTTAGTTACAGTTGGTGAGAATATTAGCCATATGACTTAGAATTACATACCTCTAATTGAATCTCTTCCCATTATATATATTCTCCATTAGATAGAGATTCATACAGTTTACATGATCTCTATATCTATTATGAAATAGAATAGTGTGAGATATCAAATGGTTAATAACACAAACTTTGAAATTTAAATCCTTCAATTTAGGTTTGTAAAACGAACTAATGTTGGGATTTCGATGAATCTTCTTAAGCAAGTCCAGTTCTTCCCTTTTTCTAATAAACTCGAAGTTCCGAGAAAAAAAATAATATTCTTTACTAGACTCATCCATTGAGAAACTGGTAAATTCATTTACAATTCTCAGTTTAACCTGATTTCTTGATCGAGTAAGAGACTGAATGATGTCATATTTGCATGAAATAACAGAAAAAGACTCTCATAACTAACACTTTCAAGAGTGCCCAATCCAAATAGACCATTTCTCATAAATAGTTCCTCAATTTCCAAGGATGCAAACCTTGAATGATTTATTTTTTATATTGGCATCGTAATTAGTTCTATATGCATTTGTTCTAAATTTAGTAGAAAAATACTCGGTTGGAGGTCAACAGACATGGGACAAATCACCTTGTATCAGAGCACCATGTGTCGGAGCACCTTTCCATCTTAGAATGAATTTGGGAGCCATTTATGGTGACGTTGATGACAAATTTGGGAAAGTCGAAAGAATTTTAGTTGATGTTCGTCCAGCACCTAGGGGCATGAAAAGTTATAGGAAAATCACATAGTTGAGCTTGAAAATAGGAGAGAAACACCTGGAGATGGTTGATTTTGTCGCCAGATGATAGAGCTGTCACTCAAGGAGAGAGGGTCGAACAAAATGGTGTAGAACATCATGTTCTCTTCCTTATGTAGGTGATTCAGCATGCCCTTGGACTTACTTTGGGACAAATTCGCTCTTAGGAGTGGGTTTCTGCAACTTCCCGTGGTATATCCGAGCCTAAACAGAGGGCACCCAGAGACGAATTTAACGGCTAAACTAACGTATTTCAGCTAAACTAACATAATTTTAAAGACAATTTTGTTGGTGATCAATATTTAAGGAAGAGTTTTTTAATGACCCACAGTTTAATTTTTTTTTGTTAATTACGCTAACAGGCATTAGAAACACTAAAATATAAAAGCACAAGTTTGGCTACCTCAACAAAAAAAAACTGATCAGGCAATAACTGCAAGAGACTCGTAAAAACAACACTAAAATCTGTCAGTATAATTTATTTGAAAATATCCACCATAATACGACCATAGCTTAGCTCGAAATCAGCGCCCAAGAAAAAAGACAAGAAAACAATACATCTGTTTTTGAGATCATATTTCCTAAAAAAAACCGAGACCAAGATTATTATTATGAAATCATAAATATATTTGTTCTAATCATCTAAGAGAAAAACTACTTCAAACTTATAATCTCTCATAGAAGCAAGTGATACCTAAACTTTTCAGTCTCAAATTGATAGAATCAAAGGCGAATGGCTCCCCTACCTAGCACGCAGATACCTACTTTAGTAAGCTCAGCAGTGTTATTTCGTTGGCCATGAATTTAGGCATCATATAGGGCAATGGTTGCCAGCAGAGTGATCTGCTTTGCAGCCAGTGCTCAAAATATGACACGGCTAGCTGTCGTCGAACCGAACTTTTCCTAGTATGACAACCTCCAATGACAATCGAGCCACCGGTGCTTTGCCTTGCAATTGGACAATGTGGATATAAACAATCAGAAACCAAAGGAAATGGAATGGTGGTGACTCAAAGGAGCACGAGGCACAATATGGCTAGATGTCTTCTTCTGGTTCAATTTCTGGCTTTCATAGGTAACTCTTAACTCTTCTTCTGTTATGATAAAGAATAAGAGAAGAAATATTCAAACAAAAGACCTCCATTTTCATACTGCAGGTTTAGCAACTACATGGACAAGTCTTTGGAAGAACAAATTACCTCTCAGTGGCGTGGAGAGGTGAGCCTTCAGGTCATTGAATCACTAGAAAACATTACCGAGGCTCATTGGAAATCCATCAATTCGCCTCTGAGGTTGAACCACCTTGAATTCAGATTATAGTGTCCCATACCCCTGGAAAATGCCTCACAGTTCTTCTAGGAAATTCAGTGAACTCAATGTAGGTCTTGCCCATTGCAAGTTTGATGATAGTGACCCACTCCAACTCTTTGCTTTCCGCTTCCATTACAGTGCAACCACTTTACCAAATACTAGACCAGAACAACAAGTATGATCTTCCTTGAATTTTTCAATATATATATAGATATTTTGAAATTATTCTCTGAACCAATTCAAAGTAAAATGATATTTAGATAGTATTCAAATTCACACAAAGAGATAACACTATAGATCCATCATCTGTGATATTCCGGAGAAAGATACTCTTCATTGTCTTCTGGCTGAAAACTGCGTGAGGTCTACCTACCTATTCATTATTTGCTGGTTGATAAGCTGATGTTCTAAAACGTGAAGAAAAAGTTAATCATACTATCTGCTGTACAACATGAATGTATCTATAAATTTCCAAATTAGTTATCATAAACGAAAAATTGCCCTGCTACAGCAAGAGGAACAAAAGTAATCTGATCATATTTTCACAAACTTGATTCTTGTGGCTGACAAATACCACATATATGATAATCACATTAGCAAAGCCCGCTATTGATTGAGACAGATGGGATTGGTTCATCGCAATTGTGAATGCTAGCTAAACAAAGAGGTTTAGCTGCTCCATAGTAAAAATATGCCATTATCTTAGACAGATCATCTGCATTTCGAACACCTGACAGCCAGCAGTAAAAAGGATGGACATGAAATAATTCCTTTAAAAGTTCAGAAGAAAGAAAAAAACTATAGTAGTATTTGTGTTAGGACATTACCTTCCTCACGGTATAAGATCTTTCCTGATTTAGTAAATACAAGCTGTGGGAAGGAAGTTACTTTAAGAGCAGAAATCAAATCAAGTTCGACAACAGCATCAATAGCAATGCACTGTGTGACATGAGAGCTGATTGTTTTAAACACTGTTACATGCAAGACGTAGTACGAAATACTAAAAGCGCTTACAAATTCCTTACCCTTGGTGAAGGTAGCCCACAATTCCATATAATATGGACAGCTTTCTCCAATTCATCACGAACACTTTCATTCTCCTTGGGCCTGCGTAGTCAGACAGAGCATATGAAGGTATGAGATGGTTAAAATGTAAATCTTTAGATTCCCCTTGCAATGACACCACCCCATAGATGAAATAAACCTTCAATTGTAAGTTATCTTTCGATGAGATTTGATAAAGTACTACCAAAAAATATGACAGTTGTCATATGCAGCTCTAACTTCTGATGAGAGCCTTTTCTTCCCTTTCCTATCAAAGAGATAGATCTTTTGCTTGTTTATCTACTAGCTATAATTCATGTAAAAAAGAATTCATTCAATTTATTAACCTACCTCTCCATTGACGTACTTTTTTACAGAAATCAAATTAAAATTGCAAAATCTAGAGAAAAGCTAACCATTTATAGCGATTATGCACGAGAACAACCAAAGGACTGATGTCTTTAAATACAGTTTCTTCCCAGTCTGCAGTTGTAATGTCTTTTATTGGACGGATGTAATTATCATCTCGCCAAACTATTTCATTGTCACTGTCATATTTCTCATCGTCAACATCATCTTTCCGAACATTTTTTATGGAAATCTTGTCGAAAAAGCTACCCAATTTGAAGCCCCAGCCATCATCATTTTCGGGCCAATCAGGATCTTCCTCGTCTACAACTAGAGGATATTCAGAAAGAAGTTTTTCTATCTTCTTTCTTCTTTCAACGGGGTCCAATTCCTCCTCTACATCAGGATTCATTTCAATCACCTGTTGAATTCTCTGCCTCCATTCTTTCCTTTCCTGAGCATCCATAAGATATGGATCGTTCATCTGTTGAGCAGAAGGGCTTTCATCCTCTTCGTCCGAATCACTATTCGTTTGTCCTAGACCGTTCATTCCAGGACCAGAGCTGAGATTATATGTTGATTTTGAGGCTCCTAATCTGCAACTTCTGAAGCGCGCAAGCTGTAAGAGTATTCAGGACACATCAACAATAATCAGTAATTACAGTATATGGATTATGTGAAATGAGCAGATAAATAGCGAAGCGGAATAACACACAGGGATAGGAAACCGAATCCGCAAATTGAACGACGGATAAGAAGAACGCATCCACAATCTATCGTCTTTGGCGGGCAAAAAATGGAAGGGTAACCCCACTGCATGCAGAAGCGCCATTTTCCAACACTGAAGGCGAAATCAAAGACTCGAAAATTAGGAAGCCAGTAGAACAAGGAATGAAGCTTTTACAGTTGAACAGAAGAGCTTCCGCTACTACTCAATCCGAAGCTCGGCTCGGGGCTTGAATCCAGAATTGAACGTCGCCCGGCCCTTGTTTCAGCGAACTGAGGGAGAAGGAAAACAAGGGTCGAGGTGGGCACGGTCCGGAGCAAACCGAACCACACAAATACGTATAAAAAACAAATGGATACATGTTGTGTATTTATGAGACACAATATACAACAATCTATCACCTCCTATGCACACCTAGAGATTGCAAACGATCCGACCTAGCCAAGCTTACAAAAATCTGACTCATCAAGACTAATAAGTTAAGCTTAATGAGCCAGAGTTAAAAAGTTTTTAATCCGAGTTGTTTCGCAAGTCAATGTTAAACGAGTCAGGCCGAACCAGCTAAATGAGCATAGCCTAACGAATTTTATATTTAAATATTTTCAATTTATATAAATGTAATGATATTTCTGAAAACTTTAATTATTAAATTAGAAAAGGATAATATTACATACATATCATGTAATTATTGGTGTAATTAATGTACATGTAATAAATTATTTTTTATAATTTATTACATTAATTGCACCAATAGATATGTGACATGTCAATGAATTTTTAAAAAAAGTGAAATAAGAATGTACACCTAACATTATTATTAAGAAAAAAATTATTTGAGATGTTTTAATAAAAAATATCACTTACAAATTATACACATATTAATTACGTTGATATATATTTAATTGTTAATTATTTGTAATTAAGATGACAAATAAGCTGATGGAACCGAGCCTAGTCAAGCCTAAAAAAATTCATCTCACCAAGACTAACGAATTAAACGAACAAAGTCTAACGAACCTAGCAAACTCAACGAGTCATTCCTAAAATAAAAATTCAAACTGGCTCGCGAATTAAAGTTAAACGAGCTTAGTCTGTTATAATATTGAGCTAGCTGTTGGCCCGCTCATTTGACATTTCTATATGCACACCTATATCAAGAATGTGCAAAACATATTGATCCAACTATAAGAGTTACGCATAATAGATATGCAAAGTGAATAATTAAAGCTTGATCTATTTGTTTATCTAGCAATCCATGGCAAGAGACAGAGCTAAAAAGAGTCAAAAGGGAATCTTTTTTGTATAATCCTGCCTAATGTCCCAAGCCTAAGTTTGGACTTAATGTACAAGATCTACATGCGATGCCTAATGGTCACTTGCATTGCCCTTTGAAGTCATTACCTATAATCTCTATAAGAAATAAACAACAAAGTGGAACTATTAAGTCCCATAAAATGCTCACTTATAGGATGCTAGTAAAATGCTCACTTATATGTGCAATCATCATACGATGCAGTCATTATAAGCCATACATATAAGTTTAACTATGCTCACACAATCATACAATGCTTAATTATTATTCATTCTCAAATGGTTTTGTAATATCTGCTATTTTTCTATTACTTATTTTTCCCGAGTAAACTTTTAGCATTATCCGAGGTCAACTTGTTTCGTGTTGACTCGCGTTTTCTTGTTTCTTTGACATTTTACCACGTGTAGTTTTTCAATCAATTTGGTCATACCATCAGTTTTGTAATCTCGTGTTGTAGAATTCAAAATATCGTTTTGGGTAAATTAGTATGTTGTCATCGGGTTTGTTAGCAAAAGATTTCTGAGCGTTTGGACTATCAATGAATTTTAAGATTTTCCATGTAGCTAAGTCTCGAAATTTAGTTAAGTGAATCAAAATGTCACTGGTGAATTTTCGCTGAGCCTTTGGAATTTTTTTCTCCATTAGGTTTGAGAAATTTCAATTTGAATTTTAGATTGTTGCAAAGTTTGGATTGGATAATTTATTTAATATATAAATATTGTGTTATATTATATTTTTATATATTAAATAAAATTTATTTTATTTATTACTTTATTAATTTATTTAAAATTTTAATTTTTTTTATTTAAAAGAAGAAATGAAGTTTCTTCTACTAGCTGCGCGTGCAAGCACGAGAGAGGGAGAGGGTTTCTCACTAAGGTCATATTCTTGTCACTCATGTCTTCAAGTTTTGTGAAGACTCATATGAGGGTAAGTAATTTTTCAATTCCGATTTTGAGTTTAAAGTTAGGGTTTTTTTTGTCGATTTCAAATTCGAGTTTGAAAACTCGAATCCTTTGGGTATTTCTGTGTAATTTGGTAGATTGAGAGTTTATGCAAATTATCCCTTTAATTGGCGAGGGAGGCCAGCTTTCATGCTTCTTGTTGTTGGAAATCGACATAGTAGTCCACACTTATCGAGCAAGTGTCGACCGAGGTGATGGCAGACACGAGTAAGGGTTGACACATCGTCAAGTGTCGACCCTGATAGATTTTAGGGTGCAAGCATCTACGTGCCAGTCGACACTCATCATGTCTGAGGAGGTCAAGGATTAACCATTTGCTAAAAATGTTAACCTTTGCCAACTAAAGAGCAACAATAGTTGACTCTTTGCTCAAGGCATTGACTACTTGAGTCAGCAGTTGACCATTGATGAAAATCCAAGAGGGAAAGTGTGGACCAGTAGGATCGACTGGTCAACCCAGGTTGGTTTGGATTTACCACTTGTGGGTTCTCGTTGACCACACGGTCCTTTATAATTGTGTTCTCAATAAGTGCATACATCTCATATAATATACCTTCAGAATGTTAGAAATTTTTAACCCAAAGGGAACCACAATCACTCCCCTTCTATTTTTCATATTTTATATACGTTATACAATATATAACCAGTAAAATATATTGAGTTCGAGTGTAACCAACTATATGTACATATAAATAATTTCATGATGTATAGTTTTAAGTATCTGCGCTATGCATACATTGAGCATATATAAGTACATAATATAATATACGTAATACAAATCATGCACATTCTTGTCGTTTAGCATTCTAAATGATGTATGAAATATGATCATAAACGTACCTAATTGTCCTTTAGTTATATTTCCTAAAGCATGTTAAAAGGGATAACATGAATTACTAACAATGTAATAAAATTGTACAAATTTTCAACTTATAACTTAAAACGGGTAGACACCTTACATTTTAGAGTCAAAAACTCTATTTCTAAATATGATTTCAACTCCTTTATTCAATCTTCAACACTTAATAGTTCACATAATTAACATTCATCAATATAATTAACCATCCATAAGCTAAACTCTCTATCTATGACTAGCAAACTACATAAAATTTTAACTCTTTAAGGATTAGAATTACTTACCTCTTACATTAATCCTCAAAGCTAGGATTTGATCCACTCATTTTAATGGTTTAGGATCATTTTGAAGTCGTCAATTGTTTTTCTACAAAGCACTTCTTTAAAAACCAAATCTTTCTATCAATTTTGCCTATTTTATCATTTTTGCCTAGAGAGACCTTGGGTCAGTTTACTATTTTATCATTTTTGTCTATATAAAATTACCAATTGACCCTTTAGTTTGCATATATTTGCGAAAATATCATATTAATTATTATTTAATCATACTTAGTTTAAAATAATTAATTTAGATTATTATTAAGCTAATTACCGAAATTAAATTAACTGATCATGATTAGTTAACCTTCATTATTCACTAATTACACTTTACATTATCAACACAATTCTTAAAATTTTATAATCTTGCAGGTGAAGATCGAACATACTTAATAGCTCTACATACTCTAGTAATAGCTTCTTGATGATCTTTCAATCCATCACATATAATCAAATTCAATATATGAGCAAAACATCGCATATGCATGTATTCTCCATTCAAAACCAAACTATTCCAATTTTGAACACTTTTAATCAAATATGAAATTGCAACATCATTCGAAGAAGCATTGTCAACTGTGATAGTCAACACATTTTCAATTCCAATGCTCAACCAATTATCTCACCTTTATGTTCTGAAATCAAACAAAAATTTAAAATCTTTTTATGCATGGTCTAATCACTATCAATGTAATAATCAGTTAAAACCATGTAATTTAAATTCTGAATAGAAGTCCATGTATCTGTAGTCAAACTTATTCGTTGCGATGTTCTTCTAAAGTATTCTTTCATTTTCATATTTTCTTTTTCATAAAGACTCAAAATATCACGAGCTACAGTAAATCTAGAAGGTATCAAAAACTTCGGTTACAAATATTGAGAATATGCTCTAAAGCTTTCTATTTTAACAAACTTCAAAGACAATTCTTCATTAATTATCATCTTCGCAAGTAGTTCTCGACAAGTAGCAACATTAAAACATGAAAGTTCTTGTCCTTTATTGTTCATATTCGGAAAACTCCAAGTCTTTTGCTTCATATCTACATTTGCCAATAATTTGGCACAAATGCAGATGTGTTTTTTCAAGCTTGATGTCCTATTTTTCAATGTATCACATGCATATGTTTTTCCACAGTAATTATAATTAGTTCTAGAATTTTTATCCCCATCATTAACAATATTAAAATAATTCCAAACATCAGATTTGTTTTCTCATTTCCCTTCGAACACTAACAGTAGAACTAGAATAGGAGGAATCTCTACATTTTGATTTTCATTCGTACTTTCTGTTTTCATCCTATAAAATACAATAATTTATCAAACCAATAATCAATCAGTACACAAATCCAACAATCTTACAAACATCTAATAATCCCAACGAAAATGACCCAAGTTGGATAATTTAACTTCAACATTTAAGCCTTTAACATTATAACAGAATAATGACAAACATAATAATAACACCTAATATAAGATGCTATTGATATGCAACTTAAGAACCAATAAACAACTTTCAATGTAACACTCGATATTTTGTGTAATTTAATTTTCAAAAATTCGTATTGGTAAACGGTGAAGTTTTGGTCGGAATAGAGAGCGGAGAATTTGTACTAATAGATAAAATTTTTTTCGAAACTAATGGAGAAGAAAAATTTTTAGGAATCTGACCGAAAACAGACTGAATAGCCGTTTGGTTAAAATATTAAAGTGTGAGGGCGAAAGAGTAATTAGTTTATTATTATTATTATTTTAATAAAAAAAAGAGAAGAGGTATCAGATTTAAACTGATGATCGGGGGTTTCTCACAAAAACCCCCTTTGTCTGTTTCTCTCGCGCGAGAGAGAGTCGTGCATGCCAGCGAACGAAGGTCGTCACTCTTAGTATCTTCTCCTTCTATCTATGTGCAATGAGCTTCGACGAGCTGAGAGTAGGAGCCGGTTCAGCCCTTTTCGTGTTGAGAACCGAAGGTAAACCCATGTTTCAGTTTCTGTCAATCGAGTGTGAGTACTTGGTGGTTTTTGAATTTTATATTGATTGAGTTCGGTTTCTGGGATGAGTAAGAGGTAGAAGTAGTGGTGTACTGGCTGTAAATGATGAGCTCTAAATTTTAAGGAGAACCAAGAGGATTGAGCTGTAACTTAGAGGTTTTTGGATTCGAAATCTCCAACGATAGTTAGATTATGCTTAATAGGTTAGAGTGTGATAGATTGGTGAGGAATTGAGTGAGTTTTGTTAAGAAATCGAGAATGGAAATTTTGGGCATTTTAGTGTGAAATCCGGTTCTGTTTTTGGGAGTTTTAACCTAGCTACGATTAATTGTTTTAGATTTTATTTTGGTATGTTAAACTAGGTTATGAGTGGAGCGTTTAGCCTCTAAAATTGAGTGATTCCGACAACCAACACAAAAGTTATGCGCGTTGGAAGTTAGGGTGATTTTGATCGAAAATTTGGGTTAGTGAGCCGTTTTAGTGGGGCTTTGGTGGAGTGAGTTAGTAGTCGTAATTTTAGTACGTGGAATGAGTCGTGAGATGAGTTTTAATGTGAATTGGTTATGTGATAGGTTGAGCCTGAAGAAGTGATAGAAACGAACACTACAGAAGCCAAGGACGCTAGGTAAGTAATGTAGTAGGTGTTTTGCCTTCGGTCATCCATCACAGATCGGTAGGTTGCATACACATTTATTTTATCTTATGTTTTAGTTGATTATGCATTTATGGTTTTAAAGTACGAGAACGAAACAAAAATGAATTTTCATGTTTTACGAAGTGAAACAGTAGGATGTGATGAGACGAATGAAATGAGAAGATACGTGAAAAGATAAGAAATGTGGAGTTGAGTGGTCTTGTCTCCAGAGGTGGACCGCGAGGTGTATCACTCTTCTCTCACTTTATGTGGTGGCCTTGTCTTATGAGGAGGACCGCGAGGTGTGTCACTTTACTAGACTGAGATTGACCTTGTCCTATGCGGGGGACTATGAGGTATGTCATCTTAGTCTAGCGCGTAAAAAAGAACCCAGTAGTAAGAAGATAAAGAAAATGTAGGATAGAAACGAAAACAAAAATAGAGACAAAATTGAAGAAACTGCATATGTTAGGATGTGTTTGATTTCAGTATTATGTTTTTATGCATTACTTACTTAGCATTACACTAATAGATGAGTTCTGTGATGTA
This sequence comes from Begonia peltatifolia, assembly GCA_022433055.1. Taxonomy (NCBI): domain Eukaryota; kingdom Viridiplantae; phylum Streptophyta; class Magnoliopsida; order Cucurbitales; family Begoniaceae; genus Begonia; species Begonia peltatifolia. The sequence continues at coordinate 8,460,249 of CM039531.1, read as the reverse complement.
GGTGACGAAGCGATAGCTGGTGAGTACTTAGAGCGAGCCTAGGATTAGGGGACAGTTGGAGGAGGACGTACGTGGATGATCCGGCCAGTTGTTAGGGCATTTTGACACAGTGTCCATAGGTACAGGTTTAGGGGTCGAGTCGGAGTCATTTTGAGTCGTTTTGAATAATAAATGGATTTCAAATGAAGTGTCGACCAGTGCCATAGATATCGACCGAAAATGATTTTTAAGTTTCAGAAAACTCGAGTTTTATTTAATTTAATTTTTAATAAAAGTCTTCCGCTGCGACATTTTCAAACGTTTTTAAAGATATTGTTTAAGTCGAAAAAACAAATTTCAGATTTTTAAAAAGAATTTTATCGGAGGTTAGGAGTAAGAGTGCGAATAGCGTATCAGAAACCGTTGTGAATTTTTGGGGCGTTACAGAGATGGTATCATAGCAGTGAACGAACCAGAAATGAGTAGGTTTTCAGGACGTTACATTCAAATTATCAAATCTAACTATCAGTACACAAATCCAACTATTAATATGCAAATTAAAAACCAATAAACAGCCGGAAAAAAAAAAAAACCTTCAATAAATAGCAGCAAATAAACCAACTTCAACAAATAAACCAACTTCATGCTCTCCTCTGCTTTCACTCAAACATACAATAAACCAACTTCAGCAAATAAAACAACAAGATTTGAGACACAATAACATGCTGTAAACTAAACCAAAACGTAATTAAGGATTAAGAGAACATTTAATCTGAACAAAAATAGAACAGGACATTTAATCCGAATCTGTAGTTTGAATTTACAATCCGAATCTGAGAGCCAACGGTAGCAACTTCGGCGAGAGGCGAGACAACACTAGTGACTTCGGCGAGAGGCGAGGCTATAGCAGCGACTTCGGCGCGAGGCAAGGCAACGACAACGAGCAGCAGTGACTTCGACGAGAGGCGAGGCTACAACAATGACTTCGGCGATAGGCAAGGCAACAGGCAGCGAGAGGCAGCGACTTTGGCGAGAACGGCGAGAGCGAGACAGGACGAAGAACCGAGAACTGAGAAGTGAGCCTTCGAAGTTTCAGCATAGGGTAAGAGATTTCATTTACCATTTAATGGTCCGGGTCTATTTTTCTGGGTTTTGATGAAAAAACCCAGAACCGAACGAAAGATTTCGGTTATGCAAAACCAGAACCGAGATTTGTTTATTTTTTTTATCAAAAACCAACCAAAACCGGACCAATAGCTCGGTTCTGGTCCGGTTCTCGGTTCTTTTCCGGTTCTTGCTCACCCCTAATTGTTTGCATTACTTAGGACAAACAATTACTTAAATTTGAAGATGCGATAAATCTATTTTATAGAATTGTTTCAATACAATTCCATGAATTTTAGTAATGAATTAATATTTATTTTTAGCTGTTATCGAAAATAGCCCATTTGATATAGCAATGCAAGAATCCAAGTTGAATAATATATTTTGTAAATTTAGATGATTTTCTATATCTTTTTGAAGATTTGAGATAAGTTTAGGGTTTTCTTTTTTTATTTTAAACCAATTATGAGTTTTTTAAAAAAAAAAAATCTTAAAATTTACTATTTATCGATTCAAATCTTAAAGTTTTGAAAATAAGCAATTTAAACCTTTTAAAGTGGTCTGAGGGAGCGGCCTCTGCAGGGAGGCTGGCCTGTCTAGTTGGAAAGGCCGACCTCCTTTTTTTTCAGCAAAATTTGTGACTTTTTATGTAGATGTTGGTCGGTCCAGTTGGACCGGCAGACCTCCACTACCTATTTATTTTTTTATAATATTTTAATATTTTACTCTCTGGTGATATTTCTCTATGTTCACGGGCTAGGTATAAAGTTTTTTTTTTAATTAGATATTTATCTGTTATACTGTAGTTAATTAAATCGCATCTGTTATCGTTTCTCGTACCGCTTATTATAAAATTGTAATTGTACTGTGTAAGTAAATTACTTATACAGTACAATTATAATTTTATATTTGATCTTTATGTGCTCTTAGCTTTGCATAGGTTCGATCAATTAGTTTATTCAACATTGTTCTTCATTTTTATTATGATAAAAAGATGGTTGTTTGAATTATGTATTGTTTTATATATGTTGAATTACAACTCGAATCTAGAGCTTATATTGAATAATGTTTATAGTTAACTTTATAAATAAAATTAGTGTTTTATCGTACATTCACTTTATATATATAAATTTGTATTACATAATTTTTATGTATGTTTCATTAAATATTTGCCTAGACATATGACAACAATAAACAAAAAGAATATTTCGTAGTACATCCACAAATTATTGTGTTATATAATTTTAAGTTAGTTAATTGATATTGCAGTGATATTTTTGTGACACGTAAGCGGAAAAGTATATAGGATAGAAATTGAATCTTAATCATCTTTCACATTCATCTCACAAGAAACTTTTATAATTTATTCTCTATAAGTACGAAACTTGACCCTAATCATTATATTAATTGTTACCATAACGTACACTTGCACTTAATATATTATTTTATACTAGTATTTAGCAAACGAATCTTATTATTGTTCTCCTAATGCATCCCATCTGCTATTGTATTTACCACTACAGTCAACTCTAATAACACTTAGATTCTACTTTGTTGAGCTGGAAGTCTAAGAAGCTCGGGTCATTGGAAAGGGGTCATTTTGGTCATTGTAGAGCACTGAGCTATATTGACTGTGATTAGTTTTATGATGCAGTTGTTTATTAGGTGAGTTAAGGACGAGAATGTGATTTTGTTGTGTGTAAGTCGTAGTATGAGTTTGAAATGTGTTGTAGGACGCAAATTCTTTAGGGTAATTGAAATTATATAGGTTTTTTTTTTTCAATTTAAATTCTAAATTATGCATTTTTTAAAATCAATTTTAAATTATTAATCCAAACAATTCAAATATTAAACTATAGTCGAACACCATTCGTTTTTAGAGAACGGACGGCCGATCTAGAAGAAAAAATGTCTGTTAATAAAAAATTTTAAAATTATTTATTAATTTAAAAAAAATATCAACCGATATTGAATTTCTTTAAAAATTTTACCACATGTTCACTACATTATGAAAAGATAATCTAAAAATTTTTGTAATTTTATAAAACTCGTACGATTTATTGTAATTTGTTTTATATCTATTTTATAAAATAATTAATTAAAATTACAATAAATGGTACGAGTTTTATAAAATTACGAAAATTTCTAGATTATCTTTCTATAATTTGGTGAACATGTGGTAAACGTTTCAAGTAAATCCAATATTATTTACTATATTTGTAAAATTAATTTATAAAATGAAGAAATAACTTTAAACAAATATCAAAAGATATTGCATTTACTTGATAATTTTACCTCATCTTTACCAACTCATCTCAAAATACTCTGAAAATGTTTGTAATTTTTGAACATTCGTATGATTTATTATAATTATTATATTTATATTTTATAAAATAATTTATTAAAATTACAATAAATTTTAAAAAGATCAGAAAATTACAAACAATGTCACATTATCTTTTCATGACTTGGTAAATGTGTGGTAAAATTTTCAAGTAAAGAAAATATCTTTTGATATTTTTTTAATATTATTTCTTCATTTTATAAATTAATTTTACAAATACATTAGATAATATTGGATTTATTTGAAACTTTTACCACATGTTCATCAAATCATCAAAAGATAATCTATAAATATTTGTGATTTTATAAAATTTGTACTCTTTATGTAATTTTAATTAATTATTTTATAAAAAAGATGTAAAGAAATTATAATACATCTTACAAGTGTACGAAAATTACGAAAATTTTCATATTATCTTCCTATGATGTGCTGAATATGTGATAAAATTTTCAACTAAATTTAATATCGTTTGATATTTTTTTAAAAAATTAATTTATAAAATGAATGAGTAATTTTAGAATTTTCGAGAATGGACGTCCAATTTTTTAGATCAGCCATACATTCTCAGTAAACAGACGGTGATCGGAGGTCCATTCTTTTAGATTGATCAAACGGACGGTATTGCCAGGTTTGTCAGGATTTAATTTATTAAATTAATTTAAGATTTGAATCGTTAAAGTTGATAATTTAGAGTTTGGTTTAAAAAAATTTATAGTTTAAGTTTTAAATTAAAAAAATCTAATTATATATTATTTACCAAGTTGGAGAGAGAGAGAGAGAGAGAGAGAGAAATCATTGATTAGGTTTAGTCAATGGGAGTGATGTATTGTTACACGTCTTGGAAACGTCGAGGAAAAGTAGTTCAAGTTGAAGTCATAATTGAAGACGTAGAAGAGAAGATAAGGTGGAGAGTTGGAAGAGTAAAAGAGGTGCAAGAGAGTTCTGAGTGACCCGCCACCCACGGGTTTCCAATGCTAATCCTTGGTGGTCATATTGATTAGTTAAAAAGGATCATAAGATTAACAAGGATTTGATAAACCTTTTCAAAACCATTTGAAAAGTAATTCATCCTTGTCATAGTTATCCTTTCTATGCATCACTATATCAATGTTATACATAAAGTTAATAAACATTTGAAAAGTTTATCTTGATTAGATTTGCTCAGACCATTCAAGAAAATTTAGTTCATTAAACTTGAAGATTAGACGAGTGTTGATTATTTTAATACGCAAGATGGATGCGTCGTCACAGGAAATTAAGAAATTTTTACTGACTAATATGATTTTATTTAAACAACAAAAAATCTAACTTCACGAGATTAAACTAAGAAAAATAAATGTAAGTGACTTTCTACGAATAAAACCTAGAATTATAATTACCCTTCTACACGTTATTTGATCTTATCCTTTTCAATTAATTACTTCACACAAGTTTATTGATTGAGAAACCCTAATTATCTAAAAGCGTCATTAAAAATATTGTTATAATTTAATCTAGTATATTCTAATGAAAATTAAAATGACAACCATTCATTAAGTTCACTTTCTTTGTATGATTACATGCGTCATGGAGCTATGTTTCTAACTTCTCACTAGATGATTATTTGTCCATATTTAACGTGCAGATCCTTTTATCAAATTCTTTATATGTGATTAAACTAAAATGGCTATTCAATTAAAATAACAATAAATCCAAAAAGAGTAAACAAACCAAACACAAATCAATATAACTAAAAACATAAAACTAAATATGTTTTATCCGTGGACTTGGGACATTAGTGTCCAAACCACGTAAAATCTTTGAGTCTCTTTCTTGCTTGGAGCTCTATTTTTCTAAACTCTTTGATCTTTCATGTTCTTGATCTGACAATACAACAATCGATGATATGACGAAGTTTGAGATTGAAAAATTCACTAGCTGTAATGACTTCAGCCGCTGGAGAACAAAAATGAAAGCCAAGGGCTAGTACGCGTTCTTGATGAGGATGCAATTAGGGGTGGGACCCAGGGTAACTAAACCGAACTGATATTTTGGCTTGGTGCGATTCGATTTCCCTGAAGCTAAAACCAAAATTTAAACCGAACTGATAAGAACTGACAATCTTTGGTATGGTTCCAAACTTAACCGACCTTAACGATTAACCATTTAACCTAACCCTAAATCATTTTTTATTCATTCTTTGATTATCAACCATCATCTTCCTTAATTCTTCCACCATCACGCGGCACTCGCATGGTTGTCATCTCCAATTTTTTGTCGTTCGATGTTCGACATTCACAATCGCAACTATGAGCCCAGTTCAACATTTTTTTCAGCGTTCGCATCCTCACGACTTATGATTCCAGTTTGCCGTTCGGCGTTTGCAACTTCGCACGCACACATGGCTCCTCGCTATCTCGCACGATTGAGAGCTCTGATTCATAATGTTCGGCTTTTGTGAGATCTCTGTGTCACGCACAAAAAGTCATCGCATAGAAAGTTTGTGAGCTCTCTGTTTTTTCTGGTTTCTATGTAGATTGAATGCTAGGTCAATATTCATTTTTGTTAATTATTTCGGTCGCAGTGGATGCAGCTATTACATTTTTTATTTATCATTGTTAATTATCAAAGTACTAGCAGTGTTACTGAGAGAGAGAGAGAGATACGTTTGACTGTAGGAAAGAGGAAGAGATAATGTTGGAGGTGGGGTAGAGCCGTAGAGGGTTATACTATGTTGTGCCTATTGACTGTTGTTGATCCATCTTATTCCTCCGCATAATCATCACTTACAACCTTCACTATCAAAGTTCAACCCTACAATCTAGTAATAGGTAGAATTATTTTCATTTTATTAAGCAATCAATAAGTGAGTTGAATGATTTGTGTTTCCAAATTTTTGTTGATTGCAGATTGATTATGAAACATTAATTTTGTTTCTGTCCATTTCTCAAGAATGCTTTCCTTAATGGATTGCTCAAGTTTTGCTAGATGATCGCCTGTCACTTATTTTGGTTGTTGCTCAATACCTTGCCCTCTTTGCATATATCCTTGACGGTAAGATGTTGTGGGTTTTGTCTGACTTAGTGATTTTGGTTGTTATGACTTTCATTGAAAGTTAGGATGTTGCTTCCAATCAAGGTTGTACGTATTTGAATAGGGGTTGTTGTTTTTATTATACCCCACATAGTGTATCGACTTTGAGTCTGTTGGGCAGTAATCTGATCCATGTCCTTTGCCGCAGAATATACATGAGATTTCCTTCCTTGATAAGTTGTTACTTACACTCAATGCTTTAATATTGCTTTCAAGCATCGCTATCTTTGCACTCAATGCTGTCATCCCATCTATTTTTTGCACCCTTGCTGTTCTCTTTGCTGCATAGCTTCTGTAAGAGGGCATTGGTAATTGTTGATTGCCATTATTTTCAGTAACTCATATGCCTCATTGTACGATTTGAACAAAAATATACCATTTGCTGCAGCATCCACGATTGACCTAGTATGTCCATTTAAACCATTGTAAAAAGTTTCAAGATGAATCCAAAAAGATATACCATGTTTTTGGCATTGTCTTAATAGCTCCTTAAATTTGTCCCAAACTTCATAAAGTGACTTCCCTTTCTTTTACAGAAAACTCATAATATCATGGTGCAACTTTGCATTTCTCAACAATGGATGGTACTTCATAACAAACTTTTTATCTAGATCTCCCTACAAAATAACAAAGTTAGATGGCAAAGAATTTAGCCACTCACACGCATGGTCTCATAAAGAAAATGGAAAGAGTTTTAATCTAAGACCTTCTTCAAACACTCTCAAGAAGTGAAATGCATCGCTCACTTATTCAAAAACTTTCAAGTTGTTTTATCAATTTTTGGTCGCCATACTGCTAAATTATCCCATACTATTCAACATTTCAAACCTTATCGGTTTCATCTCGAATTGGATATTATTCAGCTTTGGTCTCATAATTCCCAGGCTTAAGTCGTCCAATGTTGGAATAGCAAAATCTTGAATGGGCCTATCTCGTTCGTCTATGAATCGATTGATATTTTCTCGTGTTTTCTCTTGGTCGACCATATTTTCTTTTTCTATGAATTTTTTATTCCTTTGCCCAAGCAACCTTCGTCGTGCCTGAAATGTACGCTTAATTTCCTAATCGAATGACACTGTATTCTGATCGTTTTTGTTAAGCATCAAAGGAGAATTCTTGAAACAAAGAAGAAAACAATTTCGTGAAAATTGTTTAAAGTGCAAAATAATAAAAATCTATCTATTGTCTCCGGCAACTGAACCAAAAACTTGTTGACACATACATGCAAATATATGTATCAAACACAAGTAATATAGAGTAAGATAAAGTTGTCGATCCCACGAGTACAATGTAGATTTAGTTGATTGATACAATAAACAAAGAGATACAATGCTTGAAAATGGAATAATTAGATTTAATATAATTAAATATAAATTAAGTGACCAAAATAAATTGAAATGGAGTTTAAATTGATTAAGCAATATGTTAAGATTGATTTCCTCGTACATGAATTTTACCATAAATGTTGTAGCATCGCTATAACATTATAACACCCTGAGAACCCACACATTCCTAGTGCGCTCATTACGTCTACACACTATGACATACAGAGACTCCACGCGAACTCACTTAATTTAATACCATTTTCATTTTCAAATCATATTCAAAATAACATTTGTAAGTATAAAAATTTTTCGACTCGATTCGAAAACAACTCGTGCCTCGAAGAGCGAACATGAAATTCTCAATATAAAATACGCAGCGGAAAATATAATTTAAAAGAGTTTTAAAAATAAGACGATAATACTTGAAATTCTGGGAAGGAGTCCAACAAACGGCTCGCGCTACCCGACTCAGTGCCGTGCGCCCGAGTAGCGGTGCCGCACCCCAGGGCCTGACGCCATGCGCCCCCACGCGCTTACTCGGCTTGCGAGCAGTGTGCCCCCGCGCATCCACGTCTCCACTTCGGCGCCCCGCGCACACCCTTCCAGCGCCGCGTTCGCCAACTCGACACTGACCCGTCACGCGCATGCCCACAGTGCTGCGTTCCCCACGCACCCTGCCTCCGCGTAGCACGTCTACACGCACGCCCTCACCAGACGACACACGACCCGCTCGCACTTGCAGTGTTGCGTGCCACGTGCGCCTGCGGTCACGCCACGCTCCCGCGCACACAACCACTCCCTTCGCGCCTCACTGCGCACACCCCCACCTATTCCGTACCCCCTCGACTCCCTGACTTTTCTCCTAAAATTTCGATATAGTAACGCCTAAAAACTGGCTATCCCAAAAACTCTAACCCTACACACAGTTCACCAGAAAATTTCCAAGAGTATCCATCCATCAAACTATCCAGAGATCCCCATAATAAAAATCGAAGTTTAAAGACAACGAAATCCATCAACTGCAAATGAAAAAAGTCCACAGTATAGAGCAATGACACACTCCAACATATAAAAGTACACACGCGTTTCCAAAACACCACAAACACTCTATACAATCCTGTACAAACGACGCCTATATAAACTCATCCGACCACATAAATATCCTGACATAAAGCAAACAATCCGAGCAAATCTCACCACCACCTACCATCTCCACGGGTTGGGTCGCCCTAACAATCCGCCGTCCGGTGCCTCGGTCGTACGCCGCCAACTGTCCTACGCCTCAGGACTAGGCTATCGGGGCTCACCAGCAACAATGTCTGCACTTACACCATAGAACACACATCATAACCCTAACGCTCAGTAAGTAATGCGATATGAAAGTAAAAACCAACAATGCAATCCTATCACATGCAGTCTCTATAATCACACTCATGTTGTGACATCTGTGACGCGTAGTGCAGCCGCACCAGGTTGAGAATCAACCTAGCGCCACCCTACACCCTGACACGTTGCCACCGTCCCAGACTTCCCAGCGACGGGACCCACAAGCTACACACACGCATCACCACACAGCAACCATGTCAAGATGAGGGTAAACCTCGCGCCACACTACAACCTGAAGCGTCGCCTCCGTCCCGGCCTCCCCAGCAACAGGGCCACACACACACATTTTGCAACAGCTCAGCCGATCCACTACTCGAGCGAAATCCACGACTGGTGTTGCACCAGCCCACACACTAGCAAGATCCGTGGTACCACTGTCCATCATCCACACCGCCGACACATTGTAACACCCAAAATTTTTCGTTAAACTAATTTCGGACGTACGTAATTATAATCGGTAGAGTTTTGATGAGAATTGAGAGCGGAGAATTTCTACTATTAAGTAAAAGATTATTTTGATACTAATGGAAGAGAGAAAAGTTTAATAATCTAACCGGAATCGGATCGTATAACGGATTTATTAAACAGTTAATAGTTAAGGGCAAAATAATAATTAGAATTATTATTATTATTATTATTATTATAAAAAATAAATAAATCAAAACACCTTACGGTGTTTTTCTCCCCAACGTAAACATTCCCTTCCCCTTTCTTCCTTCCTTCGGCGATTCTCCCTTACAACGATGATTTTCTTTGGTTCTCCTCTATTGGCTCAAATCAACGGTAATTTTTAGTTAGTTATTAGTAGATATTTAGTATTTTAGTTGTTTTGAGTGTTAAAAACGAAGTTAGGAAAAGTATTGTATGGTTTGGTGAAAACCTAGGAGGGAGTTGTGAGGGATCAAAGTTAAAATTGATTGCTATTAGTATGTTGGTGTTTAAGCTAGGGGTAGGAGTAGATTACGAGATTTTATGGAGAAGATTGGGCATTTAGATAACTGAATGCTCGAATTGTGTAATGATTTTTGTTCAGTCACATTCGGCAGAGCTATAGATGTTGGATTAGGAATTTGAGTAGGCTATTAGAAATTAGACGTTCTTAGAAGTCCGTAGCTTTTTTGATCGTCAAATTCGGACGAGTATTGGAAAAGCTATAAATTTTCGAAGGTTAGTCAGAAATTGAGTTAGGATTTTGGTTTAGGCCGAGTGGGGGTTTAGTTGTTGTTTCTTTTAGAGTTTAGGAATTTAATGGAAAGTAGAGTTAATAGATGTGTGGTTTTATAGGTTTTCCCAGTTAGCATACAAAGTTACGAAGTGCGATGAGTTTCTAGGACGCTAGGTAAGTAATGTAGTAGAAGTTTTGCCTTCGGGTCTATATCACAGTTCAGTAGGATGCATTGGACGATTACTTTATGTTATGCTTTCATGGTTGTGCATCATTGTTTTAAATTAGGAGAATGAGACGAAAATCAATTTCCATGTTTTTACGAAGTGAAGCAGTAGGACGTGATAAGACGAACAAAATGAGAAGATACGTAAGAAGATACGTAAGAAGATAATGAAGGTGGGGTTGAGTGACATTGTCTTATGAGGGAGATTGCGAGGTGTGTCACTCTTCCCCCGCTTTACGTGGTGACATTATTCTATGAGTGGGACCGCGTCAAATGAGGGGGATCGCGAAGTGTGTCACTTTACTAGACTGGGGTTGACTTTGTTCTATGAAAGGGACCGCGTCCTATGAGGGGGACTGCGAGATGTGTCACCTTAGTTTAGCGCGTAAAGAAGAATTCAGTAGTAAGAAGATAAAGAAGATGTAAGAAAGAGACGAAAATAAAAGTAGAGACAAAACTGTAGAAACTGCATATGTTAGGATGTATTTTTTTTTCAGTGTTTATGTTTTATGCTTTACTTACTTAGCATTAGGATAATAGTTGAGTTTTGTTATGTAGGTGATGACACCATAGTTGGTGAGCACTCCGAGCATGCCCAAAACTAGGAGGCGGTTGGAGGAGTACGCACGTGGACGATCTGACAAGCTGTTAGGGCGTTTTGACTATGATGGGTATAGGTACGGGCTTTGGGGTGTGTAATCGAAATGATTTTAGTTGTTTTAAGTCGATTGAATGTATAGACAGATTTCAAACTTTCGTAATCGTTTTCTTTACGTAAATTATGATTTTGAGTTGATGGAAAAGTGTGCGTTGGGTTATTATTAGCATTGAGTTGAAATTCGATTTATTTTGTGAAGTTTTTAGGTTTTAAATAAAGTTCTAGGGAAGAAGTGTCGTCCAATAAGCTTAGTGGTCGACTAAACCCTGCAAGTGTCAATCGCGAGTGTCGACCTGCTCGGGCAGAGCTGAATTAAGTGTCGACTTATGTTTGTAGATGTCGACGTGTAATGTAAAAATGACAGTGGTGTCGACCGCGCAGACAGAAAGGATCAAGGTGTCGAACTGTAAAAGCAAGTGTCGATCGCTCTCTAAGATAAGCGTAGAAGTGTCGACCACGGATTTTGACCTATGCGGACAGAGACGAACGTAGTGTCGACTGTTGAAAAACCCGAGACAACCCATATGTCGACCGATGTTTACAGGTGTCGACCAGTTTCTCTGTTTTAAGTTTTATAAAAGTAAGTTTTAGTTAAATTGATTTTAATCGAGTTTTCCGCTGCGATGTTGTTCAAAATATTTTCAAAAATTGTCCTTTTAAGTCGAGAAACAAAAGTTTTAAAATTTTGTCAAATTTTTCGAGTGTAGTGAGTGAGTAGTAGAAGTGTGCGAACCGAGAATCATGTAGGGTTTCCGGGGCGTTATAGAGATGGTATCAGAGCAATGAACAAACTAGAAACAGGTAGGTTTTCGGCGTGTTACATTGTGGTATCAGAGCCAAATGGTCAAAATGTTCAAACGATTATCTAATAGTGCCGATCGCTGCATGACGTGCTTCGACAACTGTAAGTGTTTAAGTTTATCTTTAGTTATTGGATGTTTATGAGAGTAATTGGTTTTGTCCAGAAAATTAGCCATAATGTCTAGACGACCAGGAAGTCCAAGGGTACCGAGAGAGGCAGCTGATACGAAAAGTGAGGATGATTCAATGGCGATAGGCAGTTAACTGAATTGGTGAATAGGCAGTCTCAGCAATTAGAATTCTTGTTGAATCAGGAGGTGCAAGGAAGTGCAGGATCTAGTTCAAGCCATGATCCGTCGGGAGATAGATTTCGGAGGTTACAGCCCCCGACGTATGAAGAACAGTTGTCGGATCCAACAGGTGCAAAGGAATGGATCCGTACTATGGAGAGTATGTTCAAGTGCGCCAAGGTGGAAGAGGAGGACAAGGTCTCGCTAGCCACCTTCCATCTAGCGAAGGACGCCCGATTTTGGTGGGAGTCCGTGGAGACCACCGTTGAAGGGCAGTATGTGACGTGGGAAAAATTTAAGTAGATATTTTATGACAAGTACTTCAATAGCACAGTGCAAGCAGCCAAAAGAATGAAGTTTCTATAGTTGAAACAGACTGGGTCAGTAACTGAGTACAACCGACAATTCGAGTCCTTATCTCGGTTCGCCAAAAGTTTAGTGAGCCAGAATGAATACAAGGTGTTTCAGTATATACAGGGGCTAAGGTCGGAAATATACAAAGGAGTAAAGATAGCCGGAACTCAGGAGGTGCCCTATTTGAAAGTGGTGGCTAAGGCGCTAGAAGTGGAGGAGGGTGAGATAAAATGTATTAAACAGCGAGAGGCTATCAGGAGATTTTTCAAGGAGGTTGCCCCACCACAGAGCAGAAGTGCTTCCCAGCAGCAATAAAAGAGGGGGACTAAGAGGTTCAGTGAAAGCTCGAGTAGCCAGGGAAGCAGTAAAAGGCCTCAGGGGCCGGCCCAGTACCCCTAATGCCCTAAGTGTTTGAGGTATCACCTAGGCAAATGTAGACTAAACTCGGGAAAGTGCTACAACTGTAATGAAGTTGGACAATTGGCTAGAAATTGCCTGAAGCCTCGAGTGATTCGGTGTTTCAACTGTAACGAGGTAGGCCACATCAGCAAAGATTGCCCAGCTCTAAGGAAGGATCCGACACGTACAACACCGAGAGTATTCACCATGATCGAGTCGGTCGAGGATGACCAGCCAGCCATAGTGTCAAGTACTATATTGGTAAACTCTGTACCTGCATATACTTTGATTGATTCTGGTGCAACACACTAGTTCATTGCAACTACATTCGTGGTTAAGTTGGATATATGGCCTGTGTCAATGGACGAGGTAATGTTGTATTCTGGTGGGCGTATGCATTCAAATAAAGTGGTGCGAGATAGCGTAGTGTCAGTGGAAAGCAAGGATTCATCGGTCGATCTCATTATGATGGGTGTAACAGGATATGACGTAATATTGAGAATGAATTGGCTGTTCAAGCACTACACTACAATTGACTGTAGGGCAGACACAATGAGTTTTCAACCACCGGATGGTGAGAAGCATAACTTTCATGCCACGAAGAATGCCCGGAAGATATCTACCATGGCGCCTGTCAGTGCTCGTTAAGTTTTGATTGGTGAGTCTTTCGGTTTTCTCGCCAGTCTTATAGATATCTAAATTTTCAAGGATTCAAGGCCACATATTTAAATTGTTGAAGACTTCCCTGAAGTTTTTTTAGATGATTTATCCAGTTTACCTCCAGATCGATAGATAGAATTTGCTATAGATGTGTATCTGAGAGCTGAATCGGTGTCGAAAAATCCTTATAGATTGGCACCAACGGAGCTGAAGGAGTTAAAGAAGCAATTAGAAGAGTTGGTGGAGAAAGTATTTATATGCCCCAATTTTTCGCCGTGGGGTGCGCCAATCTTTTTCGTAAAAAAAAAAGATGGATCGTTGCAGGTATGCATAGACTACAAGGAGTTGAATAAGTTGACGATTAAGAACAAGTACCCTCTGCCGAGAATAGATGATCTATTTGATCAACTACAAGGGGCGAGAGTGTTTTCGAAAATTGACCTGAGATCGGGTTATTATCAGTTGAAGGTCAAGGCTGAAGATATTACAAAGACAGCTTTTCGAACGCGTTATGGGTATTATGAATTCTTGGTAATGTCGTTCGGGCTGACGAATGCCCCAACTGCATTTATGGACCTGATGAACAGAGTATTCCATGATTATCTCAATAAATTCGTTATCGTGTTTATCGATGATATATTGGTGTACTTTTGTAGTGAGAAGGATCATAGAGAGCACTTGAGGTTGGTGTTGGAGCTTTAAAACGACACCAGATGTATGCGAAGTTTTTGAAGTGCGAATTCTGGCTAGATATGATTCAGTTTCTGGGACATGTCATCTCAAGTGATGACATATCTGTTGATCCAGCAAAGATTCAGGCAGTTAGGGAGTGGTCACAGCAAAAAAATGTCACTGAGGTACGGAGTTTCCTCGGGATGACAGGTTATTACAGGAGGTTCATCGAAAGATTTTCAAAAATTGCAGCGCCTCTGACCCGTTTGACGAGGAAAAGTGTGAAGTATCTGTGGTCCGAGGATTGCAAGCACAGTTTTCAGACATTGAAGCAGAGATTGACTACTACTCTGATTTTGGCGCTCCCTACCGAGTAGGGAAGATTTAACATTTATTGTGATGCTTCCAAGGTAGGTCTTGGATGCATGCTAATGCAGGAAGGGAAGGTGATAGCCTATGCTTCTAGGCAGCTGAAGAATTACGAGTAGAATTATTATCCGACGCACGACTTGAAGTTAGCCGCGGTAGTCTTCGCACTAAAAATTTGTAGGCATTATCTGTATGGACAGCCGTGTGAAGTATATTCGGATTACAATAGTTTGAAGTATATCTTTTCTCAGAAGGAGTTGAATATGAGGCAGCGGTGGTGGTTGGAATTCGTGAAGGACTACGATGTTGAGATTAAATACCACCCCGGCAAGGCAAACGTGGTGGCTGATGCATTGAGCAGAGTGACGGTATCCACGTCGGCGATGGATTCAACTATGTCACTGACCTTAGATGCATAATTTCAAAAATTCAACTTGAAGGTAGTGTCGAGTGTCTCATCCATGTTGTCAGCTATGTTCTTACAGGCTACGATTCTGGAAAAGATTAAGCAGGACCAAATGGCTTACAACGACAGGTAAGAGTTTAGTTATTCAGACGAAAAAATTCTTAAGTTTCGAAATAGGTGGTTCATTCCGAGTAATGAAGAACTACAGAGAGAAATACTGACTGAAGCCCACTCTTTGAGATTTTCTGTGTATTAAGGAAGTACCAAGATGTATAGAGATCTTAAGCAGCATTATTGGTGGCCCGATATGAAGAAGATTGTGACAAACTATGTGGAGGCGTGTTTAATTTGTCAGCAGATTAAGGTTGAACACCAGAGGCCAGCGGGAAAACTACAACCCTTGCCTATTCTCGAGTGGAAGTGGGAGCAGATATCGATAGACTTTGTTGTCGGATTGTCTCGGACAACAAAAGGTTATGATGACATATGGGTAATTGTGGATCGATTAACCAAGTCAGCCCATTTCTTGCTAGTGAAAATGACGTACTCTATGGATCAGTTCGCCGAACTGTATGTTCAGGAGGTCGTACGGTTGCACGGAGTTCTCATTTCGATCGTATCAGATAGAGACCCGAGGTTTACGTCAAAGTTCTGGAACAGTCTGCACAAGGCTATGGGTACATAGTTCAATTTTAGTACGACATTTCATCCCCAGACGGATGGTCAATCTGAGAATACCATTCAGACGCTGGAAGATATACTTCGAGCTTGCGTACTGGAATTCGAGGGTTTATAGAGCAAATACCTACCATTGGTGGAGTTTTCGTATAATAACAGCTTTCAGGCTACGATAAGTATGGTTCCTTACAAGGCTCTTTACAGCAATAAGTACAGGTCTCCATTATATTGAGATGAAGTCGGCGAAGCACGATTAATTGGTGCAGACATCCTGCAACAAACTGCAGAAAAGATTACATTTATTAGACAACGGATTTTAACAGCTCAAAGCCGACAGAAGAGTTATGCAGATCGACGGAGAAGAGAGTTATAATTTGAGATGGGTGATAAAGTCTTTCTGAAACTTTCGCCATTCAAAGGGGTTATGAGATTCGAAAAAAGAGGCAAGTTGAACTCAAGATTTATTGGACCATTTTCTATTACAAAGAAATAGGAAAAACAGCTTACCAGCTGCAGCTACCAGCCTCGATGGATGAGATCCACAATGTATTTCACGTATCTATGCTGAGGAAGTGTATGCAAGATCTTTCTCACGTCGTGGAGCAGCAGAATATGGAGGTTTAACTCACATTGACGTATGAAGAGAAGCCAGTGGAAATTCGGGATTATGCAGTGAAGATTTTACGCAACAAGGAGATTCCATTGGTGAAAGTATTGTGGCGCAAGCATAACGTAGAAGAAACAACCTGTGAGCGGCAACAAGACATGATGAGCCGATATCCAGAGTTGTTTAGATAGCAAATTTTGACGACAAAATTTCTGTAAAGAGGGTGGAATGTAACACCCAAAATTTTCCGTTAAACTAATTTCGGATGTACGTAATTATAATCAGTGAAATTTTGATCAGAATTTATAGCGGAGAATTTCTACCCTAAAGTAAAAGATTATTTTGAGGCTAATGGAGGAGAGAAAAATTGAAGAATCTAATTGAAATCGTATCGTATAACAGATTTATTAAACAGTTAAGAGTTAAAAGCGAAATAGTAATTAATATTATTATTATTATTATAAAAAATAAATAAATCAAACCACCTTATGGTGTTTTTCCCCCCAGCGCAAACCCTTCCTTCCTTCGGCGATTCTCTCTTCAGCAACGATTTTCTTTGGTTCTCCTCTGTTTTTTCAAGTTAACGGTAAATTTTAGTTAGTTCTTAGTAGATATTTAGTATTTTAGTTGTTTTGAGTGTTAAAAATGAAGTTAGTAAGAGTATTATGTGGTTTGGTGAAAACCTAGAAGGGAGTTATGAGAGATCAAAGTTAAAATTGATTGCTATCAGTATGTTGTTGTTTAAGATAGGGGTAGAAGTAGATTACGAGATTTTATAGGGAAGATTGAGCGTTTGGATAGCCGAATACTCGAATTGTGGAACGATTTCTGTTCAGTCACATTCGGCAGAGCTATAGATGTTGGATTAGGAATTTGAGTAGGTTGTTAGAAATTAGAAGTCCTCAGAAATCCATAGCCTTTTTGATCGTCCAATTCGAACGAGTATTGGATAAACTATGAATTTTCGAAAGTTAGTCGGAAATTGAGTTAGAATTTCGGTTTATGCCGAGTGGGGTTTAGTTGTTGTTTTCTTTAGAGTTTAAGAATTTAATAGAAAGTAGAGCTAATAGATGTGTAGTTTTATAGGTTTTCCTAGTTAGCATACGAAGTTACGAAGTGTGAGGAGTTTCTAGGCCAGGTAAGTAATGTAGTAGGAGTTTTGTCTTCGGGTCTACATCACAGTTCAGTAGGATGCATTGGACGTTTACTTTATGTTATGCTTTCATGGTTGTGCATCATTGTTTTAAATTAGAAAAAAGAGACGAAAATGAATTTTCATGTTTTTACGAAGTGAAACAGTAGGACGTGATGAGACGAACGAAATGATAATATACGTAAGAAGATAATGAAAGTGGGGTTGAGTGACATTGTCCTATGAAGGGGACCGCGTCCTATGAGGGGGACCACGAGGTGTGTCACTCTTCCCCCGCTTCACGTGGTGACATTGTCTTATGAGGGGTACCGCGTCCTATAAGGGGGATCGCGAGGTGTGTCACTTTACTAAACCGAGATTGGCTCTGTTCTATAAGGGGGATTGCGTCCTATGAGGGGTACTGCGAAATGTGTCACCTTAGTATAGCACGTAAAGAAGAACACAGTAGTAAGAAAATAAAGAAGATGTAAGAAAGAGACGAAAATAAAAGTAGAGACAAAACTGTAGAAACAACATATGTTAGGATGTATTTTTTTTCAGTGTTTATGTTTTATGCATTACTTACTTAGCATTAGACTAATAGTTGAGTTCTATGATGTAAGTGACGATGCCATAGTTAGTGAGTACTCCGAGCATGCCCAGGAATAGGAGGCGGTTGGAGGAGTACGCACGTGTATGATCTGGCCAGCTGTTAGGGCGTTTTGACTATGGTGGGTATAGGTACGGGCTTTGGGGTGTGTAATCGAAATGATTTTAGTTGTTTTAAGTCGATTGAATGTATAGACAGATTTCAAACTTTGGTAGTTGTTTTCTTTATGTAAATTATGATTTTGAGTTGATGGAAAAGTGTGCGTTGGGTTATTATTAGTGTTGAGTCGAAATCTGATTGATTTTGTGAAGTTTTTAAGGTTTTTAAACAGAGTTCTAGGGAGGAAGTGTCGACCGATAGGTTTAGTGGTCGACCAGACCCTGCAAGTGTCGACCGCGAGGGTCGACCTGCACAGGAAGAGCCGAATTAAGTGTCGACCTATAGTTGTAGGTGTCGACCGGTAGTGTAAAAATAGCAGCGGTGTCGACCGCAAGGGTCGACATACGCAGACAGGGAGGATCAAGATTTCGAATTGTGAAAGAAGGTGTTGACCGCTCTATGAGATAAGCATAGAAGTATCGACCATGAGTTTCAACCTACGCGGACAGAGACGAACGTAGTGTCGACCGACGTTTTCCAGTGTCGACCGATGAAAAACTCGAGACAAACCATGTGTCTACCGATGTTTACAGGTGTCGATTGATTTCTCTGTTTTATGTTTTATAAAAGTAAGTTTTAGTTAAATTGATTTTAATCGAGTTTTTTGCTGCGACGCTGTTCAAAATATTTTCAAAAATGTCGTTTTAAGTCGAGAAACAAAAGTTTTAAATTTTAGTCAAATTTTGCGAGTGTAGTGAGTGAGTAGTAGAAGTGTGCGAACCGGGAATCATGTAGGCTTTCCGGGGCGTTACAGAGATGGTATCAGAGAAGTGAAAGAAACGAAAACGGTTAGGTTTTTGTGGTGTTACACACATACATGTCACGTGACGGCACAGCCGGCCGACTACTCGAGCGGAATACAGGGTTGGTTCTGCACCGGCCCACACACTAGCAGGATCTGCGCGTCCCATCACCATCTACTCAAAACATGCTGAAAATTATTTTCGTTCTTTTTTGAAAACATGATGCATGTCAAACAATACGCACGCACATCACAGTCAAACAATATAAATTTTAAAGTTACATGGTGTAGGCACACCTGGGCAAAATACATGCATACACTACTTACCTGGCGTTCTAAGCTTACTCGACGCACAGCTTTGCCAAAACGCCTCAACCTAAAACATAAACAATCGCCCATCAATTTTCACATCAAAATTCACTAAATACGCTAAAAATTACATTTCTTAACTAAATCCATGAAATTCCAACTAAAACGGGTCACTAATTCCTGGGCAAAACACATGCATACACTACTTACCTGGCGTTCTAAGCTTACTCGATGCACAGCTTTGCCAAAACGCCTCAACCTAAAACATAAACAATCGCCCATCAATTTTCACATCAAAATTCACTAAATACGCTAAAAATTACATCTCTTAACTAAATCCATGAAATTCCAACTAAAACGGGTCACTAATTCGGTTCGGCAGAAAATCGGCTTAAATTTCGGACGCGCATAACTTTTGCGTCTGTTATCGTAATCGAGCGATTCTAGAGGTTAAACGTTTTCTTAGGAATCTAGTTTAACATACCAAAATGGATTTTAAAACAATAAACCGCAGGTAGGTGAAAAACACCAAAAATCAAATCTGCCCTTCATCCAAACTTCATCTCCGTTCCTATCAACAAAAACTCACTCAAAACTCGCCTTACGCACTAAAATCAGCCATGCTAATATCACGCATCACAATTCCACTAAAAATGCTCAATAATATGACTCGGTCTAAAATTTGACATAAACTTACGACGCCCATAACTTTTGCGTCAGACATCAGAATCGAACGATTTCAGCAGCCAAACATTCCTCTAACAACCTAATTTAACCTACAAAAACAGAATTTAAAGCGAATAATCGAATATAGGCCGAAACCCCCAAAAACAGAACCTATTTCTACACAAAACAAATCCAGATTTTGACTTCAATTCAATTCCACAAATTTCTATATACAATCATCCACATTTCACTCATTCAAGCATAATCGACTCAGAAATCGGAAATTCGACCACCAACCCGAATTTTAGCTCAACTTCTCCCCTCGGTCTTCTCCTCCCTCTCGGACATTTTTAGCCCACAACACTCTCACACACGCATACACACTTCGCAATTTCCATCAAAACCAGAGAGAAAAATCGAGCATCAAGCTCGGTCAAACTGCACTGGAACAGAGGGCTTACCTTCGGTTTTCAGCTAGGGAAAAGCTGTACCCACACCTCCACTTCAGTCTGCCGGCGTTCTTTACTCACTGGCGCTCGGCTCTCCTCCGTCGTCGGTGTTGGCAGGTCGCCGTGCTCTATCTCTCTCTCTCTCTCGGTTTTCTCTCGTTCCCCGTCGCTCTTTCGAGTGTCGACGTCCAACAACCGAATGGCTTTCTCCCGAAGTCATTCGGTTGTTTTTTTTATTTTAAAATTATAAATTAATTTACTAAAATGCCCTCACGTATTTTAATCGTTCGTAACTTCTTTAAATTCACGTACTCTCGACTTTAAAATTTCATAAACGTTTCTACGAAGTAATTCCCGAGCTTCGAAAATAAATTTCCCACCAAAAGCTTCCCGAAAATTCCAACCAAGATTTAATTTAAATTTTGAAAATTAAATCTAAGATTCAAAATTTCTCGGGTTATTACAAACATCCCCTTCGAACAACGAGATTTTACTTAGATCCTAGGGTTTCACCGAATTGGCTAGATTCATACATCTTTCAGTTCGTTTGCGGTTAGTGAAAAGAAAACAATATTGGTATGATATTATAAACTTAATCTCAATGCCACATGAATCAGATTACAAAACATACAAAGCCCTCATTCACATAAATTTATATGCACCTTAAGAATTTAACTATCCACAGATAAGATAAATACGTGTTATATTTTGCCTCTCGAGACTAACGGTGAGCAAAAACGGAGCAGAACCAAGAATCAGATCAGAATCGACTAATTTGGTCTGGTTCTGGTCGGTTTTGAGCAAAACTTAAATAGATTTCGGTTCTATTTATTCAGAACCAAAATTTCCAGTTCAATTATCTGTTTAGATGACAAAAAATTGTAAAAGCGACTCGGACCATTAACTTAACCCTAAAACCGTATGATTTTTGCAAAATTGCAGTTCCACCTCTAGCTAAACTTATTTTGTTTCTTCCTTCACATCTGATCTTCACTCGCGTCTCCCTGTCTCTCGCCTAGTCGCCTTTGTCGTGTCTCATCGTCTCTCACCTCTCGCCTTCTCTTTAGTGTCTTCCAATTGGCAGTCGCCCTCACCTAGTTGCCCTCGTCGACTCATCGTCTCTAACCCAATAATCGTTGTTCGCAACTTTCACTTCATCTTAGCATTATCAAACCACAAGTTTGGTTGCCGAAGTAACTGTTTTTGCGTTGACTCTCGTCAAAGTCACTGTTGTTGCCTCTCGGACTGTAGATTCGAACCACAGGTTTGGTTATTTCTTTATCTTAACCAAATGTTCTGTTTATTGGTTGAATTTACACTCTGTTTTTGTGTCATTTTTCCTACATAGTTATTTAGGTAGTTTAACGATGTTATTAATTGTGTGTTGGTTTATTTTACACCATGTTATTGTGTCTCGAATCTCCATTATTTGCTGAAGTTGGTTTATAGACTGTTTGAGTGAAAGCCAATGAGAGCATGTTTTAAACTAGAAAATTAACAAGTTGTTATTAATGTTATTGTTACTGCTCTGTGTAAATTCTTTTGCTACTGTTTATTGAAGGTTTTAAGGACTTAAGACTGCAGTTATTTTATCAATTATTGCCTCTTAATCTGCTTATTAATAGTTATTAAAACTTGCTTGAAATCTATTCTGTTTATGGTTATTAAAGTTTACAGCATCTTCTATTAAGTGTTCTTATTGTGTTTGCTATCGGTCATTTTCGTTGGGATTATTAGATGTTTGTTAGATTTTGGTGCTGATTGATTATTGATTTGATAAGTTGTTGTATTTTATAGGATGAGAATCAGAAAGAACAAATGAAAATCAAAATGTAGCAATTCCTCTTATGACCAGTTCTACTGTTAGTGTTCGAAGGGAAAGAACAAAAAAATATGATGTTTTGAATTATTTTAATATTATCAACGATGACGATGATAGAGTTTTTTGAACATTGTCTTATAATGTTGCTTGATAATAATAATAAAGCAATAGATTTAGTGAGTCATGTACGAACAGTGATTAACAGATTATATCTTCAATACAAAGCGAATTTGGAGTTTGAAATGTCATAAAATTATTGTAGAATTAGTGTTGCGACAGATTCGTCCACAGGACAAAGTACTAGTTTTTCCCACAATAAGGTATTTCAGGAATTTTGTACCTGTCACAGTGAGTGAGATAGCAAGAGAACAGAAGTTGATCAATATTTATTTAAAGAATTGAAAATTTTTTCAGACAATCAAGATCTTTTGGCATGGAGGAAATTGAAACCATTGAAATATCCAATATTAAGTACAATTACAGAAAATGTATTGGTTATTCTTATTTTCATAATTCTTTTGAAGTCAGTTTTCAGTGGTGGTAGACGTATACTTGATTCTTTTCGTAGCTCTTTATCACCAAAAACTGTCGAGATGCTTATTTGTAGTCAAAGCTAGTTTCGTGGAGAAATTCATGATTTAGAAAACTTCAATGATGAGGTGGATGAGCTTGAAAAAAGTGTTTTAAATTTTTCACTATTATTTTAAGTAATTACTATGTATTATATATTTATTTTGAAACTTATATTTTGCAGATGTTACATCAACAGCTGAATGTAGCCAACCAATTAAAATTAGTGAATAGTGAAAACATCTAATTTCTTTAGCGTATATTTGATTGTTTCTACTTCAATTTTTATTTAATTATATTGTTTCATAATATTACTAATTTTTTTTTGTTTTTTTTTTGTTGTGGTCATGGCTGAGAATTTTTAGTAGTAATTTGCATTTTGTGGCAAAGTATTAAAAAAAAACCAGAAGGACCAGAACCAGACCACAATCGAGATCAGAGTTCTAGTCTGATTTTGAGAAATTTTTTAGATTTACTGGAGCAAAAATTTGAAAATCAAATTTTAGTAGTCTGGTGCTATTATCTCCAAAAATCGGATCTAACAGACCACGATCACCCCTATTCAACACAAGTCTAACTCCAACCATATGATAACATAAAATTTATTCAAATGAAAAATGTAGAACAAGACTAAACATTCCTAGTGAAATACATATGGATACTTTCTCTCAATCAACTAAAAGAGAATTAGTTTATGTTCATCATATTAAAGTACAGAAAAATCATAAGAATCAAAATGATAAAAATAGAGAAGAGAATGAGAAAGATTTCGCTGGTCCTCTAGATAATCTCTTTTCGCGCTACTCCTTTCTCTGATGGTCTCCTTTGTTTCCCCCTTTTCGTCTCTTTTATTTCCTTTTCTTCTTTTTTTTTGAATTTCCTTAAATTCCTTCTCCAGATCCCTTTTTTTGAATAATTTACTTTAAATTTTCTCGTAGCCGTGCTTTTTCTTTCTACTATGTCCCCGAAAATAAATACTACACAGTTATGTAATACTTCATTCATAAATTCAAAGAAATCGCTTGAAATTAATAAAGATTTCAAAACTATTGTTACGTCTGATGTTGCAATAAATATTGTAGCATCTGCACGAGTTTGCATGAATATTAAAGAACCAACCCATTTTAATGCATCTAACACACATAAAGATGACTCGAGTCAAGAATTAGCTGTTGATTAATTGTTGATTAGTTTCTTAGCTTATTAGTAGTTAGTACCATTTCTATTTTGTAGATTAATTGATTTCGATTTTTTCTTTTTAACATTCTATTATTATTAGTTTATTACACATTGTTTACATTGAAAAACAGTGTTTTTTTATGGTTATTTGGATGAGAAAACTCTGCGTCGAAAACCTTTTTTCTAGAGAAGCTTACATGAAAGACTTACATGTAGAAAAACATCTATTAATGGGAATGAGGCATGGGTACATTTATGTCATGAATCCAGTCAAAAAGCAGAAGCTAGCAGAGTCTTTTGGGTGGAGAAGGTAGCATTGGTGGAGCATGAAAATTGAAGAATGAGTGCAGAGATGATCAATATGAAGAACGTTGGATAATGGTAAGGAGGTAAAGAAATTGGTTTTTGGAAAAAAGTGGAAGAAAGCTGACAGATTGTGGCAGTGCTGTTTTTTGTTGAGGATTTGTCTAATTTTGGTGAGTCCCCTCTTCTTCTTTTAATTTGTAAGAGACATTTTTGGAATAGATCTGCAAATTCTAATGTACAGTGTGATCTATCCCAAAAATCTGCCGACAACTAGTCAAAAATATGTTGAGAACCAACCAAAGCTGAAAAACATTGTCCTAAAACTAACATATACCGAGCCCAAACAGAACATAAATCGGAGCCCAAAATAGAAACTAGACCGATAAGAATCAAAAACTGATTGAAAACTTAACCTTGGTTTCCGTTCTTCTCGGTTTGGTTTTGGTTTACCTAACCACAAACGGAACCAACTTCACTTCCATTACTTTTCAAACCGAATTGAACTGATTTCATCCTTAGATGCAATCATCAAACTCCAAGAAGCACATAAATTTTTTGCCAATGATATTGAATGCAAGGCACCTAGTGCCATTCTACGTAGTCTTGATGACGAAGTCTAGCCAGAAGTGACTGAAAAAGAACCAACTTAAGGATATGGCATAAATTGGAGGCATTGTACATGAAGAGAGGTCTTTAGCTATTCAGCTATATCTCAAGAAAAAACTCTACACGCTCTCCATGGAAGACACGATAGAGATGCGTAAACATCGGGATGATTTCACTAGAATCATCCAGAGCCTATAGAGCATTGGTGTAAATGTAGATAAAGAAGATCAAGTAATAATATTGTTGAGCTCTTTGCCAAAAGATTATGAACACTTTGTGGATATGATATTGTATGACAAACAAACTCTCACAAAGGTTGAAGTTTAGGCCGCCTTAAACTCCAAAGAACTACATAGAAAAATTGAAAGTAAAGATTCAACGACTGGTGAGAGTTTATCTGTGCGTGAACGCTCGTAGAATAGAGATCAAAAGAATGATAAAGGCAGATCAAGATTCAAGTCTAAAAGAAGGTTATTACAAAAAAGATTGCTACTATAGGAAGCAAAAGTTAAATGAAAAGAAAGTTGAGAAAGGCGATGCTTCAGTTGCAACTAACGGGTATGAGTCATCTAAAGTTCTCATTACTTCTAAACCCAACTCCAAGGATCAATGGATCCTTGACTGAAGTTGCTTCTTTGATATGACGCCAAGGAGAGATTGGCTTCATAGTTACACTAGTTGTCAAGGAGGGAGAGTTTTCCTTGGCAATAATCAATCCAGTCAAGTTGAAGGAGAATGACATATTCAAATT
This sequence comes from Begonia peltatifolia, assembly GCA_022433055.1. Lineage (NCBI taxonomy): Eukaryota > Viridiplantae > Streptophyta > Magnoliopsida > Cucurbitales > Begoniaceae > Begonia > Begonia peltatifolia. Next base: position 8,434,453 of record CM039531.1, on the reverse strand, counting down.
CTATTGCATGATGGACATGTTAGGACCATACAACACGCACGATGCGTTCCCATGCTTAAATGTCATCTACTTTCTGTAAGAATGTTGGATAAATTAAGTTACATGATTAGAGTTGAGAATGGATCAATGAAAATTCTTAAAAGATTCCTATTGCAAATCTAGGATTTTAGAGAATTCGAGACCCGATAACAACATAAAATAATCACAGAAATGCCTTTATGATTCAAGAGGAAAAAAACTTAATTCGAATTAAATTTGTGGGTTAAATCGAAAACTATCAAATTCGATCTTTTCAAGAAAACACTTGAAAAAAACCAAGTCATCAATAAGAACTTAAGAAGAGAATTCAAAAAATCTCACCAAAAAGCATAAGCTCAATTTTCGTAAAAATTCAATTCTCCCTAAAAGGCTACAAATATTATGTTTAAATAAAATACAAATAAACCGAAAAATCGTAAACAGTGTAAAATATCCCTCAAAATATGGTAGACATTAATAATGGTCAAAATATAGAATATGGAAATCCTAAAACGTCAAAAGATGGAAAAAAAATTAGATTTTTGGAAAGTTGATGTCGGGTGGCCACGCTAACCCATGCGTGCGCGATGTTATGGCCTGCTTGCGTGTTGCCACATTTGGCGCATGCATTGCTGCACTAACGTGCTTAGAGATGGCAACAAAAGACAAGCACAAAGTAAACAACAAAAATAGGGTCAGTAAACTAAATTCTAATCGAAAATTGCCTCAAAATCCAAAATGTATAACTTCAACAAATGACGTCCAAATGCTATAAAAATTTAATAAAATATTATCAAAACCATATATAAAATGCTCCTACAATTTCAAGGCCAAATGCATTGGGGCCAAAAAGTTATGCAACAAGCAAGACAAAAATTCTGCTTCTTGGGTAAGCAGTTTTCTGTGCATAATATTGTCCAACTTGTAAAACATATAACTTTTGATTGGCTGTACGAAATAAGCTGCAATTTTATGGGGTGCTTACTCCAAAAGTCGTAAATAATCTCTTAAAATTTTAGAAGAAAATAAGTAGAGATGACCAAGATATAACCTAACAATTGACTACTAGTTTGGAAGGCAACAAAAGCAGCACCCTTGGATTATAAGACCTCCAATGAAGGAGAAATGCTCCAGCAACAAGACAAGGTTTTCATCATTTTACTGTAGTTCCAACCCTTGTGAAGGCTGGAGAAAATGATGTTAATGAGAGTCCCCAAGTAACCTTAGACATAGTGGACAATGAAAGACAACTTTTAGCTCGGATGTGACTCACCAAAGAGGCGCTACTTTTTGAGCCCTAAGAGCTACGATTTTGCAGTAACAAAACTTAGGATTCCATTCATCCAAAATCTCCCTTGCAACCTGTTTTTTGAGCCCTAAGAGCTACGATTTTGCAGTAGCAAAACTTAGGATTTCATTCATCTCCCTTCGACTTACACAAGCTATAAATACTCTCTTAAAATTTAAATTTTAGAAGAAAATAAGTAGAGATGACCAAGATATAACCTAACAATTGGCTACTGGTTTAGAAGGCAGCAAAAGCAGCACCCTCAGATTACGAGACCTCGAATGAAGGAGAAATGCTCCAGCAACAAGACAAGGTTTTCCATCATTTTACTGTAGTTCCAACCTTTGTGAAGGCTGGAGAAAATGATGTTAATAAGAGTCTCCAAGTAACCTTAGACTTGGTGGACAATGAAAGGCAACTTTTAGCTCAGATGTGACTCATCGAGGAGGCGCTGCTTTTTGAGCCCTAAGAGCTACGATTTTGCAGTAGCAAAACTTAGGATTTCATTCATCCAAAATCTTTTCTCTCTCCCATGATCTAGTGGTCCATTTTTGTCTCACAATGTATCTCACTTTCTCTCCAAAGTATTCAGCCATCTCACTATCCCTCAAAGAGTATTTAGCTATGCATGCAACTAGAACAAGAAAACAAGCTAAAGTTTAAAAAGAAAATAAGAGTGCTCGGTTACATAATATGTCTTAAGGGAGACAAATCCCTTCTTCAACTTGAGGATATGGCCAAAAGGATGCTTCTTTGTTTGCCAGGTGGCTTGGCTCCTCCATGCCTTGAATGTTAATCCTCATCCTCAATTGTTTAGGGAAGAAGTCACAACTCTTGAGTCTAGCTCGGGATGGCCAAGGGGTAACTCCTTCCTTTATCTTCGAGTGGCCGAGTGATATCCCCATGTTAGCTAGGCTGAATAGACTCTCCATGCCTTGAATGTTGGACTTTGGTTTCACTTGTCTTCAAAAGAATCCCCTACAAAATTAGCAAACATATTAATTGAAGGTTCGGCTAGAAACTTGATTTGTGATATGATGATGGTATCCCATAGCGCATCACGCATCCTGCGTGCCTGATGCGCGCACTGCCACACCTCCTCGGACCTGTTGCGCACCCATCGAGCTCCTGCAAGCCTTTCTTCATAGTTTTCACTTGTTTGACTTACAAGCTGCACTCCAAACCTCATTTTGACTTCCATTTGTAATATTTGACTTAAAAATATCTATTTTCCACTTTCAAAGATATCGATCTTCCTTTAATGAATTTTTATCTATACTTGGAAATTCTTTTATTGAAGCTTTGATTTTTGGACTTCCTTGGTTCGTATCAAAACCTCATGTGAATGAAGTTTAGTTGTACGTCTTACATGGCAAAACAATTTCTAATAAATCATCACATGCTGCAATTACTATTGATGATAACTTTGACTTATGACATTTTAGATTGGGTCACATAAGCATAAAAGGGTTAATTAAGTTGCAAAACCAAAAGCTATTAAATGTCAATATTAATGCAGACAGTACTTGGCATGAGCACTCGAATCAGGTTCATGAGTGGTAAACACACATAAGAGCACATTCTGAACTCATTCTGAACTATGTTCAGTCTGATATGTGGGAAAATAGCATACAAGGATGGAGCTCATTATTTATTTACCCTCATAGATGACTCAAGACGGGTGTGGATTTACTGCATAAGAACAAAGGATAGAGTGTTTGACACTTTTAAACACTAGAAAACCATGATTGAAAATAAAACCTCCACGAAAGTAAAAACTCTACGAACCAGTAATGATATGAAGTTTTGCTCCAAAGACTTTGCTCTTTAGTGTAAACACGAAAGGATTAGAAGACATCACTCAATTGCCTACATACCTCAACATAACGGTTTAGCAGAAAGAATTAATCGTACACTCCTAGAGTAAGTGAGATGCACGCTTCTCATGGTAGAGTTTCCAACATTGTTCGGGGTAGATGCTGCAAAAACAACAACCTATTTAATAAACCTTAGCCCTTTAGCAGCATTGAACTTTAAGACTCATTTCGAAGTCTGGTATAAATTTTTGGCAAATTACAGTACATTAAAAGATTTTGGGTGTGCGGCGTATGCTTATTGCACACAATGCAAACTTCATTCCAGAGCTACAAGATGTATCTTCTTGGCTTATAAAGGAGGAGTGGAAGGATACCGGTTATGGTTCCTTGAGCCAAAACAACAAAAAATTATCATCGATAAAGATATTGTGTTTAATTAATCTCATTTTCCTCTAAAACAAGTTCTTGCAAGTATTCCTGTGAAACACCAAGCACCTCATCTCAATACTTTGCTTGAGGTGGAGCAACTGGAACCCTCATTTACAATATCTTCTGATCAAGTTTTACCTCCCACTGAAGTTGAAGATAAACAACTCTATTATTCAAAGGGGGATAACAACAGTGAGGCAGATTATCAACTTACTAGGGACAGATCAAGGAGAGTGATTAAGCCAATACATAGGTTAGGATACATTGATATTCTTGCGCATGCATTACTTACTACCTCTAATTTGTTAAATTTAGAACCATTAAGCTACAAGAAAGCCTTGTTGCATCCAGATAGCGATAAGTGTCTGGAAGCAATGAAAGAGGAGATGGATTCGATAAACAAAAATAAGACTTTAAGTATGGTACCCAAACCTAAGAATCAAAATATCATAGGCTCCAAATGGGTATTAAAACTAAAAGAAGCTTCATAGAAAGATGGAAAGTCAAGGTATAAATCCAGGTATGTTGCAAAAGGTTTCTTTCAAAGACAAAGAATTGATTACAGTGAAGTGTTCTCGCCTGTTGTTAAGCAGACATCCATTAGAGGGCTTCTCTCACTTGTAGCAGCAATGGATTTGGAAATAAAGCAAATGGATCTTAAAACAACATTTTTACATGGAAACCTTGGTGAAACAATTTACATCTCACAACCTGAAGGTTTTGAAACCTGCAATCATAATATGGTTTGTATGCTTCACAAATCATTGTATGGATTGAAGTAATGTCGTCGATAGTGGAACGAGAGATTCGATGAGTTCATGACTTCAATAGGTATCATCAAAAGCATGCATGATCACTGTGTTTATGTAAAAAAGTGAGGAGAAGAACACACTCTGTACATTCTTCTGTATGTTGACGACATATTGATGACTAGTAAAAATATCACGTGCTTATCCAAGTTGTAACCTAATCTTGGAGCTAAATTTTACACGAAGGATATGAGTCATGCAAGTAAAATATTGGGGATAAAGATTTGTAGGAACATAAACACAAGGACAATTAGTTTGTCATGGAAAATTTATTTATAGAAAGTACTTGACATGTTTGAGCTAAATATCCTTAAACCGGTAAAGAGTCCATTAGGTGCTCACTTCAAGCTAAGCCATGATCAGAGTCCAAAGCTTGAAGCTGAACAGAAAAATATGGAATGACGATATATTGATGGCTAGTAAAAATATCACCGACTTATCCAAGTTATAACCTAATCTTGGAGCTAAATTTTACACGAAGGATACGGGTCATCCAAGTAAAATATTGGGGATAAAGATTTGTAGAAACATAAATACAAGGACAATAACTTTGTCATAGAAAGTTTATTTATAGAAAGTACTTGACATGTTTGAGCTAAATATCCTTCAAATGATGAAGAGTCTATTAGGTGCTCACTTCAAGCTAAGCCATGATCAGAGTCCAAAGCTTGAAGCTTAACGGAAAAATATGGAAATATTCTAGGGTGTACAATGTATGCAATAATTTGTACGCAGCCAGATTTAATTTTCGTTGTTAGCATCACAATCAAGTTTATGGCTAACCCAAGGAAACCTCACTGACATTCACTGAAGTGTTAATGAAAGACATCAAGGGTTCTTTTCACGTAGTACTTATTTTAGGGAATAATTGAATTGAAAATCCTGTTATTATAGGATCCGTTGATGCAGATTTTGCTTGGTGCAAAGACTCCTACAAGTCCATATCTGGTTACATCTTTACGATTTGTTCTATCCACAACAGAATTTTAGTACCTTTCAGCATGTAAAGGAGTAAAATAAGTCTTATGGTTAGAAGGGCTCATGTTTGACTTCGACATTGATAGTTCAAATCTAGTAGTCTATTGTGATAACCAAAGTCCATCATATCTAATGAAGAATCCAGCCTATCGTAAAAGAACGAAGCACATCGCTGTGAAGTATCATTTTCTTAGAGACATCATCAACAAAGATGACGTCAAGTTTCAGAAGGTAGGCACCGAAGACAACTCAACAAATTTCCTAACAAAGACATTACCTGTAGCTAAGTTTAGACACCATCTAAACTTAGTTAACATCAAGTTCGTATGATTGTAATGGAAGTAATATGCAGCTAGATAGCTATTTCAAAAATGATTCATGGTGAAGAATTGTTAATACATGACTCAACTTTTGTAAAGCGGTATATACTTTCGATTATGGACCGTTATTGTCTTGATGAGATGGATTATCTTAACTGTATATGACATAGAGTTTATATATCATGTTGTAGTAAAGAACTCTGCTTTAGGAGTTTTAAAACAAAGATGACCAGAGAGTTATTGATCATGGTATGAGTTCGCTTTCTTCTGCATTAGTGATTGTAATTACTGAGAAAATCTAGTGCATCAGTAACTATTGTATCCTGGACGTAGGATGGTTAGTGTCCAAACCATATAAAATTTTCGAGTCACTTTCTTGCTCTTTTCTCTCACTTTTGATTCGATCATTGTCAAATCAGTATAAGAGTTTTGTGAATATCAAAATCATATTACATTTCAAGTTTAAATTACAATACTAGGAAAAAAAATTATTTACTATCAAGTTTGGGGTAAACAACAGAAATAATGTCCATAAAAATCACAATGGAAATAGAAAAAAAAAAAAGATATAAAACTAATTTGCATTGATGTGATTTTCGGGAGGATTGTCAATAATTGGTCGTTAAAAATTTCATTTTTTTTTTATAATCTCTGGCCTCCTCTCTCTCTCTCTCTCTCTCTCTTAATGATTGTACTAGCGTCCAAAAATAGCGATTATTTGTGAAATAGTTTCTTTGAAATTGCATTTTCTGTGATTATCTTTAAAATTTGATATCTTCAAATATAATTTATTTAGATATTGAAATTAACTATCTTCCTCGTACAATGGTTTTTTACTCTAAAAAATGTCGAGAATATTTCACCAAAACAACCATAATATTTTCTTCAAACTTAATAAATAATGTCAAAATATTATATATTTTATTTTATTCTAAAGTTAGTGGATATTTTGATAACTAACAAATTATACACGTATTTATTATTTTGAGTAACAACAGATATCTTATTATAACTAAGCATTTTGTCTGTTATTTTCTTTAATTTTTTATTTGTTTGTTTATTATATTCATCAAATAACCATTGTTTACTTTTAATGAATACAAATGTTAAATCGATTATGCATATCCAACTTAAAACACTAATTAAAATCAACCAAATATTTGAACTTTGATATGTGTCCATTCAAATGTATTTACAACTAAATATTCCATTCCCTTCAAACTTTGATATGTATTCAATGATTTAAGTAATGTAATAAAATATTATAAATAATGAGTAATTATCAAAATTGACTTGAACTAAGGAGTATTTTCAGTCGACACATTAAACTTTTAATTTCATTAATTGACATTTTATAATTTAAGGTGTTAGCAATGTATACCTTACCATTAACACGGTTGTTAGATTTTACGTTAAAGACCATTATCTCTCTCTCTCTCTCTCTCTCTCTCTCTCTCTCTCTCAAACTAAAACTAAACTTAAACTTGCCGAATACGATCATAGACACAAGCTTCTTGCGCATCCCTGACAGCAGCTTGCTACATAAGTTCCTCACAAGGAATCTCTTGATGGCCTTGTCCTACTTGCCACCGTAGAAGATGATTGTTAGACGAGATACTTAAGCGATTAATACAGACTTAAAAGTAAATTAGAATACAAAACATGAAGACAGTCCATTGACTTCCCCAAACACGTCGATAAAAAACGAGGAAAGCAAAATGCAAATGCAGGGGATTCCCATTAAATTTACTAGCAAAACCTTTGCTCGTGCGTAACTTCTTTAAACTTGATAAAACAGATGGGTGTAAAACAAGTCACTTACAGATTGAAAATTGGAGATAAAAACATTGATAAAATTGTTTATTTTCACCCACGTATTAGGAACACTGTGAACTTCCTTAACGATAAAAGAAAGGTATAAAGCAGCTTGGGGCAGCATTTCCCGCTATTAAAGCAGTGAATGAATTCAATAAATAAAGAAAATAAAGAGGATTACTCTCTTACACACCAAACAAATAAACATAGAAACAAATCCCCCTTCAATAACATAATCATCCGGTTCACAACTCTACTCGCCACTCACTTCTTCCCCTAAGCTACCTCCTCAAAAGGAGAAGTCAAATAAAGTGAAGTTGACTGGACTTATTGAAGAGTTTTTACTATTATATTTACTGGCATGAACCGGAACGAGGCAAGACCAAAATGCCAAGTCAAAGATCGATACTTGAAAAGGTCTCTACCATCAAGCTCAAGGCTTTATTCCATGTTTCAAGGAAGATGTGACAATTTAAAGTTTAAGACTATTCAGTTATTACCTGTTATGCTAAATAGTAATAATTAGATGTGAATATGACTTTGTGCACACTGTTATAGAACATGTATTGATATATTTTATAGCCTATGTTGATATGGTTGGCTGGAGATCTAGTTAGGTTATAAACTAATTATGTGCTATTTTTGGGATACTCTATGAAGAGAAGATACTAAGTCTAAATTTTTGGAATCAAAAGCTGAATGGAAGCAAATTTTGTGAGTTGTGAATTGGCTTGGGAATTAAATCAACTAGATAATTAGATAAAAAGTAATTTGAAATTAAAGTTAATGCCTAAGATTGATTAAGTTGGATTTTAACTTTGGATGGTTAAAAGTATAGATTAAAATGAGAATTGCATAGTAACAAGTAGGAAATATTAACCTATGGTCGTTTGTGTAATATCTGATTTTTTTTTATGAGTAAATTTTTTGCGTTATTTGAGGTTAATATATTTTGTATTTACTTGTATAGTCTTGCCTCATTGTCATTTGGCCATGTGTTAGTTCTTTAAATCGGTCCAACCTTTGGTTTTGTATCTCGCATGGTGATTTCCAAAAATCTTGAGTCGAGTATATTAGTATTTTGTCTTTGAATTTGTTAGGAGAAAATTTCTGAAGCCTTGAGATCTTAAGTGAATTTCAAAATTTTCTATGTAATTGAATTCAAGAAATTTAGTTGAATAAATCAAATTATCGTGGATGAGCTTCGAAGCTTCCTCGCTTGGGTTTGGAAAATTGTTTGATATTCTGGTGTTAGTCGTGCCGAGTCTCATTTATGAGTATGTTTAATATATATATATATATATATTATTTCTTTTGTGTGTACGCGGCAGCGAGGGAGTGATTCTTCTCTGCTGACCGCATAGTTTTATTTTTAGAAAAATCTTGTCTTTTCCATGAACGGTTAGGGTCGGCAGTCGACACTTGGTAAAATGTGAGAGGATTACTCTTGCTTTAAGGTGTCGACCTCTTCCTATAAGTGACTCGTTGGTCAACACGTGCCTACAAATGTTGACTTGGGGATCGACCTATATTTAAGTAGGATGAACAAGGGTCAACTCCTGCTATGAAGTGTCGACCTCTGCAGGTCCAGATGTCGCATAATGTTGTATTTAATGAAAAAAATTGCGACTGTTTATAGTATTTCAATTTGGTTTGTAAGCTCAGTATAAGATATATCAATGATTTTTCCAGGGTTGGCCCTTACTATGAAGAGTCAACCTTTGTAGATCCATATGCCTTTTATAGTGAGGTGATGTCGTTTATGTTGTATTTAATTCAAAAGTCTGCGGCATTTATAGTATTTCAAGTTGGGTTCTTAGGTCTGGTATAGGATCTATCCATGATTTTTCCTCAGTATTGAGTGGAATATTCATAAACCAAACGAGTTTGTGGACTACAAATTGGTATTTAAGATTGCCAGTCTCGTTCGTAGAAAGAGCGGCTCTCGTCGAGGTATGGATTTTATACTTTTTGCACTACATTAGATGGTTTTATGAAAATCTTATTGTGGTGAGTTATCACCCATGAAAAACCTAACGAGTCCTAGTCACCAGCACGTTAGCTTTTTATGTATATGTACGTATGTTTTACACATTTATCATTAATGTATGGTATTTTACTTTAATGGATATATATGTTGGAGGATAAGTCCTCTTGATGCTTTGGATGGTTTCGGTGTCAAAGTATCACGAAACTATCCTAGTACATTTTCTGCTGTGTGAAGGTTGTCTTGTTTTCATGTTGTGAAAATGAATAATAAGGCGGTAATGACCTGTTCTTTGGGTCCCTATACCTAATCCGATTATGCTTATTGATTTCGCAGAGCTTGCTTTCCAGCCACCCGAAGTAACCCAGTTAGATCTTTGGATCATCGTTACTTCTATTTCCTCTTGGCTCATTAGGTGTTGTTGGATTTTCGGGCTGCTGCCTTTCTACGCTAGTTTAAAAAGATTTATTTTTTTTAAGTTAATGAAATTCCACGAATATGTTTTTCGCGTTAAAGGTCGCTATTAATGTATCATGGGTCAACTCGTTTTGAAATTTTTGATTACGTTGAATTTTTCGATCAATTGGTCAAAATCGGTAATTTGAAAAATTATTGTGTTGTTAAATTTGAGAAAATATTATTGGGTAATTTAACAACACGATAATTTTCCAAATGTTCAGATTTTTTAGCAAAGTGAGATTTAATGATACGATGGATTTTGATTTTGATTTAAATATTTATTATTTAAATTAAATGAATTAAAAAAATAATTTAATTAAAAAAAAGATTTTTGGGAAACTCTCGTTCTCCATTCGTCTCATGCAGCTGCCAAGGAGAATAGAGGGTGGTGTGTTCCAATTGTGAAACTGCCATGTTTGAAGGTTAAAATTGTGTCATTGCACTTCAAACATCATCTTTCATGAAGAAACTTCAAGAGTTGGTGAGTTTTTCTACCCGTTTTAAGTTAATAAGTTTAGAATTTTTATGTGAATTGGATTTGATTTTGGAAACTTGAATCCATGAGTTGTTCTTAGTTTATTTGAATATATTTGAGGTCTAGATAAGTTATTTGGTCTAATGGGATGAAAAAAGGCGAAGGGAGGCCATTTTTACGAACTTCTATCACTGAAAATCACCTTAGTGTCGACCGCTATGGATTGGTGGTTGACATTTCAAACCCTTGTTGCTTGAAACAAAGAGTTAACGGTGTCCACCTCGTTGAGACGTTGTGGCGACCACTTGGTTAAGGGGTTGACACTTCAGGTGAAAGTGTAGACTGTATAGCTTTTAATTTTTGATAAATGTCAACTGCAAGGGTGTAGCGTCGACTGCAAGGCCAACCGAGAATTATAAGTGTTGACCCCTGACTGAAAGTGTCGACCACACAACCTTATTTTTGGGAAAATGTTGTTCGCAACTGTTTACAGTCTTGTCAAATTTGGTTCCTAGTTCGGCATAGGATCCATTCATATTTTCCTTTACAGTTGGAGGGGATATTTATAACCTTAACTTTGTTTTAGGCTCGGATGAATTTATACACTTTGATCCGATACCAAAAGTAGTTGTTCCTATGCATAGGGAGAACGTTCATGTTAAGGTAGAGGTTTTATACTTTTGCATTGCGCATGATTTTTATGAAAATGTTAGTTTGGTGAGTTATCACTCATGAAAAACTTATTGGTTTTACATGTTCACCATTTAAGAATGATATTTTATTCTTTTTATAACATGTAATTTGGGGATGAATCCTCTTGATACTTTGACAGTTTTGATGTTAAAGTATCATAAGGCTATCCTAGTACAAATTCTGTTACGTGAATGTTGTCTTGTGACACTCCGAGAACCCACACCTTCCCGGTGCGCTCACTACGTATACACACTATGACATACCGAGATTCGACGCGAACTCACTTACTTTAATGCCACTTTCACTCTCGGATCATATTCAAAAGAACATTTGTAAATATAAAATTTTTTCGACTCAATTCGAAAACAACTCACGCCCCGAACAACGAACACGAAATCCTCAATATAAAATACGCAGTGGAAAAAAAATTTAATGTGGTTTTATAAATAAGACAACAAAACTTGAAACCCTAGCAATAAGTCCAACACACACTTCGAACTACACAAATTCAACGCCGCGCACCCACCTCCCCACTTCAACGCCCCACGCGCACCCTCACAGTGCCGCGCGCGCCAACTCAACGTCACTGCGTCATGAACGCACGCTCACAGCGCCGCATGCCCCAGGCACCCTACCTCTGTATAACACGTCCGCACACACGCCCTCACCCGACGCCGCATGATCCGTGAGCACCCGCAGGGCCGCGTGCCCCGCGTGCCTGCTCCCACGCCCATCCATACTTCTCTAGCACTCAATATACACATCCCAACCTTTTCCATATCCTCTCGACTCCCAACCTCTCTCCCGAAATTTTGGCAGAGTAACGACTAAAAACTGGCTATTCTAAAAATTTAAATCCTGCATGCACTTCACCAGAAACTAGCAATATCTATCCATCAATCATCCAGAGAATCTCTATAACAAAAATAATTGCAGTTTAAAGACAACGAAAATCTATCAACTACAAATGAGAAAAGTCCACAGTATAAAGCAATATCATACTCTAACATATAAAAATACGTACGCATCCTCAAAAAACTACAACCACTCTATACAATCCTGTACAACCGCATCTATACGAACTCCTCTATCCGCATAAATATCTTGACACAAAACAACAAACCAAACGCATCTCACCATCACCTATCATCTCCACGGGTCGAGTCGCCCTAACAATCCGCAGTCCAGTGCCTCGGTCGCACACCGCCAACCGTACTACACATCAGGACTAGGCTCTCGGGGCTCACCAGCAATATCGTCAGCACCTAAACCATAGAACACATATCATTAGCCTAACGCTCAGTAAGTAGTACAATATGAAAGTAAAAGCCGACAATGCAATTCTATCATATGCAGTCTCTACACTCACACTCATGTTGTCACATCTGTGACGCGTAGTACAGCCGCACCAGGATGAGAATGAACCTAGCGCCACCCCATACCCTGACACATCGCCACTGTCCTGGACTCCCCAGCAACGAGGCCCATAAGCTACACACACGCATCACCATCCAGCAACCACATCAGGGTGATGGTGTAACTCGCGCTACACTACACCCTGACACGTCACCCCCGTCCCAACCTCCCCAACAACGGGGCCGCAGTTGCCACACACACGTTTCGCGACAGCCCAGCCGGCCCACTCATTGAGCGGAATCTGCGACTGGTTTTGCACCAGCCCACACACTAGTAGGATCCACGGTACCACTGCCCATCATACTCACCGTCAACACATACAAGCCGTATGGCGGCCCACACACTAGCAGGATCCGCGGTACCACCGCCCCGCGTCTCACTACTTACTCAAAATATGCTCAAAACTATTTTCGTTTCCTTTTTAAAAAAATGATGCATGTCAAACAATACACACGCACACCATAATCAATAATATAAATCCTAAATTTCTACGATATAGGTCCACTTAGGCAAAACACATGCATGCACTACTTACCTGGCGTTCTAAGCTCACTCGACGCACAGATTCGCCAAAAATGCCTCAACCTAAAACACAAACAATCACTCATCAATTTTCGCTTCAAAATTCACCAAATATGTTAAAAATAACATCTCTTAACTAAACTCATGAAATTCTAATTAAAACGGGTTACCAAATTGGTACGGTCGAAAACCAGCCTAAACTTCAGACGCGCGTGACTTTTGCGTCCGTTAATGGAATCGAGCGATTCAAGAGGGTAAACATTCCCTTAGGAGCCTAGTTTAACATGCTAAAATAAATTTTAAAATGGTAACCCGCAGATAGGTGAAAAACACCAAAAACCGAATCTGCCCTTTTTATCCAAATTTCACATTTTCGTTTTCTTCAACCAAAACTCACTCAAAACTATCTTTACATTTTAAAAACAACCATGCTAATATCACGCGTCACACGAAAAACGGTAACTAATTTGACTCGGTCCAACATTTGACATAAACTTCCGACGCGCATAATTTTTGCGTCGGATATCGGAATCGAACGATTCCAGCAGCCAAACGTTCCTCTAACAACCTATTTTAACCCACAAAAACAGAATTGAAAACGATCAACCGAAGCCAAGCCAAAACGGCCAAAAACAGAATATGCTCTTACACAAAACAAAATCCGATTTTGATTTCAAATCAAATTCTAAAATTTCTATATACAGTCAGCCACATTCCACATCAATCAGCATAATCTGAACTAAAATCAGAAAATTCGAGCTTGAACTTGAATTCCGGCTCAACCTATACTCGGCTCTTTTTCCTCCCCCACCGGACACTCACTGTCCATTCTCTAAGCACTCACATTCACAGTCTAAATCGACCCCTATATCGAGCAAAACCCTCAGAAAAACTAGAAAGACTCGAGCTCTCACGCTCAGTCGACAAGAGCCGAAACAGGGGAGGCACTCACCTGTGGTTTTTAGCTCGGGAAGAATCGCACCCGCGTCTCCCTTCTCGGGCGTTCGGCTCGCAGAACGCGTGAACTAGAATAGCTTCTTCGTGAAGCCATTCCACTTAACATGTTTTATTTATTTTTTTTTAAATTTTAATTAATTAATTTACCAAAACGCCTTCACGTGTTTTTATCGTCCATAACTTTGTTAAATTGTCGTCCTCCCGAGTTTAAAATTTTGAAAACAATCACAAAACTAGACTCCGAGTTTTATAACTTAATTTACCCATTAAAATATTTTCTCGAAACTCCAACCGTGATTAAATCAAAAATTTCAAAAATTAGATTTAAAAATCTGAAATTTTTCGGGTTATTACATGTCTTTTTTGTATGTTAAAAAAATGTATAATAAGGCGATGATGACGAGTTCATTGGGTTTCAAATCCCTAAAACCTATCAGTGTATGTTTATTTATTTCGGTTACAGATAATGCTATCGCGGAGCTTGCTCACCGACCATTCGGGGTAACGTTGATGAATCTTTGGATCAACGTTAGTTCATTATTCTTTCTTGATCATGAGATGTTGATGGCGCCACCTTTATATAATAGTGTTTCGAATAGGTCATTGAGTGACCCTGTTTTCTCATTGATGTGATTTTTCTTTAAAATATATGATGATGATGGCCTATTTTAGTTTAGTTGTCTATATATTCAACAGTGTTTTGAATAATTGTCCCATGGGCAGCTCGTGGAGCCTAAGCCTGTTTTCTTAAAACGTTGGAAAATGAGTTTTCATAAAACAATGTTTGAAAACTATTTTTTTATCATGTTTTTAAAAGAAAGATAAAAGAAGTTTTACGTGCATTTGTATTTAGTATAGTATTTGTACTAAGTAAGTCACTCTCCTCAACCGACTCCCTCCCTTTTTGGGAAAGAACAAGAACAATTAGTAGCTTGATTTCGAAAGCAATCACCTTTTCTTACCTCTTGTTTGAGCATTTAGTTATTCTTGGTGAAGACTTCTCCTTAAATGTAGATCTGTGTAAGATAATTGGATTTAAACTTAAATATTTAATTTATTGTTGAACTGTTATTTTATTATCATACTATAATATCTGTAATCATTATGTGGATCTTTGAGTTTGATTATGTTCTAGTATTCTGCTGCAAACCAAACTTTGGGCTGAGGGATCGGGTCCTTTCCGAAGATCGGATCGTCCGACCTGACACACTATTGGGCTCGCCTTCCAGTTGTAACAACTGCTAGTGTGTCGGGTTTTTGAGATATCTCATTTTTTACTGAGATGATTTTAATTTGAAAATACAATGATGACCTATTTTAATATAGTTGTCTATGTATACAACAACGTTTTTAAATAATGTCATATCGGTTGCTCTTAAAGCATGTTTTCTTAAAACGATTGACATGGATTTTCTTGAAAGATATTTGAAAATCATTTGTAAGCTAATGAAGTTATGAGATAAAAGGTAAGAGAAGATTTATTGTATCTGTATTTAGTGTAATTTTTCTACTGAGTTAGTCACTCACCTCAAACGAGGCGGCCTCTTTTATTTATTTCTTGTTTGAGCTTGGGCATTTAGTTTCCTGTTGAACTTTGGTTTAATTATCAGACTATTATATTTGTAATTACTGTGTGAACTCTTGGACTTTGATTTATGTTCAAGTTTTCCGCTCAAGTTGGACAATCAGGTTCTCTTCGAGTGTCGGGTAGTTCCACCCAACGTTATGTTAGTCCAGCCTTCAGGTCGTAATTGATAGTTAATCCAACTATCTATAAAATCATAGATACAAACTTGTAACGTATACTCTAGAATTTGGATGTCCTCTCTAACGGTTAATATGTTTAAAGATGATATATTATATTAAGTTTCAACTCTTTCTCAAATTTTTTATAAAGTTTCTAGAATTTTGAAGAGCACCTCATATCTCTTCCAGATACTATGATAAGAAAATACGACGTAGCTTGATGATGTTCTCCACATAAAGGCGACTATGGTTCGATATAGAATAGTTTATTTTTATTGGGATGAAATAATCATACTTTGTCGACCCATCCACAATTACCTATACCACGTCATGCCTTTGCAACCTCTTCAATAAATAGATTACGAAGTCCATTGTGATTATATTCCTTGTGCACCTAAGATAAGCAAAGGTTGCAGTAATTATTGTTGATCTCTTATGCTTTACCTTAATTTGGTGACAAGTCATACACACCCCCATAATCAATCATATGACGCTTTATTCTCATATATTAGTATTGTTTATAGAGATCATGATACATCTTTGCACCTGCCAGTGTAATGTGCCAAATGAAACTCTCTTACCAAAATGATGTAATCAATGCATAAATTTAATTATATGCCAATCCAAATTGACAAAATTTCAAACTCGATTCTCACCGAAGGACAAAGTTGAAATTCTTAATATTTAATTCAACAAAAATTGAGCCAAATCATCACTTCTCTTCTTTACAATTCACCAATAATTGAACAATTTCAAAAGCAAAAATAACCTCTAACACCACTATTTCATATGAAATTACACAATCAATATACAATTATAACAATCACTCCAAGTTCTAAAATTTCCTATCAATAATCTTACAGCTTCAATTTATCCAGAAAAAGAATCAATAATACAGTGTAGTTCCAAAGTTCGAAGACTACTTCATTAAATTCAAGATTTTCCAAAGTAAAATCCTAATATATACATTCGATTGTTGAGAAAAGAAGAAAAGTTGGCTTGTTTGCACAAAAACAATCAAATCGCACTCTCTTTGGAGTCTTCAAACTTTTACAATAGATGAAAGAGTTAAAGAATGATTCTCCAAAGAATGGATGGAAAATGGCAAAAAGAATAGTAGAAAATTGAAGAGAATCACATTTCTCTTCATAATCTCTCGTGGTAAACCCTAAATGACAAGCTCTCTATTTTGATATAAAAAATGTCTAAGGACAGGCTTCCTCTTTAACCCTAACATATTATTCTTATTTTCCACATTAATGACAAAATTGTGAATACAAGAAAATAAAGTTAGCTACAAAATAAATTTAAAATAACATAAAAAAATGTGTATAAGAGATCCGATTGAATTTAACCTCCCTCTGTGGGGCACTTTTGACGTAGCAAATGATCTCTTAATTTTGTAGTCTACTTTATTCTAGAGAGCTTAGGATGTCAACTATAATTTTTATGAAAACTAATAGTTCGTTTGGAGTCATTAAGAATGTCAAATTCGCTAAATACTATTAAGTGGTTAGAATTTTAGAGATTTCATAATCTCTTCTATTCCTTAATATTGGACACCACCTTCCAATAGACTAAATGACTTTGTTTATATAGTTTTCATTGCTCTTCCTAAAATATGATCTTAATGTTATCAATGATTTTTCCTTCTATTTGTGCATTTGATAATAAATTAGATGCCTTAAACTTTGAAACTAGGAGTAACCAAGTGAATGATTAATCTTGGCTAACTTCTCCATGAACGTGAGTATGAGATCTTCTTCAAACTCTAAATCTATTTACATAAAAAGAAATAGAAAGAAACTAAGGTTTATCCTTTCATTTGGAACCAAGTATTTGGTTACGTAGATCCATCATAGGGTGGATAGAAAAACCTCAATTGGCAGGCCTCAACTATGATAATTTGTCTCATATTCCAAAAGATTCTACTCTTGAAGAGCAAAGATCCATCGGCACTGACCTCTCAGCCTTCAATTCGTTCCATATTCTATAGCTGATCAAACTTTCCTTAAGCTTGCCATCATTTCAATGCATTTTCTTAGCTTGGTGAAGGTAGGTCAACATTGCTATGAGATTGTAGGCACATGCGTTTAACTATCCTTGCATTACTATAATGGATTATAGGAAATCAAGTCACAAAATGAGTTTTGCAACTCAAACATTAATATATAGGAAAATCACAAAACTCTAATATTGACTACTAGCTCAATCCAAACCAACTAGAATTTGGGTTACACCCAATTCTAACAACCTCCATCTTGATACGAATTCCATATGAGAGATCTAACGGATGATAAAAAGCTTAACAACTCTAATTCTTATTACTTTTCAATATGAAAAGAAAATGAGAAGGTCGTCTTATTCATATTCAAAACTCTAATTATGAAACCCCTTCTCTCCCACTTTTCTCTCTCACTTCACACCTTGGAATGCACTATTCTTCCAGAGAGAAAGGCGCTTTCACATCTTCTTAACCCTAAATGGCTAGGGAGAGGAAATGTTCCTTTTTTTAGGGTAGGGTACCCCCAGGAACAGATCTAGTGGAGCTACTTGGCGCAACCCAAAGTGAATCTATAAAATTGAACTTTGACAGTCTCTATCTTCAAAGAAATTTTGATTTAATGAAACAAGTCTGCAAAATTCCATTGAAAATAATCTTCTCTTTCACAAAGAATCCTAATGAGCCAACTCTGTAACCGATATTGATCATGTTTAAGCCCTACTTAAAATTGAGAGACATACTCGAGAAGAAATCTCCTCCTCCATAGCATCACTAAACTATCAGAGTTTTTGCAACATATTGAAAACTACACACATAAATCGTTACCCTTAAACATATTCAACGCATAACTCATAGATTCACCATATCGCTACGAAGTTTTAACCTTCAACTTTAGTTTTTCTTTGACGATACCACTCTGTCGTGAAACTGAAACTGGTGATTGAACATTTGTAATAAGCTGACTCACCAGCTCTGATATACTCTTAGATCTCAACCTGAACATAACCTAAGAACTTGACTTCTTCTTAGTTTTCTCAAACATATTAACAACTCCATCTACAACACTATACTTGTACCCTTTTGCATCCAGAGTACTCAACGAGATCAGACTCTTTTTCAACTCTGGAACACGTCGCACACAGTATCCTCACAACTCCATCAAACATCTTGATTCTGATGGTACCAATCTCAACTACCTTCCAAGGCGTGATATTACCTATTAACAAAACACCTTCTGACACTGTCTCATATGTCGATAATCAATTTTGATTATAACTCATTTGAAACAAACAAGTTTTATCTAGAATACAATCTTTGTTTGGCTCTGAGGTTTCCTCTGACACAACTAAAAGATTTCCATAACTAAAGTCGTCTTCTTCTATGACAATTGCTTTATCAGACATCATCAGTTGTTTTTTTTCTTCTCAGCAGCTCTTTTAATATTATGCAATTCTTGACACTTGGAATTAATATGCTCCTACTTCTTACAGAAGTAATAGATTCTATCTCAGTTCGTTGACTTTGATATGTTCTTCACACCCTGAACACCATCACTACCTTTGTAGTTTGACTCTCTTGTTCTACCCTGAATGACAAGTCTCTCTCTGCGAGACTCAAATCCACCAAACAATTTGTTTCATCTTCTCATGTGATAACAATACGTTATAAACTTATTTTAAAGATATACTTTCTCTACTGTATAAGATCATATATCTGAAAGTACCATATTAAGTAGGCAACGAACACAATAGAATTAACCCAAGTTTTTCCTTATCGTACTTGCATCCCATAGTTTCTAAATCCGAAACCAACTCCTTGAATGTGGTCAAGTGTTCTTCAATTGAACTACCTTTTATCAACTGATGAGAATATAAACTCTACTTTAGATGCAGCTTACTCATCAGGGTTTCCTTCATACACAACTGCTCCAATTTCACCCATAATTTGGCGACAATTTTCTCGTTCCGAACATCTTGCAAAATCTAATTTGACAAATCCAAACGTACCGTAGATAGGGCTTTTTGATTCTCTGAATTTTCTTCTCTTCACTTAAAGACATGAGCATTTTATCGAGACCAAATAGCACGTCGTCTAATTCCATCTGCGCTAACTAATCTGGCATATTCACCTACCATAACTGAAAATTCTCGTTCTGATCCAATAAGGGAATATCAAACCTGAACAAACCTAACGCTCAAAAAGCTGAATTCAACATAATATTCAATTTCCGAATATCCAATTTCAAATATTTGAAACCCAAAAAACAATATCCCAATCAAAGTCAACTTCCAAAAATTAGAACAAATTAAACTCACCCAAATAATTTTTCAATCAATATATCAGCTTCAAAATTTTCAAGAAATTTTTGCAATGCCAAACAAATAAAGCCTTTTCTTTTTAATTCAAAAACTTTATTCACGAGCTGGACGTGAAGTGAATCTTTTTCTTTCACTGCTTCTGGCCAAATTTGCTGAAAAATCAGATCGGTGACGAATAGGTTGGTTGGAGGTTGCTGCTGTTCCGAGAGACTGGAGCAGCATCGTTGGCAGCTGATCGTCTGGTGTGCTCAGTGTGTTCTTAACGGAGAAAAGATAACACCTTTTATGTTCAGCCGGTGTCGGCTACTTCATTTGATGAAGGCAGCGATTCCTTTCCTGATCGGTGACAACAGCGGCAGTGGGGCACGCGTCTTCTTCTTTGTTGAAGAAGATAGCAGCGACGCAGGGGAAGAACTAAAAAAATTCCTTTTCTTTTTTTTTTTTAATTTCTTTTCCTTCAATCAAAAATGACAACTTTAATTTCCAAAATTGCAAACCTCGACAATTTGTTCAATTCGAGTACAAAACTCTCAACTTTTTCTGAATTCTCAAAACCAAAGCTACGATACTAACTGTTGAGAATTGAACAATAATAATTGAGAAAAAAAAATAAACGTAGAAACAGAGGGACACCAAATTTACGTGGGAAACCCTAAACAGAAAAAAAATCACGGCAAAGGGAAAAATTCATTTAAAGAAATCAAGGTATACAATGGGTTTTGTGACTCAATGATCAATGTATAAGAAAATCACAAAATCCTAATATTGACTACGGGCTCTGTAACGGCCCAGTCCTGACCCGCATCCCCCATTAACGTTGGGACCGAGCCACCTGAAGGACTGAATATGTCACTCATGACCTTTTCCTATTAGAGTACTAGGAATTTCATGCTTTCTCCAACTCGAACTTGGGACTTCTAGATAACATCCACATGTTCACTTTGAGTTGGTACCACTAGGCTAGTAGACTAGTGGATGGAGGTCATAGGTTCGAGTTGGGGAGTACATGAAATTTCTGATACTCCAGCAAGTGGTTCGACCCAACGTTACTAGGGGTGTGGGTCAAAACTGAGCTGTTACATGCTCAAACGGACCTAATTAGAATTCAAGTCATACGAAATTGTAACGAAAATCAATCCTAACATATTATTTCATCCTAGAACTACGAGCCGCCTCCCATTTCTCTCAAGTCCTGGCAAGGAAAACCTAATCCATGCCAAAATTTTGTAGACAAGGATCATCAATTGAATATGTGTTTGAATAAATGAGTATGCGATGATCATTTAAAGTTTCAAACTCGCTTTTAGGGTTTAAAGTTTTATTTTCTACTAATTACATGCTCGATTTTTTCTTTTAGAATACACTAATACATGAGATTTTTTATGGTTAGGTCGATCTAAAGTGAAGGTTAATCGTCATAAGCAAGCGTTATCGTGTCAAGACTTTTGAGTTAAGTTATGTTTGCATGTATTTAGCCTTTCAACTTACATCACAAGGTGAGAGGATAACTCCTTACGTTTTATTGTTATTTGAGAATTTAATTATTAACGATAGTTATTCGAGGATATGCTATGTGATACGTTGCCTCATGTGTTTGTCAATATATTAATGATGATATTGCTAAAGAATAGGTTATATTACAAACTTTTAATTGTGACATGTTAATCGATCTAATGATGATCTGAGGATGTGCCATGGTCTTTTAGCTTTGTATTAGTTGTCTTATTGATGACAGAGATTCGGTGTTATTTTTGTTATTTCATTTATGTTTGAGTCTTAATATTGTTTTATTTCAATTTACTTCCTACCTTTGTTATTTGCTATCAATGCTGATTTAGAAACCCTTTGTTTGTTTAGAGACGCAAATCCACATAGTCAAATACAATTTGCCTTATAAAATAATCAACAGCGGAATCATTACTTATCAATAACAATACAAGTCAATGTTTATCCATTATCATTTTTTATTATTGGAAAATGAGTGTTTAACTCCTAAAGAGAACGACATCCCCGTTGTCCATTTCAAACGCATTATTTAAATGATTTTTTTTTGCTTCACATAAACCAAACAATTCTTCATTTTTCTACGACTCTCTATTTTTTTTTTTTACTGAATTTATTTTATTTTATTTTTTAAAAAGATGGCAGGTGGGAATTGTGTCAATCTGTGAAAAAGTCAAGGATAAAAGAAAGATCAGGTCCTGGAAAATACATAAACAGACAACAACACCACCAAACCCGAAATCTGATATTAGGCAGCGACCAAAACGTCTTCCCACTTCCAAAGTTCTGCCAAAAAAACAAGTCTTCACTTGGAGAACGAAGCATTGATTTCATCAGAAAAAGGAAGAGAGATGGAGGGTCTGATTCCAATGCTTTACATCGCCGTCAAGAAGCAGAGATTCCGGAGCCGATACACCCGTCTCTCTCCCTCCTCCAACGCTCCGACCCGCCTCTTCCCGGAAGCAGAATCTTACTTTGACAGCAGAATCAGCCCTCTGCACTTGCCTACTTCTGCTTCTTCTTTTACTCAAAGAAATGGCTACCGGCGATCAATGTCAGTCGGAGGTTATGAGTCGTCGGCGTCCTCCTCGGCGGACAGTCAGAAGAGACCAGTTGAAGGCTTCAACATCACTCCTCTCTCTCCTCCTAAAAGACTTGCTAGGTTTAGAAGCCACAGAATGTTTTCCTGCTTATCTGGTGTCTAGTGTTAAACTATACGTATTTGTTTGATTATTTACTTATTTTTATCTATCAATTAATGTGGCATTCATGTAACAATCTAAATAACAACCAAAATTAGTTTTGTTGCATAAAACGTGACATAAGACTGTCATTGGGTAGGTTAATGAAAATATGTAAATGACGTATTTGTCTAGTGTTAAACTATACGTATTTGTTTATTTGGTAAATTAATTTTTTTATAAGGATTTGTCAATTTTAGTAGTTGGCAAATTATAATATATAACTATTTAATTACATAAAAGAACATTACAATTTATAAAAGAAAGTGGGAGAAATGGGTGGTCAAATGTCATATTCTAAAATTCAAAGATATATACATATACACATATATACATATATATACATATACACATATATACATATATATATATTGTAAATTTAAATAAAAAACAGTTAAATTTTTTTGTTTTACGAAACATTAAAAAATAGTCATTCTGAAATAAGTATCTCATACGTTGTGCGTGAATGTTACTTGTAGTATATTACTTGTTTCGCAATAGTTCTGCCTTGAAGGATCCATTTCCTATTAATGTTGAATCTCTCTCTACAATGTATAATTTTAGTTGAGAAATAAGCAAAACTCATAGGGATTGGTGGATTTATTTCCTAAATGGTTTCTCATGTCTCACCCCCAAAAGTGGGCCGCGGAGGAAATGAGGAACGATTCAACTCTCGGTAAGTTGTGTGGCTCACACAAAAGAAGACATAGAGAACCAAATAGTATTAATCCAAGAAGCCCTAAAAAACGATGAGGTAATAAAATAGTTTAATACTAACATCAGATAACACAATAATAACCTTTAAAATAAAGACTTTGTGCAATAAAAGTAACACTATAATATGAAGTACTAGAATCAACTGAAAGTAAAATAAAATAAACATAATGAAATATCAGCAATTAAAATAAGTTCAAAGATTTTGAAACTAAAATAAATAATAAAGATATATGGATAACTCTTATGACCTAAACAATGGCAATTATTTGGAGTAATTTGAGTAAATTCAATAAAAATTTGAAGTTCGGCATCCCGTGTCTTAAAAAAACAGCAAGCATGCATGTAACAAGGAGAAAATCCGAATATGTATAACAAAAAACGACACTCACTTGAATCAAATAAACTTGATACACGAGACTGGTATTACAATAATAGTAAAATTTACAGAAAAAATAAATGTGACAATGAAACGTATGTATCACACAAAAATCAACATGTTGCAATGTAGAACATGTCATAATGACTATGAGATACATTTCAAAAAAGTGTTTAGAAAAACTATACACTACAAATAATAAATGAAATTTCTACATCAACCCGTTTATAACACAAAACTACCGAGATCCAAATCCAAATCCAAATAATCCAGCCCAACTCGTCAAATTTCACAAACTATAGTTGTACCCAGGTTAATACATATTTAAGACTCAAAACAATAGTTGGAACCCACAATCAAGATAGAAACTTGAGAATCCATAAAACAAATCCTTGAAATAGGCCTAAATGGTGGTAGCACCACTACTTCTAACGAGCAGCGTTCCACCGCCTAAATGCCTCTCAACGAGGAGGCTCTCAGACCTTGAGTGCTACAGCACCAATCACCAAGGCGTTCAGACACATTTCCAGGTCGACGCCCAGGTATCATGACCTTCCATGCCTTTAGCATGACACGTGTCATAAATCTGCACAATCTAGAAATTGTCATAAAGTTGTGGCTTTTATATGTTACCATGCATTACAGATCGATCTTTCTCCCATTTTCCAACATGATTTACTAAACTTCAAAATTTACATCCTGATTAGGTTCAAATTTCAAATTCTTCATGATGAACCATTTGCTCAACAAACACTTACTAATTTCAAATTTTCAATCTAAATCGTGGTTTTAGGTAAAATTCCAAATTTTGCATCAAATTTCAAAATTTACTAAATTTGACTTACCTCTCAGAAATCATCAACATAGACATGGTTTGGCACGCATCCGAGACGAACCAAGACAAACATACCAGGTCAAATGACCATATTTTCATAAAAGATTTAATTGTCCAGCCCAAGATTTGGTTTACCGCAAAAAAACTTAACAAAAAAATTAAAAAAAACCTACCAGAGATGAGCTAAGTCATATAATGATCACAAAATAATAATATAATGCGATAAATAATTCAAGAAAAATACTATACAGGAAATAAATTATTAAACACTTAATAATTTGTAGACCCAAAATAAAGGAAGAAATTAAATATGGGGAGGTCTTACCAAGGAAGGAGCAAAACTCTCAAAATGAACGGGGAGAAAACAAACGGAATCCCTCTCAACTAACAACTAGCCTCCACAATCTTGGGAAAAAGAAGTTTTTTTTTGGGATAAACAACCAACGCAATAGGGAATTCAGTACTACGCAAAATGCATGAGAAAATTGATTTTATCATCTTATATATAGAAAACAATTTCAATGTGAAGAATACAATGCATGGAATTTATATTTAAAAAATATTTTCTTTCCAATTTAAAAAAAAAACACAGGCTCCACGAGCCGTTAGTGGATTTAAAATTAGCAAAATTCTTTTTACCATTTTAAAAAAGGACTTTCCAAGCGGTCGGTGGGGTAGATATCAAAAACATTGCAATATGTATAGATAGGAATAAATAAAATAAGTTTTAACAATTTTTCATAAAAAATAATTCCAGTAAAAATAAAGTGACTTACGGACCTTTACACATCAAATGTCCACAAATCGCGTAAAAGAATGACAATAATTTGTAAATCTAGTTCACCACAAGAGACAAAAAAAGGGGTTGTCCAAAAACCAGTCAATCATGTAGAATGCCCACATAGTGCATAGCGTAATACAAATTACGGTGATCCATAAATCGTGTTTGATGACAAGTAAACAAGTCTTTCTACATTTGAAAGAGAAATTAGTGACATCTCAGATTGGAACTTTCCGTTCAAGATCATGTGTGATGCTAAAGGCTTTGTTGTAGGGAAAAAAAAAAAAGGTATTTCATGCCATCTACTTTGCCAACGAAACATTCACGATGCCCTACTAAATTACATAGCAAGTTAGGAGTTTGGTCTTTGCTTTTGTCAATTTTAGGTTATATCTCATTGATATTAAAATAATTGTTTACACCGATCACTCAGTCACTAAATAGCCAAAAAAGATGTTAACGTTTGTTCAATAAGATGAATTTTGCTGTTACAATAGTTCAAATTGAAAATTCAAAATATCATAAAGGAACAAATAATCAAGTTGTTGATCACTTGTCAAAACTAGAAACTAATGCTCATATTATGGATAACACATGGATAAATGAGATATTTCCAATGAACAGTTGTTTGAAATGATAACTCAGAGCATGTCGTGATATGTTGATTATGCCAACTACGTCGTAGCTAAGATGCTCTCGTCTAACTTTAGCTTCCACCAGAAAAAAGAAATTTTTACGTGATGTAAATTTTTATTTTTTGAATGAGTCATTCTTGCTTAAACATTGTGGTTATCAAATTATTGGTCATTGCGTTGCCAATGAAGAAATTGAAGATATTTTGCACCATTGCCATGCATTATCATATGGAAGACAATTTTAAGGAGAAAGGACCGCTCCTAAGGCCCTTCAATTTGGGTTTTCTTTGGCCCACCATCTTTAAAGATACCCACCTTTTGCCTCAAAGTGTGATCCTTGTTAGTGCCATAGTAATATATCTAAACGTCGGATCCCAATTCTAGAAGTTGAACTACTTGATGAAGGGGAATTGATTTCATTCCAGCTTATAGAAATTGAAACATTCTGCTCAAAGGGTGGGAACACTAATCCAAATAACTTTGGGGGTAGCACACCCATTTTGGCCTTTTTTGTATTTTTAGTACAATTTTCTTTTAGCATATTTTTATTTAGTACTCAGATTTTTCAGTTATATTTAGGAGTACATGTCGTATCTAAAACTTTCCCTTTGAACTTCGTTGCATTTCATAGTTGCATCGCCACTCACATGAGCTGACTTTCCCCTAAATTATATTTTTATCATTGAATATTTTTTTCAGTAAAAGAGTGCATATAAATCAAGCACAGCAGCTTACATACACCTCGTCCTCCATTTAACTTTGACTTTCTGTTCTTCATACAATATATTTTAATATTATATGTCACATGCTAGTTTAGGATTCAATAAGGCAACAAACCGATGATAAAACCTAATTTGATATGCCAGCGATACTTAGTGAAAAATAAACGCGTACACATCTTTAAACAAATCTTGTAAATTTTTTTTTTTACCTCACTTGAAAATTCTTAATTTAGAGAGCACATAGTTTCAATCATTTTATTGCCTAGACGCTTAGAGAAACTTTATGTGATATTATGCATGCTAAATACATATTGTTGTAAATTGAATCACGAATCTAAATAATTTTTGAAAATTATTCAAGATTACTCAAACATAGACATCTTAGAAAGAAAAGGATTTAGACTTGCTTGTTTTAATTTAACAAAAAGCTCATGCAATTACTTACTTCACTTTTAATGGATGCAAATTAATTTAAAGAGGCAACGGGAGGAACACCGTTGCAAACTTAAACTTTTAACAGGTTCTTATTCCACTCTCAATTGTTAAAGAACCCTTTGAATACGCAACGGGTGAAAACTTCATACCAAGGACATGGGACGAACTCCACCAAAACAGATAAATTTTTTTTTTAAATGAAGAAAAAGTAAAAAAATAAAAGAAAAAAATTAGTTTTCAAATATATAAATGCCTAAGGATTCTTAATAAGGTGAATAAGTCATCGTAGTGGAAATTACTCTAAAATATTGTTTTAGAAGAGTCATACATATTTACCTAGGTATTCATAAGTTTATGCATAAATTGGATAAATTGATCTTAGCTGATAAGTTAATCGTTAAAGAAACTATTATCACACACTCACAAGGATTCACAAGTAAGATATACATTAAATCAAAAATTCTAGTTGTGAAAATCGATATTTTTGTGAATTTTTAGTGTAATATTAAGCTTGGACATTATGTGTAAATTCTTTAAGTTATGAGGTTAAAGCGTAAATTTATAGAATCTGATAAATTGGGTTGGGGAAATCCTATTTCCATTTTCGTTTGGGGCTGCCAAAGAGAGGGAGAGGATCAATCCCATTTTGTGCATTTCGCTGAATTCGGTGGCTAAGGGTTTGTTCTTGGGACTCCGGGGACCATCTTTCGTAAAGAGACTATGAGATTTGGATAATGTTTTTCCTCCCTTTTTTTTGTGATTGAAGTTTAGAGTTTTAGGTTGGGGAGGGCTTCGAGCAATGGAACTCGATTCCATCTCATATGTCTGGCTATATTAGTGTATTAAGAGTGTGTATAGGTGTTATCGCTGTTTAGAGGCAAAAACTGGCAAAGGGGAGCATTTTCACGACTTTTCATCATTGAAAATCATTCAAGCATCGACCACTGTGGACGATCGATCGACACTTCAAGCTCTGTGTTGAGAACAGAGAGCTGCAAGTGTCGACACTTGTGGATGAAGTGTCAACCGCTAAGCCATTTGATGTTTAAACCCGAGAACTTCAAGTGTCGACTGCTTAAAAGAAGTGTTGACCGCAGCCAACCCGATTATTCTTAGTGTTGACCAGTGGGTCGACCTCAACTTATAAGTGTCAACCGGTTCTTCATAAAGTGTCGAGCGCATAGTTTATTTTTAACGAGTTTTGTCACCGAGGCACGTCTATTTATAGTGTTAAGGATTGAATTCTTAGTTTCGATTTAGGACCAATCCTAGTTTCTTCCTTTAGTGTTAAATTGGATAATCTTAATTTTGTTTTATGTTAAGCTCAAATGACTTTGAGGACTTCGAGTCAGTTGCTGAGGTAGCACTTCAAGTTGGAAGGAGCTCTCGGCGTAAATGTATGAATTTTATATTATTTGCACTGCATTGCATGGATTTTAAGAAACCTCTATTTTGGTGAGCTGTCACCCATAAGAATTTAATGAGGCATGTGTAACACCCGAAATTTTTCCCGAACCTTCCGACCTATAAGTATAGAATTTCTGATAGATTTTAGAGATTTACCAATGAAAGATCAATGAGTTGTAAACCAAAAACCTTAAAAACAGAAAAAATAGGATAGCCAAAGCGGGAAATTAAAGTCATACAACTAAAGGGGTAACGATTTAAATTGAGTGAAAATAGAGGACTTAGTTGCAAAGCTTCTTGGAGAAGTTATCCTTATTCTCATTACCAAACAATGTCATTTCCCCTACCTACCCCCCACTCTTTCCTCTCTCCCTTTCACGTAGAACTTCCTTCCCCTCTCTTTTCTTTCTCCTCTCCAACCGATCAAGCATATTTCTCTCTCTCCCTTTGATTTTTTTCTTCTTCCTTCTCCAGCAATCACATCTCTCTCTCTCTCTCTCTCTCTCTCTCTCTCTCTCTCCATTTTCTTCTTCCTCTTCTCAGATTTTTGAAGATAAAAGGTAAGGTTTAAGTGTTTATTGATAGATTTTAGTTTATTGAGTGGAAATGTGAGTGTTGATAAAGGATTTCTCTCATGGATTGTTAGGGTTTCAATTTTCTCCTTCCTCTTGAAGATTGACCGAAATTCTTCTCCTCCATTGAAGAACTTAAGGTAAAATCACTTCCTCTTTCATATTTGATGGTAGTAGAATGAAAATGCATTGATTTGGGTTAGTGGTTAGGTGGTGGAGAATAGGAGTTAATGGCTTAAAAATAAATATATGAAGTTAATGTTTTATGGCTTGATGAGTTACTCTTGAATGTTATATGTTGATGTTGGATGGATGTTTGATGAATTCAAAATGAGATTAGATGAATTGATGGATATGTATCGATTAATTGTTGAGTATTGTCTTGTTGGAGCGATTGGAGGGATAATGCATAATACGGGGAGGTTATGCCGAAATTCTTAGGGAAATGTCTTAAGAATTTTGATGTAATTGGGGTATTTTCGATAGAAGTTAAATTAGCTCCTTGGATTATGGTTCTATGAGGGTCGATTATTGATACCTAGATTGTAATGTTTTAGGTTTGGCTTCACAACAGAAAAGTGAACGAAGCTCGCAAAGGATACGAAGTAAGTGGGCGAGTAGGTTTGACCCTTCATTACAAGGGTACTAGGAGTTGTATGTTGTGATGGGGTATGAGTTACGGGTAGTTAAGTCGTAGAAAATGTAGTATGCTTAAGTTTGACCTAATGTTCCGAGTCATGTTTCGCTCTGTTTAGATGACATGTTATGTTTGGATTATGTTTACATTACGATATATATATATATATGCTCCCTCCTAGATCACACATCATGTTTCAAGTAAAGCATACAAACCGTTTTATGTAGATGCTTCATGTAAGAAAAATAAAACTATGTAATGTACGTAATTGGTTAAGTTGTGAGTCGTGGTTGAGTGTGGCCTATGTTTGTCCACTTCGGTGGTCCATGTTATGTTATGTATATGCTTACTCCTCACGTAAATGCCCCTTAACCTATATTATGTGAATGTAAGAAAATATAGAAAAATATATATTTTATGATCATGCATGCACGATCATTTATTTCATTGCATCCGCTTACTAACCATTAAGCTTTATAGTTTGAACCTTGTGATATAGGTGAATACGTTACAGGTAAGGACTTCGAGCCTCAATTCGATGCGTAGGAGCAGTTGGAGGACGAGCAGTTGGAGGACGAGCTTATGGCGGGGTGTTTGTGGCTGTCCGGCTATTTTGACATGTGGGTGATTTCATGTGCATTTTTGAAGTATAAGTGATTTTGATTTTAAGTTATATATAGAAGACTCTACATTTTCGGGAAATACTGGAACTGCTTGAGATTAGGTTGTTTTTCGTTAAAAAATATTTCAATGGCAAGTTTTTACGTTTTTTAAAATTACGTTTTGATGTTTACAAGCATTTTGATCGGAAAATTGTTGATTTAAAAATAGTGTTATATGGTTTTGAAAGTTTGAAAGTTGTATGTGGATGTTATGAAGTGTTTTTAAGTTTTAAACAAAGAAAAGGAGGAAAAAAAAGATGATAGTTAGCGCGGAGGGCGCGTGGAGTATGCGCAGCATCTGCGCAGGGCGCGCGGGGGCGTGCCCAGCCTATCGATCGATGTTGTGCGCATGATCGATTGACGCCTTGTGTTTTTGGCGAGGCGCTTGCAGAGCGCTTGCCGATCGATCGGCGCTGGGCGCGCGATCGATGGCTCATGAAGGCCTCGACGAGGCGTGGGCAGGAAAGTTGCCGATCGATCGGCTGATGGGGGGGCGATCGAAGGTGCCGACGCGTGTGTGTAGCATAGCACTCGCATCTGGGTGTGCGCCACGCGTGCGCAAACCAGTTGGGCGATGCGCGCACCGGTTGTGCACCCACCACTCGACATGTTTTTGAAAAATTTTAAAAATCTAAAAACATTTCCAATGTTTTCTTCCAAATGACTTCACAAATATTTTTCCTTTATTTTAAAAGATGTAAAGGAGTTTAAAGTCCACATTTTGCTTGTTTTAAATATTCAAAAAATTTTACAAGAGAGTTTCTATGTCTAAATGTGGCGTCAAGTCATGCGTCGCGACCTCCACTCAGGGTCGTGACAGCCTGGTTGCCAGCACGTTAGTCTTTTATGTGTATATATATGTATGGTTTACACATTTATTATTGACGTATGCTTTTATTATTGTTGTGGTAGAGGATGGATCCTCGTGTCAGAGTATCAGGACTACATCCTAGTACATTTTCTGTTGTATGAAGGTTGTCTTATATGCACGTCACAAAATAGGTAATAGGGCAATGATGACCTGCTCTTTGGTTTAGAATTCCTAAAACTGATCATGATATTATTCTTTGTTTATTATCAATTATGTGATTTGCTTTGTGATGACCATTGTTTAGCGACAACCTGAGTAACGAGGTTGGATCTTTGAATCGCACATTGCTTGATTCTTCTTTTTAACTCATGAGGTGTCACTAGACTTCGATCTCTGTCTTTATGTGTTTATGAGTGACTCTTTTTTTTCACTGAGATGATTTTTAAGTGAAATGTACGATGATGATCTATTTTCGTATACAGTTCTATGTACGTGACAAATGTTTTACTTAATGTGTCTGTTGGACTATGTCCTATTTTCTTTAAATGGTAAAAATGAATTTTCAACGTAATAATATTTTGAAAATTATTTTGTTATCTCATCATATTTTGAAAGAAAAGATAAAGAAATTTCACATATATTTAATAAAGCATTCCTATTGAGTTATTTACTTAGCCCAACGCCCCCCCTCCCATATATAGGAAAGAACAAGAACAGTGAGTAGCTAGAACTTGAAAAATATTAGCTTTACTTATTTTTTTCTGCAATTAATTTTTTAGTTGATTCTCTGGTGAGAACTTAACTTTAGTTGGACTTGTAGTAATTTATTGGTTTTGGATATGGACTTGTAAATCTTATTAAACTGATATTTCTTTTATCACACTATTATATCTGTAGTCATATGTGGATCTACCTTTTGATTTAATGTTCAACTCTTCCACTGTGAACCAAGTCTTGAACTGAATGATCAGGTCTTCTCTGAAGAACAGGTCGCCCGACTCGGCGTTCTGTTAGAACCACTTTCAGGTCGGGACATTTACATGTTGACATTGTTTAGTGTTTCTTCTGTACTCCATAATATTATGTTGAAAATTATAAGGCTTCTTCATTACATGAGGGCAAACAATGGATTAAGTTTCGAGATATGCAAACTTTTAGAAAAGAGTTATTACATCATTTTATTTACATGAATATTGCTTGGTTTTCAATCATTAGCAAATACATTTATATTTTTGCTATGAAATGTCGATGTGTTGTGGACCATATATAAAGTTTTGATTTTTAAAAATTTAATTTGAAAATTCTAATGTGTTTTATGTGCTAGTGCAGATAAGCATTTAAAAGTATTCAAATGAATCGAAGAAAAGTCAAACTTTATCAAAGGAGAGATCATAAAAAAAAAATTCAAAAAGAATTAAATGAGATATTTATCTCATTTAAAATTTCAAGCAAAGATAAAGTGCCTTAAAAATAGTTTAGAGAATATTTTATGAGCTTTTAAAAAAATTCAAGAAGATGAAGTCATAGATCAATCCATTGTGAAGAGAAGATCTATTGAACTAAAAGAAACTAAATGAGATATCTCATGTCAGGACTGTAACACCCCGAGAAACTCCGCGTTCTCGGTGCGCTACAGTGCACCTACACACACACACACTAACACTTAACATAATTCACTCAATTTAATACCCTTTTGTTTCCAATTTACACTCCTCTTTTTTTTTTTGACTCGATTCGAAAACAACTCGCGTCTCCCCTTCGACACCTCACGCACACTCTCACGGTGTCGCACATACCACTCAACGTTACTGTGTTTCGCGCACGCTCACAGCGCCGCGTGTCCCACGCACCCTGCCGCTGTACAACACGTCCGCGCGCACACCCTCACTCGGTGTCGCACGACCCGTGGGTACCCAACAGTGCCGCATGCCCCGCGCACCTGCAATCACGCCGCACATCCACACTCATCTAAACTCCTCTAGCATTCATCATACACACACCTTGACCTATTTCGTATCCTCTCGAATCTCAACCCCTCTCCCGAAATTTCGGCAGAGAACCGCCTAAAAACTGGCTACCACAAAATTTAACCCTGCACACAATTCACCAGAATCCAACAATATTTACCTATCCATCATCCAGAGAAATCATCCCAACCCAAATCAGAGTAAGAAGACGACGAAAATCCGTCAAATACAAATGAATAAAGTCTCCAGTATAGAGAAATAACATACTCTAACATGGAAAATATCCGTGTACGTCACCAAAATCACACGCACTCCATATACACCTATATACTGACGCATATACAATAATCAATCTCATCCTCCGTACATAATCACTGCAAAAAAAAGAAAATCCACAAATCGACCAGGCCATAACCTACCATATCCACGGGTCGGGTCGCCCTAACAAAAGTCCGCCATCCGGTGCCGCAGTCGCACGCCGCCAACCATCCTACGCCTCAGGACTAGGTACTCGAGGCTCACCAGTGGTATCGTCAGCACCTACACCACAGAACACACAACATAAGCCTAACGCTCAGTAAGTAATGCGATATGAAAGTAAAAGCCGACAATGCAATCCTATCACATGCAGTCTCTACACTCACACTCATATTGTCACATCTGTGACGCGTAGTGCAGCCGCACCAGGGTAAGGAGGAACCTCACGCCACCCTACACCCTAACACGTCGCCACCGTCCCGGACTCCCCAGCAACGAGGCCCACAAGCTACACCCACGCATCACCACACGGCAACCACATCAGGGTAAGGGTGTACCTCGCGCCACTCTACACCCTGACACGTCGCCCCCGTCCCAGCCT